>CM027470.1:24930102-25572969 GCA_015776775.1 Magallana hongkongensis | reverse complement strand
AGTATACAACACCTGCCAGTAAATACTAGGACAATTTCAAGGAAAATGGAAAAAATGAACCATTTCAAATACAGTCAAAGCACATCAGCTCAAAGAAAAAAATTCAATAAGCACTATCAAAAGTAACAGAGTTCAATTTTTCCCCATCCCCAGTACCTGGTGGACCAAACAGTACATAGGGTACTGGCCGGGACTGTCCATGTAAGATCCGGGTCACAGCCTCCTTCTGCCTTGTGTTGAGTTTGGAGTTGAAGAACTGCAAGGCTCCATCTCCCATGCACTGTCCATTTGTGATGCCGGGGTTTGTTAGTGATCTACTGCTTGGGGTCCTCTGTAGTTGCGAAGGTTTTGGGGAGACAAGGGAGGGGAATAAAACTGAAAGTAGGTCACAGGCATCAAATTGAAAATTCTTCGCAAACCCAATATCATATTTATTATATTACATGATATCCATTGGAAATTGATAAGATGGCAGTTTTCATAAATGGCTCATGTTCTCTCTGTACACACTTTAAAGCATTTGGTTTGTGCAAAGTCTGACTAAGTGGAGTAAATTTGACCTTTGACCTCCATCAATAACCTTGACCCTATATCTGACTTTGCTCTCTGACCTTTCTCTAAGCAAATAGGGTTCCAAATAGATGGAGAAGGATGGTAGAAAGATGAACAGACGGAAAAAAGACTAAAAACGTTTATGTCTCTGACAATAATATAGCATTGAATGATTCATTTTTGACGTCGTCGTGTCAATAACTGCCGTCAGGTGAGCAGACAAATTGAATAACGCACGTTAGCGCGTTATGATAACTTGTCTGCTCACCTGACGGCAGTTATTGACACGACGACGTCAAAAATGAATCATTTAATGCTTATATTTACATTCCCTTACTGAAGAAATCAATTGTTTACTTAAATAAATCGATATAAAGTGCAGATCACGGAGGGAGTGAATAAGTAACAGCAGGAACAGCTGTTTTGTAAAACCGGTTTAAACTGGTTTTCACATAGACTGTTGAGATGAGATCGACGAGCATGAAAATATAATCCATGATAAATAACTCTTGAAATGGTGCTTTAAACAATAAAGTCAACTTTTTTGTTGAATAATTATAAAACATGGTGTTTTTACAACATTCATGAAATACATTTTTTAACAAATAACATAGAAATCACTGTTTGAGAACTACTTATGTAAATTACACGTAAATTCATACGCAGTGAATAGGTGTTGCATTTAGAGGCATTTAAACGTCACGGAATTTAATGGAAAAACACAGTAGAATGTAAATATTAGGACTTGTACCTTACCTGTTGAGTCCAATATTTTTAAAAGCTAAATCCTTTAGATTCTAAATAAATTTTTACTTACAAAATAGATTTAAAATTATGGTGTTTTTTCTTTGGTCAGTAATGACTGTACCATAAATGAATTACCATTTTCCTCCAAATTTCCAGCAAACTGCACCGCTTGGTGACACCTTCTGACTGAAGATCTACAGAAACATTTGTTCCATTTCCATTATTCAAATTATCATGTTAGCTGATATGGTAATAGGTATGGAAACTAGCATTTTGAATTTCAACAACAAAATATCACTAACAAGGAACTTAATTTTAGAAATAAAAGACTTCTTTGGAAAAAAAATTAAATTCACCTGTTAAAGGTAAATTGCGCGTCATAATCCTTTCCATTGTACCGCAAGTGAAAGTCGTTATTAAACTTGAGAAGAACCTCCTCACTCAAAACCTAAAGATAAACAATAAATGTAATGATAATACATGCTTATAAATCATAATGTTTGTTAAATTGACAAAAGCATTCATGAATCGAACTAATGCACATGATAACTGCATAACTGTCTTGTGTGGATTAATGATTTCTCGGTGCTGCTGTAAATATCAACGTACTGTAAACTTCTTTAATCGAGGGGAGGGGGCTGTGGTAGTGCAATATATCTTAGATTGATAAAGGGTAGGGTGAGTTTTTATTACAGCCTGTTACAAAGATATAAAATACTGTAAATTCCTTATTTTACCCGAGTACTTAATTCAGCCATTCAACTGTTTTGCATTAAATTGCGAAAATATAAAATTGCGAATCCAAAATAACTCTACTAAGTTTAAATATGTCTAAAAAATAACATTGAGATTTTAAAATCTGCGAGATGAAACTCTCACAATTTTACGCGGATACTAATTCCTTGCTTTTAATTAGAAATCTACAGTGCTCTAAATATTCACTAGCTAATGATTTACACCTTCTCCTGAAAAACAGGCCAATATCAAAAGAATATAAACAAGAGGCCCATGGGCCACATCGCTCACCTGAGGAACAATAGGTATGATAAAATCAGCTCAATGGAGTCATAATACAAACTATCTGGACAATGTACAATAATACATGTAGATCCTGTATAAATAAAACCCATTTTCCCCTGGATATTCTTATGTTTATAATCATTAGTCCCTTTTCTAACAGGATGATTTTATAGTCATATCATATGTTGAGTATTGCAGTTCTCAAAAAGATCCCTAACAATAGTTTATATATGGGATATAAACGTACATCAAACTCTGAACGTTCTCGTGAGGCCAAAGAATTGTCCTGGGGCCAAAGTCTTAACAATTTTAAAGAATCATCTGGCTGATTAGTTTCTGAGAAGATTTTTAAAGATTTACCCTATATATTCCTTTGTTAAACTTTGACCCCCCCCCCATTGTGGCCCCACCCTACCCCTGGGGATCATTATTTTCACAACTTTGAATCTACACTACCTGAGGATGCTTTCAGACAAGTTTCAGCTTTCCTGGCTGATTAGTTTCTGAGAAGAAGATTTTTAAAGATTTACTCTATTTATTCCTATGTAAAACATCGACCTCCCATTGTGGCCCAAACCTACCCCAGGGGTCATGATTTTCACAAATTTGAATCTACACTACCTGAGGATGCTTCCACACAAGTTTCAGTTTTCCTGGCTGGTTTTTGAGAAGATGATTTTTAAAGATTTACTCTATATAATCATATGTTAAACTTTGACCCCCCCATTGTGGCCCCAACCTACCCCCAGGGGTTATTTTTTTCACAACTTTGAATCTACACTACCTGAGGATGCTTACACACAAGTTCCAGCTTTGAAGGCGGATAAGTTTCTGAGAAGAAGATTTTCAAAGATTTACTGTATATATTCCTATGTTAAACTACGATCCCCCATTTTGGCCCCATCCTACCCCCGGGGGTCATGATTTTCACAACTTTGAATCTACACTACCTAAGGATGCTTCCACACAAGTCTCAGCTTTCCTGACCGATTAGTTTCTGAGAAGAAGATTTTTTAAAGATTTACTTTTTATATTCATATGTTAAACTTCGACCCCCCATTGTGGCCCCACCCTACCCCCGGGGGGTCATGATTTTCACAACTTTGAATCTACACTACCTGAGGATGCTTCCACACAAGTTTCAGCTTTCCTGGCCAATTAGTTTCTGAGAAGAAGATTTTTAAAGATTTACTCTATATATTCATTTGTTAAACTTCGACCCCCCATTGTGGCCCCACCTCAGGTGAGCTAAAAAGGTTAAGTTTACAATTCAATAAGTTGGTTTCTGGAAGAACAGATTTTTAAGATTTTCGTGATAAATATTGACAAATTTTTTACTTTTTTAATCTTTAGCTTTTAAGATCTGTGTACAAACATAGAATTGTGAGCAAATCTCTGTATCTTGCTTATAATTCGAAGCTTAACACTCAAATATGGTTAGTAAATAGAAATTGTACTGGCGTGCGACCAGTTGTCGCCGAGTACCATTTCTCGCCAGTACATTGTGACGTCATTTTTCGTCTATAATTTCATGTGTTGATAAAATGACGTCATAATGTACCGATGAGAAATGGTACTCGGTGAGATCTGGTCGCACGCCAGTAGGGTAACAATTAAACACAAGAAACATGCACTACATGTATAACAAATAAAGAACACAATTTATTTTTTTCGAAATGAATCATATATATACATGTATATACCTACATATTTCCGTCAGCGATATCAAACTCTATTTAAACTGAATAAACTCGAGAAAATTCCGAGCATCTTAACAAAACCTATTGCATTAATCTACCATTACGCAAAAGATAATGCCGAATTACCGATAGAATGAATTGTATTCCAGTATATACCCCTACATCAGATTTTGCTTAATTTTCGCAGGTAAACAGTTAACTGTTTGATTTACTGAAGTCTCTGTTTGATTTGATACGTAAAAATCACGAAATACAGACGATAGTTCCCAGGTTACAAAGCATAAATAATGAAAACGAAACGAAAATCAGAACAAGCTAACATCAACGTCATGTGTGAAAACTGTCAACGCATTGAAATATTTAGCCTTAATTTACTTCACAAAATCGGCACCAATATATTTTGCATGTTTCAAAAATTTCCCTTCATCTGCGAACGGTTGCATAGCAAGCAAATTCATCATAGTCAGATCGACCCTTTTTCGTATAATGTCATGGCTGCTTTAAACAAAGAACCTCGTTTTAGAAGTATGGAATACGAGTCTTGGTAAAATGGGTATGCAAACCCGGGCCGTGGCAAAAAAAAAACCGGGGCAGATCGGCAATCGTCAATTCCAAATACGCATTATTTTGCAGCAATATTTACAGCGAATACAAATATACTGGTCCATCAAATATCCCGAAATTTTAATGAGATTGGCAGATTAATACCTCCCAATCTTTTGTTTTGCTCAGGCCAAGTCTTGCCTACCCATTTTAACCTATGCCGAGCCCGACGCTATTAAACTGATTGAAACACGCCTTTCCTTTATTATTATTTTCGTAATAACTCAGATTTGAAACAGAATTAGCACTTAATTTTTGCAATTTATATTTTCCTTCCCATAAGGATGATTTATGCTAAACTACGTTGAATTGAACTCGGTAGTTCTTGAGAAGAAGATTTTTAAAAATGCACCCCCCTTTTTCTACAGTTTCAAGGTTTTCTCCGCTTTGAATATAGATTGGACTTTTATTTCTGCAATTTATATTCGCCCTCCCATAAGGATGCTTTGTGCCAAATTTGGTTGAAATTGGATAAGCAGTTTTGGAGAAGAAGTTCAAAATGTAAAAAGTTTACAGACGGACAGACGGACGGACAGACGGACGACGGACAAAATGTGATCAGAATAGCTCACTTGAGCTTTCAGCTCAGGTGAGCTAAAAAGGGTTCTACATGTATATATAGGAAATACATATTTTCATTGCATTTCAATACCTCATGTACATATCCTTC
Source organism: Magallana hongkongensis (assembly GCA_015776775.1). NCBI lineage: Eukaryota > Metazoa > Mollusca > Bivalvia > Ostreida > Ostreidae > Magallana > Magallana hongkongensis. Next base: position 25,567,677 of record CM027470.1, on the reverse strand, counting down.
ATATACAGGACCTTTCGGGTCACAGGGATCAGAGAGCATGACCTTGTCTCCTAGCAATACAGAAGGTCGCCCTTCAGCCAAACCTGGAACTCCTAGCCCCAAGAACTCTCCTACAGGTCTCATAGTAACCTAATATACAGAAAACATACAGCATGTAAGGATTTATAAATACATAGTAATACATGATAAAACCATTATCATTCTCTTACATATGTAATGAACATTATGCAGAGAGAGAGAGAGAGAGAGAGAGAGAGAGAGAGAGAGAGAGAGAGAGAGACAAACTGACCCTGCTCAGGTCAAATTCTCTGATGTCAATATCCATCTGGATCTCCTCCAAGTGTAGAAGCGTCTTCATCCTTTTCACATAGTTCTCTGGAGTAAGCTCCTGCCAAAAAATAGTCATTTAAACTTAATGTATTTATTGTACTTCTCTCAACTGCTATTGAAAATTATTTTTTGAAGATTCCGTTGACTGGGTAAAAAAATAAATAAAGTCATGAACTTTAACTAATCTACCTGTGTTAGCTCTGGACAGATTTCCAGTAGTGGGTCTCCATTCAGAATACATTCCCTCAGCAACTGGGGCACAGGGTACTGGGGCAGGCGGTTGGGCAACTTTAAGACATGGGTCCGGCCATTCCTACAAAGACATTCATTTAATGAACTCTGGTTATTTCAATAGTCTGTCAATACACAAAACAGATCTTCTAGTCCAGGAATCATTGCAAGAACTTTCTGTTTATATTTGAGGGTTGTTTATGATACCAATGCTAGCTACAATGTAGTAATATAAATTAATTCGATCTCTGTGATAAATTTGACCTTGAATGATCATGAACTAAATCAGTTAATATCAACCCCTGACCTTGATAAGCTAGATAATCAAATTAGAAATTATTAGATGTAAATAATTTGGAAAAAGGGTAAAGACACATTCTAATCAAAAGACAGGCCAAAATAATATGTGATTGAGAAAATTATGTCCTTGAAAATGCAAAGCTCAATGAAGATAAATTTGTACTATTTTAAAGCTCTATTGGCCTTAACTTTTCAGTGAAATTGACACTGGACGTTCGCTTCATCAAATATGAAGTTTGTGCCTCATATAATGAAAACATAATACCAAGACAAATTTAAGTCCCAGAGTCCCAGGCAGATAAACAAAGAGACACACAGACTAACCAAAAACATTTCACATGTAATGTCCCCCTGTTGGAAACATATAACAACATACCCTAACAACATTGAACTCTGGGTCACTAAAATCAACAACTTACAAATATATACAATTTTGTACAAGTTAAAGCGTAAGAATATAAAATCCTTGTCCATTATTATTTCAAACTATCACCAAAATATTCCAAGTACAATGTTGTTATGTATCACATGGGTAAATTGTAAATGTAGGTCAGTGACCTTACCTTTGAGGTCGTTCACCTGGAACAACCCAGTTTTGACCTGAAGCTGCAGAAGCTCTGTACTTGGTGAATGAGGACATCTTCTCTCCTCTTCTATAGACCGATCCAATGGTTACCATGGAATGATATGGGTCAGTGATTTCTGCAGTGATGTAACGTCCGATCTGGAAATTTTCAAACGTCACAACTAGCAGCTGTTTGTCTAAACCTGGAAAACTGAAACAAAGATTACACTGCCATTATTTTTACAAACAAAGGAAATATTTTTCTCTGCAAAAATAGAAAAGTAACTATAAATTCAGTAACAATTTAAAATTTGTAAATTAATGGAATTATAGCCTATGATTACATGAATCACACATCTGAAATGCAGTATTAAGAACTAGTGTAAAATAAGGAGTCTACAGTACCTTGCCTCCACTGAGAGATTAATGTACAGTGACATCGCTGGATACAGAGTTATCTTTTCCTTGGTGACCTCCACATTCCCCTTCTTCATCATGGCCGCATGTTCATTTAAGTATTTAACACCTGCCAATTCATTACACTTGACAATGCATTGTAAACACATAATCATTTAAATGTGTATCATTCTATCAGAAGATATGATTGGTCAAATACACCAATATCTATGACACTGAGCAGAATTCATTCCAAAATATGATCTTTTTAAAATTTTCATCCTCTGACATATGAAATTGCAGGTTTGCACATTTACTGGAAACGCATGATAAGTTTTGCTTGTGCTTACTGACCTGGAGTCAACTCACTGAAGTTTTTCAAGTTTCATCAATAATTCAAATTAGTTCCTACACACTTTCAAAATGGCAATCTCACTACTCATTTGGATGCTTAAATACAGTACTTGATAACAATTAATATATACAGTCCTAAAAATTAAAGAATTCTCAGTGACAAGGAATGATTTTATTTGTATATGAAAAATGTGAATATTCATGAGGCGACCGAGAAAACTTCAGCAGCCTTGCCAATTAACTGCAGGGATCACTGAATTTTTTTTTTTATTTCATTTACCGGTACATAAGGAGTGCAAATACAAACCTTGCACCTTGATTTGTGTACACTCCGCTGGAAGGTGGGCTCTGAGAAATACTTGATTAGTCTCCCCTCTGTTCTGTATCCACACATGTCAGCTTTTTCCTACCCCCTAGACTCAACCTTTCCAAAATCAGTCTCAGTGGATACATGAATGCCATTCTTGTTTTTCTGTAGATCATCTAGGAATGTTGATTTAAGGGGACCAGAAAAGGCGGAAACACTGAAACAAGATAAAGTTTGTACATAGTGGTAAAAGCTTGCTAAAATGTACATGTAATAACATTTTGGATGGGGAATGGGGAGGGGTTGAGTACTGGGGTTAATTAGCTATAATGCTCTTCAAGAATTAACCTGACTAATATACATTAATTAATCATTCTTTCTGGATCTTAAAAGAAATGCAGGCAATTTCTTCTCATGTGAATTTCTATTTGAATCAATAAAATTTTGACAAAAGCAAGATACATACCTCTCTTTCGGGTTGACATTTTAAAAAATACCAGGAAAACTCATGCAAAAAGCATTTGGGTCAAAAGAAAAGAGTTCCTTTTGAAAGTCTTGCAAGTCCTCAATAAGAAAAAGTTCAGGCTAAATATGGTTGAGAATAGGGGTTTAATGGTACTTCAACTGACTCATCAACCTATTCAGAGTGAGGCTAAAGGAACAGGGGGTAAAACAAAGTAAACACTTAACATGTACTTGCTAGCTTCTGTTAACCATAGAGGCAGAGAAAAAATCATATATATGACTTTTTTTTACCTTAGAGAAGGATCGACAATCACAGGTGATATGGAGATGGCCCTCCAGCTGCATTTTCCCTGAGTGCTCTCAATGACCACGGTCTGAACTCGGTCCCATTTCCTGGGTCGATACGACTCACGGCAGGCGGTCATCATGAAAAACGTGTCCCCGTCGATATACCCATGATCCTGTTGCACAGCCAATATCTGTCCCTCTTTCTGGAAGATCCTCAGGGGCTTGACACTGCTCCCTTCCAGCAAACCACTGACTCGCCTAACCTCCAGCGTGACGTAGTCTCCGACATGCGGAACGTAATCCTCCAGACTCACGTTCGAGAGACTAAACTGAATCTGACCATTAATGGTGCCGAATTCTCCGTTGAATTTCTCGACGATTCCAACCAAGGATTTATCTTTGAGACCATCCTCTTCCATCTCCCAGTTGGTTGCCACTGAAACATGAGTGGCCCTCCATCCAGATTTGATGTTCTCTCGTGTTGCGACATAGCTTATTTCTTCACCCACAGTCAGTCGTTTTTCAGACAAGACGGTTTGAAAAGAGAAAAAGATCTCACCATCAATGAGTCCGTAGTCATTGTAAATATGGGTGACCTTGCCATTAGAGTTCTTTGTTAAACCTTCTTCATCATCTTCATCTGAGCTTTCCGAGATCTATATTACAAAATTAATTGTTAAGATAGTTCAAAAGGGTATTTCAAAGTGTTTTATAAAAAATTAGGTCAGATTATACAGGCAGCAAACTATATAGTTGCATGTTGCATAGCTAGACTGTGACATTTGTCAATGCAGTTTAAGACACTTTATTGAGAATTTATTGATTCTTATTACTGTAAATTCCTTATATTACGTGAGTACTTCATTCCGCGACCCCGCTGTTTTGTATCAAATTGCAAGAATATAAAACCACGAATGCCAAACTTTTATCCTTATTTTTTATAGACAAAGTATTCTCAAATCTCAAAAACTGATGGTGAGATTTTAAAATCTGCGAAGGGTGCTTCTCGCGATTTTATGCGGATATTAATTCTTGTGTTTAACTAATAATCTACAGTAATTTTTTCTCATCTCCTATGCAATGCACAATAGAATTGTGTAGGTAATCAGATGATTCTTAAAAACCAGTCCAACTAACCCACTTCTAAGATTTGAAAATAGTAATTTTGATCATTAAGGCTTTATGCTACATATAGTACACAAAACTAATTTCCTTTTATTACTACGTAATAGAAATTATAAACACAAGTGACTTACTGAATCAAATTGTATTAATTGGTACATGTAATATGAAATGCCCAGAGAGTAAACTTTTATAAAGCATGTATTACATTGGAGAAATAGGGTATGGCTATAACAACAGGAGCCAGTAAAATCAGATAAATAATTTTGAATCATCCCCAAACAATACACCCAAAAAATGAAAGATGATGCTTATTAAACATTAAATGGACAACTGTATTAACCCCCGATGCAGATATATAATTGTTTATATAAAATTGGCTCTTTATCATTACCTCTTTCTTGCTGAGATTTTTCTGAGTCCACATCAGCCTCTTGAGACTCTTCCTCTTCATTCAAGAAAAAGCTCAGTAACTTTGAAAAAGCTGTGAACATGATGTCACTTCATGTTGAGCAGCATGGTCAGTGATTCTGAAAAGATGTTACATACCAGTGCGTGGTACATGTAGTATGCTACACGTTTATACCCAAATAATTAGAAATGATCCAAGTGTAAAAGCAATTTTACAAGACTTGGAATTTTGATCGTTCTAAAGCCTTCTTGTGTCCTCTGTGAGATTAATAGAATCATTCATTATTACAAGTGTGGGATAGTGCAATTTCACCGAGGAGACAAGATTCATGGTCTAGGACGAGGCTCTGCCGAGTCTAGGATTGTGAATCTTTACCTCGAGGTAGAATTTCACTATCCCACACGAGTATATAATAAATGATTATTTTTCTCGCATTATTTTACATAAAAAAATGATGTCTGACAACTTTCTGTTATGACATTCAAAAGATTACTTTCGGCCTAATATCCTTCCGCGTGCTTCAAATAGTGCAAGTCAAAATGAGAGCATAGGACAGCTTTTTCAATAAAAATATGGTAAATTTTAATTAATTTAGCAAAACAATTACTTAATGAATAGTCTCAATCCATAGTTTTGCAATTTCCAACAGCAGACGTTTATTTACATTTTTTAAAAGCGCTGTATTAATACACAGTGTAAGACAGAAAAATCTCACACTGCTGTCTCACACTGGACAAACTTATCTCAAACCGGTTATATGTAATGCGAGAAAAAGTTAGAAGCATGCATCCCTGTAACCGAGCAACTAACATTTTTAAAAAATCTATATTCTCTAGACTGACGAAGAACAAAGTTCATTCATAGCCAATTGGTAATTAAGCTCTAATTCTCCAATTTAGTTGATTCTTAAAGTGCTATGTTTTGTTAAATAGCTTTATTGTAAATTGATTTGTTTTCTGTAGTTTATGTGAAATTTGATACCCCCTCCCCCCAAAAAATTCTCTAGTCATTTTACTTCTGATGATGTAGCATTAGCTTTCTTTGAAATTCTTTTATATACCCCTACAACTACGTAATGAAAAGCAGGCAAAGTTGCATATGGCGAGTCTTGATCAGCATGTGCACATTACATACTGGTACTTACCCGTAACTTTTTGAGGTTAAATAGCAAGGCTCTTTAATTACGAGAAAGCAGACTAACAAAAGTTGAGAGATAAATTCCATAAAATTTGTCTAAATTAAAAAAGTTTTGACATCAAATATTTCCAAAGAATGTGCGTACTTTTGTAAAGAGCAGTTTTTTATTAACATGTGAAGAACAACCCATCCGCCCACATTTTCTTTGATCCTGAGTTATACAGTCTCCGACTTTGACAGCTAGAGTATTAAATGAGTACATGTAAATAATACTCTGTCCAAAGATATCCTAGATTCACATTTTGCTTTATTACTCAAAATGTATAAATACCTCAGGATTCAAATCTGCTCATTCAAAAGTATGAAAAATTTCCAAGATTTCTCCTTCGAAATGCCTCTTCTAGCCTATCAGGTATCAATACATGGCTAAAAAAATATGTTTTACGGGATTTTGCACAGACCAGGATGATAACATTGAAAAACTGTGCTAGGTACTCCAAGTGACTTCTGAATGGAGAAATGATGTCAGCATTTCCCACTTTAAATCTCCCTAGATCTGTTTTCGCTCCTGTTGCTGAGTGAAAATGTGTCAATGAAGTTATCTTGGAATTTTTCCCTTTCATCAATTCCAATTGCACTTCCTTCCTTCCTTACATGTATGTGTATTTTAATTTTGTCCAAATGGGCTGCATGAACCAATGTATATCTTGGGACAGACTACAAGTGACTCCCTATTTTATGCGACTTTTCTTCTTTTGGAATGTTTAGGACATTGTATGTTGACATAAGACAGTCTAGATTGTATTTGAAGCTTTATACCATCATCTACTAGCTGACTTCTCTTAATGAATTTAAGAACCATGACTGGATATTCAATGTCAACTCAAAACACAGAACAATTCATATCGGTTGAAATGAAGCCAAATTAAAGCATTCACCCATACTATAGTCTGTCCCAAGTTATTGCTTCCATCACTTTTTGATGATTTTTAATAAAAATACACACACACGTGAAAGAAATACAGTTGAAATCGATAAAAGGGTATATGTCCAAGATATCTTCATTGAACAATTATCATTTTTCACTTATAAAAGTTCACACTGTCAGGAACGAAAACAACGCGGCTATGTTAAGGCTGTCCGAAGCTAAATATATATCGAAAAATTATACTATTTTAATCATCGAAAAATACTTTAACCGAGCGAGTTTCTTAAAACTTTAATTACATAAATTAACACTGACATCAAACACTATATTTGATGTATTTTTGTGACGTCATGTATTTTTCTTAAGCACGTGACGGGTGTATTCTAACATGGTAAATAATCTATAAAAATTGCATCGGCGCAAGTGAATGATGTCATTAAATCAAAAATATTTTTATGAAAAATCCTTTGATAAGTAATGTATTTTGCAGTTCTTGCTGGGGGTTCATATAAATATTTCGTTTATTTGAAATATTGTCAAAACATTTCGCACCGCCATCGAAATTAGGCACATTTTTACCTTTTAGGCTCGATTTACACAAAACCGGGTCAATCGGTAGGTTTCCCCCTGCAAGATTCACCCTGGTACTTATTTTCTCTCCCGATTTCACTTAAAGGACTATATATGATAAGGGCCTAAAATGGCCCCCTAAAATGAACATCATCATTTTACTATCATTCTTTGTTTTCTTAGTACAGATATGTATGTGATGTGTTTACATAATATTCATTTTGGTTCAAGTGCCCACAATTTAGAAATACGACATTGTAAAGACAACCTTTTCCCGCCATTTTTGAATTTTTAGCGTAAAACAGCTTGTTTTAAAGCAGTTTTTGCTTCCGAAAACATAGAGCGCATTGTTGAACAAATAAAATATTTTAATTTTAGATGTATCTAGCCAAGACTAATAAGTGACAAAAAAATATTCCTTGTTCAAGCATGCGCTCTATATTTCCTATTCGTAAATATACAAGAAAAATGTGAATTTTTGGCTGATTTTGATTAAATTAAAGAAATGGCGTCACTTCTGACGTCATATACTGCCAGTGAGTGCAAATAAATCAAATAAATAGATGAAAAATATATTTTATATCAACTCTTCTAAAAAATAAGTTAACATTATATTGTACCCGAAACACTTAAAAATTGGCGAATTATGGGGGCCAAATTTAACTCTTATCATATATAGTTCTTTACCAAGATTGTTTTTATCTTTCACTTGCACCAAGCCGGTTTTTATATGCATATACATATCACCATTCATTAGATTACATGTAGCAGAGGGAGTCTCAAAACCATTAGTTTATGAATAGTTATTTACCTATAACGAAGCTTTAAAACTGTTGATTTTTTTAATACTCCATATCGGTGATATTGAATTTAGTATCACTAGTATTTATAACAGTGTCTTTGTAAAGGAATGAAGCGGTTTTATATTATGCACAATGAATATCACTTATTACATTACGATACATTCTCTAAGAACGATCGAAAGGAATGCAGATCGTGACGTCAAAGTTAACTATGACGTCATATCTTATGAAGTACAGACAAGTGACTTTCTACATATTGCTGTGAAATTAATCGGGCAGCCTTATCATAGCCGGGAAATTTCTTACGGAGATATATTATGGGAAATGTTTACATCTTTTCTCCATTCGGAAGTACTCGGGACACCTTGCGCAATTTTTCAACATTATCATCTGGGCTTATTAATGGCTGATGCAATGCAAAATCCCTGTAGACTTTCTAGTTTTGGATGTGTATTGAAACCTGAAGCGGTAGAGGGGGCGTTTCAAAACAGGGAATCTGGACATCATATCGGTGGATGAACGTATAGCTATCGAAATATTAAGCAAAAAGTGGTGGAAGGAAAAACTCGGGACAGAGTATATACTCTGGCCCAATATATCCTGGATTCACATTTGACTTAGTTGCTTGATATTTATAAATACCTCAGGATTCAAACGATGTTTATTCAAAAGTATGAAAAATTTCCAAGATTTCTCAGTCAAAACGCCCCTGTTAGCTTATCAGGTTTCAATACAATGCTAAAAAAAGTGATGTCTACGGAGATTTTGTATTGCAGCAAGCCCGGATGATAACGTAAAATTGCGCAATGCATTCTGATTGTATTCCGAATGGAGAAAAGATGTAAACATTCCCCATATAAATAAGGAATCTGTTTTCGTTCTTGTGAATTTTTCCAAGTGAAAGATAATAATGTGTCAATGAAATTATCTTGGAAAATATCCTTTTCAACTTCCAATTGCACTTCTTTCACAGGTATGTGTATTTTCATTAAAAATCGTCCAAATGCTTGGGACAGACTATAGTCTATATTGCCATGGTATTAATGATTTCTGGTGAATGGACGATTGTTCTCAATGATTCTGATTCAATAAAGCAAAAATTCTACATTGACTTCAAATCCCTACTAATAATACCGATTAAAGGCATATGACAGTACATAACTCATAACTGAATACATAAGACTAGACCGTCAGCCAGTCGAAATTCAAACAGCGTGTTTTAAAAACAAACTTGTTATCTTTTATTTGAATTACCACTAAAACTAGTACCATAAGCTGTAGTTTCACTACTCTTGTTGCAAAAAACAGTTCAGAACATGCATATAAATCGCTTTATACCTTATTTGCCACAGAAGTCAACATACAACATTCAACAAGTTCGTCATACACATCAAGTTACTTTCACTTTCTCAATTTGGCGCCAAATCGAAAATTGCTAACTCGTGCTGTTTATTTTCGTAGTTCGTATGTGCACTTCAAATTTTGTTTTCCTCATTCTATTTAGAATTTTAATTTATTGAAATAAAGGAAGTGTTCACTTGGTTTATTTACCAAAATAATTTGAAATGAATCACAAAAATACCACGATACATATGTTGGCGATACATGTGGACAAGGCGAAAATGCCATAATATGCAAAAAAGTTTGATTAAAACAAGTGTCAGTTCTTCAGTGAAAATTAACATACACAATCAGTGAATATTTACATATGATTGTACAACAATGTGCTTATCGTACTACAATCTTGATTAAGTTATCTTTTTCATGAAAATGTCTCGCGAAATGCATCATGGACAAGGGTGTTTTGCCTGGAATCCTGGTTTGCTCCGAAATCTTCCGAGGGGGAATGTGCATCAGTGGGGGGAATGCCAACACGATACAGAATATTAATCTGTTTTCTTCTAATCCTCATAACAATTATTCTATAAATGAAAAAAAAATGAACAATGAAAAATAAAAAGTTATCAACTGTTAACTTATACATGTATAATGATTAAGAAGTATATAGAAAAAGTAGCACTTTGGAGGAAAATGATTTTTTTTACGGTTTAGTTCAGTAGTTAACAAAAGCCTTCAGCAAAAAAAAGAGGTCTGCGGTTCACAAACCCTCTATTCTATCCGCGGAGCTATGGTGATATTCAATCAAATCGATTCGACATTTACATATGTACATTATAATCTTGTAACGTTTTGCCATAAAATAATACACATGTATATCAGCTCTGCTGTAGGGATCGGCCGAGAGCGGAAATGAACCAAACTCAATTAAGAGTACTGTTAAAAATTTTAATTGGCAAGCAATTATATATATATATATATATATATACACACACACACACACACACACACACACACACACACACACACACACACACACACACACACTTACATGAATGGAGTAATGAAACTATAAATACACAGTATTCCAAACACAATAAAAAAGCCATTATAATTGTCGTCGATCCTTTTTGATGCACTAATAGGATATTTGGGCTCAATAGTGTAACCTTTAGTTTTCCACGGATAATCTGAAATAATTATTAAGAGCTTTTTATTTTACGTCATTTCATTTAAAATAGCATTGCTGATCCATATGAAAAGACAACGATAAAGTTGAAAATGTGTATACATACAAATTTCACTTCAAGATCGACGGCGAGGAGAACCAATGGCATCGTCGGAAACCACGGCCAGTAAATACAAAATTCACAACATGACAACTAGTTGTTTGGGATACAGTCATGCATGTGCATCTGTGGTTCCAAAAAAATTAATGGAGGGGAGGGGGTCCAAATGATAATTTTATTGGTTTATTAATGAAGAGGGGGGGGGGGGTCGAATTCTAAGGGATAATATCATTGGATTTTTTTCCCAAGAGGGTTCCAATGCATAATTTACGTAACTCGACTAAGTGAATTTCATTAATTTGGATTTTCCAGCGATGTAAGAGATGGACCTTTTTTGCTTTTTGTGTGAAATTTATTTAATCTGAAGACACTTACGATGGACCTGTTTTGCTTTTCACACTTAATCTGAAGACACTTACCAATGTCTGTATCGTTTCTGTATCGTGCTGAACAACCAAGGAATAAATTACAGATCTCCGGGGCACATGCGCAGTGATCCTCGCAGTCCAAACCAAAGAACTGAGAAGGCATGCTCCTTCAATGAATAATTGCTCATATCAAATAATGAATGCTCATTGCAAAACCCTAACATACAAATTAAACATTGTTTTGTTTAATCACAGCAAAATTATGTCAATAAAAAGGAATTATAGCCACCAACCGGATTTTAAAGAGATGTGTAATGACCTCGACCATTCGACTTGGGCTACATAACTTAAAGGTCAATACACACCCTTTAACTAAATGCACGCTATGGGTGGAGTATGATCCAGAGTGGGCCCAGGAAAAGAACGTATATGATCTGGACAAGGGTTTTCACACAGAACAGTTACATATAGCTCTTTATTCTGTGCCAATTAAATCACTTAAAAACAATGTTAATTTAATAAACACAAAATATTTTCTGCCGCATCAACAAAATGTGCATGTGCAAACTTTATGTAATCATAGTCAGTTTGGATACACTTTTATATATTGATATGTACATGTAATTGCTACTATGTATACAATGTATTACACATGTATTATGCATGAGAAAAGCAAAACAAACGGCCCTTTTGCCACATCGCTCACCTGAATAACAGATTCTTGTATCTTTAAACAATTTCCCTATATACCGGGGTATTTCTATATTACTCTTCGAACACCTCTTACGGCTGGAGTATTAGTTTGAGAGTTCCAATTTTAAGAATTGGAAATTTTAACTATTTATACATGCTTAAGTGCAAATATTGGCATTTCTGGTGCATTGGTTCTTAAGAAGATCTTTTTATCGTCATATTTTTACTTTTTCGCAATTATCTCCCATTTAAAAGGTTTTGCCATTTATTTAAAGAATTTAGAATACCCTCTACTCGAGGATTCTTTGTACAAGGATTGGTTGAATTTGGTCCGGTGGTTCTAGAGAAGAAGTAAAAAAAGTGAAAGTTAACAGTCAGACAGACAGACGGACGGACAGACAGACGGACGACGAACAACATGCAATCAGAAAATATCACACGAACCTTTGGTTCAGGTGAATTAAAAATTAAAAAATTAATGGAAAAAATGGAAGATTTTAAAAGAAAACATATGCACACAAACATAAGTCTAAAACAATTGAAAACGAAAACACGGCAAAGTACAAATTATAAACGAAAAGGAGTGTCCTATCGAGTTCTTTAAAAACTTACTTGAAATAGGAACCATAAACAAATATACACAAGAGAAAAATATGCTAACTTCCTGAGTCAAAACATAAATAGGGAAGTACACGTGTTTGGAAACAAATCAAACACAATGACGCATTGCAGTAAAGTGGCTCAAACTGATAGAACATGGGGGAAATACGTTCATTAAATACATGTATAAGGCTTTAATACAATCGACTTGTCACGCACTGTTGCGAACAATATATTCCCAGAACTTCCCTATTACACACAATATGAAATAAACACAATTTATGGAAGTTGTTCACACTTTGTAATTGAATGCATTTAAACAGAGTTTTGAACTAGAAAAAAAAAATGGGCAATTGAGAAAAAAGCTCTTATTTTGTTTGCAAGATGTCTGCTTGCAGACAATTGAATGTCATTTCATCTGCAAGATGATTGCTAGTCATCTTATATGCAAGATGTCTGCATGTAGACAAACGCTTGTCATCTGCGACGCTCGTATGGTAGTTTTCACTTTTACTTTAAATGTGAACTTTTCCATCAGAGTGATTTGAAATTATTTCAATAACACTTTTTGTCTTTTGTTAACCCGTTTAATTGTTGCAGGCAAATAATGCTTATATAAAAGATTACATATACTCTGGCCAATCTGTATGTGAATTCTTCTGCAATGATTTTATGACCACCTTTTCATTTACATGTACATCCTGCGTCATAAAATTAGGAAACAAAATGGTTATATTTTGGTCGTTCGTGCGCGAATGTGAAACGAGCGCGCATTTGCAAAAAATATCCAGCGTTATAGCGTATCTTGTTAAATTAGTTCTATAAAGATCACTTGGGTCACACATGGGATTACCGGTAGTCTATATGCAGAAATTACACTATTTGTATCAAGAAGCTTTCTTGTAAATATTCGATGAAAAAAATCAACATATTTTAGAGGATCTTTATTTTAAATTGACCTTTTAAAACTGCATGGTTATGTCATTCATTTGTTAAGAATCATAATGCTCAAAGAATGATATCTTATTCCCTAAATGATTCAGTAATATAAGCTTGTCATGTTTCAGCCTGATCTGATCCTGGTTTATCTTAAATGACCAAACAAACATGAATGCCACTAACCCAATCCCAAATTCTCAATCTAAAAACTTTTCACAAAATATCTTTGCTTTATTTGCAGATCCTTTCTTCTTTTTTAAATTTCAAAAGCTTTTTAGCATCCCAATTGCTATTATAAATAAAATTTTTTTATAATGATAATAATTTTTTGCGGGGGGGGGGGGGGGGGGGGGGGTTGGGGGTTATTGTATAAGATTTAGTGTTCTGATAGAAAAGGGTGCAAATCATAGTTTGGTGAACTAACTGTAAGCACAAATGTCTAATGACCTGCAATCTACAAATGTTTAAACCTTTAACAATGTGTATCTACCAGTAAAACGCTTGATCGGTTATTATAATTTCAAGCAACTAAATTTCATCTTGTATATCCACTGAATTGAAATCAAAGCCGTATCATGGTTAACTGAACAGGACTTTAACTTTAAATGCACTCTCTATTAAACTTTTCCAATACATAGGGGTATCTACCTTGTGAAGGAAGTAAACACCTTTGGTTATATTCTAAAAAACAATTGCATGAGGATAAAATGGCGATTGTTGACTTCATCTTTCCTGTGGTTTGCTGTATTTGTGTAAGCCTGTTTTCAACGGGAAATTGTGATGTTTTTGTTTGTTGTATTTTTTTTCACCTAGAAATTTTTCTTTTATATAAAGATATTTTGATAGGAAATGATTACCAAGTATCTTTTTAACAGAAAAACATGTTTAAGATTTAATTTTTTTTAGCAAGTCTCATCATGTCCTTTAAGCATGTTATAAGATGCTAACGTATCTAGGGCAGTTATTTTATTACTACTTAACACCAAACAAATTATTATAGTCTATAACCTTTATGTCCATGTAAGTTGTACATTTCTGAATTAATAAGAATTCGAAATGCAAGACTCACGTCTCATTTAAGTTGTAACTACTTAGTATATCCAACTACTAGGTAATTATTCGATTCAATATTGGGAGGACCGGTAAACATTGAATATAGTTTAGGACAATCGCAACTTCTTGGATCTTTCCAACAATAATATAAATCCAGCTCTACCATACAGGTAAAAAAAACTACCAAAGAGGAAGAGGGTTTAAACATATGTGAACCTGACAAATCAATTAAAGCGAAATAAAAAAACCCCTCAAACACAGCGATATATTTAATATTATAAAGATTTATTTATTTTCTTAACATATTTAAGAACACCTCCAAAAAGGTATCTACTAATCCTATATTTTAATTTGCGTTAATGTTGCGTGTAAGACTTAACATTGACAAAAATTAAAAGGAACCTCTATATTTAAAAAATGAAATTTTCATGAGTCACTTGACACCAATAATGTAGTACACTTTCTTCAGAAATAAAGAATAAAACTTATAATTTATGATTAAATTTTAAAAAAGAATTTTTTCAAAGAAATGTAACAAAGTTTAGTTCATGATAATCAAATTTAATTTCAAGATTAAAACATTGGACTTGTTACATTATATAATAACTCAGTGCGTCATTTTGTCGACTCACATTGGTATTTCAAATGCCGTATACCTCGTACTGACTTTTTATTACCTTTACCTATATAATAGGTACAAAGGCAGCAATTTTTTTTTATCATTAAGACTACCTACTAGGACAAATTCCATTATACGATGCATTTCATACTTGGCATTATGTTTTCCTGTATGTTGTCTTAAAAGCAAACCTTTTTCATTCACGACTTTGTCTTTTTTCTCATTGCCATAAGGTTCAGATCCAGAGATCCTTTGCAAAACGTCAAAGTACGTAGATAATTGTGGAAATACAGGACTTCTTTGGAATTGCAGTGGCCTTAATTTGAGTAGCATTCCACGCCACTTTCCGACCACCAAATTCACCACTTTAGTCATGGATTTATCATGGAATTCATTCAGTGATATATCCAAAGATACTTTTGGCCATGTTCCAATTTGGTTATCACATAGAGTCACGGCGATACATTTGCAAAATAACAAATTGCAATCATTACAAAATGGGAGTTTCGCACAGTTTAAAAACATTTGTGTCTTAGACTTATCAAATTGTGGACTTCGCAAATCTTTGATATCAACGGAAGCTTTTGTTGGTCTTGGCCATCTAAGATATCTTTTCATCCACGGAAATAGATTTGACATCGATGGATATCCAGATGTGGCGATATCTTACCTTTCTGCGTTACAAAATCTTTCGGTCGATGTCTTTTACAGATTTCAGTTTGACGAGCCGTTTCAAAAATTAAAACAGTTGGGCAACATTCAGTTTCACCCAACACATTCATCCTTTTATTTGACGAATTCTACGTTTACCGGACTCTCCGAATCGCCAATTGTTTATCTTAACATGAACTTTAATTTTAAAGTGTTTTGTAATATCAGCGAGGAAATATTTTGTTCTTTTCCCTTTCTTAAAGGGGTTGCAGTCGATTTTGGAGGATTCTGTGATTTAATCCCAGTGTTAAGGTCTCTCAAATGTCTCCAAAACAAGACGTTGGAATATCTCAATCTTCAGAGCAATACCAGAAAATCCTTTGTCGTTGATATTGTTTTTGACAAATGGAATTCTGAGTATTTATTCAACATATGTATGCAAACACTTGACTTGTCAGGGAACCGAATTTCCAATTTCCTGGTAGATCCGTTTAAGTCAATGCTTGCACAATGTATAAAAGCGCTTTATATTGGTGAGAATCATTTATCACACATAGACTTAGGCGTTATTCTGCATATTTTAGTTGTTTATCCTAAACTGCAGACGTTACTTGTAGAAAAAAATGGCAGAGGAAAGGAAAGTGCAAAACAAAAAAGGGTTTATCCTGCAACGGGTTTCTTTCCTTTTGCAGATTCGACTTCAAATTATGAACTAAGAGTATCAAACCATCTCAAAGTTTTTGATTATTCAGAAAACTTCATTCATACCATAAAAATTCCAATTTTTAAAATCAATCTGATTGCACTGGGATTAGAAGAACTATACGTTCCACATACAAATTGGCCATGTGAACATCTGAAACCGCTCCAAACGCCAAAATTAAGAATCATCAATATGTCAGGAAATGATTGTAGCAAGATTTCCCCGTCCTTTTTTGAATTTTCCACAAATCTGTCAACAATGATAGCATCCAATGCCAACCTTCCATTGGATGGACAATCTGACCATCAATCTTTATTTAGAAACCTCACAAACCTCCAAAATTTAGACTTGAGTGTGAATCAGTTGGTTAGTTTACCAAATTTTCTTTTCAAAGACCAGCACAAGTCAATGTCATCGTTAAATCTTGACAACAATTTTTTGATTAAAATTCCTTTAGTGGTTAAACACCTGCAGAGCCTGACAAAACTATTCATACGCCACAACAAAATAGAGTCATTTGGGCCCTCGGATATTGACGTCTTATTAAGGCAGGGTAACGTATCGTTGTTCTTAGAAGGAAATCCTCTAAGTTGCTCATGTTCAAAACTTGCGTCACTGACATGGATGAAGAATAACCGGAAACGTTTTGGAGATTGGCAAAATATAAAATGTTTAGAAAACAACAAATTTTTATCTAAATTTGTTCAAGACAAAACTTTTAGAACGTTCGAACTGAACTGTCAGTCAAAGGAATGGTTGATTTATACATCTTTAACATTAGCTTTGACAGTCATCGCGATTGTTCTGGCTGCTTTAGTGAAAAGATACCGCGTGCACATTGATTACGTCATCTTGAAATTTCGTAATAGATGGAGAGGAATAATGCAATATGAGCCCAAGGAAAACTACCAGTTTGACGTGTTTTTATCGTTTTCCGATGAAGACTATGCTTGGGTTGTCAATATTCTTTACAACGAGTTAACAAAACAAGGAATACATGTAAGCTTTCCAGACAAAGATTTTGTTCCTGGAATTTCAAAAGCAGACGAACTGTTACGATGCATTGACGACAGTCGAAAAGTGGTCTTTGTGATCACCGAGGAGTTTCTGACGTGTGGTTGGGAGTCGTATGTAGTGCAGATGACGGTCACCCATGCCTTTAACACTCATCGGGAAGGTTCCCTCATCATTCTTATTAAAAACAACATTGCTCTCGAAAGGATGCCAAAAGACTTAAAATACGTATGGTGGGCGGTACAAATTGTCAATTTGTCTGATTTCCAAAACAATCCTGATGATTTGTGGCATCACGTTTGTACTATGATACGTTCTAGTTAAGTTAAGAACATTAGAAGTATGTAGTGGATGACCATTATGATTTTTTTTATGCAATTCGCATTTCTAAAGATTTGACCAGATAGTTCTGTTATTATTTTGTATAATATAGAATATCAAGTGAAAATTTAGGTAATAGCTTCACATTTGTAAGATTAAAAGCCCCATTCGAAGGCTCTTTTTGGGTAATTTTATTAATGATATTATTTTCTCATCGTAGAGAACGCACTGTGTTTTTTTATACTATGAATTATTTATGTTTGGTTGAGTGTTGAGAAATACAACGTTAAAAGTATAACATTATATAGGAAATGATGATATCCCTAGACATACATGTATGTAAGCGGTCCCTTTTCATACAACAAATTATATTATAAAAAACCTACTGGGATTTTGATCATTTAAACGAAGAGTGTATAATAATGTTACATCCTGTTTAGAGTTATTAGCTTGAATTGTTGTTTATTGAAATAATTAATTAAGTTTTAAAAACCACTGTAGGAATTGAATTCGTTCTGATACATTCAATGAACACAATAGAATTTGTGGACATGGGTACTTAAAGATCGACGTTACAAGTAGGCATATGAAGGAACAAATTGCGGTCCTTAAAAAAGGACTGTAATACAAGGGCAATTGCATGTGTTTCTAACGAAAAATGAAAGCTTAAGCTTGTAAAGACTCTTAGTGTTATAGTAAAAACAGAATGATTTCCTATAAATATTTCATTAAATATAATATTAACATAACAGGGTTTAGTTTCTTTAATCCGGGAATATTTGCTCATATCTGAAAAAAATTAGGTAATATAAGAATTTTATTGGGGTCTGTTGGAAGTCATTGTTTTTTTTAATGACCGCTGAACTCAAATGTTGTCCGTTGGCTTGCTTCCACTTTTATGACATCTTCCGATGAGTAAAATATAGCGTTACCTGGTGTCAGAATCCCCGTAGCAGTATTTTACGTTGTTGAAAAACTTTTTTTTTAAATTTCAGTTTGAAAATCGGGCTAAATTTCGGAGAATCGCGTTAGCGGGGAATGTATTTTTTTGCAATGTCGCTACCTTCATATCCTGAAGGAAGCATTTTCTTGTTCAAATATATACATTTTTAAGATTATAACTCAAATGTAAAAATCATGATATGCAATCAAATTAATTTGTTCTTTATTTAATTATTATCAAGTGGGACAGCAGTTTTGAAGATCGTTTAATGATTTTCATCAACGACTGTTTTGAAAAATAAAAAAAACCTGAGAGGGGTGGCGGGGTTTTCATTTTTACTTTTAGTTCAAATAAAGTTTATGGAACAAATGAATACAAAAACCGATTTTCAAATGTCTATATAACTGTAAGTATAAGATCTAACAAATTGTTTATAGTTTATTGGCAAATTATTTTAAAAGTCTGTAATCTTTTATAAAGAATTATGGATCCTCATATTAGTGCCTAGGATGTGTCTCCATGTGACCTTTGTGAAACTGCCATAGTACAAAGCTAATGTGACTATTGTCACGTCAACCTCTGTAAGTCCTGTGTAGTATATCACATCTCAGATGGATATGACAAACATAAAATTGTACATTTCCATGAACGAAGATCAACACTCATTTATCCAAAATGTGGAATACATCAAAACAAATTTCAGTGCAATGGTTGCAACAATATCTTTTTTGTTCTTCCTGCATAGCCTCTTAACAACAGCACAATGGGCATACCTTTGTAGAAGTTAAAGAAGTTTACAAAACAATTAAAGAAATTATTAAAAAAGCACACAATTGCTGGAAAATCATATTTCCCCTCAGAGTGAAGAAGTTGCACACGACTTAGGAAAATCAGCTTTCCTAACCTTGATCGAGGATATGAGAATCTTATAATAACAATGTCCGAACAAGGAGAGCACTGACACAGAGAAATCGACATTGTCATCAACAAAATGAAAACTGAAAGCAGCGAGGATAAAAGTAAAATACAAAGATATTTTACAGAAACATTTGGATGAAATCAAACAGATACAATCTTTCATAAAACAAACTTTACTGGCCATTAGGCAATCGAGAAATCTACCGAAGTATTTCCTACCACTGAGTACAGCTCTAAGATCAGGGAGTTCAGCAAGCTTCCACCCAAAGTGAAGGTTACATTGCCAGCATTCATTCCAAAACCAATAGACAGTGATAAGTTGTATAGTTTTTGTTTGTAATAGTTTGGACAGATTACACCATTATCTACTGCTACAGAAAAATACCTTGTCATTTTATCAACCAATCACTTCAGTCAGAGAACTACTAGATGAACCGGAACTTATTGCCACAATAGAAACTTGGAATTTATGCAGTATTAATGAGTGGACTGATCACCAACGGTATCGAATGTTTCACTTTACCAGAAAATCCAGAAAAAAGCAGGAACATATCCTTGTGTTATATCTGTAGACAGTAAAGGTAATATACTGTACGCTGACACGACGACAAGGACAGTGAATAAAGTAAAAATTAGACAAAAAAGAGTTGACCAGATTGCAGGGATGGAAGCCTAGTAATCTGTGTGTCACATGTACTGGTGATCTCCTGGTTACCATGTACAGTGATGATGAAACTCAATCCAAAGTTGTCCGTTATTCGGAATCTACAGAGAAACAAACAATTCAATTTGATAGTGAAGGTAAACCTTTGTACTCCGGGAATGTTACAATTAATTGCATCACAGAGAACAGAAAACATGATATCTGTGTAGCTGACATGAAGGCTGGTGCAGTAGTGGTGGTTAATCACGACTGCAAACTCAGATGGGAAAATCGTTCATCCCTCACTTACCAAGCTCGAACTATTTAATCCCCTTGGTATCAAAACAGACAGTCAGAGTCACATATTGACAGCAGATTTTGACAGCCATTGTACTCACGTTCTGGAACAAAATGGACATGTACAGTTTCTCTGTTTTATTGATAACTGTGATCTGAAGAATCCTCATAGTGTATGTGTGGACAATAATTACAATCTGTTTGTGTGCGAGTATTTCAAAGGCAATGTAAAGGAAATCGAATATCTTAAGTAGACATCGTCTATTTTAAAACTGTGATGCAATTAAACAATAATGTGTTTTTCGATTGTGAGTGGACTATTCGCATGATACCAGCGAAACTTTTTATATTTAATCTTGAGGTATTTTCAGAGAAATATGTAAAGATTTGTTTATTTCTAATGCACCTTAAAAATAAACAGATTAATTATTTCAATAAGATATGCCCCACGTACGCTTTTTTCTTATTTAGAAAATATACAGTTTAAGCGCATAAAAAAACGATATTTCATATGAGATCACAATAAATCATAAAGGTCATTTTGTAAAAGTTTCAATTAAATTGAAGAATTTCTCACAATTTTATCGCCAAATAAGGACAATCAAAGCCATAAAAGAACATCTTGGAGCACCGGGTCGTCATTAAATTTTGGGTGCACGCAGAAAAGTCTCCGATGGAGACCAAAAGGTTCTTTGATGCTGCTATTTTTTTTAGTTTAAAGGTTTACAATTGGAACCACAATTGGAATTGAAGGTTTGAAAATGGAAACACTGATATCTTGAGGTCTTGCAGCACCCCAACCCCCCATACAGCCTGTATCTTGCACCTAATAATTCCTCTTTTTTTCCGTATCTGAATTCGAAAATTCGTGGGCAGAGATTTTCGGACCTAAATGATCAACGATATGACACAAAAGACTTTATACAAAAATTTGACAAATAATGGTGTGAACATGCGTTTTATGAATCGCAGCACAGTTAAGGCTGTCAATAAACTCCGTTCAGACAAAAAGTACGGGAAATGTGCACTATGACATCACAGTATATTACAAACCTCGAAAGTACTTATTAATCTATTTATTAGTAAAATTAATTTATACTAATCTTTTAATTAAAATCAATAAATGCTATTACTTACAATTTTGATGTCCGTTATATCGTACACACTGAAAAATAAGCGAGATGTCGTTCTCGCTGTACTACAAAATATGACGTCATATGCTTCAAAATGACGCATTAAGTTAAATCATTGAAGGCTATCGTGCAGTTTTATAGCGAAGAAAAATAAATGTCATACATTAACGGAAAAGTATAAATGAATATTTTGTTTAAAATTATTTTAGTAGAATGCTACCTATATAGTCTTATTTTCATTTTGTTAAAAGTATGCATCGTATAAAGAAGCCACCTCGGTTTTGTATAAAATATCGTATATCTAAAATCTGAGTACCTAAATAAATCACTTAATTGCAAGGGCATACACTTACCTGATCCCGACAAACTTTTACATGTGAATTTGAAATATGCTATGTAACTTAAAAACTTCTACGATCCTTGTAAAATCTTACAAATTAATTATTTTTTAATGAAATTAACCCTGTGACCTTCAAAATTATTCAACGTATGCATTATAAACTACGGTTTCTACTAAGAAATATTCTTATCTTAAAAAGTTCGCACCGTTTTTCAAAATCTACCATATAACATCAAGTTATTTCATAATTCAGTTGTGAATTTTGACATGATTATGCCCTTGCAATATTGAATTTTTTGAATGACCTCAAAACCACAAATACATCTGCTTGTACCATGCGACTGCCATATCACGTGACCACTATGAACATAAAATATTGTACTGTTATATATATATTTTAGAAATATATTGCATTTGAGTGACTGTTATTGATTTTAAAAAGGACATGCCAGTTTAACTAAAGTATACGTGTTTTCATCACAAAAATTTGCCCATATTTTCATTGACCGCCTTAACTGTACTGCGATGGGTCAATGACATGAAAAGTGTGTGAACTAAAAGGTGTTTACTTTGAAAAAGAGTTCCAGGTTCAAATTGCCTTTTAGTAGTTTGACGTCACATGACGTCGTGGAAATATGAAATGGTGCTCCGTAAATCCAATTATGCAAAATGAAAATCGCTGTATCTTTTGAAAACAACTTCAAAATCATATTAATTTTTGTATACTTATTTTCAATTGGTAGTCATTTAATAAAACTTACGTCATCCTACAAAGTACACAGTAATTTTGCCGTAAATCACTTTGTCCGCGAACTTTTCTAACAACCCTCGTACATTGAGATTGTAGGTTGTTTCCACAAATTTATTTTATTCAATCTTATTATACATAAGGTTATTTTGAATTTTTTATTTTTTCGCAAATATATTGTTCTAAATATTTTCTCTAATTAATGATTCTAGTTTGAAGCAGTAAGAATGTTGGTCTTGTGTTGTGCAGTTATGTATGTAATTTACAACTATTGTACTTAAACAGATTAAAATACGCATTACGTGTCTCATATCAGGAAAGAAGTAGATTTCAAATGTATTGACTCAGATTGGGGCTTTTAGTTGCAAAGTTAAGACAAACATATTAGATAGATGCATATACATGTGAAACATAAAATATCATATTGGGGTTAGATTTACATAGATAACAGTATTATAGAACTATTTAGACTATACATTGCTCTCTTGCGATACACCCTCACTTCCGTTGATCGAAGTTAGATCGGTTAAAAACTATTAACTTGTTGGTGAAAATTGTTCTAATCTGCCCAAAAATGTATTTACATGGGCATGACATGCAGGAATTTAGTGAATAAAATTATTGGACTACGACTTGAGGTCATTGTTTTATCTGGTAGTGATAGTACATTGTAAATAGGGTGTCTCAAAAAAGCGGGATGGAAAAGACCTTTAAACATCCATGTTGCTTGAAGAGTCATATCTAAATATAGACGCATAACGTATACGTAGACGACCATATTGTTCCGTATGTAGACGAAATCCACATACATTGTATTTGCATTTCTATTTTACACAGCAGCCACCGTTTGAATTTCATAAATAGAGTTATGAAGATGAAAATTTATTCTGTATTTTGATGTTAACAATTTGTTAATGTTAATGTTATCAATTTGATTTCAACTGTCTGGAGTGTTTAAAGGGGCATTGTTAGGATTTTTGTCAAAAATCATTTTTTCGATTTTAATGTTTAAAATGCTTCAGTAAAGCATTTTAAAGAGGCAGCTAAAATTTGAGTATCATATGTGCAGTTATACGCGAGTTACAGAGCTTACCATTCTTCGCAATGTAAACAAAGCTTTTGTTTACATTTTGAATGTTGGAGTGAAAATTCCAGTTTTAGACCAGCTTCAAATATATTGACTTAGATTGGGGCTTTTAGTTGCAAAGTTAAGACAAACATATTAGATAGATGCATATACATGTGAAGCGTAAAATATCATATTGGGGTTAGATTTACATAGATAACAGTATTATAGAACTATTTAGACCATACATGGCTCTCTTGCGATACACCCTCACTTCCGTTGATCGAAGTTAGATCGATGAAAACTTATTTACTTGTTGGTGAAAATTGTTCTAATCTGCCCAAAAATGTATTTACATGGACATGGCATGCAGGATTTTAGTGAATGAAGTTATTGATCCAGAATTTTATGCTCCGTGTATATATTTTGTTTATATCACTTACCCTGTATACTTTGTGTATATTTCATTCATATGAAATGATATTTTAATAAAGTTATGTTTTAAATTTGTAGATAAATTATTTTGTATATATGTTTTTAAAATGAAAAAAAAACCCCGGAAAAAGTAGAATATTCAAATGTCGCAAGAATGAGTTTAATTAATAATTAGCTAATATTACTTTTTAATGTCGAAATATTTATATAATTATTTCTTTAATTTTCAAATTAACGTCAATTGTTAAATAAGCAACACAGGACCGCTTAGTATTTTAATTACATAATTCAACCTGTTTTTACATCTTACCTAGCACCTGTGAGCATTTTAATTACATAATTTGGACAGTGGTTATTAACGCTAATTATAATGATTGATACCTGTTTGTTTCATTTTTATCCACGCCCATCAGTCATCTGATAACCAATTATATTATATGTTTCGGGATTTGCTTTATGGGCGTGACTTTGTTATTATCGACGAAATAAAACTAAAAGCCAAACGCTAAATGTCACCTTTTGAAATTTGCAATCTAAATTAATAGACTTTATATTTTGGCTTTATTTTAATATTTGGTTTTATTTCGAAGGTAAATATATTTTTATTTTATGTTATTTTTCTTTGTAAATTTTAAGAACTGTTTTTATTGTGAATTAAGACACTTTTGACATTTGCAATCTTAATTAATAAACTTTATATTTGGCTTGATTTTAATATTTGGTTTAATTTCGAAGTCCTCGAACAGATCTAAATCCTTTATACCCCGGTATCTTAGCAAAGCGAATTGCACTGAGAAAACCGTTGTAACATTATTGAGCTACAACTTGAGGACATTGTTTGTCTGGTAGTGATAGTACATTGTAAATAGGGTGCCTCAAAAAAGCGGGATTGTCCTCTAACGTGGAAAGGACCTTTAAATTTCCATGTTGCTTGAAGAGTCATGTCTAAATATAGACGCATTACGTAGACGAGCATATTCACATAGCAGCCAACGTTTGAATTTCATAAATAGAGTTATGAAGATGACAATATATTCTGTATTTTGATGTTAACATATATCAATTTGACTTCAACTGTCTAGGGTGTTTAAAGGGGCATGGTCACGATTTTTGTCAAAAATTATTTTTTCGATTTTGATGTTTAAAATGCTTCAGTATAGCATTTTTAATAGGCAGCTAAAATTTAAGTGTCATATGTGCAGTTATACGCTAGTTACAGAGCCTACCATTCTTTGCTATGTAAACAAAGCTCTTGTTTACATTTTGAATGTAAGAGTTAAAGTTCTAGTTTTAGACCAGTTTCAAATGTATTGACTTCGATTGGGGCTCTTAGTTGCAAAGCAAAAACAAACCTATTAGATAGATGCATATACAGAAGTCAGATCGATTAAACCTATGTACTTGTTGGTAAAAATTGTTCTAGTCTACCCCAAAAATGTATTTAAATGGGCATGGCATGCAGGATCTTGAGGTCATTGTTTGTCTGGTAGTGATAGTAAATTGTAAATAGGGTGCCCAAAAAGCGGGATTGTTCTCTAACGTGGAAAGGACCTTTAAATATCCATGTTGCTTGAAGAGTCATATCTAAATATAGACGCATTTCGTAGACGACCTTATTCACATAGCAGACATGTTCCGTATGTAGGCGAAATTCAAATACATTGTGTGCGCATTTCTATCGTACACAGCAGCCACCGTTTGATTTTCATAAATAGAGTTATGAAGATGACAATATATTCCGTATTTTGATGTTAACATACATCAATTTGATTTCAACTGTATAGGGTGTTTAAAATACCATTCTTTAGAGCTACGTACATGAATAAATCTAATTATTAGACTGGCTCTTCAAAACCGCCAGAGATGTAATCATAATTATCGCATGTTTCTGTATTTACCTATAGCTTCATCACCGATATATACTTCTTAAATTAATTTGTTGCTTTTAGCAACCTGAACATGTATTTTAAAAAAAACCATACTCGTTTATTTCATAAAAAGAGGGGCTTATCTTCATTAGCCAATGGTTTCTGATCTGCACCGCTCCTCACAAACCCTTGGAACATCGTGCTATCAAAAGTTGTGATATTTTTCGCCACTTGATCTCCTATCCTTTGAATAAATCTACTAAATAATGAAAGATACCGTAAGTGGTGTAGTAATGGCAGAAATATGTATAAAACTGTTCCAGGTTTCGAGCCCAATCAAAAAAGTCGAACGTGGTTACAACCGATTCTATATAACTGCATAGTAACCACTCGCCAAATCTAAACATGGCTTATAGTGGGGAGATTAAATGCAGCGTTCTCACATTTCAAAGGCATTTATATATATTTCTTTTTATAAAAGTTACATTTTTAGAAATATGTCTCTTTGAAACAAAAATCAGTTCTCAAGAACTTATCTGACTCTAAACGTTGATATTGATAAGTTAAATTTGTTTCAAAGAGGCAGTTTTCCATAACAATGAAGAAACTCTTTCTATATGGCGTGAATGCGTGTAACCATTTTCAAATTTATTTTGTGGTTTTATAAAATTGAGTGCAAACTTTTGAGATAAAATTCTACACTGCTTTGTGTACAACGTAGCATGCAAAAAAGACTTGCATCGAATTCATATGCAACTCCTTTAGAAAAAATAGCATAGATACTGCAACACCTCTTCAAGAAATATTCCCAAGCAATGCTTTTCGACTGGCAGAAGAATTTAGCAACCATGTATATATAACACTGTGCAATCATGGCGGAATATTTTCATCAAGTAAGTTCGTTTTAATTATTCGTTAAAGATTTTTTATTTGTTAACCAAATAAATACCAAAGATTGTAAAATCTTTTCAGGTTTCAAAATCTAGATTTTTGCTGTTTACCACTGTCTGTATACAGACCGTTCTGACATTGACTACGCATGCGCCACAAGACTGTCCTTGCCCTGCGAGTGTAACGGGAATTAACAGATCGTCTACTGTAGCAACAAAAGCCCTTCTAAGCTGCCACCTATTCAAAGGTCTCAGGGCAAGTGGACATTTTATCTCGATGACAACGGGATCGAGGTCATTCCTGATAACTATTTTAATGGCGTGGAGGTCAACTTTCTCTCCTTGGAAAACAACGATATTCACACTATTGGTGAGAATGCGTTTTAGGAAAGTGAAGACTCCTTGAATTATCTCCATCTTGAAAACAACAGTCTGACCGAGCTTCCAAACGCAATAGGAAAACTTCGGCAACTAACCGGTGGGTTCATTCAATGAAATCCAATGGTGGATTTACCAGAGACAGTGATTAAAAACCTTACTTCTTGTCTTCAGTTAATCAGTTTTGGTCCTAAGTCTATGACAAAATGGCCAAAGAATATCAACTTTCTTATAAATATTTTCTCTATAGATTTAAACGATGTCCAATATCCCGAGCAACCAGAGGACACGTTTTCTACGTTAAAAAATAACTTGGTGCTCTTAAACCTCTACAATACTGGACTAACAAAACTGCCATCTTCCAGAAATGATTTTCAAAATATGTCTTCAATGATTTTCCGGGGAAATAAGAAATTATCGGCAAACTCAATCACTAAATCTATAACTCGGGGTTTTCCATTTTTAACATCGATAACTTTTCAAGACAACGGATTAACTACACTGCCATCAATATTTTTGAAATCGACTAGAATAGGAAGAACAGTAGTTAGAGATAATCCAATAGTTTATCTTCGAGATGACACTTTTCCGCTACATCTGAGTTAATATCTGCATTATTAACCATTTAGTGGTACGAGACTCACCAGCAGCAGTTATCAATAACAAACAGCCAGATTCAGAAAATTCAAGATGGAGACTGCAGCAGTCTATTTAACTTGGGAGTCCGTTTCTTAGGCTATAATCCTCTCTCAATGATCTCAGAAAATGTGTTTTTGAACAATAAACAACTGGGTAGCATTGCATTAGACCATACCAACTTAACGACAGTACCTAAAGTATAGCCTCGTGTATTTATCCAACATTCAAACGCACAATGCCGTCATCTTTCTTGCTTCTTTTTTCCCATGCTTGAATTTATAATATAAATCAACGTAAAATGGAAAATCGCAAAGGTTACGCTTTTTTCGCGAAAGTTTTGTGTTTATTCGCTTTACCTACGAAAATGAGCTCAAAGGGCTTGCGTACAAATCAAGTCTTGGAAAAGCATTCCTACGTTTAATGGATCTTGTTATAATCTTAATGGAACCAGTTTGATGATCTACATTACAGATCAAATTCCTAAATGCCCTTAAGTCAATGGATAGACCTGTCAATGTTTTTCTTAAAAAATGATGCTACATGCCTGGAATATCTACCGCATATCAATTTTTTTAAATCAGCAAATGGATGTTTTTCTCACTATGACTTATCACTGATTGAATAAATTAAATGTTAGTTTTGATAAACGGGATGCTATCATTTCTTTCAAAAATCAAAATCCCACAGTTCGCCAATTAAATCATTTTAACTACTTTTTAATTGCTTTTAATAAAACTGCATAACATTTGAAATTTTATTATATTTGTTTTGTGCTTTAAAATGATCCATACATTCTAACATTACTTTTAAAACTGAAAATTTAAATTACAAGAAAGGTTATGCCTTAGTTTTACGTCACGATACAATGGAATAATGCTTACTTATGAATTTATGTAAGCCAGACGCGTTTAAATAAAACTAGTTAAATGATAGTGCTAAATAGGCTCATTCAGTACCTCAGCTGTGTATACATCAAACGGAATACATGTGTACACATGTAATAAACAGTGACTTTAAGACCAGACACGATCCATCTTCCATTATTTCCTAAATAATCTCCTCAAAGTGAAGTTTTCCTCTACATAATTCCATGAGTAAATTTCATGTTAACTATGATTTCTTTTTATTTGGATATCATTATATTTTCATAAGCATTCAGTTGCATGCTATTATAAGGAAAACAAAACTATTCTAACTCCAAATTTAGCCTGGTAGCATGTATTTTTGGGCTTTCACAGTTTAAAACGCAAATAAATCAGGAACAACTTTCATTGAAAATTATCTTTAAAAACAATTGAGGAGCGTCTCCAGTATCTCGTGTGTCCTTAGATGATTCAATCATACTTTATTTCTTATGTTAAGAGATATGACAATTCAATATTACAAGCGATAAACTAAAGAACAATGCAGTTTTGAATTAGTTTGTTCTGATATAACACTGACGTACTGTTGAATTAAAAGATTTTTATAAAATTTCCGCAGTTGCGTCTATTTTAATATGTTTCTAAAAGGCATTTAAAACTTCCTTAAATGTGTTGAATGTGAACAATAATTATCAACACAAGTTGTTTCCGCTTGATTGGTCATTTCATGAAGGTGTAACCTTAGCGTTTTAAATGTAATACAGCTCAAAGCGTGTTCAAACAGAAAGTATAAACTCTGGAAAATGGAGGTGTCAATGGTTGTATTTGCAATTTTCATATTATGTGTTCGACCAATTCTGGGCTCTGAAAAAAATGATACATTGAACAAAACTACGCAAGACTTGACAAGTTATACGTACGTGTATCCAAACCGGGACAGTGTGGTCACACTGTCAAGAAACTGTTCTGTGAAACCTGTCTCCGAAATGGTAAGGCACGATATCAAGGAACTTCTAGATGCTGGGACCAAACTCATAATATTTAATCTTAACTTTCAAAATCATTCCGGAAAATTGCCAGGGGAAGATGAGTCTGACATTTACAAACCGTTTCTTTGGGAGAGGAGCACTGGTCGGCACGGTCAAGGGATTTTGTTTTTAAAGACGGGTTTCGAAATACTATCACTTTCCACGCTAACATATGGCACCGAAAAAATGAAGGTAGAGTTGCTGGAGGAACCAAATGGATGTCTACTGAATAGAACTATATGGGAAATAGAGAACGGCCTGAGACATATCTTATTGAACGATTTTCAAGAAATTTCTCCCAATGGAAGCGGTGGAAGTTTGGGTGATAACGAACACATATGTAACATGCACATTAAAAATGACGATCAACGCGCCGTGTTTTATCACATTTGTTGCAAAAAAAATTCAAAAGGGGAAACGGTTTGCCAGGAATTGGTCAAAGACTTTGGGTGCAAATGTTATTATACAGTATCTACATCATGAATCTACTGGTGATCATGTTTTGTCCCTATCTCATTCCTGAACCATGGTATCGGGATAAGTATCAAAAACTGAAATTTGAATTGTTCGATGGTAAAACCGAAATAAAGATTCCAGTGATAAAGAAAAAAAATAAACTTAAAACATCCGTACCAAACAAAGTTGTGGATATTGATTCATTGTCTTCGATGAATTCGTTCATTGAAAAAATTGGAGGAATGGTTGACGATAAGGTTTATTCAATGCGTCTTTCCAAGATTCATTTAGATGTCAAGCGTAAACGTCTCATACCTCCTAACGATGTCCCTGTTGGAATTATGAAATCCATTTACGATTCCTTCTTTCGCTGTCGGATCCGAGAGCGAAAAAGTTTAAAAAAATGTTGTGATAGTAACATCTTTGAGCCTTTTCGAGAACCTTCGCTGAGAGTTACACACATAAAGTGGTACCACTGCCTCAAAGAACTAATGCTCGTTTTATCGTTTGTTTTGGCTATCGTGCCGTGGATCATCAGAATCGCCATCTTTTACTGGTACGAAGACAACGAGCACAATGATAGGGATAAGGCAGCACGTGACCGGAAGTTAGACGTCCACTATGCATACTTCCCCGGAAACTTGATAAATTTTCTCACCCCTGTTCACATCGTCTTTGTATTTTGTTATGCTGTGTTGGCTTTGGATGCTGTTTTGTTCGGAATATTAGAAATGTTCAAGTCAGAAATGAAAAAAATCTTGGAATTGGTTCTTCGCAAATGTTTCCGGGACATGCACGAATCGTCGTACTCAAAATCAGTGGGATGGGCAGTCAAAACCATGCTTTATCCTCTGAAAAAATATGGAGTCCTTGGTCTAGTAGTTGTTGGAATTTACTGGCTTTTCGTGTTACCGGTCATTATTGTAGTCTTAGCCTTTTACAGTATTCCGACCCTCAACATTGTCATTCGTTTACTGTGTCATTTATTTATTGTCATTTTCCCCGAATTTAAATGTGTTACGAAAATGAAGAGGAATATAGGTTTTGGGGATCTCCTGCGAAAAGAAACTGTAGCGCGATCGCAAAATGAACAAACACACTTATTTCGATGTGTTCAGTTCATCGTAATTCTGCTTAGTTTGTTAGCTCTGCTTTCCTGTGTTCTTCTGGTGGTAGAAGTGATAGTTTTCTTTGTTGAAATCATGGTTTACACATTAATAGGCATCATTCTGAATGCTTCGCAAACCCTGAAGTACGTCTCTTTACTTTTTATGCTAACACTTTACGCTAGAGACTGTTTTGGCAGCGTTACCAAAAAATACCAAGCTTTCAATGATGCAATTAACAAAGCGATTCTTGCAAAAGTGAAGGATAATGTGGACAAAGTAGCCTGGCAGACAGCCAATAAACAGCCAAACACTGCCTTCCAAGTCAGTGTTGACGTTGACGATCACGGTAACGAATTGCCGGCAAAAAAACCATATCTTTGCCTCTCAAATGGCGTTCTCAAATGGAGCATTCCCCAACTTCTGCTGTTTCTTGATAACAACGACACACCATACATTCCCCGCACCTTCTTTTTCAAGGCTGCGTACATGGATCACGTGGGATGTCCCGGACCATTGTACAAGAACTTGATCCGAGCAATGCGACAATTTGTGACCATTATTCTTTTTCTCCTGTTTGTTGTCGTGGTCGTCATGGCGTTTGGAAACGAGTACTCTGTGTCTGGGGTCAACCAAATGTTAGCCACGCTCGCTGGTGGGTTTTTGCCGTGGATCTTCCGAAACGTTCTTTTCAAGCCTCCTGCTGACATAGAAATTGACACGAGTAGTCTTAGTTTTCAAAACATGCTTGATGACGTCATAAAAGACCACAAACAGAACTGGCCAGTGACTGACATTGATGCTGATAACTTAAAGCTGGAGAGCGACGATTTTGAGAGAAATGAGGAAACTTATCCGAAGAGATTTTCGCCGCAGATGGACCCTGGCAGTGTTTCTATGCTCAATGGAGACATTGATGGTGATAACTTTCAGCTGGAGAGCGACGATTTTGAGAGAAATGAGGAAACTTATCCGAAGAGATTTTCTACGCAGATGGACCCTGGCAGTGTTTCTATGCTCAATGGCGACGAGAAAAAAATAGATCTATTGATCAACATGTCAAAGAGGAAAAAACTCCCCTGGGACTGTACTTTCTTTTAAATTTAGACCAAGTCATCCCTGCGAATGTTATTGTCATTTAAATTTAAATCACGTGATTTTATTTGACCCTTTCAGTTTCGCAGAAAAAAATCGTGACGCGTGGTTTATTTCCTAGAGTCTGGGTAATTGTAGTCAAATATTAAATCAAGTCGTCTGTTGATTTTAAGCCTTACATTAATTGGTGGATAAATTGAATTCTAGAAATGTGACAATAGAAAATATTGTTTTCATTCCACAATTCGACAACAAACGTGCTTAATAGTGCTTAATAGCACCACACATTTTATGTTTTAATTTATTTCCGAGAGTTTTTTAAGATTTAAATTTAAGCATACGATTAAACAATTTCGAATTTGCCAGGGGGTACTGGACTACCGACGGGAAGATTTTCGTTAAGCGGTATGACGATAAACGGGTCTTGATCAGGACACAGTAGAACTTGGACAGTCTTGTCTCACGTGCAGCAACGATGCAGGACTCGATCTGTGAATCTAACAGTGAGGAAACTGCCGAAGCTACCAATCAAACACGCCGAAGCTCGTATTCTGGCGTAGTGAAGAGTTTTCCTTCACAAGATGACCAATTGAATGACAGCTTTAAATCCTAAATAAACTAA
Organism: Magallana hongkongensis; assembly: GCA_015776775.1. Classification (NCBI taxonomy): domain Eukaryota; kingdom Metazoa; phylum Mollusca; class Bivalvia; order Ostreida; family Ostreidae; genus Magallana; species Magallana hongkongensis. The sequence continues at coordinate 25,534,413 of CM027470.1, read as the reverse complement.
ATGTGCGTCAAGTATGTGAACTTCACAAATTTGTGTCTCTTACACCTCTCTGTGTGATTCTACGACCGATAACTCACTTCACTAACTGCGGAACAGTGCACGTGCACGAAGTGTATATATTTTTGTTTACACTATGTTGTATTACTTTTTCTCATTATCATGCTATACTATAGTATCTAGCATTGTACTGGTCAACAGAAGCCGGCCAATACACTTTTTGTTTTCTCCTTTCTGAGGAGCAATCGATCAATCCAGTCTTGTGTACATTTATTTTCGTTGTTTTTGATTTTTTTTCATTACACTTCTTGTTTGATATAACTCGTATTTTTTTTTCATTTTCTTTCATATTTACTAAATTCTAACGCAAAAGGTTTATACTTTATTAAACTACCCTTGTATATTGCTATTCCCCTTTTGTTTTGTCATTGTGCACATACATTTATTATGTTATTACTTTCACCCCTACGTTTTGTTTATCTCTTTTGTTGAAGAGTATTTCGTCAATTGTCATATTGAGGTATCGTCATTTTCGTTTTAAATACCTTCATTCAGCTGTATGTTTACTACCTGTGGTGTATCTTCCGGATTTTGGTCTTAACCATTACCAATATACGACACATTATACAGATTGCAGCCGATATTTTCCCCGTATTGTTGACAAAGAGTTAATCATTGACAATGGGAAATTCATTACAACAAAACCGTTTTTCAATTTTTTTCTCTAAGATCTTTAGGTTTCCAAGTATTAATCTTTTTGGATTAAATTTTGCTATGAAACACTTAAGCCGTCACATTGTCGTTTTTAATTTTTATCTACAATTTTCCATGTTTCTTTTACTTATCTGCGGTGATATTGGGGTCAACCCGGGACCTATTATGGCCAATGTCCTTGACATTTTACATTTGAACGTTCGCAGTATTAGAAAGAAAGTAGCGAATCTTAATACAATAGTACAATAGTACACGATTTTTGATATACTTTGTTGTCACCGAACACATCTAGATCTGTAACAACAACTTTACTTTTCCTGATTGAGCCAATTTGAGTGTTTTAGAAGTAAATAAATTATTTTTTATTTTATTTATTCTTTGTTGAACATCATAATCGCATTTGACGTTTAGCACAACTAAATTTATTAACCGCGTAATCACAAATTAAAAGACCATCGATGATTTTAAACCAGTACAAGTATAATCGGTAATTATCTAATTACACCTCTTGCTTCAAATGTCACTTGAATAAACACCCCATATCGAGAAGCCCGTGTTAAACGCTTGGGGTCATTGTGGTCGTCCAAGGTGTGAATGTTATGTAACGGTTCTGTCAACTTGGCGACTTCGAGGTACCAAAGGTAAATTGCTATATGTTTGCTATATGCGGGACTGCAAATTGACTTCGAGAGATCAAGGGTTTCGAGTGATTGAGAGTTCGAGGTTTCAAGAGTAATATTGCTTAGTTAAATAAGGAAAAAAATCGGGACCAGAGTCTCACTTCGAGCGATCGAGAGCTTCGACTTTGTTTCACCGAAACACATCTAGATTGTATTGTTACAAACGAAAGCTTAATGTTAGATGGATTTAAAACTTTTATCGCAAAGACAGAAATTGTTTTATGGGAGGGGTAATGATATATTTATCAGATTTATTACGAGCAATAAGGCGTCCTGAGTTCGAAACAACATTTAATCAAAGCATATGGATAGAATTTGAAAATCAAACCTGTAGTTATTTTCTATGTTATAAACTTAAAAACCTATAATTATACGCCTCCGCAATAAGTTGTGGTACAACTCGCTGCTTCGTAAAACTATGAGGATTGGGGACGCTTGCGAAACAAAGCTTTAAAAACCAATAATGATGCCGACTGGACAAAATTTCAACACGTCCGCAATATAGTGAAAAAATATGAAAAAATACGCTATTATATAAATAGTGCCTGTTTGGGAGGGTAACAGTTGAAATTGACACCCCGAGAAAACCATTGTTGACAATGGTTTTCGAGGGGTGTTGATTTCAACTGTTATCCTCCCAAACAAGCACTATTTAATTCATTATACTGAATGTCAATTTTAAAGAAAACTTGACTGCTTTTATATAGGAATGACTTGAATTCTACTGTAATGTAACAATTCGTAATGTTACCCGCTGCCAAGTGTGTTGCTAATGCTTACGGTAATAGAATAGATTACCAACAATATATCACACAATGCAAGAAATAGTGAAAATTATAGTGTTCCAATTTGCAGATTAGAACTTTACAAAAATCGTTTGTACCTGACACCATTCAAAAATGGAATTCTCTCAAATTAATATTTTGGGAAGCAACCTCTCTCAACATATTCAAGAAAAACATCACTGAGAGTATTCCTCAGCCTCCAAAATATTTTCATTTGGTAAACGCACTATCAATATCTTACATATCAAGTTGAGAAACAACTGTATTTTGAATTATGATAAGTATAGAAGAAACATTTTTAAATCAGCCAATTGTATTTGTGGTCAAAAGGAGAATGTTTATCAATTTTTCTTTGTATGCAGGAATTATGTAAATGCAAGAAACAACCTATTTGAATTACTTTTTAATAGACTTGAAGAAAGAATTTTAATTAACTCACATTTGCTTCTTTAGGTAAGTGACAGTTTGTCTTACAATACAAACTGTTTTATTTTTTCAGCATTTCAAAAGTTCATTAAAGAGTCTGGAAGATTTAATAATTAAATTCCTTTTTGCTATTGCTTTTAATACTGTATATTAAAATTATTTACTATATATTACTTTTTAAATGCATGTTTATGAATATAATTATTATATAGTCAATAGCTATAAGTAACATGTAATTTAATAATAATAATAATAATGATAATAATAAAGTATTTTCTTTATAATGATAAAGTCTTTTATTTAGACAGGATAGCACAATTAGTGACAAAGTACTAGTTTACATGGTGGTCCTGTATATAAACATATGTAAAACAAGAATAAGACAAATCGATAAATAATGCAGATAAAATGTACACACTCATCAATAAATATATATGCACTGATTTGATATCATAATCAATAGAATTTACTTCGATAGATAATATTGCTATAAATACATTGATTTAAAAGAAGACGTGATATTACATGTTCGAACACATTCTGGCAGTTGATTCCATAAAATTGCTGCTGGTATTCGAAAAGAGCCCTTATAATATTCAGTCCTTGATTTTGATACATATTACAATCCACTAACACTACTTCTTATTTCTCTAGAACTTACTTGGTTTACATATTTAAAAACCTTCATGTATTCTGGTGTCATGCCCTTTAAGATTTTAAAAGCTAAAAAAAATTCTGCATATAAAATAATCCTGAATAGGCATTCATTGTAGAACCTAAAAAAATATCAACAGTGGAAGTTTGAGTAGTTTAAACATTCAGTATAATTCTAGCTGCCCTTTATTGTAATTAAAATTTGTCCCAATTTGGCCATTATTTTTGGCTGAACACCAAACTGTACAACAGTAGTTAAAATGTGGGAAAATAACAGTATTATAAATTTTTAATAAAGCAGCATTTGACATAAAAACACGAAGACGACGTAAAATACCTGTTTTTGAGCAGGGTTCTTGCTTAACAAGTCAATGTGATCTGACCAAGTAAGAGATTCATCTATGGTTACAACAAGAAATTTAACCTTTTCTAGAGTGTACAAAACAACACCACCAACTTTGATATACAATTTTTACACTTCGATAATTTTTGTTTTGTACCTATTCCACTATGATCAATTGTATATATTGTATGTATTATCATTAAGAAGAGGAAGATTTATAGATGTGTAATTTACACAATAAAATATGTTCAAATCAAAAATAAATTTCAATTTAGATGTTCGAATATCTAAGCACAAACAATAACATCTTCGCAGAACTGAACAAAACCCAGAACACAATTTGAATTTAGTGCGAAAAATAAACACGAGGAACACAAAATCAGTTTAATACATTTCATCATTATAAACTTTACTAGATAAAAGAGAGAAAACAAATTTCAAAATAATCAGAGAATTCAATGGTTCAGGGTTTTACAGTTCTTTGCCGATCATAATAATGCATATTACAATTGATGTTTGATGAATGACGCAATTGGAAATCGTTGAATTTCATTAAAATCTGGACTACAATTTTAGCATCACAAATTCCTGAAAACAAAGATTTGTTTAAATTTCTAATGTTGAAATACTTTACAAAAAGACGCATGATTGAAACAAAAAGTATGTGTGCGAAATTTTAAGCAAATACACGCAATAAGTTAGCATCATTGAACATACAAACTATTTCAAATCATTGCTAAGAAGTGAAAACAAACTGTATAAAAAAAACATAACTTCCTTATTTTTATACTGCGTAACTAATCATTGCACAATTCTCAACAGTATTAGCTTGTGCATAACATCAAAATAAGTAAGAAGGTAACCGTTTGTTATAGTTACATTATGCATTATAAACATAATACATTGGATCTTCAAATCACCTTTTCCAATAAATTATGTAAATTTTCACATGTTTAAGATTATTTCAATGATAAAAGCTGTATGTACAAATATGGCAAACTTAATGTGGTAGTCTTGATAAAACATCTGTTTCATTATTTTGATCATCATTATCTAATCTACTAAAATATTTTTTCCTTAAGCTATCATTTTGACATTCAAATAATAAGCGTTTTTATCTTTGATAGAAGAGTTTAAACAAAAAAAAAACATAAAAACAAAATAAACTACACGTCCTCTCACTTAACAGTTCGTTTTTATATCGACCAGCTTCTATATCTATTCAATATAACTAGCCATGTTTAAAGCTAACGATTTAATAAGGCTTATTAGAAGGACAGTAGATCATTTTCATTGTTGTGTTTGCAGATTTAATTCACAAAATAGTAAATTGTGTTTTGCTTTGTAATCATTTTTTTTTTCAATCATTCAGAATATTTGAAATTCATCAACTGGTAATGCAAGTAAAGGTATTAGTGGCAAGTAAAAATGGAAATTCCTATAGTTGCTCCTTATCTTTTATTGCTAACGATGTCATACTTGGAAGTATCAGGTATCTTTTAGAATTTTTTCAAGCATGCGCATGTAAGGTATTATGACTACATTTCATGCAGTACAATCATTTTTGGTCAACAAAACCAAGAACAAAACTCGTCTTTTAATAAGATAGTGCCTTTGCCTACAAATCTTATAAACAAATATTTCAATATTTTTTTTATTCACAGGGCGAAAAACCAACTTTAAGCAAGTCCTTAAAGGTGGCTTAAAGGTGACTTAAAGGAGTTTAAAGGCTATACAACCTTTAAGCCGCCTTTAAGTCACCTTTAAGCAAGTGCTTATAGGTCCTTAATGTCCAAACTTCTTTAAGCCACCTTTAAGCCACCTTTAAGCCATCTTTAAGCATCTTTAAGTGGCATTTACGCTCTCTTTACACTGCCTTTACACTGTCTTTAAGTGGCCTTTAAGTCAATATTGATCAAGCTGAACAATAGAAACATATATTAAATGCAAAAGCTCTTTTATAGAGATGGGAGGGGGTCATCCGAGTGATAATATAATTTCCAAGGAAGGGGGGGTGTGTTCCAGGCGGTTTTAATCGTCGCTCCATTAAACACAGATCGCTATCATCAGCACCGCTCCGATGGACACAGATTGCCGTTATAAAATTCTTTATAATTTTTTGGGGGTTTCAAAATTATTGTAGGGATGAGCGTTATCTGTATCTTAATATGTGCATAAAACTAATTAAAGTATGTTTGTTTCCTATTATAAATTAATCGGTGAAAAAAATCTCTCTCTCTCTCTCTCTCTCTCTCTCTCTCTCTCTCTCTCTCTCTCTCTCTCTCTCTCTCTGTTCCTCCGGTTATTAAACAAAATAAAGATAATGAACCAAAAATGCATGATTTAATTTGATAATCGGTTTAAGGTTTGTATTTTTTTTTCAATTTTCATTATTTCTAACTCTAGATCTGCTAGATACATGTTAAAGATGAAAAGACTCTCAACTTCCTTTGTTATATCGGGCAGGATATTACTGCTTTGTTTGTCTAGACATAGTTTTGTTCGTTTGTGTATATCTAATTAGAGTCTATTGTTTGTCCAACTTAAGAAAACCCCTGGAACTAACACAGAATATACAAGATATACACAACAGTTGTGTCGTGTGCCCAGGTGCATGTTTGTGTATATCTAATTAAAGTCCATTGTTTGTCCAACTTAAGAAAACCCCTGGAACTAACACAGAATATACAAGATATACACAACAGGTGTGTCGTGTGCCCAGGTGCACGTCAGGGTTTCTAAAGGCGTTGAATCTTAGTATGTACGAGTATACGATAAGTCTAGTGAATAAAAGTTAATTTACATTTGTAATTCATTTTCAAAGTATTATTTCCTAGCTCTGGGTTTCAAAGATGTTACGTCTACAAATTAATGATACATGTATGTAAGAGTAAAATCTTGAGGCTAATTAATTAATGTACCGATGATCATAAATAGGGGTTGATTATTTAAATATATGTATAAGGGTAAATATGTCAAATATACCCGGCCTGGCACATCATACAATTGTATATACAAGTCATTTGCAATTGCCACATGCAGTAAATACGTCACCGGTAATTGGTAATTTTGTTTGTTATAGAATTGATAGTTTAAAAATCATGTACATACAATTACATGTAAATATTTAAACATATTGGAACGGCGCCGCGATCATGAAAACCGGGAAATTGCGGGAAATTGAACAAATACCCTAATAGTATCAATGCATTTCATAAAAGAAATGATTTCATTTTCTTTCTTACATTTTTATAGCTATAAATTAGATGAACGTATATCTACTCGGTTTAAATTTATTAACTAAGAAAGCCTACTATAGTGAACCTAACGGTTTCCATTTAGGTATAATATATTTTTGTTCACTGAAGACCAAGTTCCGTATTTCATTCTAAATACACGCATGCATGTAATTTATAGATTAGATATAATTGATTGTTACAAACTGAATGGTTTGTCAAAATCTTTTCAAGTAAAATCATTCAATTCAGTGATTCAATATCCACTGATATATAGGATATAAAAACGCTCATATATATGTAAGTTGCCGTGGCGCAGAGGATGTGTGGTGATGCTAGTAAACTAAGGGTCCCGGGTTCAATTCTCGTCGTGGCCGGTTTTTTTTTGTGTTTTTTTTTCATTTTTCTTTCTAGAACAAAAACAGTTTTAATACCTTTTCTTTCATAAAGTTAATACATTTTGTTGGAAATTAAGCACAATATTGAAATAAAAAATTTTTAATGGCTTAAAGGTAGCTTAAAGGTGGCTTAAAGGTGGCTTAAAGAAGTTTGGACATTAAATAAGGACCTATAAGTTGTCCTTAAAGGTGGCTTAAAGGTGGCTTAAAGATAGTCTTTAAGCTGCCTTTAAGCCATCTTTACGCTTTCTTTAAGCCATCTTTAAGCAACACATATAGCTTAAAGGTAGCTTAAAGGTGGCTTAAAGATCGTCTTTAAGCTACCTTTAAGCATCTTTAAGCTATCTTTAAGGAGAACTTAAAGATGGTCATTCATCCTGTGATTTAGACAATAAGTGTTATGAAGCACTGTATCCATTTTAATTGCGTTGAATCCATGAATAACACGACCTTTTTCTCCTTACAAAAATTACAAATAACGGATTAAAGTGAAATAGTAAAAATAGCATGTCCTTGTATCAAATCATAAACACTCTTTTACTAGTACTGGACGTTGTTTTAAATGTTTGCATTGTTAATCAAAATATTTACGAGAAAGAGAGAGAGAGAGAGAAAAGAGAGAGAGAGAGTACATGTACATCAATCCAAGTAATTGAAATGAAATATTTGATAATTTGAGTTCTGTTTACGATAGTTATTAAGACCGCTTGGGATGTTCAGGGTATCGACATTAATTTTATAGCGTGTGTTCAATAAACAGTGTAATAATAATTTATGCCAAACATGGCGTGGATGAGTGTTCACGCTACTTGTAAAAATCGCTTGGGTGCAATTAACTCTATAGAAAGATGGATACGTAAAATTAGCTTGGGTAAGTTCTGTCAATGAAAAAATAGCTTGGACAATTATCAATAAGGGAATATATACAGACTTTCAGCCATTTTCAATCATCAAATGTTGAGCAGCTTCAAACATGTCAACACCACCGGCCAAGAGAGCGAGAGTTGCGATCACCGCTAGCTTGAAGAAAAAGATTTGTCAGCGTAAAGTGGAACACCGACTTTCTTCTCCTCGCTTTGTTATGCGAATGTAATTAAATTATCGGTTTAATACAGTGATTGTTATGTACATGTACATGTGTTGCATTGAAGAATGTAGTGCTAAGTTTCCTGTGGAAAAACATACCTTAAATAATGTTTTTAACAATATTTTGTTGTGTTAATTTAAAAAAAATCTAAACTTTTTTTGTAGTGCTTATGGCTATCAAAATAAAATATTTAATTGTATAATTAATTTATGAGTTATGTTTCCATAAATATTAAAGGTAAATATCACAATTCAGATATCCGGACGCTTCACCTATCCGGACGATTTGGCCTGGGGACAAAAGTGTCCGGATAAGTGAGGCTCCACTGTATATGCTTAGGTTTCCATATTACCAGGGATGAATTTAACTGGCAAAATCTGATATGCGATCAACCGTAACTGTTGCAAAATTAAAAATAGGAATATTGTGTGATTGGTGTTTCAAGAAAGTGGAAAGCGCTTTGCACGCCTAAATTTTTGTTAATTTTTATGTGTGTTAACAAAATAAGACTATCGCATGAATAAAATGTTTGTCCTTGTTAGCTGTAGGACGATTTTTACGTATGCCGAGATTAGACATTGTTTCGCGTAATATCGCAATAGGGCGTCTCGAAGCTGGAGAGTCACAATATGATGTTGGTCAACATTATAATGTTCACAAGAGTACAATCTCTCGTCTCTGGTAGATATATTTACAGACTGGGACGTCAAATGAGAGGCCGCAAACTGGTCGTCCGTGTATTATGAATGCGCAACAGGATCGCTTTATACGTATTCTCAAACTACGCAACAGGACAGTTACAGCAACACAGACTGCTTCAAGCATACCTGCTCAGAATATCCGCACAAACAGTGCGCAATCGCCCGCGAGAAGTTGGACTGCGAGCCAGACGACCTTATTTTGGTCCTATCTTTGGAAGACAACATCGGCGTGCACGGGTCGGGTGGTGCAACACAGTCAGGAACTGGACTCTAAGGAATTGGAGAAGAATCTGGTTTAGTGATGAAAGCTGATTTATGCTACAGCACCAAGATGGCAGGGTGCGTGTTTACAGGCGAAAAAATGAACGTTTTGCAAACAACTGTGTGGTAGAAGTTGACAGATTCGGTGGGGGCAGTGTTATGATGTGGGGCGCTATTTCGTACAATCAACGGACGTCACTGGTTCTTATTCCTGGCAATTTAACGGCGCAAAGGTATCGCGACGAGATCCTCCAGCCTCACCTTCTTCCAGTCATCAACACACAGAGAGATGTTTTTCAGCAAGACAGCGCCAGACCGCACACAGCACGTTCTACTGTCGACTTTCTTGCTGACCACAACGTGACTGTGTTACCCTGGCCATCAAGATCCCCGGATTTGAATCCCATTGAACACCTCTTGGATCAGTTAGATAAACGTGTGTGCATGCGTCAACCAGCCCCGCAAACTCTTCTGCAATTACAGCAGGCACTACACGAGGAATGGCAAAGAATACCCCAGGTCCAAATTCAACGTCTGATACAATCAATGCGGAAACGAGTTACAACAGTTTTGCAAGCAAACGGTGGCCACACAAGATACTGGTGTAATTGTGCAAATAAACATTCGTTAAACCTTTTCTTTGAATTTTGTCTTTTTAATTATTACAACTAACACAACGACTATCATTATGAAAGTTATTGGACTGTTTACGCAATGTATTAAGTATTTTAAAAAAAAATTTCTATCTGACAAAAAGAACTATATATGATAAGATTTAAATTTAGCCCCCATAATTCGACATTTTTAAAAGTGTTTCGGGTATATTAAAATGTTATGTTAAATTTTAAAAGAGTTAATGTAGAATATATTTTTCACCTATTTATTTGATTTATTTGCACTCACTGGCAGTATATGACGTCAGAAGTGAAGCTATTTCTAAAATTCAATCAAAATCAGTCAAAAATGGACATTTTTGTTATCTTTTTATGAATGGGAAATGAAGAGCGCATGCTTGAACAAGGAAAATTTTTTTGTCACTTATTAGTCTTGGCTAGATACATCTCTGATTAAAATATTTTGCTTGTTCATGCATGCGCTCTATGTTTTCTGAAAGAAAAACTGCTTGAAAACAAGCTGTTTTATGCTAAAAATGCAAAAATGGCGGGAAAAGGTTGTCTATACGATGTCATATTTCTAAATTGTGGGCAGTTGAATCAAAATAAACATTATGTAAAACCATCACATATATATCTGTACAAAGAAAACAAAGAATTACAGTTAAATGATGATGTTCATTTTAGGGGGCCATTTTAGGCCCATATCATATATAGTCCTTTGTAAAATAATACATGTTGCGTTTCTTTTTTGGGAGAGTATATTTTGTTTTTTTGAATAAAATCTTTAAATATGTTGAATTTGAAAAGAATACAAGCTTACAATTTATTTATGCCCACACCGCCTCAAACATACCATTTGAATCTTCTATCAGTGGGGTGTAAAATGAAATAGTCATTATTATAATTTCCTATACCATTAATTTACTTTTCAAAATATTACACATATTTGTAATGTAAATGTAAAACCAGTACTTGTGAATTCTCTTTTAAGACGAAAGTTTGAAAAACTAAACGATCTCTAAAAATCTGTTTTCGTTTCAAATGATAAAAATACTTGCATAACTCTTTTGATACTTTAACTTCTTAATTCACATTATATTCAATGATCAATTACTAAATATCACCAAGCAAGGGAAGATAACTCTATTTTGAAGAAGCAAGGTAATATAACTCCATTAACTGTAACTCCCCTCCCCCACCAACTTTTTCCAAATGCTTTCACAATCTTTTAACTTTGATAGAAGGCTTCATTCTCTCTCTTTTTTAAATATGTGAATTTGGTCATTTCTTTCATTGAAATTCCTGAGCAGGATAAAATAATACGACAAATATAAAACCCCCTTCCCAGCTATACATATAACTCTTGCCTTACATGTAGGTGACATGAAATATTATTAAAAATGACAGCTTAATGGTTTTTCCTAAATATGCAGTCAGTTTTTATTCGTGTCAGTAGACGTTTTTAAACATTATATACATTAACACTAAATGACCATTTGCCACACCCGGCATTAAGAAACCCTACCCTATGCACTATATGAGTGTTTTGGACCCGCTCTAGATTCAAATCCCTACACTGGGAGACATGAGACGGCTTTATTTGCTTTCTTTATATGCAGTCATTTTTTATTCAGTATCAGCAGGAGTAAAGACGACGATTTTTTAACCCTAAGAATTAGATTCTAAATAGAATTTTGTCGCAGGAATATTTTGTCGCTTCTGCTCGTGCGTAAATTGTGAAAAGGGCTTTACTTGTAACCTGCTACTGTGATACGTATTTTTCATCTGTAGTCTCTGCATTTGTGTCTCTGTTTTCTGAAATAGCAAGGATGACATGTTACAAATCGACAAAAAAACAATAAAGCTGCAAAATGTGCAACATATCAGAATTACACACATACATACTCAGGCTCACACACCAACACGATTGCATATTCGGATTTTACAAGTTTACATTTCTGGATTTTTTAAACAAGATTGCCACCTATATTCCAGCAGAGTGATTTGAAATTATTTTAATAATAATTTTCTGTTTTGATTACCCTGTTTGGTTGTTGCAGAGCTTAAGATTACATACTCTGGTCAATCCGTATGTGAATTCTTCTGCAATGATTTTATGACCATCTTTTTATTTACATGTACATGTACATCTCTCGTATAAAGTTATATAAACTTTCTATTTTTATCATGCTTTAAGTGAAAAGAAAAAAAATTATTACCTGGTGAAATCGATCCAAAATCAAAAGGACATCCACGTTACCACTAGGCCACGCATGACACACTTTACATGATGTCCGTTTAATATATTTGCCTTTATACATAATTGTATTAGAGAAGTCACTAATTGAAATATTTGTCTAATTTTCAGTACGAAGCATACCTTAAACTAAATTTAATTTAATGTAAACGTGTAGAATATAATTTCAGTCGAATTTCTTTGGTTTAAAGTAGTTCAAATAGTCAAATATCCAACATTTTATTGCATACTATTTATTTTTCAATATATCCTAACAATTGACAATTGACAATTTCTTTATTCTCTGAACTGCATAAATTACAGTGTTGAAAAAAATCACAAAAAAATGAACAATAATACATATAATATATACATTGCATGCATTGGAGTGACAATACAAAAGTGAAAAAAAGTATGATTAGCATTTAACCTAGAGAGCTAACTCTCTCAATTATAACTTTAATGAATTTACACAGATTAATCAACAATTTTTATTAGTAGTATTAAAGAGTTGTTGAAATTTGTAAACATTTGGTTGTGTGTAGAAGTATGAAGGTATGTATATAACTCTCTCATCTTTAATTGTTATATCTGTACAATGAAATAAAAAATGAAATTCATCTCCTATCTCAATACAGTTACATATGGTACATATACGGTATGACGTAGTGCGATACTCGGACTACTTTAAGAACCGTACAAAAACAATAAGTCTCCAAATTTCATTCGGGAGACTTAATAATAAAGATTAAATAGAGATATGATCATCAAACATCAATAATTTAAAGATAATTGACAATTTCTGATTCTAAGGGGGTCAGGATGACCCCTTAGGGTCATGACTTACATGCCATAATGATCTGATGCGCCTGCATGACCTAAGGAGGAATAATCATATCTTTAGATTAAGGTGGGGATCTCAATGGTTTTTATGATATTTAATAATTTCTGGAAGAGCACTTGGGATCATGACCTACATACCATCTTAAATGCCTTGAACAAAGAAACAATAATATAATATGTACATGATATATGATTCAATTTAAGAACCCAGATATAGATCAATCATCTGTTTTGTAATACTTTCTATGTATATATACATGTACGTGTATTAGTTTGTGTTTTGTTCTATACTATTCATGTTCATGACTGTAGTATGGCCTAGTCTTACTTTAAATAACATTAAAAAATTGTCAAATATATGACATGGAACCCCTACTCCCAAACAAACTCAAATATAAACTGTTCTTCCCCCCCCCCCTTCCTTTCGAATGATCTATTAAAATCAAAATATAATTTGGGTGTCTAAAAACTTTTATAAACTGGTAAAAAATGTTATTCTTAAAAAAAATGATATTACACTTTGCATAATTGACAAATGATCTATTGAGATATGATCAGAGGTCATATTTCTTCCTTGGGATCAATAAGTAGTATTCATTGACAAGTTAAAATTAATAATAATAAATGATTCAAATTATAAATGTTATACTCCACATTCACCCCCCCCCCAAATCTAACCTGATTATAAAGATTCAGTCTTCTTAATACATTCTTACATGTGTACAGTAGCAAATTTTAAATCATTTCTTGATTGTTCTTTCTCTCGTGATTCACATTAACATTTTGGAAATTGCTTAATTCAATTTTTAAGATTTATAAACAAAATGTTATATGCATCACTTCCATGTGTATAAGCCTATTTGGGGCAATTGTAAAGTCTCCTAAACAAAGCAGTGACATCATTAGGCTAGGATTTACCCACATGGATCAAACACTACTGTATAACATATGAATAAGATAAAATACATTATTATTTCTAGTTCTAAAATGTCAGGGTGTCTCCAAGGGGACATAATCTACATACATTTTTACGCGCAATGACACAAAGAGCAAAAATAAATTATATGGTTTAGGGATGAGGATCTAAGATCTCAGAAGTTAACAAAATATACAGTGTTTCATATCATTTCCTATTTCAAAAAGGCGGGGGGGGGGGGGGGTTAAAGACAACACCTGGGGGTCATTAATGTACTTTACACCATTTGATGCATCATAATGACATTAGAAGATATTTTGTATTTTCCTGTTTCGTGGGGTCAGAACAGTCCCATAAGGTCATGACCTACATTGTATTTGATGCATTATAATACATTAAGAAAGAAATACTCCTTCCTTCCTATTATAATTCATATTAAATTATAAGTGTCTACACCTACTTACATGTAATACACAGATTTAATAAGAAATTGTTTATACAGGGTCAATATGGGGTCAACTCAATAGCTAGTGCATGCAGTCTGACAAATGAAAAAAAAAACAACTTTTGCAACTAAAATGACAGAAACTTTACAAATGCGATAGGATAGGTAACGATGATAAGCTTATTTAAATATTAAAAGATGATGATACAGTATGCTGTCAAAGGGAGATCACATTTAGAAAGTGAAAGTAGAACTTATATATGTATGCTGGCATCTCATTATATTGTGGTACTGCTACTACATGTATTATGCTTACCTAAATTGGTCAACATCATAATGATAATCCAATTAAAACACAATAATGAATTCCTTTAGGTGATCTTAACTAATCCGTTTCTGCATACGGAAAATGTATGGGTGTTGCTAAAACGCAGAACGGAAAACGGAACGGAAAGCGGAATGGAATGGAAAAGATCATCACGTTTATCGCTTAAAAAGGGTATAGACTGGCCAGAAACGATTTACTTTGTATCTTTTATTTATATCTAATGAATGATTATCAACATGTTGTTATCTTATTAATATTCATATGAATGTCTATCAATTATAGCATTGTATTCATTCGGCTTTAGTTGAGTACGGAAACAGAAAAATCAAATGTATACGAATTGTGAAACATTAACATGATTAAACGAGCAATTAGCTATAACTTTTTACTTATTTTTCTTATATGGTATTGCTGGAATTTCAGCGTAACGTACGCAGTTAGTGAAAGCGTTTTATGCGTGTTTTGAGTATTTTTATATTTCAAATGTGACGTACATGTATATACTTACATCAAAATTGAATTTTCGGTGTTCTAGACGATCTTTTATCATACAGACGATACAGTATCGTTGAGATGGAAGAAAAAAAACCGTAGGACTGACGACATTAAAATTTAAAATACATTAAACATTAAAATACCCGGTAATTTGTGAAACTAGTAATTTGTGAAACTAGTAGTTTTAGCAATGCAATTTTGTTTACGTTTGCATTACTAAGCAGTTGTTTATTCCAGCAGCTATATGCATATGATCCGAATAGAGAGCTCTAGACGTCGCCTGGTTTGATTTTCCGATTATATATTGGGACTATAGTCTGTCGATCCCAAAATACACATGTATTCATGCAGCACATTTGGACGATTTATAATGGAAAATGTTGACATCTTTTCTCCATTTGGAAGTCACTCAGAAGACCTTGCACAATTTTTTCAACACTATCATCCAGGGCTGTTGAAATGCAAAACCCCGTAGACTTCTTTATTTTTAGCCGTGTATTTAAACAGCTGATAAGCTAGAGAGGACGTTTTAAAGAAAGAATAATGAGAATGTTTAATGCTTATAAAAGAGAATTGCTTGAACCCTGAGGTATATACAGATATACAGCAAAAAGTGAATCGATGATATTTTGTGACAGAATATAGTGGTCAATGCATGTACTGTTAATTTTGAGGAAATGAATATTCTTGAATAAATAATCTAATATTGCTAATCTTTCAAAAAAAATTAAAAAGGTACATAAAGTATATCGTTTTAGCATGATTAACAAATCTATGAGGTAAATAACATTAGATAAGATTTTCCGTTTTCCCTTCCGTTCCGCGTTTTAGCAACACCCATGTATATATACACGTGAACCCATCTAATCGACGAGCTGGGTAAAACTAGTACCCGCTAATGAGACATGCAGACCTGTGTTGTGTACCGGTACGTAACTTCAGACAAAGATTATTCATTTGTAACATGCGTGTATTTTTATGACCTATTCTTCAAATCCACTTGCACTATTTTATTAGGTAAATAACAGCTTTAAGGTGGTGCAGGACACCTACGTATTGTGATGTACATGTATACTTTCTATTGAGATAAACAATAAAGTATATTAAATATTGATTAAATATTTACCCCCCAAATAATGTTACCTAACATGTCTGTAAGAGCATTGGGGTCCACGGTGTATTTTTGGTAATTTTACAATTAAATGAATTTTCATGGGGAGGGGGGTCTGGACCCCTCACTCCCACCCCTTCTCTAAATTTGTGCACACGATGATGTTCATGTATGCACACAGAAGCAAATCTAAAACCGGCAACCGCCACGGGGAGGGGGCATAATTTAATTTTTAATTTTGTTTGTAATAATTCTGTAGACCATTATACTTTCTATGACATAAAATGTTAAGATTATTGATTAACTGAAAATTCACGCAAACAGTTCTACCCCAAATTGCACATATAGTGCTGCTCATGTCACGATGTGTATTATCATATGGGAAGGGATCTCATCCTTCAGTTATGAAAATTATAAATTTTAATTGTATTACCGGAGCTTGCATATAGCCTTCATTTTTAGTTAAACTGGTACAAAACAGTGTTATTTAGGGGCAAACACATGGTGCGGGTATTACTGTCTAATGACAGCATCTAGTTTTATTAAGGTCTTCCGTTTCCAACGGAAGACCTTTCTATTATTGTGCTGGTTAAGATTATTCTTATTTTTCTTTTTTTTTTTTTCTTCCTAGACGCGAACTTTGAGGCTTCATATCGTGCTCATTTCTGAACGGTTTTTGCTCAAATTTTCAGGGCTAATGGACTTTACAAAACACTATCTTCATCAATTCATAAAAGTTAGAATTCCCTTTCCGGTAACGAGTTATTCCCCTTTTAAATTTTTTTAGGGCCTTTGGTTTCCAGACAAAGGCTCCGAGACTATGATAGCAGGGAATGAGAATCCAACGAATTTGAATAGCAGAGACATTGTAGTGGTGCACATTAGTTTTTGTTTTTAGATTACGTTTTTTATTTAGGAAAAGGTAGGGTCAAAAAACAGGATTCCAAAAAGTGCAAAAATTTAGACATATTTTCGTTTATATCTTTTTAACGAAAAATATTTTGTAAAGACATGTAGAATAAAAATTGTGCAGAATATCAAGGGCTTTCATTTAACACCAATAAAAAAGGGCTGGCCCCTTTAATTAAGGGCCAATAGCCTCTAAAAGTTTTTGCTTAATAACTCAAAAACGGTTAGGATTTTGATATGGCTGTCGCTGGAAAAGTTGCTTGTTGGGATCTCATAAAGGTCGTAACAATGTTATTTTGTAAGTGATTTGTGTAGTATGAGTGTAAAAAGCTTTACATGTTGACATGTACCTGTTTTCATTTGACAAGTTAACGCAAGTCTTTGTGCGTACAACTGGCATAAAGTTGCCGCAGAAAGTATGCTGGTTTATACAGGAGGCATTAATTCATAAGAATTTTTGTTGTTGTTGGAGTATAAGCTTTTCCTTTAGGAGTTAAAGTCATTGTTGTTAAGTTCTTACAGTGCACAATCATTAAAAACGGCAATTGGAAAACAAAACATTCTTTTTCTTTTCTAGTAAACCATAAAATTTGGAATTAAAAAACTCTGTGCATTACATTTTAGTTATTAACTCCATACATTTAAAATCTACCTTGAATCAGAGCTG
Organism: Magallana hongkongensis; assembly: GCA_015776775.1. NCBI lineage: Eukaryota > Metazoa > Mollusca > Bivalvia > Ostreida > Ostreidae > Magallana > Magallana hongkongensis. The sequence goes on along the minus strand of CM027470.1, from coordinate 25,516,564 downwards.
CATGTGTGTGTACCATTACGTAAGCTCTCCCTTGCCTGCGGCCGAGAAAATCGGTTACCATGCTCGCGGCTGGACTACCTAGCGGTCAGCGGTTATCTAATACACGAGAGTTGCGTCTCTCATATATGAGTTTATTTAGCCGCGAACTCAAGAATTGTTTTAGTTTTGATTACACAAAATCTTTTGTGGATTAAACGAGTGGATGTCAAGTAAGAAATAGTTCATTTAATTAATAAAAGCAATGTCATTCTCTAAAGCAATAATAGACATAGATCAATTGTGGGGTTTAAGTTTAAAATATATAACTTCTATTTGATAGAGTAAGGTCATTATACTGCAAACTTTTCAAATCTTCCTTGGTTCTGAGCTGTGCGTTTCTGTGCGTTGTACCTTGACGTAATCTATTCTTCGTCCACGGCCGAGGAGATCAGCCACGGCTGCATTACTTAGCGGTAAGTGGTTGATTCGCACACCGCGACTTACACTTACATGCATATGAACGTGTTTGAGTTAATATAGCCGTATATACAAGAACTGTTTTAATTTTATGTTATAAAAGTTTGTCCTACTTGTATATATATTTAATTAATTAGTTGACTGTAAATGAATATTAATGAACGATATTACTCCAAATCGGAAAAATCGTTATACATAAACTAATGGTTCGTTTGTTCAGGTAATTAAAGTACTTTAAAAACTGTACAATTAATGTTTTAAATCAACACCCCCCTTCAAATATTAAACCTTTAAATGATGATCATCCGTCGCACATGGCTGAGGAGATCCGGCGCGAGTGGATAAGTGATCCGCCGTCGGTTCGTATTCTTCTACATGTACCTTATGACGCGTTTATGTTTCATATTTTGCACGGACACAACTATATTTTATTATGTTTTCAACTATTAAATTGGTTTAAGACGAAAATATAAATTGATTTTACTTGTACAGTTGATTAAGCATTGATTTATACGATAGCGTACAAGGTAGTTTAAACATGAAATCAATTTATAATCAAAGTTCCATGTTTGCGGTAGGGGCTAGCACGAGGAATAGCTAAAGGAATGCCCTGAATTGAGGCATTCGATTATTATTTTAAGAAATATTCACATGAGTTTAAACAACTTTAGATTAGATTCTATCGGTCACATATTAATCACTTCTGTAGTTTCATTGTGGAAGCGAACTCATTGCTGCCCCCCCCCCCCTTTCCTCCCGCCCCGCTGACAGGTGCTCGCGCTGGATTTTTTTTTAATTGGAGAAAAGATAACAAGATCAGTCGAAAATCATTTTTGGTGGATTCTTCATATGTGTAACATTTTGTTTCACTTTCCCACCCCTTTGTTTATTCGGCCAGTGTTAATTCAATTGCCGCATGCGACCGAGAATCTTGTGTCGCTTCAGCGCACACAGCTCAGAACATTTATAGCCCCAGGTCATCAATTGTTATGTAATTGAGTAACAGTTGGAAGGGTGATTTTACTACATAAAATAATAAAATCATAATATAATCTATTTGAATTGAGTACCATGCGTATAGATTCCCATAATAATAATTTTTTTTAATTTCCTCTCTATGTTTACATTTAATTTTGTTCAAATAATAAATAAATGTTCTATCATTTAAATTGTGTGCTTCATCAAATACTGATTCCGATTACCTTGAAGTCATTAATTTTCCATTGGCTTTTGACAAAAGAGAGACGCCTGACCATCCAATGAAAACAAATACACAGAGTTTGATTGACAGGTTCAGCCAGGTGCAGGTCTCACCCGATGTCCGAGGTTATGTGTGTTGTTTGTACAAAGCCGAATGGTCTCAGTAAGAGTTATCAGTAGGAGTTATCGATGTAAATAAATAATAAAAATACATGCCTATCAAAACATGATCGTGCAAGTTAAAGTTGTTTAGGTTTGTTCCAATAGAAATCATGTTTCACTAACTGTATTTAATATTTTTTATGTATAGCGAATTTTAATATTGTTTCAGTACTGAAACATCGCATGAAAACGTTAGATATACATGTACTCTGTAACTAGTCGTCTTTTAATACATATACCTTTCTTTTGTTTGTTAAAAATTCGTTCAATTTTGTTAAAGTAATGTAAAACACGGGCGCCATTTTGAAACAATTAACTTGTCAGAGAGTTCCGAATGAAATCTGATGAACATTTCACACGGTTCTCGCACGCTTTGCCCGAAACGCTAAACGGTTTACATGAAACTCTAAAAGGTTTACACGAAACGTTTCTCGCACGTAGGCCGCACGCTTTTTTGGTGTAGTAGTACGTTTTAGGGTCTGTAAATTTTGTCAGCACGCAATTCTAAACTTGCACATAGTTTTCAAAAAATTTAGAAATATTTTAATATAGAAGTTATCTTTGAGAAAAGTTTACGTGTTTTGTAGGCGGGTTTAGTTAAAAAAAGAAATACACTTCCTGACATGAATCACGAGTACATACTGTTTATAACTATGCTTGCTACCCTTTGAAAATTTAACTCGCCATTAAACATCTCATTTTTTAAAGTATGTTTGAAACGATTACATAAACTCTGCTCGACAAATAGTTTTCCTAAAATATTTTCTTCCTTTCTTTTTTCACGTTTTATATACAGGCTTTCAATCACAACACGTTTTTATAACAAAAGCAGAACTGAAAGTATAGTCATTATAATCGTTTGACACCATATAACATATATTTTCAACTCGCAGCAACAACGGAAGACCTACTCGGGGCTTTGCCACGAGCTCTGCTCTAGTTTTATGTTATTTTTCTTTGTCAATTTTTAGAACTGTTTTTATTGTGAATTAAGACCCTTTCGACATTTGCAATATAAATTGATAAACTTTATATTTTGGCTTTATTTTAATATTTGGTTGAAATTCGAAGTCCTCGAACAGATCCTTTATTCCCCGGTATCTCAGCAAAGCAAATTGCACCGAGAAAACCGTTGTAACATTTTTGGGCTACAACTTGAGGTCATTGTTATACCCGCACTTTCTAAAGAAAGTTCGGGTATATTGTTGTTACCCTGTTCCGTCCGTCTGTCCGTCCGTCCGTCTGTCACGTTTTACTTTCTCAAACTGCTCTTACATCTTTTAAACCAGCAAGCTGAACTCTTGGAATTTGATTTGGGGTATCATGTTGTTTTTTAAAAAGGTTTCAAAAATTCTCTGTTAGTCCTGGGGGTCAAATAATTGGTAAAAAATGACGTTTTTTCACAAAAAACCTTCTTCCTCGAACTACTCCTACATTTTCAACAGTAGACAAATCATCTTTTGGAATATGTTTTAGGGTATCCTATAGATGCGCAATAAGGTTTCGGAATTTTCAATTTTGTCCTGGGGGTCATTTAATGGCTAAAAAATGACGTTTATTTACCAAAAAACTGGTTTCAAAAACGTCATTTTTTTTGGCAGTAGCCAAATGATCTTCTAGAATATGATTGGGGGTGTCATATTTAGGCGTGATCAGGTTCCAGAATTTTTTTTTATAAAGGGGATCAGTGGGCAACAAAAAAATGACGTTTTTTGGCAAAAAAATATGGTTCCCAGAACTCCTCTTACAACTTTTGGAGTAGCTACGTCATCTCTTGGGATATAATTGGGGCTGTCCTATAGATGTGCAATAAGGTTTTAAAAATTTAAATTTCATCCAGGACCAAATAGTAGCAGAAAATTGACGTTTATCATTAAAAAAGAAAACATTGATCCAAGTGCTCCTCTTATGATTCAATGGATAGACAATTATATCTTGGGATATGATAGGGACTGTTCTATAGATGTGCAGTAAGGTTTTCAAAATTTAAATTTCATCCAGGGAGTCAAAAAGTAGCAGAAAATTGACGTTTATCACTTCCAAAAAACATAAATCCTAGAACTCCTTTTATGATTTAATGGATAGACACATCATATCTTGGGATATCATAGGAACTGTTCCATAGATGTGCATTACGGTTTTCAAAAATTAAATTTAACCCTGAGGCCCATTACCTACCGGAACATACCTTTTGATGCCTTTTAAGGATCAAGAATATATATGGTTAAGGGGTGGGGATCTGAACTGTTTTCGAGATATTCGTACACTTCCTATTCAAGGGGGTCATGACCACCCCCGGGGCCCATGACCTACATACGGTTTGATGCCCCTTGACAAAAGGAACAAGAAAATATATGGTTAAAGGGTGGGGATCTCAACTGTTTTGAAGATATTAAGGGACTTGCTGTTTGAGGGGGTCAGGACCACCCACAGGGCCCATGACCTACATAACATCTGATGCCCCTTGACATCAGAAACATGAATATATATGGTTTAGGGGTCATGATTATAACAGTTTCTGAGATATATGGTAATTTCAAATTCCTGGGGGGTGGGGATGACCCCAGGGGTCAGATCTAATAAACCTTATATATTGCCAGTAACAGCCAATATATGATTATGAAAACCCTATATTATTATCTTTGTCCGTTTTCAAGTTACCATTTACAATAGAGTCTACGATTTTTCCTACAAGGTTCAATGTTAGACCCCACATCCTTTTGACACCCCCCTCCCCCTCCTCCGAAAAGTGGTTGTCTAACCCAAAATAAGAAAAATCAAACCAGGGTGCACAACTAGATATGCAGGCCTATCATGTCCTAGAGTTTTGTACAATTCTGTTCAGCCATCTCTGAGAAACAAGTTCAGAGCAGGAAAGAAGAAAAAGAAGATGAAGAATAATAATTATACATGTATTAAGAGCCGTACAAAAACAATAAGTCTCCAAATTTCATTCGGGAGACTTAATAATAAAGATTAAATAGAGATATGATCATCAAACATCAATAATTTAAAGATAATTGACAATTTCTGATTCTAAGGGGGTCAGGATGATCCCTTCAGGTCATGACTTACATGCCATAATGATCTGATGCACCTGCATGACCTAAGGAGGAATAATATCTTTGGATTAAGGTGGGGATCTCAATGGTTTTTATGATATTTGATAATTTCAGGAAGAGCACTTGGGATCATGACCTACATACCATCTTAAATGCCTTGAACAAAGAAACAATTATATAATATGTACATGATATATGATTCAATTTAAGAACCCAGATATAGATCAATCATCTGTTTTGTAATACTTTCTATGTATATATACATGTACATGTATTAGTTTGTGTTTTGTTCTATACTATTCATGTTCATGACTGTAGTATTGCCTAGTCTTACTTTAAATAACATTAAAAAATTGTCAAATATATGACATGGAACCCCTAGTCCCAAACAAACTCAAATATAAACTGTTCTCCCCCCCCCTTCCTTTCGAATGATCTTAAAAAAAATTATATTACACTTTGCATAATTGACAAATGATCTATTGAGATATGATCAGAGGTCATAATTCTACCTTGGGATCAATAAGTAGTATTCATTGACAAGTTAAAATTAATAACAATAAATGATTCAAATTATAAATGTTATACTCCACATTCACCCCCCCCCCAATCTAACCTGGTTATAAAGATTCAGTCTTCTTACTACATCCTTACGTGTATACAGTAGCAGATTTTAATCATTTCTTGATTGCTTTTTCTCTCGTGATTCACATTAACATTTTGGAAATTGCTTAATTCAATTTTTAAAATTTATAAACAAAATGTTATATGCATCACTTCCATGTGTATACGCCTATTTGGGGCAATTGTAAAGTCTCCTAAACAAAGCAGTACTGACATCATTAGGCTAGGATTTACCCACATGGATCAAACACTTACTGTATAACATATGAATAAGATAAAATGCATTATTATTTCTAGTTCTAAAATGTCAGGGTGTCTCCAAGGGGGCATAATCTACATACAATTTTACGCGCAATGACACAAAGAGCAAAAATAAATTATATGGTTTAGGGATGAGGATCTCAGATCTCAGAAGTTAACAAAATATACAGTGTATCATATCATTTCCTATTTCATAAAGGCGTGTGAGGGGGGTTAAAGACAACACCTGGGGGTCATTAATGTACTTTACACCATTTGATGCATTTTCCTGTTTCGTGGGGTCAGAACAGTCCCATAAGGTCATGACCTACATTGTATTTGATGCATTATAATACATTAAGAAAGAAATACTCCTTCCTTCCTATTATAACTCATATAAAAATGATAAGTGTCTATACACCTACTTAATGTAATACACAAATTTAATAAGAAATTGTTTATACAGGGTCAATATGGGGTCAACTCAATAGTGCCTGAGGTCTGACAAATGAAAAAAATAACTTTTGCAACTAAATGACAGAAACTTTACAAATGCAAAAGGATAGGTAACGATGATAAGCTTATTTAAATATTAAAAGATGATGATACAGTATGATGTCAAAGGGAGATCACATTTAGAAAGTGAAAGTAGGCCTAGAACTTATATATGTATGCTGGCATCTCATTATATTGTGGTACTGCTACTACATGTATTATGCTTACCTAAATTGGTCAACATCATAATGATAATCCAATTAAAACACAATAATGAATTCCTTTAGCTGATCTTAACTAATCCTTTTCTGCATACGGAAAACACAGACATGTATGTATGGGTGTTGCTAAAACGCAGAACGGAAAATGAAACGGAAAGCGGAACGGAATGGAAAATATCATCACGTTTATCGCTTAAAAAGGGTATAGACTGGCCAGAAACGATTTACTTTGTATCTTTTATTTATATCTAATGAATGATTATCAACATGTTGTTATCTTATTAATATTCATATGAATGTCTATCAATACTAGCATTGTATTCATTCGACTTTAGTTGAGTACGGAAACAGAAAAATCAAATGTATACGAATTGTGAAACATTAACATGATTAAACGAGCAAATTAGCTATAACTTTTTACTTATTTTTCTTATATGGTATTGCTGGCATATCAGCGTAACGTACGCAGTTAGTGAAAGCGTTTTATGCGTGTTTTGAGTATTTTTATATTTCAAATATGATGTACATGTATATATACTTACATCAAAATTGAATTTTCGGTGTTCTAGACGATCTTTTATCATACAGATGATACAGTATCATTGAGATGGAAGAAAAAAAAAACCGTGAGACTAACGACATTACAAATTAAAATACAGTAAACATTAAAATACCCGGTAATTTCTGAAACTAGTAATTTGTGCCCCCCCCCCACACACACACACTTTTTCTAGCAGCAACAATTTTTTCAAAATTTACATATAAAAAATTGAGTTATCATGGAGTTGCCCCCCCCCCACTTTTTTGGGAGTATGTAAAAAATCAATATGAAAATAAGGAAATGAGGAGTGAAATTGAACTTATATACTACGATACTACGCCAGCCCCCCCCCCCCCCCCCCATATATACACGTGAACCCATCTAATCGAAGAGCTGGGTAAAACTAGTACCCACTAATGAGACATGCAGACCTGTGTTGTGTACGTAACTTCAGACAAAGATCATTCATTTATAACATGCATGTATTTTTAATATTGATTAAATATTTATGCCCCAAATAATTTTACCTAACATTGAAGCGCAATGGGTTTGAGCGTTTACATGTCTCTAAGAGAATTGGGGTCCAAGGTGTATTTTTGGTAATTTTACAATTGATATAAATGAATTTTCATGGGGGGGGGGGCTGGACTCCTCACTCCCACCCCTTCTCTAAATCTGTGGACACGATGATGTTCATGTAGGCACACAGAAGCAAATCTAAAACCGGCAACCGCCACGGGGAGGGGGCATAATTTAATTTTTAATTTTGTTTGTAATAATTATGTAGACCATCATACTTTCTTTGACATAAAATGTTAAGATTATTGATTAACTGAAAATTCACTGCAAACAGTTCTACCCCAAATTTTACATAAAGTTTTGCTCATGTCACGATGTGTATTACCATATGGGAAGGGATCTCATCCTTCAGTTATGAAAATTATAAATTTTAATTGTATTACCGGAGCTTGCATATAGCCTTCATTTTTAATTAAACTGGTACAAAACAGTGTTATTTAGGGGCAAACACATGGTGCGGGTATTACTGCCCAATGACAGCATCTAGTTTTATCTGGTAGTGATTGTACATTGTAAATAGGGTGCCTCAAAAAAGCGGGATTGTTCTCTTACGTGGAAAGGACCTTTAAATATCCATGTTGCTTCAAGCGTCATGTCTAAATATAGACGCATTACTTAGACGACCATATTCACAGAGCGGGCATGTTCCGTATGTAGGCGAAATCCACATACATTGTATTCGCATTCTCTCGTACACAGCAGCCACCGTTTGATTTTCATAAATAGAGTTATGAAGATGATAATATATTCTGTATTTTGATGTTAACATATATCAATTTGATTTCAACTGTCTAGGGTGTTTAAAGGGGCATGGTCACGATTTTCGTCAAAAATAATTTTTCCGATTTTGATGTTTAAAATGCTTCAGTATAGCATTTTTAATAGGCATCTAAAATTGAAGTGTCATATGTGCAGTTATACGCGAGTTACAGAGCTTACCATTCTTTGTTATGTAAACAAAGCTCTTGTTAACATTTTGAATGTTAGAGTTAAAATTCTAGTTTTAGACCAGTTTCAAATGTATTGACTTAGATTGGGGCTTTTAGTTGCAAAGTAAAGACAAACATATTACATAGATGCATAAACATGTGAAACGTCAACTATCATATTGGGGTTAGATTAACATAGATAACAGTATTATAGAACTATTTAGACCATACAAGGCTCTCTTGCGATACACCCTCACTTTCGTTGATGTTAGATTGATTAAAACTATTAACTTGTTGGTAAAAATTGTTCTAATCTACCCCAAAAATGTATTTACATGAGCATGACATGCAGAATTTAAATGAATGAAGTTATTGGGCTACGACTTGGGGTCATTGTTTTATCTGGTAGTGATTGTAGATTGTAAATAGGGTGCCTCAAAAAGTGGGATTGTTCTTTAACGTGGAAAGGACCTTTAAATTCCCATGTTGCTTGAAGAGTCATATCTAAATATAGACGCATTACGTCGACGACCTTATTCACATAGCGGACATGTTCCGTATGTAGGCGAAATCCAAATACATTGTGTGCGCATTTCTATCCTACACAGCAGCCACTGTTTGATTTTCATAAATAGAGTTATGAAGATGACAATATATTCCGTATTTTGATGTTAACATTCAACTGTCTAGGGTGTTTAAAATATTATTCTTTGGAGTTACGTACATGAAGAAATATAATCATTAGACTGGCTCTTCAAAACCGTCAGAGATGTTATTATAATTATCGCATGTTTCTGTATTTACCTATAGCTTCATCACCGATATATACTTCTTAGATTAATTTGTTGCTTTTAGCAACCTGTACATGTATTTTTAAAAAAAACATACTCGTTTATTTCATAAAAAGAGGGGCTTATCTTCATTAGCCAATGGTTTCTGATCTGCACCGCTCCTCACAAACCCTTGGAACATCGTGCTATCAAAAGTTGGGATATCAAAAAAGTCGAACTTGGTTACAACCTATTCTATATAACTACATAGTAACCAATCGCCTAATCTAAACATGACTTATAGTGGGGAGATTAAATGCAGCGTTCTCACATTTCAAAGGCATTAATATATATTTCTTTTTATAAAAGTTAGATTTTTAGAAATATGTCTATTTGAAACAAAAATCAGTTCTCAAGAACTTATCTGACTCTAAACGTTGATATTGGTAAGTTAAATTTGTTTCAAAGAGGCAGTTTTTCCATAACAACGAAGAAACTCCTTCTATATGGCGTGAATGCGTGTAACCATTTTCAAATTTATTTTGTGGTTTTATAAAATTGAGTGCAAACTTTTGAGATAAAATTCTACACTGCTTTGTGTACAACGTAGCATGTAAAAAAAGACTTGCATCGAATTCATATGCAACTCCTTTAGAAAAAATAGCATAGATACTGCAACACTTCTTCAAGAAATATTCCCAAGCAATGCTTTTCGACTGGCAGAAGAAATAAGCAACCATGTTGTTTATGTATTTTATATATAGATTGTAATTATTTTTAAAAAAATGTTTGGTTAAGGTACATTTTTTTCGCAAAGAAGTTATATATATATATATATATATATATATATATATATATATATATATATATATATATATATATATATATATATTTATATATATATATATATATATATATATATATATATATATATATTTAACACTGTACAATCATGGCTGAATATTTTCATCAAGTAAGTTCGTTTTAATTATTCGTTAATAATTTTTTATTTGTAAACCAAATCAATACCAAAGATTGTAAAATCTTTTCAGGTTTCAAAATCTAGATTTTTGCTGTTTACCACTGTCTGTATACAGACCGTTCTGACATTGACTACGCATGCGCCACAAAACTGTCCTCTGTCCTTGCCCTGCGAGATTAACGGGAATTAACAGATCGTCTACTGTAGCAACAAAAGCCTTTCTAAGCTGCCACCTATTCAAAGGTCTCAGTGCAAGTAGACATTTTATCTCGATGACAACGGGATCGAGGTCATTCCTGATAACTATTTTAATGGTGTGGAGGTCAACTTTCTCTCCTTGGAAAACAACGATATTCACACTATTGGTGAGAATGCGTTTTAGGGAAGTGAAGACTCCTTGAATTATCTCCATCTTGAAAACAACAGTCTGACCAAGCTTCCAAACGCAATAGGAAAACTTCGGCAACTAACCGGTGGGTTCATTCAATGAAATCCAATGGTGGATTTAACAGAGACCATACCAACTTAACGACAGTACCTAAAGCTTTAATGAAAGCACTGGCTTTTCAAACAGTGGATATGACCTCATGTCCAGTGGTTTGTTCCTGTAAAAATATTGGGTGGATCAAGTCTTGGAAAAGCATTCCTACGTTTTATGGATCTTGTTATAATCTTAATGGAACCAGTTTGATGATCTACATTACAGATCAAATTCCTAAATGTCCTTAAGTCAATGGATGTATCATAGACCTGTTATAATATGTTTATAGTAAAAGTAATATATATATATATATATATATATATATATATATATATATATATATATAATTATTTAAATTTCAACTTATCTAATGATATTTTCAATGTGTTTTACAATTTTTTACTTTGCATTTTCAAGGATGGGGACATTTCTCGGTTTAATTGTAATTTTATAAATATAATTGTCGTAATTTATTTATCAAATTCAAAATAAACAAATGACGAAAATTAATTTCCCTTTTTATTAAATAAAATGATATTCCTAAGAAATGAGTGTTCTAACAGTTTTCTGTTTTCAATCAGGATTGTTAATTAAAGCTTTGCTGCATGCTTTGAGATTTAATGTCATGGAATATAAAAAAACAGGTTTCACATAAAAATGTTATCAATCATTTGATGTACTCTCAAATTGCTGGTTATTATTTGCATCAATGTTAGGTATAAAAAAGGGGATTTTGGAAGCATGTTTCAAATTTTTATCTCGAAACTATTTTTCTTCGCAGTTTATGTCCCAAGTACATGTAGATGTAGTTCACAAATGCAGGCACGTAGCATCACCCCCCCCCCCGCCCACATTATTTCTCGCAGCAAACATTTTTCGTAAATTTGCATATACTTGATTGGAATTGCCCAATGGAACATCATGGAATTGCCCCAACCCCAGAAGTTAAGGTACTGCATACAGGGTTATTTACCCCACTGTAATTTTCGGCCATTTACACTTGCAAAAGGTTACGCCCCGTCTTGAATTCGCCCAAATGCAGTTGTGTTCACAGAGATAACTCGCACCCACCCACCAACACACGTAATAGGATTTTCAAGGTTTGCAACTTTTTTTGCCTGTCAATGTTTTTCTTTAAAAATGATGCTACATGCCTGGAATATCTACCGCATATCAAATATTTTTAATCAGTAAATGGATGTTTTTCTCACTATGACTTCTCACTGATTGAATAAATTAAATATTAGTTTTGATAAACGGGATGCTATCGTTTCTTTCAAAAATCAAAATCCCACAGTTCGCCAATTAAATCATTTTAACTACTTTTTAATTGCTTTTAATAAAACTGCATAACATTTGAAATTTTATTATATTTGTTTTGTGCTTTAAAATGATCCATACATGCTTACTTATGAATTTATGTAAGCCAGACGCGTTTAAATAAAACTAGTTAAATGATAGTGCTAAATAGGCTCATACAGTACCTCAGCTGTGTATACATCAAACGGAATACATGTGTACACATGTAATAAACATGTAATAAACAGTGACTTTAAGACCAGACACGATCCATCTTCCATTATTTCCTAAATAATCGCCTCAAAGTGAAGTTTTCCTCTACATAATTCCATGAGTAAATTTCATGTTAATTATGATTTCTTTTTATTTGGATATCATTATATTTTCATAAGCATTCGGTTGCATGCTATTATAAGGAAAACAAAACTATTCTTACTCCATATTTAGCCTGGTAGCATGTATTTTTGGGCTTTCACAGTTTAAAACGCAAATAAATCAGGAACAATTTTCATTGAAAATTATCTTTAAAAACAATCGAGGAGCGTCTCCAGTATCTCGTGTGTCCTTAGATATTTCAACCATACTTTATTTCTTATGTTAAGAGATATGACAATTCAATATTACAAGCGATAAACTAAAGAACAATGCAGTTTTAAATTAGTCTGTTCTGATATAACACTGACGTACTGTTGAATTAAAAGATTTTTTAAAAACTTCTCCGCAGTTGCGTCTATTTTAACATGTTTCTAAAAGGCATTTAAACTTCCTTAAATGTGTTGAATGAGAACAATAATTATCAAGTTGTTTCCGCTTGATTGGTCATTTCATGAAGATGTAACCTTAGCGTTTTAAATGTAATACAGCTTAAAGCGTGTTCAAACAGACAGTAACAATTCTGGAAAATGGAGGTGTCTATGGTTGTATTTGCAATTTTCATATTATTTGTTCGACCATTTCTGGGTTTTGAAAGAAATGATAAATTTGACAAAACTACGCAAGGCTTGACAAGTTATACGTACGTGTATCCAAACCGGGACAGTGTGGTCACACTGTCAAGAAACTGTACTGTGAAACCTGTGTCCGAAATGGTGAGACATGACATCAAAGAACTTCTAGATGCTGGAGTCAAACTCATTATATTTAATCTTAACTTTCAAAACCATTCCGGAAAATTGCCAGGGGAAGCTGAGTCTGATATTTACAAACCGTTTCTTTGGGAGAGGAGCACTGGTCGGCATGGTCAAGGGATTTTGTTTTTAAAAACTGGTTTCGAAATACTATCACTTTCCACGCTAACATATGGCACCGAAAAAATGAAGGTAGAGTTGCTGGAAGATCCAGTTGGGTGTCTACTGAATAGAACTATATGGGAAATAGAGAACAGCCTGAGACATATCCTATTGAACGATTTTCAAGAAATTTCCCCCAATGGAAGCGGTGGAAGTTTGGGTGATAACGAACACATATGTAACATGCACATTAAAAACGACGATCAACGCGCCGTGTTTTATCACATTTGTTGTAGAAAAAATGCAAAAGGGGAAACGGTTTGCCAGGAATTGGTCAAAGACTTCTGGGTTCAAATGTTATTATACAGTATCTACATCATGAATCTACTGGTGATCATGTTTTGCCCCTATCTTATTCCTAAACGATGGTATCGGGATAAGTATGAAAATCTGAAATTTGAATTATTCGATTGCAAAAACGAATTTGAGATTCAAGTGAAAAAAAAACATTTTAACACACCCGTACCAAAAAATGTTGTGGATATTGATTCCTTGTCTTCGATGGATTCGTTCATGGAACAATTAGGAGAAATGGATGAAGATCAGGTTTATTCAATGCGTCTTTCCAAGATTCGTTTAGATGTCAAGCGTAAACGTCTCATACCTCCTAACGATGTCCCTGTTGGAATTATTAAATCCATTTACGATTCCTTCTTCCGCTGTCAGATCCGAGAGAGAAAAAGTTTAGAAACATGTTGTCATAGTAGCATCTTTGGGCCTTTTCAAGAATCTTCGCTCAGATTTACACGCATAAAGTGGTATCACTGCCTCAAAGAACTAATGCTCATTGTATCCTTTGTTTTGGCAATCGTCCCGTGGATCATCAGAATCGCCATCTTTTACTGGTACGAAGACAACGAGCTTAATGATAGGGTCAAAGCAGCATATGACCGGAAGTTAGACGTCCACTATGCATACTTCCCCGGAAGCTTGATTAGTTTTCTTACGCCTGTTCACATCGTCTTTTTATTTTGTTATGCTGTGTTGGCTTTGGATGCTGTTTTGTTCGGAATATTAGAAATGTTCACATCAGAAATGAAAAGAAATTTGGAATTGGTTCTTCGCAAATGTTTCCGGGACATGCAGGAATCGTCGTACTCAAGATCAGTGGGACGGGCAGTAAGAATCATGCTTTATCCTCTGAAAAAATATGGAGTCCTTGGTCTAGTAGTTGTTGGAATTTACTGGCTTTTCGTGTTACCGGTCATTGTTGTAGTCTTGGCCTTTTACAGCATTCCGACCCTCAACATTGCCATTCGTTTACTGTGCCACTTATTTATTGTTATTTCCCCTAAATTTAAATTTGTTAAGGCACTGAAGGAGGAGATAGGTTTTAAGGATATCCTGCGAAAAGAAACTATAGAGCGACTGACAGGGAGACAAATATGCTTACTTCGATTTATTCAGTTCATCGTAAATCTGATTAGTTTGTTAGCTCTGCTTTCCTGTGTTCTTCTGGTGGTAGAAGTGATAGTTTTCTTTGTTGAAATAATGGTTTACACATTACTTGGCATTATTCTGAATGCTTCGCAAACCCTGAAGTACGTCTCCTTACTTTTTATGCTAACGCTTTACGCCAGAGACTGTTTTGGCAGCGTTACCAAAAAATACCAAGCTTTCAATGATGCAATTAACAAAGCGATTCTTGCAAAAGTGAAGGCTAATGTGGACAAAGTAGCCTGGCAGACAGCCAATAAACAGCCAAACACTGCCTTCCAAGTCAGTGTTAACGTTGACGATCACGGTAACGAATTGCCGGCAAAAAAACCATATCTTTGCCTCTCAAATGGCGTTCTCAAATGGAGCATTCCCCAACTTCTGCTGTTTCTTGATAACAACGACACACCATACATTCCCCGCACCTTCTTTTTCAAGGCTGCGTACATGAATCACGTGGGATGTCCCGGACCATTGTACAAGAACTTGATCCGAGCAATGCGACAATTTGTGACCATTATTCTGTTTCTCCTTTTTGTTGTCGTGGTCGTTATGGCGTTTGGAAACGAGTACTCTGTGTCTGGGGTCAACCAAATGTTAGCCACGCTCGCTGGTGGGTTTTTGCCGTGGATCTTCCGAAACGTTCTTTTCAAGCCTCCTGCTGACATAGAAATTGACACGAGTAGTCTTGGCTTTAAAAACATGTTTGATGAAGTCATAAAAGACCACAAACAGAACTGGCCAGTGACTGACTTTGATGCTTATAACTTACAGCCCGAGGGCGACGATTTTGAGAGAAATGAGGAAACTTATCCGAAGAGATTTTCTCCGCAGATGGACCCGGGCCGTGTTTCTATGCTCAATGGAGACATTGATGGTGATAACTTACAGCTGGAGAGCGACGATTTTGAGAGAAATGAGGAAACTTATCCGAAGAGATTTTCTCCGCAGATGGACCCGGGCCGTGTTTCTATGCTCAATGGAGACATTGATGGTGATAACTTACAGCTGGAGAGCGACGATTTTGAGAGAAATGAGGAAACTTATCCGAAGAGATTTTCTCTGCAGATGGACCCGGGCAGTGTTTCTATGCTCAATAGAGGCGTAGTCGACGAGAAAAAAATAGATAAATTGATCATCAACACGTCAAATAGGAAAAGACACTCCTTGGGCTGTACTTTCTTTTAAATTTAGACCAAGTCATCCCTGCGATGGTTATTGTCATTTAAATTTAAATCACGTGATTTTATTTGACCCTTTCAGTTTCGCAGAAAAAAATCGTGACGCGTGGTTATTGTTTATTTCCTAGAGTCTGGGTAATTGTAGTCAAATATAAAATCAAGTCGTCTGTTGATTTTAAACCTTATCTACATTAATTGGTGGATAAAATGATTTCTGAAATGTGACAATAGAAAATATTGTTATCATTCCGCAATTCGCCAACAAACGTGCTTAATAGCGGCCCCCAACCCCTCCCCCCTCCCCACTTCCACCACACATTTTATGTTTTAATTTATTTCCGAGAGTTTTTTAAGATTAAAATTTAAGCATACGATTAAACAATTTCGAATTTGCCGAGGGGTACTGGACTACCGACGGGAAGATTTTCGTTAAGCGGTATGACGATAAACGGGTCTTGATCAGGACACAGTAGAACTTGGACAGTCTTGTCTCACGTGCAGCAACAATGCAGGACGCGAGCTGTGAATCTGACATAAAGGAAACTAACGAAGCTACCAATCAAACGCGCCGAGGCTCGTATTCTGACGTGGTGAACAATTTTCCTTCACAAGATGACCAATCGGATGACAACTTTAAATCCTAAATAAACTAAATGTGCGTCAAGTATGTGAACTTAACAAATTTGTGTCTCTTACACCTCTCTGTGTGATTCTACGACCGATAACTCATTTCACTAACTGCGGAACAGTGCACGTGCACGAAGTGTATATATTTTTGTTTACACTATGTTGTATTACTTTTTCTCATTATCATGCTATACTATAGGATCTAGCATTGTACTGGTCAACAGAAGCCGTCCAATACACTTTTTGTTTTCTCCTTTTTGAGGAGCAATCGATCAATCCAGTCTTGTGTACATTTATTTTCGTTGTTTTTGATTTTTCATTACACTTCTTGTTTGATATATATAACTCGTATTTTCTTTCATATTTACTACATTCTAACGCAAAAGGTTTATACGTTATTAAACTACCCTTGCATATTGCTATTCCCCTTTTGTTTTGTCATTGTGCACATACATTTATTATGTTATTACTTTCACCCCTACGTTTTGTTTAACTCTTTTGTTGAACAGTATTTCGTCAATTGTCATATTGAGGTATCGTCATTTTCGTTTTAGATACCTTCATTCAGCCGTATGTTTACTACCTGTGGTGTGTCTTCCGGATTTTGGTCTTAACCATTACCAATATACGACACATTATACAGATTGCATAGCCATATTTTCCCCGTATTGTTAACAAAGAGTTAATCATTGACAATGGGAAATTCATTACAACAAAACCGTTTTTCAATTTTTTTCTCTAAGATCTTTAGGTTTCCAAGTATTAATCTTTTTGGATTAAATTTTGCTATGAAACACTTAAGCCGTCACATTGTCGTTTTTAATTAGGGTCCTCCGTTTTCCAACGGAAGACCCTTTTGTTTTTCTTCGGTTTCTTTTTAGGGTTTTCCGTTTTCAACGGAAAACCCTTCTGTTATTCTACGGTTTCTTTTTCTTTATTATCATACTTTTTTTTCTTTTTCTGACTTTTTTGGAGCGTTATTTCTCAGAAACTATTCAACCGATTTACACCAAATTTTTAGGAGTTATAAACATCAATGTCGCTACTGATTAATAAAATTTCAAATGATTACGTCTCTTCCGGTTTCAGATATGGACGATTTTGTAATTTTTTAAGGACAAAAATGTCCACGCATCTCCTCTGAAACTAATCATGATAGAAGCTTGAAATTTGCAGGTATTGTAGATGAATGTCTGTAGATTTCCCCATGCTTCCAATTGCGAAAAATGCACAAGGCCTAGAAGCTCGCCTGAACCTGAAAATTAGCACCAAATTTTTTCACAAAATTTTCGCACATTTTCCGTAATATCTTTTTACGTATAAATATTTTGTTAAGACATGTAATGCAAAAGCTGTTTCAATTTGCACGGGCTTTTATTTGATATCAAGAAAAAGGGGCTGGCCCCTTAAATTAGGGGCCAAGAGGGCCCTAAAGTCTATTTGCAATAACTTTTTAGTGAACAATAATTTGTTATCAATTATAGAAGCAAAAATGTTCATTGTACAACTGTTTATCTATACAGTACCATACTTAAGTCATATTTTACGTAATTAGGGGTTTCAAGGGGCCAGAAGTTCAAAACTTTGATCATTAATATTGGAAAAAAGAGAAATATTTCGAAAAGCAATGTAGCACAAAAGTTGTTCAAAATAATGTTCTGTACGATATGCTACCTTAAATGTTTTTATTTATGACCCCATTTAGGAGTTAAAGGGTCGGCCCCTTAAACACATTTGTACAGATATCTCAAGAACGGTGAACATTTTGTGAACACTTGTTAAACAAAATATGTTTATATTTTCAAGACCTTTCATTTGTGATCAAGAAAAAGGGGCTGGCCCCTCAAATTAGGGGCCAAGAGGGCTCTAATGTCTTTTTACAATAACACTTTACTGAACAATATTTTGTTATTAATTATAGAAGCAAAAATGTTCATTGTACGGCTGTTCATGTATACAGTACCATACCTAAGTCATATATTACGTAATTAGGGGTTTCAAGGGGCCAGAACTCAAAACTCTGATCATTAATATCTGAAAAAGGAGAAAAAGGAGAAATATTTTGAAAAGCAATGTAGAACAAAAGTTCTTCAAATTAATGTTCTTAACAATATGATACCAAACATTTTGTTGTTAGTGGCCCCGGTAAGGGGTCAAAGGGTCGGCCTCTAAAACGCATTTGTACAGATATCTCGAGAACGGTTTACAAATCATGAACACTTGTAGAACAAAATATGTTTATATAAGCGAGACCTTTATTTTGATATCAAAAAAAGGGGCTGACCCCTCAAATTAGGGGCCAGAAGGGCTATTAAGTCTTTTCATGATAACTCTTTTCTGACCAATAATTTGATATTAATCATAAAGCAGTTAAGAAGCTTTTACTAAGCTTAATTTAAAACTTAACCCCGTTTTAAATCGGACAGAGAAATTGGGGTTTAAAAATTGAGTTTTCCGGACATTTTGATGCCGCGCACTTGGTTTGAAAAATAGTGCAAAATTCACACTGAAAGTAACTTCTACTGAAAATGATTCGTACTGATCATAAAACTTGATAAGAAAACATAAAATTATATGCATATGGTAGAGTTTGCAACGCTAAATACGAAACTGAAATTCGTTTGAAAATCGGACGTTGCATTACAGAGATATCGCGGTTTAAAAATTGATTTTTCCGGAAATTTTGCTTCCGCGTCCTTGGTTTAAAAAATAGCGAAATGGTCAAAGTTAAATTAACTCGTATCCAAAAAATTGTTAAGTCGTTCTTGAAAACATTCGGATTTTTTTTGGTTAAGTCGTTCTTGAAATCAAAATGTTTTTGTTAATTCGTACTTAAAATCATTCGGGATTTTTTATGTCGTACCAGGAATTATTCGATTTTTCATCATTTTTTTTTAGTTACTCTTGTTATTGGTTTAAGAGCTCTGCTTCTTTCAGGAACTTCCAGTTTTACTTCCGACATTAACGGAAGACCCACTCGTTGCTTTGCAACGAGCTTTGCTCTAGTTATTACGGTCTTCCGTTTCCAACGGAAGACCCTCTTGTTATTCTTCGGTTTCTTTTTATTAGGGTTTTCCGTTTTTCAACGGAAAACCCTTCTGTTATTCTACTGTTTCTTATTATTATTTTTTTTTTTATCCGCAAATTTTGTGTAGGCCATTTCTCGTACATTTGTTGTCTGATTGTTATGAAACTTTCAGGGTATGTAGACAATGTTAATATCTCGAGACTTTTTTTTCAAATTTTTAAAATTCACTTCCGGTTATGAGTTATTGCCCTTTAATTGAAAATTGGGGGGTCTTTTGTCCAGAGTTGATCTCGGAAACTACAAAAGATAGTTGTATGAAATTTAGCAGAATTGTTGGTAACATTTTATAGTTTTGCTGGCATGAAAAGTTTGGCAAAATGTTTTTTAGTTTTTAAGCTATTTGCCGGTAAAGTATAAGGTTTTGCGGGGTCTGAAATTTTGTTGTTCTTTGTATAATAACCTTTAAACTAAAAATATTTTGTTAATACATATAGAGCAAAAGTTGTTTAGAATAACGAGAGCTTTCATTTAAAATTAAGAAAAAAGGGCTGGCCCCTATAATTAGGGGTCAGCAGCTCATACACGTATTTTTCTGATAGCAAAAATCATTATCATTTAATGAAAAAAAATGAATTCAGTTATTGTTAATATATTAAATAATGTCATTTGGTATCAAATTAAACAAGTTCTGTGCTATATTTTTTTTCAAATTTCATAAAACAAATATGTGAGAATCGTACATGAACGAGTTAATATGTCTACATAGACACACAAGCGAACAAATGCCACTTTAAGGCCCAGGCATTTACTGCATTACGTTGTGTTGCGTCTTAGATAAATTGTTGTGATTCAATTTCATTTTTTTCATCTATATCATTTATGAATTCATTGAACACACATTATTTAAACGTTCTATGTGCAACTATTTGTCGGGGCGCCCCTGTATGTAACCCCCGCGCGCGCGCCGAATGTAAACAGTAACGAACGGCATTGTAGAAAAGAGAGCTAGAGAGAGCCGTAATGCAGAAGAGAAGTTGTGTATTCTTTCGGTGTATACATGCATTTTCAATTTACTGTGAAACATATGAACATGCACAGGGAACAATACTACATATTTGTTAAAGGAGGATATTTTTCTCGTGTGAATCGTTTACGAGGAAATTCTGACAGCCACACTCCTGTCGACGATCAGCCGTTGATAAGCTACGAGTAATAAAGGAGAAAAGATGGACATTAAAGTGTGTGATTTATGTGGATGTTACTGAAGAAGGTGAGACTTTTACTCCTTTTAAAGTTTCTTGTTAACTGGTTAAAATTTAGTATATAGTATAGATGTACATGTAAGTACGTGCACACTGTTAGATGTTTTTGTTATGATGTGGGTGTTTGTTTACTAATGTGTAATTTTTACATGTTTCATGGATGTTTAGACTCGCTCAAGGTTCATGGGGGACTGGAAAGGGTAACTGAATTTATCTATTTAAAAAAATAACAGATTGTGAATTTTCAACTCAAAATTCAAAGCAGGGTCTAATTAGAAACATATCATATATTCTTGTGCAGAAGACTCCAAATGTAGTCATGAATACCCTGTAGACATAACTTCAAGTAAATAAAATTGTATACTTCAGACTTCAGAGTTAAAACATGACTTTAATATCTTTATGATGCCGATCATTGTATCATTAGAGAGGTTTAGCAGACCAACGGGTACCCGGTACATGTACTTCTACATGTAGGTTACAAGTTAGAACTATGCGTACCATTCTACCAGTTCACATAATTTTTCTTGTTTAGCAGTTATGATGTGTACTTAAATTGTCTTTGTTAATGTTTTAAATGTAATTTTTTATTCTCTTTTTTTAATCTGACTACTGGCAGTACTGGCGTGCGAGCAGTTCTCGCCGAGGACCATTTCTCGCTGGTGCACTGTTACATCATATTTTCGTATGTAATTTTATGTGTTGATAAAATGACGTAACAATGCACTGGTGAGAAATGGTACTCGGCGAGAACTGATCGCACGCCAATATTGATTAATTACAGACAAAAACTGAAGGTTGCGAGTGTTATTTTTTATTGAACAACATTGTTTAAAATAATTCTTTATATATGTGACGATCAGACCGGTTTGAATACCAGTGCTAGATAGCGACAGTTGGTAGAGCACCTGACTAGAGATTCAGGGGGCCCAGGTTCAAATCCCAGTTTGGTCCTTCATTATTTCTACCATCCTGTTACAATATTGGTGTTGTGACCAACCCCTGGAACTAACAGGTTAACTCGATCCTGCCAGGGGTGATCTTCGAGGGTGAAGATCATTTAAGGGGGGAGGAATGTGATGGTCAGACTGGTTTGAATACCGGTGCATGAGGGTGAAGATCATTTAAGGGGGGAGGAATGTGACAGTCAGACTGGTTTGAATACCGGTGCCAGATACATGTAGCTCAGTTGGTAGAGCACTTGACTAGAGATTCAGAGGGCCAGGTTCGAATCCCAGTTTGTTCTATCGTTATTTCTCCCATCTTTTACATATACATGTATATCAGATATATGACAGATGATTAAGGGTCATCACATGTTTTGCAAGATGCAATAAGTGTTAAAAACCTTTACTTTACAACACAATACATTTAAGTGCATATTTATGTTTCTTGTTATTATTTGGTGTGGTTTTCTTGACAGTGTCGCATAAACAATTTACCCGCTCCTAAAACACAAACTTTCTTTTTGTGGATTCAGCTTACCGCTGATTGGCTGCTGTTGCAGCAGACAAATAAGATATGCATGCACAAAACACAATGAACTTATCAGAGAATGAGTTGAGTTTATTTAAACTGTTGGAATTTGGGTATTTTTTTTTTAAATGTATACTTGTGACAAAACATATATGTGGTACATACAGCTGTAGCTTTATGAAGAAAATTTTGGTTAGACCATATATACCTATCATGCAAGTAAATGATATTTACAAAAAACTTGCAATTTATGGCGCACGAATTATACGCTAGTTTTATAAAGATTGACATACATGTAATGTACCACATTCTGTGAAAAATAATCTATTAAAAATTCTTCATTAAGTTTACTCATACATGTTTTATGCTTATTACACATAGTATTGTTTTTAAAACATGTAATTTATAAGAAAATAAACAAAAACCCTCGCTAAATTTATTTGCCAAAAAAAACAAAACACAGTAGAATTGATAAAAAATGGTATACCAGAAGCTAATACCAGTACATGTACTTTGACGCTGTTCGGTGGGTAATATTCATTTGTAATTTACGAATTGAAATATTGACTGTTGCACTACAAGTACGGTACCGTAATAAACTCTCTCTCTCTCAAACTCTCTCTCTCTCTCAATTTGATAAGTGTTTATACCTATGAAAATTTTTTAATATTATATTATGACTTGATATGCAATTTTTTGATCTTGTACTGCCTAAATGTTATATCATGTATTGGGATATGTCATACTTATTACACTGCATGGTCAGTGTATTTTTTACAGAAATACTATGCATATGTTAATGTAAACACAGCTATTACTAGTACATGTATGTAAACACAGCTAATTAATTTTTTTTTTATTTCAGCTCAAAACAGCCTCTTGTTACCACATGGCTTTTACCGGTACCTGTTGATTTTTGTGGGTCAGCTCCTGAGATTAACCTGTCACCTCTATCCACATGCATATTCCTTGTGTTCTACAGACTATTTACCGGTAATTCAAATTAAATCCGATAATGCATGAACAATAATGGAACTTGAAGAAAGCATCATGCCATGTTGTGGTTTGTGTTTGATAAGAAATTATGAAAACAAAATTAAGGCTGTTTAAAGAAATTCATAATTGCTGTGAAAATTTGTTTTTCAATAAAAGTATGCAATTATGTTTCCTTTATTTTTTATTTCATAAAGATATTTAGATGTGTTTACATAATTGAAAAATCCCCCCTCCCTCTATTTAATTGTCTGCATTAAGATTACATGTAGGATATGTAAATGTACATTTGACTTTGAAATAACATCTGCTATGATAATTACTTTTGAAATGAACAAGAAACAACCTATTTCTACCTTTCTAAGGTATATATGCAGAAAAAAAGTAGAAAAACATGTCAAATTTGAACATTTTTCATTGAAATCAACTCTGTCTTCAGCTACCTGGGTGTGTTTGAATTTAATTTTAATTTAAGGCAGATGTCTAACTTGTAGGTTGTAACTTACTGTTTTAGCATGGTTAGAAGGAGACTAGAAATCAGAATAGATTAGATATTCACTAAATATGATTGTTAGCTTACTTTTTTCAGGAAAACAAGAAATCACAAGCAGGACAGCTGTCTATTTGTTAATTAAAATGGTACAAATCATACAATAAACAAATAAAGATCAAATTTTAGAATCATTGATGATTGTTTTCAAATATGTGTGAGAAATTACTCAAGGAAATTGCCACACGTTTCATAAAATTAGGTAAAACATTTCAAACCATGACTTTTTATGAAAATCAAAAGACTGGGGGGGGGGGGGATGTACATGTAAGGGTATTTCTAAGTGATGTGAAGCTTTTATCATGATTATATCATGTAGGCATATGTTGTATTGTATAAGGTTTCTTTTTAAAGGTGGTTGAACAACAGTTGACCTCTAAAAGGTCAGGTAAAGATGTTTTACTATATGGAGAACCCTGTAAATCTGTGTTTACTAAAGGAAATTGGAAATGGTGGGTTCACTTAAATGGCCATATTTTTATTAAACCTCAATGGAATTGGCAATATGTAGTATTCTTTTTCTCAGAATTGCTTTAGCTTTCTTATTCTAAGACAAACCGTCTTTTCTTAAAAATGTTAGTGTACTAAGTTAAAGGTACAAGGAACAGTTTAGGATAAAGTATCGTCAATATTTTTGTAAAATTGAGAGTGACTGTACTTGAAGGTTTATCATTGTTGCGTAGATTCATGGAATGAATTTTAATGATTATCAATAGTTAGAGGGATGTCTCTTGTTGGAATTGGTAAGCAATATAAATAAGGCCCCTAATTTTAAGTACATGAGAAGCAGAAATAAATTGTGAAACTTGCGGCTATGACAGATGTGTTGACTTTACAGTGAAATTGGAGGTTACAAACGGGAGGTTATATAACATGAAATGTAGGTGGATGGGATATTATATGCCTATTTAGTATTTACTGGGTATGAGGACAATAGCAAGTTTATTGTCCCCCAAGACAGCAACTATTTAATGAGGCAAAGCCAAGGGAAATAGTTGCTGTGGAGTGGGACAATAAACTTGCTTTTGTCCGAATAGTCAGTTAATTGGTATTTCATTATACAGAAGAAAACTTTATTTGTCAGCGATGCAGAATTTCTTGATGATAAACAAATTAAAGTTAAATCAAACTTTGTATTTAATGCGGCGATCTTATTAGGTCAGAGGTGTTCCGAGTTTAAGGTGATATGGGACACTTCCATGTTGTGACGTATTGTTTATCGAAATAAACAATAAAATAAAGTGTAATTATATAAGTACATGTAGTTTCTTTTCAAAAATGGTCACCTAACTCCTTAACGCAGTGGGTTAGAGGGTTTACTAGGAACCTGTAAGTCATGAGTTCGAATCCCGCTGGGGTTTTTACAATTTTTACCTTTTCAAATATTTTTAAAAGCTATTTTTGTCCCCCGCCGCAACGCGGAGCGGGGACATAGAAATGCCGGGCGTCCGTCCGTCCGTCCGTCCGTGTGTCCGTGCGTCCGTCCGTCACACTTTTTTGTAAGCGCTCTCATGCCTACAAATTTTGACGGATTTTCATTAAATTTATACCAAATGTTTATACCACTATTACCTTGGTCAAGTTCGAAAATCAACGTTAGTCGTTACTTTTAGTTGGCGTTATGGGACTTTGACCACAATCATGACTCCGTTTTATCCAAAAATTGACCTTGTAAGCGCTCTCATGCCTACAAATTTTGACGGATTTTCATTAAATTTATACCAAATGTTTATACCACTATTACCTTGGACAAGTTCGAAAATCAGCTTTGGTCGATACTTTTTGTTGGAGTTATGGGACTTTGACTGCAATAATGACTCCGTTTTATCCAAAAATTGACCTTGTAAGCGCTCTCATGCCTACAAATTTTGACAGATTTTCATTAAATTTATACCAAATGTTTATACCACTATTACCTTGGTCAAGTTTGAAAATCAGCTTTGGTCGATACTTTTTGTTGGCGTTATGGGACTTTGACCACAATAATGACTCCGTTTTATCCAAAAATTGACCTTGTAAGCGCTCTCATGCCTACAAATTTTGACAGATTTTCATTAAATTTATACCAAATGTTTATACCACTATTACCTTGGTCAAGTTCGAAAATCAACGTTAGTCGTTACTTTTAGTTGGCGTTATGGGACTTTGACCACAATCATGACTCCGTTTTATCCAAAAATTGACCTTGTAAGCGCTCTCATGCCTACAAATTTTGACGGATTTTCATTAAATTTATACCAAATGTTTATACCACTATTACCTTGGTCAAGTTCGAAAATCAGCGTTAGTCGTTACTTTTTGTTTGCGTTATGGGACTTTGACCACAATGACTCCGTTTTATCCAAAAATTGACCTTGTAAGCGCTATCATGCCTACAAATTTTGACGGATTTTCATTAAATTTATACCAAATGTTTATACCACTAATACCTTGGTCAAGTTCGAAAATCAGCTTTGGTCGATACTCTTTGTTGGAGTTATTGGGACTTTGACCACAATGACTCCGTTTTATCCAAAAATTGACCTTGTAAGCGCGCTCATGCCTACAAATTTTGACGGATTTTCATTAAATTTATACCAAATGTTTATACCAATAATACTTTGGTCAAGTTCGAAAATCAGCTTTGGTCGATACTCTTTGTTGGAGTTATTGGGACTTTGACCACAATCATGACTCCGTTTTTTTCCAAAAATTGATCTTGTAAGCGCGCTCATGCCTACAAATTTTGATGGATTTTCATTAAATTTATACCAAATGTTTATACCACTAATACTTTGGTCAAGTTCCTAAATCAGCCTTGGTCGATAGACTCGATACTAGTATACTGCTTGACCGGCGGGGGACCCTGGAATTCTATTCTTGTTTGGTTAAATATTGTAAAATTTAAAAATTCTAAACCGGTGAAAATTTTTCAATTATATAGTACTTTAATCCACATTATCGACAGATGTCCCATACCACCTTAAAAAGGAGGGAAATCAAATTCTGCTGATGAATGGTTTTGATGACTATTCACCAAGGGCAGATAGCATGGATACTATTTTAAATTAGATAAAAAGGCATGATTATGCGGGCGCCTTCTAGTGATCAATTTGTCCGTCTGTCCATCCGAGATTGCTTGACTGGAGCATAGCTTCTCTCCCCTTGGCCCAATCTGGCTCATACCTCATCCACAGGGTTCCTTTGGTTGAAGATGCGCAGTGACCTTGAACCATGTTTTTAGGTATAAGGTTAAGGTCATAGCAGAATTATATATATAAAATCCTTGTCTGGGGCATATCTTTTTTCCCTTTGGTCCAATCTGGCTAATACTCGCAGAGTGTCTCGATGGTTAAACGATGTGCATTGACCTTGCATGAAATTTCTAGGTAACGGGTGAAGATCATATCGGATCTAAAAAATCCTTTTTTGAGAGCATATATACTTTCTACTAACCCCTATTTGGCTCAGACTTCACATAAGCAGAGCTTTTGAGTAAAGGGTGTGTAGTGACCTTGAACCTATTTTCAGTGAAAAGAAACTGTGAAGGTCATAGCAGAATTATATTTTTTAAAATCCTTGTCCGGACTATATCTTCTCTCCCTTTGCTCCATTCAGCCTCATACTTCACCCACATGATGCCTTTGATCAAAATATATGCAATGACCTCGAATGATATTTGTAGATGAAGAGTCAAGGTCATATCAGAACACACAAAAATCCATATTTTAAGAGCATAGATATACTCTCCTTTTAGCCCCTATTTGGCTAATATTTTACCTTTACAGAGTTTATTGGTTAATGGCGTGCAGTGACCTTGAACCAAGTCTGTCAATGTGAAGGTCATAGCAGATCTTTTTAAAATTAGTTTTAGACAGTAGATTATTTTCCAAATATGCTTAATCTTGGTCAGATTGAACAAAAATGCATGTATGTTAGGGGGAATGAAATTGAATTAAAAGTTCTATGCCAGCTGGAAAAATTTCATGTTAAAGGTCAAGGTCAAAGCAAAATTCTCTGAAATAACATAAGCGGGGCCCTTTGATATGTTCACCATTTCAATGTTGTCTGGTTCATAGTAATTTTACATAGAAAATATTCACAGAGGTACAGTAAAGTAAACTTTACATAGATAAGTTTCTGACAATTAATGACGCAACGAGCACACAGTACGAAAGGTCAACCCTTTGAAAAGCAGTGAAGAGGAAAAGTTCCTCAGAATTATGTTTTAAACAAAATTGATTTTTTACGTAAATTTTAATTTTGCATTCTGGGTTAAGAAAAAAGATGTTAGGTAGCAAGGGACAGTTTCGAATAAAGTACCCGTCAATATATTTGTAGATTGAGAATTGCTGTACTTGAAGGCTTATGAGTGTTGCTAAAATTCATGAAATGATTTTTAATGATTATCATTAGTTAGAGGGGTGTCTCTTGTTGAAATTGATATGCAATATGTAGGCCCCTTATGTTAGGTACATGAGAATCAGAAGTAAAATGCGAAACCTGCGGCTATGACTGTTGTGCTGACTTTACACAGTGAAATTGCAAGTTACAGACGGGAGGTAAAATAACACTAAAAGTAGGTGGATGGGACATTGTAAACTATACACCGGTAAGTTTCTGACATGTGATAGTGCAACATGCACGCGGTACGGAAGGTCAACCCTCTGCAGGGAATTAGCTGGGGGAGGTCTAAAAAGCTGAAAAATCATGAAAAATTAGCAAAATATGAAAGGGTCAAAATCTCATAAAAACCAGTTTGTAGAGAATTTTACAGGTTTTGACTAGTAATTTTCTTCAGAAATTGGTGATTGGCCTTATAAAGTGTGAATTAAAGGTGTTTGTGCTGAATGGGAACTGAGGAAATTCTAGTTACAGAGTTCCGAAGACATGCATCCCTTGGCTACAATGAACCGTATCAAAATGTCCCCTGCCACCTTCAAGACTACATGGTATTTTCATATTTCTCCTTTAAGTGTAATTTTGAGTGGATTTTGTACCATAAGTAATACATTTTGTGAAAATGAATGATTTTCTTTGCTATAGATGTCATTACATGATTTATTAGCTAAAATATTCAAGGGGGGTAACTCCCTCTTAAATGTGTAGAATGACCACCACTAGAGTAAATTGGCTAAGAGAGTAGGTATTTCCTATCCTGATGACAATTAATAGGCTTAAGTTAATTACTGAGATAAGAATAAATACTTTAAAACAGTTTTTATCAATTAAATCATTAAATTTATGAATTTGCAGCCATTTTGCTGTCTGATTTTATGAAATAACATTAAGCCCCCTGACTTATATCACCCAATATTTTTAAAACAGCATATATTTATTTCAAATGAACTTTACATGTAGACAAATCCAGTTATCAAAGTATACAATATGTCAAAAACTCAAGTTTTTGCTCCTTCCTATCAAAAAATGGTATTTTAGATGTATTTACAGAATTGAAAAAGCCACCCCCTCTTTCCAGTGGACTCCATTACCATTACATGTAGGATATGTAAATGTACATTTGACCTTGAAATAACATCTGCTATGATAATTACTCTTGAAATGAACAAAAAACAACATATTTTTACCCTTTTATTGTATAAATGCATCAAAAATGTAGAAAAACATGAAAAATTTGAACATTTTTCATGGAATTCTCATCCGTCCCCAGGTACCTGTGTGTGTTTGAATTTCATTTTAATTAAACGCACACATCACACTTGTAGGTCTTACTAATTTAGCAAAGTTAAAAGGAGACTAGAAACCAGAATATATAAGATATCCACTAAATATGATTATAGGTTTAGTTTTTCATGAAAACAAGAAATCACATGTAGGGCGACATGACTTTTTGTGAATAAAAATGCTACAAATCATCCATTTACCAAAAAAAGATCAATTTTAAATATCAGTGATGGTTGTTTTCAAATATGTGTAAGAAATGACTCAAGGAAACTGCCACAAGTTTCATAATATTAGGTTAAAGTGTTCAAACTAATACTTCTTGTGAAAATCAAAAGATAGGGGGAGGGTATACATGTAAGGGTATTTCTAAGTGATGTGATGCTTTTATCATGATAATATCAAGCAGATGTATGTAGTATTGAATAAGGTTTCTTATTTAAGGAGGTTGAACAACAGTTGACCTCTAAAAGATTAGGTAAAGATGCTTTATTTATGGAGAGCCCTGTGAATCTGTGTTAAATAGAGGAAAGTGGAAATGGTGGGTTCACTTAAATAGCCATATTTTTCTTAAACCTCAATGGAATTGGCAAAATGTGGTGTACTTTTTTTCAGAATAGCATAAGCTTTTTAAATTTAAGACAAGATGACTTTTCAGAGAATGTTAGTGTATGTTAAAGGTAGCAAGGGACAGTTTCGAATAAAGTACCCGTCAATATATTTGTAGATTGAGAATTGCTGTACTTGAAGGCTTATGAGTGTTGCTAAAATTCATGAAATGATTTTTAATGATTATCATTAGTTAGAGGGGTGTCTCTTGTTGAAATTGATATGCAATATGTAGGCCCCTTATGTTAGGTACATGAGAATCAGAAGTAAAATGCGAAACCTGCGGCTATGACTGTTGTGCTGACTTTACACAGTGAAATTGCAAGTTACAGACGGGAGGTAAAATAACACTAAAAGTAGGTGGATGGGACATTGTAAACTATACACCGGTAAGTTTCTGACATGTGATAGTGCAACATGCACGCGGTACGGAAGGTCAACCCTCTGCAGGGAATTAGCTGGGGGAGGTCTAAAAAGCTGAAAAATCATGAAAAATTAATTTTCTTCAGAAATTGGTGATTGGCCTTATAAAGTGTGAATTAAAGGTGTTTGTGCTGAATGGGAACTGAGGAAATTCTAGTTACAGAGTTCCGAAGACATGCATCCCTTGGCTACAATGAACCGTATCAAAAAAACTGTCCCCTGCCACCTTAGTTCAAGGTAAAGTTAACTTGTACCTAAAATGAAGTCAAATTTGTTAAGTCGTACTTAAACACATTGTTTTTTTTTGTTAAGTCGTTCTTGAAATGGTTAAGGGTTTTTGGTTAAGTCGTGCGTAAAACCATTCGGATTATGTTAAGTTGTACCAAAAATCATTCGTTTTTTTTTTTCTTTTTGTACTTAGGTTTCTTTTTTACTAGATTAAGAACTCTGCTTCTTAGACGTACTTCTAGCGTTGCTTTCGACATTAGCGGAAAACCCACTCGTTGCTTTGCAACGAGCTTTGCTCTAGTTATTATTATTTTTTTCTTTTTCTTTTTTTTTCTGACTCTTTTTTTGCTTCATAACTTCAAAAGTTTTCAACCGATTTTGATGAACTTCCAGAGATTACGTGACTTTATACTGTCTTAAAGATGTTAAAGATTCAATTACAACGTCACTTCCGTTTTTCCGTAACGTCATTTTAAAGATTTTCAAAAAGTCATTTTGTCCGCGACTTTTCTAAAAAATCCTTAAAGATAGATGCTTGAAATTTCATATGATTATACATTTATCAATTTACCTGTGCAATAAGAAGGGAAATAAAAATCTGCCACTTCCTGTCGAAACTGGAAATGAATCAAATTTTTTGAAAAATTGAATTTTTGGATCAAATAAAATTTTTACATTTTTATGTAGGGCTTAATAAACTTAATGTAAAGGTGAAATCCGTTTTAAAATCAGACGATGTGTTACACAGATATTGGCGTTTAAAAAAATATTTTTTCCGGAAATTTTGAGTCCGCATTTTTGGTTATGAAAATAGTTTAAACCTAAAATCGATTTTTCCGGAAAATTTTATTCCGTTTTCTTGTCGTCGAAGTAGCGTTTAATAAATTAACTCGCACCTTAAATGAATAAAAAGATTAATAATGCTTGACAGATCTTTGTTGCTTTTCGTTAACGTATGTAAATCTTCTTGTGCTGCAAAATACCTGGTTTTTTTGTTTTTGATATGCCTGGACTGATCAATGTTTCTGTAACATGTTGAGGGGATTATAGCAAACCCTTAATGTTTATCGTTAATCATTTAAGGATGGATGTATTTTTTTATGAATATAATTTTTGAAATGTTCTATTAGGTTTAGGGCGTTGTTTTAAATTCGAAATTTCATCGTACGAGGCAACAACTTGTTGATACGAAGGTGAAGGTCGTTTGGAGAATCACGTCCATTGCTATATTTGTTGAAAGCTAAAAGAATTTGTTTATTGCCTCTGTTGACCGAGAATTTACTAAAATCAGATTGTGACTGAAAGAGAAGATTTAATGTAACGTTCGACAAACCACAACGCTTGGTATTCCTTTGTTGTTTACCAACGCAAGTTCAGAGTCGTAAGTTTTGTTTTTGTTTTGTAACAGGTCACGTGTGCGGTTGTACACACAGGGTCGTCGGTTATTCGTTCGTTCTTGTAAAATTTAAGCCATAAGCGTTATATTTCTATAAATTTTCAATGTTTATCTTGTTTTCTTTTTACTGATTTGTTGCTTTGCTAGGAACTCGGGATTTAGTTATGGGGTTGGGATGGTGTGTCTGTTTATTCCCCGGAGTTATCGTTCTTTTGAAAACAGTGACAAGTTGTTCACATATTAATTTAAAAAGATCGATGCATTAACATTATCGACATGATTTTTAAGGCGTCGAGCTAATGCTCGGCAGCCTTCTAGCGATCGTCTGGATTGGCAATTGTCCAAAAATTCACGCGCTGCACCGCCTTTTAAATGGGCATAAGAAATAAGTTCCTAAAAGTATTAAACGTATTACAAGATTTTTTTTCCATTTATTCAACTAAATTGTGTACAAAAAACCCAACTTTGCCTCCCTGGTTATTGACAACTCATTACATAAGAATAAATTTCCATAATCAAGAAATGGCGGATGAATACAATCAGGCCTAAGTGTAAAGATTCACTAGATATTATTTTAGTTTATCGATTACATTTTAATTGGAGACCGTGCCCGATAGAAATAACATTTTAGATGTAAATTTATTTGTTATCGGGCACGGTCTCCAAAATAAATGTAAGCGATAAACGTATCTAGTAATTTTGTTGAAAATAAACTCGATAATGCAGTTAGTTTGGTCGAGCATTATAGATAGCACGTGTTGTGGATTTGTTTGTAAACAACCATACCATAGGAAATCTTGTTTCAAACGGGAATTGAAATAAATAAATGTATGTTTTATTATTATAATTAGGGATACACTGTTAATGTATTCAAATTATGAACCTGTGAAAGTTGTTCAAAGACTGTTTGAAGCAGAAAGAAACAAATTATTTTTGCACTTTGAAATTTCTTCGATTTTTGCAATTATGATGAGTTATTGTATTAAAAAAGCACCACTACCTATTTTATAAAAAAAAATATACTGATTTTTGTTTTTAAAGCAGCAGAAAACATAATTCATATACTTTCTATTCTAAGTCTAATATCATTTGATATGACTATTAGTACAGAAATTCAAATTATTGGTATCATTCTATATAAAAGAAAAAAATGTCAGCTTGACGCCTTTGTGGCCGTTCCGGCCTTTGATTATTAAGCTATTCAGAGTACCTTGAATTAGTTCTTTTGTCAGACATTTTTGTTAAATGTGTAATTTTTCAGCATGCATAAAAAAATCACACACTTAGTACAATGACTGACTGACTGACTGTTAACAACAGTGTTCTGTGGTTGTAATTATTACTCATCAGATTGTGCTTCTTATGATAGTAAATTCTTAAAAGTTTTTAAAGATTTGAGGCAATTGATTCATGTCAGACTACACAGTAACTCCTTGAAAAGAATATGAAGGGAGTCAGTAGTGGTAAGTTAATTGAACACAATGAGATGAAATCATTCTAATTGATTCTAGTCCATGGTGCAAATATAAGTAGTTAAAATATTGCAATTTTTGGTCTATTTCTAATAATAATCATTTTCATGAAAAACTAGATATATATAGCTTTATCAACCTATTCAAAATAGCGTAATAAGTTTATAATTCTATATAGCATAAATAAGGTTTATACCTTATGTTAGAGAAGTTTGTACTGGTCTGCGGTATGTTGAAAAATCAGCTATTTTTAATATTGAGCAGCATGTACATGTAAAATTGACCAATTCTTGATTTTGGTTAATTTGCACTTATTATTTAAAAGTCAAAAACTTTATCATCATCCATGGAATGATATTAGAAAAAAATATAAGATTAAAATACTTCATATAATAGAATTTGCTACAAATTGCTCAAACTTAAAGTTGTGAGCAGATCAGAAGGCTTTTGTCATAGATTTTGTAATAGACACAGTTTTATCAGACAGTTCTAAAAGTTTTTGGATGTTTGTGCCATATGCATAAATAAAAGAAAACCTTTGAGAATTAGCTTATGGGTGGTATTATCCTAATCATCTATTGATCTGCTAGTTCAACATACAATAAACACTTAAGTTTAAAATGATACTAGTTGTGAATGTCAGACTTGAGATTTTTTTCAACTGATTTATAATGCCAAATCTTGTAAAATGATGATGAGGACAACCTACTGTAGAACTAATTCATAGGCTTGAGTATCGCCAGCTATCTCACGATACGATACATATCACGATATATTAATGCGATACATCATGTATCATGATATACAGGTAACTCTTAATAGCTTGAACTTCGATCGCTCGAAGTGAATCTAGGGTCCGAATTTTTTCCCCTTTATAACTAAGCAAATTTACTCTTGATTTCTCGAACTTTTGGTCTCTCGAAACCCTTGATCCCTCGAAGTCAAACTTCAGTCCGGTTATTCATGATCTATAGTTTTTTTACTCTCAATACCTCGAAATCGCTGTGTATCTTAAAGCACTATACCTAATTAACCTCTACTTGGTCATTTAAATGGCTCTCGGGACCCATGTCATAGGTTGTTTATTTCGGCGACACTTGTCTTGCAAGGTGATAATTGTTTGATGATTGACCATACCGATACCTAATCTGTAATTAACAGAAAACGTTTTTTAAGATAATTTGGATGGGCAATGAAAATGAGATATTAATTGAGACGTTACGATATTATAATATTGAGCCATAGTAAAATTTTATAATTATAAAACTGAAAATTATGCTTATCAGCATCATTGTCATTATAATGATTATTGCTGAACAAGTTCAAACAGCTGGTGAAGGACCCGTACTGTGGGAAAAATGTATGATACTCAGTTATCTCATTTATGACATGTCAACTTGCAGGCCAGTAGTACTAAGCAATCTGGTCTTAATGTGATGTATTAAATAAATTATTATCATGAATTTATTCGATATTTGTTTGTGTTTCGTTTTTAAAACATCCAGTTCTGTATATTTTACTGAAAAGAACGCATCGTTTAAGCACATGTGTAAGGTTACCACTATATAAATGGCTCATTCATAACATCCAGTAAGACCAATTTTAAAACCCGTCAGTCAACCCAGAAAATTCTGATTTCTTGAAAACTTGAACTCTTGAAACCTCGAAGTTTTTCGTCGGTCCGATGGACTTCGAGCTATCGAGGGTTACCTGTAGTTGTCAACTATTAAATAACTGTTACCTATGTTGCCTACCTGTATAAAAAATAGTATTGCATAAAGAAAATATGTCAACTGCTAGCTTATAAAACAACAAACTGTAGAGATTGATTAGAACGAAAGAGGTATAGCTTAATTAGCAAGGCTCCCTCAATTATTTTTGCATATTGCCAGTAATATTTTTATTATCAAATATCAATCAAATTCTAAATTTCAAGAAACCAAAATGACAGAATAATTATGATGGCTAAAGGTGCAAGGTCAAGAATTTTCCTAAACCATACAAAAAAACTTTTACTTACTTAATTTAACAGACAGATCTCTCCATATTGATTATACTTAGAAATTATAAAATGTAATCTTAATAAGATCAAAATATGATGTCTCAAATTTTCATATCATTCTTAATGAAAATCCCTATTTAACTCAAAATCCTTATCAACTTTAACAGTTTATACACTATGTTTAGAAGAGGTATCATTTACATTTAAGTGAAAATTATAGAAGTAATCGATTATAAATCGATTACTTTTTTTAAAGTAATCGATTACAGAACAAAAACAAGTGTGATTGATTAATAATCGTTTACAATGCCCATGCCTACTCTAAATCAAAGAAATTTGATTAAAGTTATGTTCTTCAGGTATTGTAGTACACGTTTACATTGAATTATGTTTGGTTTAGTGTGATCTTTGTACTAAAATTAGACAAATTTTTAAATTAGTGTCTTTTCTAATACAATTATGTTTATATCCATATATATGTAAATTAAAGATTTCTTCCGAAGTGTTAAATGCGTTGCCTAGTGATTTTGTGGTCGCTTGATCAAATCCATCAAGAAGTAAATATGTTTTTTCAGTTAATTGAAACATGAACAGAATAGAGAGATTAAGTAACTTGTATCAATTCTTCTGGGATTTTATATTGCAACAGCTAGCTACCTGAAGCTGTTTTTAGTAAAAGGTATTTTCTGCTCAAACACAGGTGAAGGCCTGGGAAAAGGGGCTATACCACTTCACAAATTATTACTAGCTTTGATTGAAACTTCTTGATGTGTTGATGTTATGTACATTATGTAACTATTCTAGAGAGTCAATAAAAAAAAAATCACACTTTGTATCACGATACACATGTGATGACATGAAATGCGTATTGTGGGCCCTCATGATCAATACGATTGATGTAGAGCCATATCGTTACACCCCTACTATAATTCAAGTTTTTCAAATCATGATATGCAGACAAATAATGGGTCATTTGGTAGAGTGCACATCTCTACTTCAGATGGTTTTACTTGCGCTGTTGTGTTTTCAAAAATCAATGGTAATGAAAGATCTAAACACTTTGATATCACCCCTTTTCAAACATCACAATTTCAATATTTTAGGTTAAAGCACTAAGCATGCTGTGTATGGAATCATTTTAAATTATTTCTGTCAGGGAGACTTTCCTTATTTATAATTGTATACTTCAGTGCAAAGTTACAGCTATGTATAGGGCATTGAATTTCTATAGTATTTGAAATAGAAGGTCGAGTGCAATCATTAAGCATTGTTAATTAATGCTCTTCTTGAGAAAACAAATCAATATATAAGACTTTAAGGATATGCGGTTGGTGGTGCAGGGCTCGACATTAACGCTTGTCCGCTTGTCCGGTACCAGTTAAAAAAATATACGGACAAGTGAATATTGTTGGTCACTTGTCTGACTGGACAAATGCATTTTTATGTAAAGAAGTCTCCGACATTTAAAAAAGAAAAGAAAGTTTTCGGATAAGTTTATCCGTAGTCTCGTTATAAGTTTATCGATTACCGTAGTTATTTTGAATTTCGATCTCGACATCAAATTGCAATTCATTTGAGTTAATTTTGATCGGGATAGAAGTTCACTAATTTCAAACAACTTTCAATTGAACTGTAAAGATGTGGATCTTAGTTCTTACAAAGTACCAAACACGTGTGCATGTTAAGAAAAAGAAAGGAAGAAAGGAAGAAAAGGTAGCAAAGATAAAGGATTATGGAAAGAATTGTAATTTATTTAAGGTTTCATTCATCATTGATAGACTATGATGACTTTCCATGTTTAGTTTAAAAAAACAGCAGAGAAATCAATATGACAGTTACATATATTTTTAAACTTGATGCTAAATTTTGATATGTCTTGAAATTGTCATGACAAAGCTACAGCTGACAAATCGTGTTTAATGTTGTAACTTATATGGAACAAATTCATTTAAAAAATCAGGTTATTAATTATAGCTAAAATAATCAATAAACTTCTTCACGATAACTGCGGTACTGTTATCTTGCAGGGCAAAATGGTATACTTTGCCGAAATTTCAGTAGATAGATAATTAAATTACGTAAATGAAACAATTGACGTTACGTCATATTTCACCAAACTATGTCATTTTGCCCTGCAAAAGAGCAGTACCGCAGTTACCGTGAAGGGGTTAATAAATGACTTTATTTTAGTAATACTAAACTGTAGTTTTTAAGTTGACAATATTTGATCTTTAATATTGAAAAGTTTTCGGACAAGCGAAGTTGAAGATCGGACATGTAAATATCTAGGAAAAAAAGGTAATGTAGAGTCCTGTGGTGTTAACGATGCCGGGTCTAATTTTTTCTGCCCTAGATTTTTTAATGAAATTTTATACACGAATTTCTACTGATATAATTATTATTTTTAGGGGAAAAAATCAGACATTTACCACACCGTTTGTTCAAGGGGTCACCTCAAAGTTTGTTAATCTTTAACATAGGACCCTATGGGATTTTGCTTGAAACGATCAATTTTGCACATTTTTTAAAACTTCTGTCCTAGGGATTTCTTTTTCTGTTCTACATATTAAGGTTATTGCTAAAAGGCATCAAATGGTCAAATAAAAAATACCTTTTACCTCCTGGTTTGATCCAGGGGTCTTATCAAAGTTGTTTTTTGTATGCCCAATTTCCCAGTTTGCCAGATAATGGCTATTTTTTTATTTGACAAAGACGAAAATGGTGATCTTTATAGTATAATTAAAACATTCAGACCCATTTAAGTACTAAAAAAATATATAACATCGCATATTAAGGATCATTAATATAAAATACATGGTTACTGTCTTGAAATATATGAATTAAGCTATATTTAGGCGGGTTAAGAAAACCTGACAGAGGGCTAGGCTTGCTGAACTCTCTTCACGTTTTCCAACCGAGCCCAAATATAGCTTATACTTCGAGACATTTATGTTTATTCCACAATATAATATCAATTTTACGCATCAATCGAGCTATTTTCAACAAATTTCGCTGAATATCTGCAGTTGAAACTATCACACCATGGCGTCAACAAAGCTAATAGATGACGTCACAATACAAATGAAACGCTGCGCGAAAGCGTGCGTACTCGTTCTGTACTCGGCCTCGTTAAGTCAAAATCTCTGGTCTTAATGATATTGTAATTTTTTTTAAATGAAAAAGTTTGCTTGTTTGATGGTAATGCTTTATTATAAAATATGTTCATGGGGACAGGAGTTACAGTATTGAACTACAGCAGGTTTGTACAATAGTTTAAATACATGTATATTGTATAAGAGCATGGTTTAGATATTAAAATAGAAATTGAATGTGAACAATGAGGCCTATTCAAATTTGTGATATCCATGACCACAGGGTAAAGGTCCTTAGGTTTGTTTTTTGTTGGGGGGGGGGGGGTCTTGACTTGTTAATTGTTTATGTGTTTTAGTTGTTGCTAGGGTGTTTGGGATGTGTGAGCAAGAGAAGTCCTATTGGCCACATGTAGTAACTAATCATTGATTTTAATTGTACTATTGTGCATCGAGGCAACCCCCAGATGATAAAGTTTTATAAGCTAAAAATGAAGTTATTTTTGAAATGGAAATTTTTGTTTGTGACTTATCTTTAAGTAGCTAAATTTCAAGTTTGAAAAATTAAGAAAATTCCTCTCTCCATCCTGGGTCTGAAAACCTTCAGACAGCAACTCCAAGCAAACAAATTTTTTAAAGGATGGCTCTAAGCAGGCAGACTGACGACATGTTTATGGTGAGCAAGGTGGTCTTCCTAATCGTAAAAATTCATGTCACGTGGGTTAAAGACATGGTGACGCACAAACGCATGATTTATTAAATATCAATTTTTATACCCCACGCAAACGAAGTTGGGGGGGGGGGGTATATAGGAATGACATTGTACATCAATCTGTCTGTGCAAAATTTGTGTCCGGTCCATATCTCTCTTATGGATAAACATTGGAAGTTAATACTTCACACACAGATTGCTTAACTCTTTTCCCCCTGATGCCACCATATGACGCATTTGTCATTTCCGTATAAGGTTTTCTTAGCTTCCCCCTGAAGCTTTTTTCACTGTTTGAGTGGTATTGTTTTACTATAGTTATTTACAAGAATTATTGTCAAACGATGCTATATGATATACCCCTGTGATCGGGAAAGATTGAACTTTAACATTATAACTTTAGAGTACACAAATAAATTAACAGAAATTAATTAGGTGAGTTTATTCAGGTAATTTTA
Organism: Magallana hongkongensis; assembly: GCA_015776775.1. Lineage (NCBI taxonomy): Eukaryota > Metazoa > Mollusca > Bivalvia > Ostreida > Ostreidae > Magallana > Magallana hongkongensis. The sequence goes on along the minus strand of CM027470.1, from coordinate 25,476,633 downwards.
CCTGTATGTTAAAAAAAATTACTGTAAACATGAAAATTAATGAATGAAATTTTAACATATGATCAAATATTGTTCAAAAATATTTTTTCATGTTTGGAATAATTTGTTTCTTGTTTTATCTTGCGAATTGAGACCAATACACAACAATCAAGATTTAATCAAAAGTATAGAAATTCATCCCTAGAGTAATATTTTATCAAACTATGTAACACTGCAATCAGAATTTTTCTAAGTTTTGCATTTATAATTATTTTTTATATGAATTATATCAGATACCTGTAGTAAAGGTACAGAAATTCAGGTAAAAATACCTGTACACTTTTGTATCTATTGTCTGCACAGTTACATGTATAAAGCAATATTTATTTCAAAATAGTTATTGTAATTCAGTCAAAACATTATACTATTCAAAGGGGGATTTCAAAACATTTAGTTCAGACCCAGGTATGAGCTAATAATTTACCGACTTCGACAAGTTTCGTTTTTTGGCACCCCCCCCCCCCCCCTCGCCGATGTATAGCATATACAGCATTGTATATTAGTTTCTATTGGGTTTTATTTCTTAAATAATTTTATGGAACAGTATAACTACAAAATACTGGGAAAGATCCACAGTTAATGTGTTGAATTTATAAGTTAGATTATGCCCAGGCTGATGCAATGCACATGTGCCGATGTTCGGAGGCCGCCATTGTTGTTGTCATGCAGGTGTCGTGAATTAGCCCTAATTCACTGCTAATCAACCAAATTCTTGTCATAAACTTCAAAGGAAGTGGATTGGTCATGTTTATTTCCACTTGGGAGTAATTTTAAACACACAGAATCATCTAGAATATCTAAACCAATCTCTGTCATGATCGTCCGATGCCGCCATTTTTTTAAACTTCACAGGTGTGTGTATCACGTGATATCTGTCAAACCATTGCATAACCTGACTGTGTATAACCGTCTGTGTAAGGTAGACACCATTAGGTGTTATTTGCCACTCAATTTTGCTTCAGACAAGTGAAATAAACAAAGAAAATTGGGGTTCTATACGGACGCGTCATAAGTCGTCATTAGGGAAATGACCAATGCGTCATATCGTGGCATTAGGGGGTAAAGGGTAAAATGCTTCAGGGGGAATAGAGTTAAGACCTAAGAGTGTGTCATGATCTTGACACAAGATCATTGGGTCAAGGTCACTGGCAGGGAAAATGCTTTATTCATGTCCGGTCCATATCTTTTTTATAAAGAAACATTGGATGTTGTTACTACACAAAAAAGTTACTTATGACCTGGAGGTTTGTTTTGACCATGATCAAAGGTCATTTTGGCAAGGTGAAGGTCATTGGCAGGAGAAATGCTAAATTCGTGTCTGGTTCATATCATTCTTATGGAAAAACATTGGAAGTTGTTACTTGTGTATCATGACCTTGATCCAAGTTTATTTGGGCAAGGTCAAGGCAATTGTTTAAAAAATGCTTAATTCCTGTCTGTGTCATGTCTTGTATTAATGATAATGATTAGAAGGTAAAATTTGACACGAAGCTTGCTTGTGTTATGCATTGATTGTTAGATTCTCAATTCCGTTCGCACCTCTGAAAATGCCCCGCCTCAATCTGTTTTATCTTTTTTGAATATAAAATTGTATGGAAAAGATTTTTCAGTTTGAAACTCTGTATACCAAAAATTTACAAAATTTAATGGCTGCCTGACATGTGGATTTCTGTTTGATTCCAGTCATATTTGTTATCTGAAAGATGCAAATGTCTTCATGCATTAACAATTAAGTTGAAATAAAATGGAATTTTAGAATACATATTGGTTTGTGTACTCAGATTAGCATTAACAATTTAAAAAAAACCAGAGCAGTTGTTGTTGATTGAACGTGGAGGGTTTCATAGATTTTCTATAATAGAAAATCACTTGAATTATAAATTTTTGTAAATAGCAGAAAGGTCTCAATTGCTTGCTCACAGTACCTCTACTTGACATGACTTTCACATATTTTATATATCTCATTTAAAAAGATAAACTTTTGAAAATTACAATGTTCAAGACTAAGTCAAACCAGTTAGAAAGAAAGATATTGAATTATTCTTTTTGATTTCACTCTTAACATGTTTATGAATATTGAGATTTCCTTTCACATTATAGGTAAGCTTTAACAGGTGAATGTAAATAATGCAGTGTGCCATATAGTATGAGCAAGTGGCCTTTCAGTGAAACTTGATGTCTTCAAAACCAATATTTTTTTGTATATTAGTTAAGACTCACTCTCTGTGAGAGAATATTTCAGACTACAGACATCAAATAACATCAAATTCATATTATTTTTTAAAGCATCTCTCATTATGGCTATTTTTTTTAGGCAGGAATAAACTTGTTCTTTGGTTTTTCATTTTCAATTACCAGTAAATCTGCAAATTGAGATGAGTTTTAATGATATGTAAACTGCTGTAGTCTGTCACTTTTTGATGATTTAAAAAAAATACACATACCTGTGAAAGAATTAAATACCGTAAGTTGAAATTGATAAAACGGTAAATACCTAGATATCGTCATTGACATATTATCATTTTTTCACTCATAAAAGTTCACAGGAACAAAAACAAATTTCTTGCAGAGATTTGTAATAGGAAATGTTTACATCTTTTCACTATTCTGAACTCACTCAGAATACCTTGCAAAATTTTTCAACATTATCATCCAGCTATTTCATGGCTGATGCAATGCAAAATCCCATCACTTTCTATTTAAGTTGTGCATTGAAATCTGAAGTGGTAGGGAGGGCGTTTCAAAATAGATAATCTGAACATTTTTTATATAAGTTGATAAACATAGTTTGAACACAAAGGTATTTATAACTAGAGCAGAGCTCGTGGCAAAGCCACGAGTAGGTCTTCCGTTGTTGCTGCGGGTTAAAAATATATGTGATATGGTGTCAAACGATTATAATGACTAAACTTTCAGATCCGCTTTTGTTATAAAAACGTGTCGTGATTGAAAACCTGTATATAAAATGTGTTTTGAACAAGACAGGAAGAAAATGTTTTTGGAAAACTATTTGTCGAACACAGTCTGTGTAATCGTTTCAAAAATTCTATAAAAAGTGAGATGTTTAATGGCGAGTTAAATTTTCAAAGGGTAGCAAGCATTGTTATAAACAGTATGTACTCATGATCTATGTCAGGAATTGCAGTTTTTAAAAAAAAACCTAACCCGCCTACAAAACACGTAACCTTTTCTTTAAGATAACATGTTTTTTTAAATCTTTCTAAATTTTTGAAGACTATTTGCAAATTTAAAACTGTTACGTGCTGACAAAATTTAGTAATTTGTCAAAATTGATGGCATCTTTGAGATTTTCTACAGGGAAATGTGTGTTGTCTGATATTATTTAATGATACAAATAGATTTGGACATTCAAAATAATATATATAATCAGCTAAAAAAAAGATGAGCGGGAGAATTTATGCAAAAGTGAGCATCTAAATTTTACACCAGCTTGCGCTGTTTCATAGAGACACCGCTATGTAATGTGAATTATGTAACCTTATTTACAGAGATGAAAATTACTTCTCTCGACGATGTAATAATATGCAAAATCCTTATTTTCATGTCAGTGGGTTGACTAATTAAATTTTAAAAAAAACTTCAATTGCGCTTGCGTACATTGGAATTCTGGGAAGGAATTAGACAGTCCGCGTTAGAGAAATTCGAAGAAGTTATGAAACTGGTCAGTTTCTATATCAAACTGTGCATTGATGTATTAAAAGACTAGCATTGGTATCGTCTATAGCCATGGTCCGGAATCCGTATGTGCAGTCATACATTGTATGTACATCGATACACCTATACCTCCTCACCTACAGCCATACACATGAGGGTCCAACCTTCATATACACAAGCATATTACTATTATAGTTCTGGAAACTGTTTATCTTGTATTTTAATATATTGGGTATTCATTGTTCACATAAAAGCCACCTATATTTCACTGGCTGTATCTAACCTTGTAAGTAAATTAAGTTGCATTACAACCTCATAATACACTTCAATTAAAAGTTGTTTTTTTAAATCAATTTCCATACAATTAGCAATAAATAAAATTCCCAATAACGCACATCTATCTCACTTAAGTGTAACTTTGAGAAGCGCATATATTTTTTGGGAGGCAGATATGTCGCTATATTATAGTCTGCAAGTCAAGTGAATTATCATGGTCTTTCAAAGAAATAAGAAATCCGTCGACAATTGCAGTACTTTGATGATTTCTATGGTGATTGACTGCATTGCTTAATGTAGTCGTATTTCCCAAGAACAAAATTTTCTTTGTCTTCAAACTTTTAATTATAATATATTATGAATTATAATGTTCATAACTATAAAAGTTAAGCGTGTTTATTATTTATTAGCCACATTCTTAGGTTACGATTTCACATCTTTAATGTGAAGATGATTGACATCGAATAATAGTCTTATTGTTTATAAAAGCACCCTTCCAACTGTTACTCAATTACATATGTTCTGAGTTGTGTGCGCTAAGGCGACACAAGATCTTCGGTCGCACGTGGCGATTGAATTAACACAGACTGACCGAATAAACACACGGGTGGGAAAATTAAACACGTTGAGGAGAAAATGTTACACATAAGAAGAAGTCACCAAAAATGATTTTCGACAGATCTGGATATCTTTTCGCCAATTTAAAAAAAATCCAGCGCGAGCACTTGTCAAAGGGGCGGGAGGAGGGGGGAACGCAGCACTGAGTTCGCTTCCAAACTGAAACGAACAACCATGTAGAAAAACTACAGAGTGATTAATATGTGACTGATAAAATCTAATCTTAAGTTGTTTAAAACTCATGTGAATATTCTTTTAAATAATCATTAAATGCCTCAATTCAGGACAATTCAGGACATTCTTTTATCGTGCTAGCATCTACCGCAAACATGTAACATGGAACTTTGATTATAATTTGATTTGATTTTTAAACTACCTTGAACGCTATCGTATAATTAAATCAATGCTTAATCAACTGTACAAGTATGATAAATTCATTTATTTTCGTCATAAATCTATATAATAGTTGAAAACATAATAAAATATAGTTCTGAACGTGCAAAATATGAAACATGAACGCGTGATAAGGTACAATGTACATGGAGAAAAACACGAGCCGACCGCTGATCACTTGTCCACTCGCGGCCATGTGCGAGGGATGATCATCATTTAATATTGGGGGGGGGGGGTTAAATTTTTTTAGATATACAAACCAACCATTAATTTATGTCTGACTATGTTTCCGATTTGGAGTAATATCTTTCATTAATATTCAGTTACACTCAAATGTTTAATTAAATAAATACAAGATGGACAAACTTTTATAATATAAAATTAAAACAGTTCTTGTATTTACGGCTATATAAACTCAAACACGTTCATCTTCATCTAAGTGTGCGTCGCGGTGTGCGAATCCTGTGTATTAGATAACCGCTTACCGCTAGTAGTGCAGCCGTGGCTGATCTTCTCGGCCGTGAACGAAGGATAGATTACGTAAAGGTACAACGCACAGACACGCACAGCTCAGAGCCGAGGAAGATTTGAAAAGTTTGCAGTATAATGACCATATTCTATCAAATAGAAGTTCTTTATTTTAAACTTTAAACCCACAATTGATCTATGTCTGATATTGCTTTAGATTGAGAATGACATTGCTTTTATTAATTAACTGAACGATTTCTTAATTGACACCCAATCTTTTAGTCCATAAACTTTTATGTGTAATCAAAACTAAAACAATTTTTGAGTTCGCGACTAAATAAACTCATTTATGAGAGACGCAACTTTCGTGTATTAGATAACCGCTGACCGCTAGATAGCCCAGCCGCGACCATGGTGACCGATTTTCTCGGCTGCGGGCGAGGGAGAGTTTTGTTAACTTGGCCAAATTGCCGCGAGTACTGGTCAACACGTATTACTTTTTACCCTCATATTATGCAATACCCAAACACAAAAATAGTTTTATGAGATCAATAAAGTCACAAACAATATTTTTTGCAGCGACGCCCATATCCAAAAATTTACCGTTTAAGAGTTATGAAGCAAAGAATTTTAAGGGATTTAGACCCCTCATTTTAGGGGCTAGCTCCTTTTTTATGGTATCAAATGAAACCTCTTAATATTCTGCACAACTTTTATTCTATATGTGTCTAGAAAAAAATTACAACTAAAAAGTTATTGAGCAAAGATATGAGCAAAATTTAACATTTTTTGAAACATAAATTTCGATGTAATTTTTTAAGCAGTATACGTGTGTTAATCAAACATGTAAAACTAGGAGGACAACGTTCAAGATGTCTACATTAAAGATTTGTAAATTAAAACTACTTGCTACGGATCTACTCGGAGCCTTTGCAGGTACACGAGACCCACTAAAAAAATATTCAAAGGGGAATAACTCAAAACCGGAAGTAGCGATTTCACCATATTTTTTGCTATAGTAAGCTTTTGTCATTTACAATAAACCCTTAAAATTTGAATAAAATCTAATGACAAACAAGCGAGATATTACAGTTTAAAGAAACGTCTAGAAGAAAAAGAAGAAGAAAAATAATAATGAAGAATTTCCAACAGAATCAGTACAAGGTCTTCCGTTGGAAACGGAAGACCTTAATTATCAAGGGAAAAGTGGTGGAAGCAATAACTCAGGACAGAGTATAGGTGATGACTTAAATAAAAATGTGAGAAACATCCTAGCATGAAGAATGGTGTATTTTTTAACATGGTTTTAAAATTTCCTTCTCAAGAACATTTACAACAGTTTGTGAGATTACTATGCAAGAATTTTTAGAAAGCATAAATTCTAATTTGAATTGTTACATTAATACCCTGTAAAAAATATTTGAGCCCTAAGATGGGTCCAAATTTTAGCATGTATTGGGTAAATGTTTAAAAACCATCTTCCAAAAAGTACCATGTATTTCTATGCAAGTATTCTAAGACAGTGAATATTCTAAATTTTCTAGAGTTTTCAAAACTATATTTTTGTTCCTTCTGTCAAGAGGCATCGAATGGTTTGTAGGTCATGATCTTTGGGATGTGTCCTGATATCTTGAAAATGTTTGAGATCTCCACCCCTAAACCATGTATATTCTTGTTTTATGTATCAAGGGGCATTAAATGGTATGTAGATTATGAGACATATGGTGGTCCTAACACTTACCCCCCCCCCCCCCCCCTCCGGGAACAGGAAGTGACTTAATATCTTGCAAACAGTTAAAATCATACCACTAATTCATAAAATTAGGTATTTTTGTTCCCTGGGTCATGAAGATTTACCAAAATATTAAGGTAGCTCCATACTCGTAAAATTCTCTGAGGAAAGTTGAAAAACCGAACTGATTTCGACTTAATAGACTTAAATGTCATCAGTTGTTTGAAAAAATATACATGTCATCACACTTTTTGAGATGCCAGATAAACATAAACTAAAGCATATCTTAGCATTAGAAAAATGTATTTTTTTTGTTTAAAGTAAAATATTGTAGGCAGAAATTTGTTTTTCTTGTTTAATTTTAATGTCAACTTTATCAGAACACTAAAATTACAAAAATATTTTAAAATTTATTGTTGGAATAAGAAAAACTACAGCATTTAGCCATACAACTGAGAGAAAAGTCAGAAAAAGAGTTATTTCCCCTTTGCATAGATAAAATATATAAAAATTTGGAAATTTAGTATAAAATTAAGTGCAAAAATATCTTGAACCTACCAATAATTTTAATTACACCCATGTGATTATATTCACATAAAATAAATAAAACTATCTTGCACAATTTTTAAAGAATTCAAAGTTTTACAAAAAAGTGTGACATCACTGAACACTGGATCTACTTTAAGTTAATATTAAAAAACATTTTCTCTTTATTATAGATGCCAAAGAGAGTTAACGGAAAACGATATGTGTTATGAACAAAGAAAGCATAGTTACGTGGAAAAAAATAATGAGAAAAATGGACATGAAAGATTATCACAGGGTATTCACCAGAAACCTACAAAGAAACAAAAATGTGAATATATTTCTGATAATGAGAATGACAGTACAAACATGAATAAATACAAGACGAATGATGAACCTAAAACTTCATCTGAAAACATTGAAAACTTCTTTGTCCAGAATAGTGATTGTAAAAATGAGATTGATTGTAATAAAAACAACACAATGTTTCAAACATCTGTTCAGGGTTCTTTTCATCAGGCACACCCCATGTTTGGCGATAATGCAGGTACCCAATGTGTTGCCAATAGTTTAGCAGGGCTAGCATTTGAACAATTTAAAAGCAGCATATACTGGACAACACAAGACATGAACAAGATACTAGCAACAGGTGATGAATTGTATACGTTTTTGCAAAGAAGTTCTTCAATGCATAGCAGATATTTGCTGGTAGACGAGTTACCTCAGTTCTTTGAGTGTTTCAATAGAACATATGAATTTACAATAAATTCAACATTAGCAAGTATTATTAGTTTGTCGGGTAAAGAACCATGCTATGCAGATTTCAATGCTTACCCCCTTTATGAGGCATTACAAATAGCGCTGATGGAATCAAATGGATGTTTTGTCTGCTTTGGGGGAAATACGTTTCTTATTGGAAAAACAAATGGACTATATTTTACATTTGACTCCCACTCAAGATCAATACAAGGTTTATGCTGTTGCAGTGGGAAAAGTACACGGCTTTTATTTAAAGATGTTGAGGGTTTATTAGAACATATTAAGAAACTTGCCATTTCTATGGGATTTTCAAACGTTGTTGAGTGCAATATAACGGGGACACAATGCCGAGCAAAAAGAGTAGAAAGGGAAAGATATGTTTCGCATTTTGCAACAGAACAGAATGGAGAAAATCGCTGTGAAAACTCGCTTGGCTGCAATATTGCTAACGATAATGAAGATGATGAAATAGTTTTTGTTCATACTGAAACAAACAGATTTCGATTTTGTCCTATGTCAGAGGCTTCAAAGCAAGAGTCCTGCCTTGCGATAGGAATACCATATGCTCAGTTAGAGGATAACACATTCGAAAGGCCCACTCAAGAATTGGGAGTACCGTCTTTAAGCAAAGAAATCACGGGGGATGGAAACTGTTTCTTCAGAGCAATTTCTTATTGTCTCACATGTTCAGAAAATCACCATCATGTTGTTAGACGTTCAATATGCCATCATATTTTGGAAAATGAAGAAATATTTCAGTCTTTTTTGAGATTACACGAGCATTCCATCGAAAAACATGTGTCGTCAATGGAAAAAGAAGGGCATTGGGCAACAGAGTTAGAAATTTTAGCATTAGCTCACATGCTGTCCATCAATATCTTCACATTTTCAAATGGTATTTGGCTGAAATTCTCAGGACGAAATATCTCTGCATCTTTCCAATCAAAACAAGATGGTTTGTATTTAAACCACAAAAATGAGAATCATTATGACGTTGTCCTCGACGTTGGTGAATTTTGTGTTAATGATGAAACCAACAGAAAAATGGGCTTAAGGAATGTAGAAACAGATATGAATTGCAACGAAAGATCGAGTAGGAATAAAGAAGAAAAGAAACTTCAATACAAAAGAGAAAAGTATAGAAAAAAATACAACGAAAATTTGGAATTCAGAGAGCAAAAACTTGCATATGCTTCACAGAGGTACAAAGAAGACTATGAATATAGAATGTCTTTGAAAGAAAGATATCAAAATGATCATACATTTCAGGACAAGACCAGGTTCAAAAGTATGATCAGAAGTAGAGCACAATACAGCCAAAAAGATCACAGAGAAAAGGTGTTGAGTAAAGCAAATTTTCAGTATCGAACTGATGCTATACACAGAGAGAGTATCAAGCAAAAGAGTGCTCTAAAGTATAAAACAGACAGTGTACACAGAACAATGTGTAAAAAGAAAGGGACCGAAAAATACAAAAAAGATGATGTATACAGACAAAATGTCATAACACGGAGTAAGCTAAAGTACAAAACTGATTATGAATATAGACAAGACATGAAAATGAGAAGCTCAAAAAAGTATGAGCTAAATGAAACACACAGAGAAAAGGTGAAAGCAAGAAGCATTAGCAAATATTCCACTGATCATATCCATAGAGAAAACACGAAAAGAGCAAGTGTTCAGAAATATCACAGCGATGAAAAATTCAGAGAAAAAATCCTTTGTACTAGTTCATTGAAATACAAAACGGATGAAACTTTTAGATTGAAGTCTAAAGAAAACAGTAACAAATATTACCACTCCACCCCCCGTGTTCAGAAAAAGAAAATTCAAAAGTCTCGGCAAAATAGGTTAGGTAAGAAAATGAAACTTGAAAATATAGAGGAAGTATGTCATATATTCAAAAGAAACACAGCTCGAGGTCCTGATTTTGCATGCTGTAGCTGCCACAGATTAATGTTTCAGAATCAAGTACAGATGTGTAACAGAGACGTGTACGCTAAAAGTGAAAGATCGGCAGAAGTGGCTGGTGCTTGCATTAAAGATACGTTTTGGCATGAATGTAAAGCATCCTGTTCCAAAGATTGTACTAAGTCTTCTCTGTGGATTTGCTATACATGTCACCGAAAGATTATCAGTGGTGAAATGCCATCCGAAGCTGCAGCAAACAATATGTATCTTGAGCATGTTCCCGAAGAACTATCCTGCTTAAACAGTTTGGAACAACATTTGATTTCTCAACATATTCCTTTCATGAAGGTCATGGCTCTTCCAAAAGGTGGTCAGAAAAATATTCATGGTCCAGTTGTTTGTGTGCCATCTAATTTGAAGAAAACAACTGCTTTACCTTTGAACAATGCCGAAAACCATTTGCTTCGTGTAAAACTAAAGAGAAAACTGAGCTACAAAGGTTATTATGAATATCAATTCATTAACCCAGCACATGTTCTCTCCGCGTTAGATTACTTGAAACAAAACAACAAATGGTATTCAAAAATTTCCATCAATAGAGACATCGACAGTTCAGAAACAAACGAATATGTTGATCAAACCGAAGTTCAAGCAACAAATGAAGATGTTCAAGCAGAAGTTCAAACATCGCCGGAAGAAAATGAACAGCTTCAGATAGCAGTTGACACCTGTCTTCAACCTGTAGATATCGCACAAGAAGTGTTAGACCATTATTTCGATGATGTGTTCAATATTGCTCCAGCCGAAGGAAATAATCCAGTACGAATGCTCCAGGAACCAGGGAACGAAGCAAAAACATTTCCATATCATTTTCCGTCAGGAAAGTTCGCATTTGATGAGCAAAGGGACAAAAGACTGACACTTGCTCGATATTTCAATAATAGACTTATGAATGCAGACAATAGATTTGCAAAGGATACAAACTACATTTTCTTCAGCCAGTATTTGTCTGAACTAAATCAAGTGATCGAAAAAACCCAGATTTCAATTCGGAAGACTATATCAATTAACGAAAAAGGGAAAACAATCAATTCGGATATGCTACGAAATCCAGAAATTCTCTCGAAATTATTGAGGAACGATGAAGCAATAAGATTTATGCAACCGATAAGAGGAACTCCAGCTTATTGGTCGGCAATACAGAAAGATCTTTTCGCAATGCTTAGACAGCTTGGAATTCCAACATGGTTTTGTTCGTTCTCGTCAGCAGAATATAGATGGAATGATGCCATCGGTTCTTTGCTCAAACAACAATGTGATGAAAGAAATCCGGATATGCTTGATTGGACAGAAAAAAATGAGGTTTTGCGTAGCAATCCTGTTACCGTGGCTAGAATGTTCGAACACAGATTTCGTGTATTTCAGCGAGACGTTATTCAATCACCATCAGAACCAATTGGGAAAATAGTAGATTTCTTTCAAAGGGTTGAATTTCAACAAAGAGGTTCCCCACACATGCATTGTTTATTTTGGGTTGAAAATGCTCCAAAGATAGATGTTGATGGCAAACAAGCTGTGGCTGACTTTATCGACAAATATGTGACATGTGCTGTTCCAGATGAAAATGAAGATTCTGAACTGAGAAAAATTGTATTGGATGTTCAACAACACAGTAAGAATCACTCAAAGTCGTGTAAAAAAAATGGAGTCGAGTGTAGATTCAACTTCCCTAGACCACCATCTCAGCGTACATTTATCACAGAAATGCGTGATGACGACGATGATATTGATGAAACTGCAGAAACTCCAAGTGTTCACCAACATGACTCTAATCAATATCTCTCAAATTCTCAAGCAAAAGAAATTTTACTGAATGTGTGGAATAAGATCCAAAGTGATTCCAATGAATTTGAAACAACAGATGATGTTTTTGATGATCTCTCTCTGACGCAAGAAATGTACGAAAATGCACTGAATGTTTTGTCCAAAAAATTAACAGTTGTTCTCAAAAGGCACCCAAATGAATTGTGGACAAATCAATACAATCCATGTCTGCTTAAATGTTGGAACGCAAATATGGATATTCAATATGTATTGGATCCTTTTAGTTGCATTGTATATATAGTCTCGTACATATCAAAGTCTGAAAGAGAAATGGGAATGCTATTGAATCAAACAAAACTTGAAGCACATGAAGGAAATCTTAATGCCAAACAAACATTGAAGAAAATAGGATCTGCATACATGACACATAGAGAGGTTTCTGCACAAGAAGCTGTGTACAGAGTTTGCAATTTGAGAATGAAAGAAGCTTCAAGAAAAGTCATCTTTATACCAGTCGGAGAAAACCCTACTCGCATGACAAAACCCCTTTCTCAAATGAAACCAAAACGTCAGGTACCAGAAGATGATGTAGAAGGAGAACAGGACGATGAGGAAATTTTCATGACAAACATTGTTGAAAGGTATGAAAACCGACCAAACAGCAGGCCGTTTCATAACATGTGTTTAGCCGAGTTCTGTTCTGATTTTCGCGTACTTGCCAAATCTCAAGTTCCAAAAGGAGTTAACGAAAACGTCTTCGAACTACAAAATTCCAAGGGATTTATTCAAAAGAGAACGAGAACGAAACAAGCAGTTGTGAGGTATCCTAGATTTAGTGCAGAGAAATCTTCAGAGAAATTTTATCAATCTCGACTACAGCTATTTCTTCCATATCGGAAAGAGTCACAGTTAAAACCAGATTCATTCGATTTGTACAAGACATTTTATGAAAAGGGATTTGTGAAATTGGAAAACACAAAACATGTAAAACCAGTCAAAGTCATTGTGGAATCAAATCATGCTCGATATGCTGAAAATGAAAATGTTATTGATGAAGCTCAAGAAAAGTATGAAAACATTGGAGAACCAGAGGATGCATGGGCAAACCTGTGTCCCGAAACTGAACGTGATAGAGATGAATGTGTCATGATGCAGTCTCAACAGCGAAACTCTGATGAATTTGTCGAAACAATTCCAGACATAGAAAATGACGTGAACAAATCTGATGTCTTATATCATGTACAGCAAATCAGTGTGTCAAATGAAGAGATGTTGAACATATTGCAACACTTAAATAAAATCCAACAGAAAGTCTTCTACTTTGTGCGAGACTGGTGTATAAGAAAACTTGTCAATGAAAACCCAGCCCCATTTCATATATTTCTTACTGGTGGGGCAGGTACCGGAAAAAGCCAAATTGTGAAAGCAATTAATTTCGAAGCATCACGGCTTTTCTCAAAAAGTTTATCTTCACCAGAATCCTTATCAGTTTTGCTGACAGCGTTTACTGGCACAGCTGCTTTCAACATTGGTGGCAATACAATTCATAGCGTTTTCTCTTTGACAAAGTTTTTGCCTCTGCCATACGAACCATTAAAAGAACAATCTTTAAGTGAAATCAGAATGAAACTCGCAGACTTAAAGATTCTTGTAATTGATGAGGTATCGATGGTATACAAGAGGCTATTATTCTACATTCACGAGAGACTGGTACAAATTAAAAAATGCAAGGATCCATTTGGAGGAATTAGTGTGATTGCTGTTGGTGACTTTTTCCAACTTCCACCTGTAAAGCAAAGAAAAGACGAGAGACTTTACAAAGATAACGCAACATATCCCATTGACTTTTGGCGAGATTTGTTCCACGAAGTTGAATTGACTGAAATTATGCGTCAACGTGATGATGTCCCTTTCGCAACAGCTTTAAATTTGCTGCGCACAAGAACTTTAGAACAACCTCTAGCAATCGAAACGTTGAATACTGTCAATGACTGCATCAGAGAAGGTCCTGAGGATGTTTTACATGCGTTCTCTACTAACGATGAGGTGAACACGTACAACTTGAATATGTTGAAACAAAAATGCAAAGATTTCAAACAAATTGATGCCAAAGATTATCAAAAAGATAAAACCTCAGGAAAACTTTGCCTTAAAGATAAACCATCCCAAACCAAAAATGACAGTTTATCTAGCTCGCTTTTGTTTGCAGTTGAGGCTCGTGTCATGCTAACAAGGAATTGCAATGTCAAAGATGGCTTAGTAAATGGAGTTATGGGATACATTTCCCACTTTGAACATACAGACGCTGACAAATCAAATGTTACAGCAATAGCTGTTATTTTTGACAGTGAAAATGTAGGAAAACAAACAGGAAAGCGAACTGAAAATGGAAACATGGTTTTAATTCAAAGAATCCAAGAAGAAATAGTTATTAGAAAGTCGATCTCAATAGTAAGACAGCAATTTCCCTTAAAACTCTCATGGGCCTGTACAGCTCATAAAGTACAAGGTATGACTAGAAAAAGTTGTTGTCAACCTTGACAAAACATTTGCTCCCGGTCAAGCATATGTGGCATTAACAAAAGTAACATCAAAGGACGGATTATTCATCGAAACAAATGACAAAACAAAGTTGAAAAACAAGTTATATGCCGATCCAGATGTCAAATCAGCCATGGAAGACATGCAAAAGCTAGAACATGACGGACCCTTTGAGACTGACTCCAACAAAACAATAGTTGTACTTCATAACATTCAAAGTTTGAAGAAACACTTTAGCCACATGAAGGTTGACAGTCGATTTACAAAGGCAAACATAATTTGCTTAACAGAGACATGGTTGAAACCTGATCAAGACATCACTCAGTTAAACCTAAATGGCTTTGAGTTTCACCATCTTGCAAGAATACAAGCGTATAGCAACAACGATGACCACATGACGTCGCTGCGCAATTCAAAAGGAGGCGGAGTTGCTTTCTATCTCAAAGAAAAAGATGATAAAAAACAGATCATTCATCATTCGATCCAAAACATAGAAAGCATTGTTGTCAAGTTTTTAAAGAAGAATGTAGTACTGGTCAATGTTTACCGACCGCCTACTTTAAGCATAACCACGTTTTTGCATTCTCTGAAATCACTCATAGACACAGTAAAATCACAAGGCGAGACTTGCATTGTCTTAGGAGATTTCAACGAAGATACCAAAGCGAAAGGACCAATACAAACTTTTATGGAAAACAACGGATTTAACCAGATAGTAAATTTTTTCACAACAGAAGGTGGAACCACTTTAGATCATGTTTATATATCAAATCAGACTCAAGCGCACACAGAAAGAATCTCCACGTTTTACAGTTATCACGAGGCTGTTGTTCTCTTTCTTTGAAGATATACACGTATTCTGATGCTGTAATGATGGATTGTCATGATTATAGAAGATATAGAGAACTTGCTTCGATTGCAAAAATGAAAAAATGATTTTAAAATTTTAAATACAAACAAGACGCTCAAAAAGTCTTATCAATAGCTCAGTGAAGGTACTTTGTAGATATAAAAGTAGATTGTATATAATATATTTCATGGACACTGTAAAACAGTGGCTTTAATTTTAATATCAAGTTTAATGAAAAATTGATGCAGAAGTTTTTCAAAATACATAAGAAATATTATTATTATTAAAGCTATACACGCTATAATTTGCGTCAATTTTGAATAAATGGGAAAATGTATGTGTTTGATTACTAATAAAAGTTACCTTTATGCTGTATATTATAATGCTCAATTCGATTACGTAACAAATATATCAAATATCAAACAATAAAAAATATTTATTTTCATGCCAGGAAAGTAATGCCTCCTCGTGAATATCAATCTATCACGTGATATCGACAGCTAAATTTAGCCTATCATACCAAAACTGTTGAAGGGTCAACATCTTCATAATTGCGATAGTTTCACAAAGGAAAGGATATTTTCAGTAAAGCATAGATTTGTCCGATATACGAGTACAAACAAAAGAAAAAATACAAGCCTGTGAGTACATATGAATACTTCCTTTAAAAAAATGACATAGACCTGTGTTTTCCCCTATGTGCTATTTATAGATCCTATAAGTGTTAATGCAGAAGTAAGGGTATAGTGAATGACAAACGTATTTAACTCATTATACATATATGTATTTCAAATTAACAACTGTTTAGCATATTAAAAATCAAGTTGGATATTTAATTAGGCAAACAATAACGACACCTAGTTCTCCGCGGACATGTGCAATGAGGTCGGTTTGCTCTTCCTTAATCAATATTCATGAAAAGGTATATTTTCCTGGCAGGAAAATAAACAATTAAAAATCTATATCTTTGTAACGAGATGGAAATCACCATTGTAATTTACAGATTAAGGATAACTTTTATAAATAGACAAACACATACGTTTTCACTGTCATTCAAAATTGACCAAAATTATAGCGTGTATAGCTTTAAATACGTAATTCAAAATTGATATAGCCTATATGATACTTTGATATTACAGTACTCTGCAACTGCATGAAGATCTTAACGAATTAGGACGGAAATGAATTTTATTATTTTTTATAAATCAAAAAATATCAAAAATATTGAGATTTATGATAAAAAGCCTATATAATACGTCAATTTTACAATTTAAAAAATCGTTATGGAAACGTTATGGATAAATAGTTACCAGATCTGTATATAAAACCTTTATTGAGAGAATTCTTGTATTGTTAACGATAAATTGTCCTCGCACCAGTAATAAATTTCGTCCCGATAAAAAAGTTTTAATTAAAACTTTTTAATTTCTCATCAATAGCGAACATAGTCTTTTGTAGATGTTAAAGTTTATAAATAGCCAGCCATGTATATAATAAAAAATTCCATCCGTGGATATATTTTTAGCTGAAATAAAATATTAAGGTATTTGGTTTCCCTATTATGTTACATCGATCTCTCCACAACTTCAAAATGTGTGTATGAAAAATAATGTTGGTCAATGTATTCAAATAGTTAAAAATCGTATGATATGAAAGAAAAATTGGCTAGCCATTCCAATTGGGACCAAAGGGTCTGTTAAATCTTTTGATATCTTCAATACTGAGAAATAACTCGTAGTAAATCATAGATGCAACGATGTTTATAGCATTGCTGTTTACCAAAGCAGTACCACATTGAAATCACATGAAAAGCCATACATATTATTAAATTTTCAAATGATGACGTCACTTCCAGTTTCAGATGTTGACGATTTTGTAAATTTTTAAGGGTCATTTTGTCCACGCATCTCCTTCGAAACTAATCCAGATAGAAGCTTGAAATTTACAGGGATTGCAGATGGATTTATGTAGATGTCCCCCCATGCTTCCAACTATGAAAATTGCTTAAGGCCTCGAAGCTCGCCTGAACATGAAAATTAGCACCAAATTTTTTCACGGAATTTTCGCACATTTTCTGTAATATCTTTAGATGTATAAATATTATGTTAAGACATGTAATGCAAAAGATGTTTATATTTGCAAGACCTTTAATTTGATAGTTAAAAAACGTGGCTGGCCCCTCATAATAAGGGCGAAGAGGGCTCTAAAGTCTTCTTACAATAACTCTTTACTAAACAATAATTTGTTATTAATATTAGAAGCAAAAATGTTCATTGTACAAGTGTTTATCTATACAGTACCATACCTAGGTCATATGTTACGTAATTAGGGGTTTCAAGGGGCCAGAAGTTCAAAACTTTGATCATTAATATTGGAAAAAAGAGAAATATTTTAAAAAGCAATGTAGAACAAAAGTTGTTCAAAATAATGTTTTTAAACAATGTGATAACTATAATTTCGTTGTGGATGGCTCCAGTAAGAAGTTAAAGGGTCGGCCCCTAAAACACATTTATACAGATGTCTCGAGAACAGTTAACAATTCATAAACACTTGTTGAACAATGTTTATATTTGCAAGACCTTTAATTTGATATCAAGAAAAAGGGGCTCTAAAGTCTTTTTATAATAACTCTTTATTGAATAATATTTTGTTATTAATTATAGAAGCAAAAATGTTCACTTACAGCTGTTTATCTATACAGTACCATACCTATGTCATATGTTACGTAATTAGGGGTTTCAAGTGGCCAGAAGTTAAATTTTTTTATCATTAATATCGGAAAAAGGAGAAATATTTTGAATAGCACTATAGAACAAAAGTTGCTCAAAATAATGTTCTAAACAATACGACAGCTAAAATTTTGTTGTTGGTGGCCCCAGTAAGAGTTTAAGGGTCGGCCCCTAAAACATAGTTGTTCAGATATCTCGAGAAAGGTTAACAATTCCTGAACACTTGTTGAGCAAAATATGTTTATATTTGGAAGACCTTTCGATTGATACCAAGAAAAAGGGACTGGCCCCTCAAATTCTTGGTTTAGAAAATAGTGTTAAGTTCTTGGTTAAATTAACCCTTACCTAAAAATGTATTGCTAAGTCGTACTTTAACACATTCGGATTTTTTTTTGTTAAATTGTTCATAAAATCGTGAAGGTTTTTGTTAACTCGTACTTAAAACCATTCGGATTTTGTTAAGTCGTTGCAAGAATTATTCGATTTTTTTTAAAATCTTTTTGTTTTCATGTCTCCTGGTATAAGTTTAAAACACTTCTTCTTACAGGAACTTTAAGCTTTACTTTCGACATTAACGGAAGACCCACTCGTTGCTTTGCAACGAGCTTTGCTCTAGTTATTATTATTATACTTTCTCTTTTTTTCTGACTCCTTTTTTGTTTCATAACTCAAAAAGTTTTCAATCGATTTCAGTGAAACTTCCAGAGATTCTAGCAAGTAATCGTCCCTTATAGCTGTTAAAGTTTTGAAGACAACGTCACTTCCGTTTTGACGTTACGTCATTTTTAAAATCTTTAAAAAGTCATATTGTCCGGGACTTTTCTCAAAAATGCTTTAAGATAGAGGCTTGAAATTTTCAATGGTTATGATTTGGTCGATTAACCTCTGTAATGAAGCTATATAATAAAACCCCGTCACTTCGGGCCGAAACTGGAAGCGAATCAAATTTTTCAAAAAATTGAATTTTTTGATCAAACAAAAAACGTATACGTATTTTGTAGAGCTTTTTAAGCTGAATCTAATGCTGAAAACCGTTTAAAATTCGGAGAATGCATTACAGAGATATCGGGGTTTAAAAACTGATTTTTCCGGAAATTTTGATGCCGCGTTCTTGGTTTCAAAAATAGTGCAAAATTCACACTGAAAGTATTGTAACAATTCGTACTGATCATAAAACTTTATTAAAAACAAAATCATATGCATATTGTATAGTTTGCAAAGCTAAATACAAAACTGAAATTCTTTTTAAAATCAGATACTGCATTGCAGAGATATCGGGGTTTAAATATTGATTTTTCCGGAAATGTCGATTCCTCGTTATTGGTTTAAAAAGTAGTGCAAAATTCACACATAAAGTAACTCCTGCTGAAAAGATTTCGTACAGGTCATAAAACCCGGAAGTAAACCCGGGAACCCGAAGTTATCAACATTTTTTAAAACAAACTACCACTGAGCATTAATAAAATGTTATTATAAACAGACTTATTAAATACAATAATATTATGTTTTATCATTCCTTTACCTTTTAATAATGATCATTAAAATCAGTAAACAAATTGTGTGTCTGTGTTATTTTTCATTTTGTTCCTTGTTGTTACCTGTGTTTTAATTATTTTCCTCTGTGACATCAATTTTGTTTTTAATCTTTTTCATTTTTGTACGCTATATAAGCGTTGTAGACATGTGCCCTCAACCTTTTTTAGTGTGTGATATCCAATATAATTGAAAGGTTTGACCACATATGCAACTATAACAAATACAAGTAGATATTTTAAAAGTTTAATTTTTTTCTTTTATTTATTACAAAATGACGTGGCTGCACGTAGATCTAATAATGATTGGACTTTTCTTTTTGAATAATTTTTTGTCGCCTACCTAACGTATGCATATATGATTGGATCAATATGACTGTAAATTTAGCATGGAACTTGCATGTGTATTTACTAAGGAAAAAAATTATCAAAACAAAACTTATCAGCCAAAGAGTCACCGTTAACACTGATACTGAGTACTTCCTACACGTTTCATCCAGTACAGATGGTTGATCCACCTCTAAATGTATCGCGGGAAATTAAACCGCGAGATCACTGTGACGTCATACTTAACTTTCTTTTGCGCTCGACAGTTTTCGTAAGTTGTCGGGGAAGGAAATGACGTCATATGTCAGCAAACGTTCAGTATTTTACGTAAGCATACGTGCTGTTTACTTTAATGTTTAAAAAAAAGGACTTTTTATTGGTAAATGGAGAAAGATATATGCGATTTACAGGTAAGATTTTCCTTAGAAACGCTTCCTGTTCCGCCATGTTGCTATGCACCGCAAAGGATCACTGGGATAGTAGAACGTTTTCACGCGGGTCCACAAAATTTTCTTTGAACAATGTGCAGATTTCAACTCGAATTTTCTCCGTTCATACACGTTGTCTATGGAGCTCGCTACGCGAGCGGCGCTTCGCGCCGCCTCGCTGCGCTCGCTATTATGATGTATATGTATGTCTTATTTTGTATTGAACAACACACCACACACTGTAAAACAGTGTAATTAAAAGGGGTGGGGGTCCAAAGGCACACAAGAGTAGAATGTTGTAATTAGAGTGCATGTTTGCATGATGATAACTTTACCCTAAATATTTGAATATAGCAGATCTTTACCATATCACCTCCACTTAATTAATGAATTAAAGAACTCAGACAGGCTTGTGCTTAATTAAATAAATTATATTTGACATGGTAAATATTCAGTCTAATTAAAATTTGAACTTTTGTCTGGCTCACCGTTATATATGATTATTGCCTGTGAAAGAGCATGTAAAATAGAGTGCAAGATGAAAAGAACTTTAAGTTCAGATTTTAGGTTAATGTTCCCTGATATCTTAAAAACATTCTTCTCAAGATTTGATTATTTCACAGAACCATTGTAAATTCTTTGAGATTAGTTTATCTTTTATATATATTGAATTTTATTGATTCATTTTAGGTAAACTTTACATGCAGAGCACATCTACATTGTAAACAATTTTTACAGTAAGACAAATGTATGTAATAATTTTTACTACATGTGCCTCGATCAGATCTCTCTCTCTCTCTCTCTCTCTCTCTCTCTCATGCTTTTAATTTTGGCAAAGCATCACAGAGCAACATCATTTTGTGCATATCTCTATCTAGGAAAAGAAATCAACAATGCTTTAAGTTTCAAAATAAGCATGTATTATCGTGCAATCCCTCATTTTTTCATTGTGCAACTAAAATCCAAAGCTTTGTAAAATTGTTTTTGGAATTTTATACATACTAAACATAATATTGTTTTTAAAACCTGTCATTGATAAAGAAAAGAGAAAAAATCCTCGCTAAAATTTGCAAAAAAAAAACCCCAGTAGAATGCATGTAATAAAAAATGGTATAGCAGAAAATTATACTTTGAGGCTGTTCTGACGAAATACTGTAAGTCGTTTTAATTCCAACGTGTTAAAATTTCATGATTTTTACTAAAGTATCAATTGCGATGGTTTAAATTTCACGCTGCTTAAAAATTCAATTGATCAGAATAGAAGCATTTAAATTTCATAATATTTGGTTAAAGTGTTCAAACTAATGCTTCTTAGGAAAATCAACAAATAGGGGGATGGTATACATGTAAGGGTATTTCTAAGTGATGTGATGCTTTTGTCATGATAATATCATGTATATGTATGTAGTTTTGAATAAGGTTTCTTATTTAGGGAGGTTGAACAACAGTTGACTTCTATAAGATTAGGTAAAGATGCTTTATTTATGGAGAGCCCTATAAATCTGTGTTAAATAGAAGAAAGTGGAAATGCTGGGTTCACTTAAATGGCCATATTTTTCTTAATCCTTAATGGAATTGGCCAAATGAGGTATACTTTTTCTCAGATAGCATTAGCTTTGTTAGTTTAAGACAAGATGACTTTTCAGAGAATGTTAGTGTTAGTTTCAAGACTACATGGTATTTTCAGATTTCTCATTTAACTGTAATTTTGAGTGGATTTTGTACCAAAATTGGGAAAATGGATGATTTTGTTGGTTATATATGTCATTACATGATTTATTAGCTATATACAAGGGAAGTAAATCCCTTTTAAATGTGTAGAATGACCACCACTAGAGTAAATTGGCTTAGAAAGTAGGCATTTTCTATCCTGATGACAATTAATAGGCTTAAGTTAATTACCGAGATAAGAATTAATACTGTAAAAGAGTTTTGATCAATTGAATGATTTAAATTATAAATTTGCAGCAATTTTGCTGTCTGATTTCATGAAATAACATTAAGCAACCTGACTTTTTTTAAACAGCATATTTTTCTTTCAAATAAAATTCACAGGTAGACAAATGCAGTTATCAAAGTATACAATATGTAAAAAAAAAATCAAGTTTTTGCTCCTTCCTATCCAAAAGTGATATTTTAGATATATTTACAGAATTCAAAAAGCCACCCCCTCTTTCCAATTGTCTCCATTACATGTTGGATATGTAAATGTACATTTGACCTTGAAATAACATCTGCTATAATAATTACTCTCGAAACGATCAAGAAACAACATATTTTTACCCTTTTATTGATATATGCATCAAAAATGTAGGAAAACATGTAAAATTTGAACATTTATCATGGAATTCTCATCCGTCCCCAGGTACCCGGATGTGTTTGAATTTCATTTTAATTAAGAGCAGACATCACACTTGTAGGTCTTACTATTTTAGCAAAGTTAAAAGGAGACTAGAAACCAGAATAAATAAGAAATTCACTAAATATGATTATAAGCTTACTGTTTCATGAAAACAAGAAATCACATGTATTGCGGCATGTCTTTTTGTGAAAAAAATGTTACATTTCATCCATTTATGAAGAAAAGATCAATTTTCAATATCAGTGATGGTTGACTCAAGGGAATTGCCACAAGTTTCATAATATGAGGTTAAAGTGTTCAAACTAATGCTTCTTTGGAAAAATCAAAACATAGGGGGAGGGTATATATACATGTAAGGGTATTTCTGAGTGATGTGATGCTTTTGTCATGAATATATCATGTATATGTATGTAGTTTTGAATAAGGTTTCTTATTTAGGGAGGTTGAACAACAGTTGACCTCTATAAGATTAGGTAAAGATGCTTTATTTATGGAGAGCCCTATGAATCTGTGTTAAATAGAGGAAAGTGGAAATGCTGGGTTCACTCAACTGGCCATATTTTTCTTAATCCTGAATGGAATTGGCAAAATGAGGTATACTTTTTCTCAGAATAACATACGCTTTGTAAGTTTAAGACAAGATGACTTTTCAGAGAATGTTAGTGTAAGTTAAAGGTAGCAAGGGACAGTTTCGGATAAAGTACCCATCAATATTTTTGTAAAATTGAGAGTTGCTGTACTTGAAGGCTTATGAGTGTTGCTAAAATTCATGAAATGATTTTTTAATGATTATCATTAGTTAGAGGGATGTCTCGTGTTGAAATTGATATTCAATATGTAGGCCCCATATGTTAGGTACATGAGATTCAGAAGTAAAATGCGAAACATGCGGCTATGACTGTTGTGTTGACTTTAGACAGTGAAAATGCAAGTTACAGACGGGAGGGTAAATAACACGAAAAGTAGGTGGATGGGGCATTATAAACTATACACCGGTAAGTTTCTGACATGTGATGGTGCAACATGCACATGGTACGGAACCCTTTGCAGGGAATTGGCTGGGGGAGGTCTAAAAAGCTGAAAAATCATGAAAAATTAACAAAATATTGAAGGGTCAAAATCTCATAAAAACCAGTATGTAGAAAATTTTACAGGTTTTGACTAGTAATTTTCTTCAGAAATTGGTGATTGGCCTTATAAAGAGTGAATTAAAGGTATTTGTGCTGAATGGGAACTGAGGAAATTCTAGTTACAGGGTTCCAAAGACACACGTCCCCAGGCTACAATGAAATGTATCAAAAAAACTGTCCTGTGCCATCTAATGTCACGTATCGGGATATGTCATACTAATTACACTGCATGGTCAGTGTATTTTTTTTTCCAGAAATACCATGCATATGTTATTGTAAACACAGCTATTATTAGTACCGGTACATGTATTAACACAACTTATTGATTTTTTTAATTTCAGCTATTGGTGGCCACATGGTTTTTACCTGTTCATTCTTTTCAGCTCGAGGTTAACCTGTCACCTCTACCCACATGCATATTCCTTAATGTGTTCTACAGACTATTTACCAGTAATTCAAATTAAATTGGATAATTCATGAACAGTTACTGTAATGGAACTTTAAGACAGCACCATGCCTTGTTGTGGTTCGGGTTTGATAAGAAATTATAACAAACAAAATTATGGCTGTTTAAAGTAATTTAGAATTGTTAACTGTGAAAATTTGTTTTTCATAGGGCTGGGACGATACTGTACTGAGCCGATTCGGTACATATCACGATACATGAGATGCGATACGATACATATCACGATACATTGCAACTAAATGAAAACATGAATAAAGGTTTAAAATTTATTCAATCTGACGATGTATTACCGCATGTCCAAAGTTATTGTGTTATATTTATAATGAGCCTTGCACAATTTACAAATTACTTTAGTCTCATATACACTACTTTTTCATAAATTAGTAATCCAAAAGTTTTACACACTTGATATTTAGCTTCCTAACTGTTTTGACAACTTTACGAGGTTTTCCGCCATCTTTGTACTTTCATATTAGAGGCGCGGACTAAAAATAGCCGATATATGAAGCTCGGATATTTTTGGAAAATAAAAAAAAGTTCGGTAAGGTATCGTTGTATTAATGGTAAATGTATTGATCCAAATATCGTCAAAATAAATACCGCGATGCACCGGTGCATCGGTGGATCGTCCCATCCCTAGTTTTTCAATAAAAGTATGCAATTATGTTTCCTTTATTTTGTTTTTAGCTCACCAGAGCCAAAGGCTCAAGTGAGCTTTTCTGATCACAATTTGTCGTTGTTGTTAACTTTTCATATTTTCATCTTCTTCTCAAGAACCACTGGGCAGATTTCAACCAAATTTGGCACTAAGCACCACTAGGTGAAGGGGATTCAAGTTTGTTCAAATGAAGGGCCACGCCCTCTTCAAAGGGGAGATAATTGAGAATTTTTAAAAATTTGTTGGTATTTTTCAAAAATCTTCTCAAAAACTATTCGGCCTGAAAAGCTTAAACTTGTGTGGAGGCATCCTCAGGTAGTGTAGATTCAAGTTTGTTCAAATCATGGTCCCCGGGGGTAGGGAGGGGCCACAAGAGGGGGATCAAGTTTTACATAGGAATATATAGAGAAAATCTTCTTCTCAAAAACTATTAGGCCAGAAAAGCTCAAATTAAAGTGGAAACATCCTCAGGTGGTGTAGATTCAAGTTTGTTCAAATCATAGTCCTAGGTGGTATGGTGGGGTCTCAATGGGGGAATGGATTTTAACATAGGAATATATAGAGAAAATCTTTAAAAATCTTTTTCTCAGAATTTACTAATCAGCCAGGAAAGCTGAAATTTTTGTGGAAGCATCCTCAGGGAGTGTAGATACAAAGGTGTGAAAATCATGACCCCGGGGTCAGGTTTGGGCCACAATGGGTGGGGGGGGTCAAAGTTAACATAGGAATATATAGAGTAAATATTTAAAAATCTTCTTCTCAGAAACTAATAAGCCAGATGATTCTTTATAATTGTTGAGACTTTGGCCCCAGGACAGTTCTTTGGCCTCACAAGAAGGTTCAGAGTTTGATGTAGGTTTATATCCCATATATATAAACTATTGTTAAGGATCTTTTTGAGAACTGCAATACTGAACATGCGATATGACTATAAAATCAATATAAAATCATCCTTGTAGAAAAGGAACTAATGATTATAAACATAAGAATATTTAGGGGGGAAAATGGATTTTATTTATACAGGATCTACATGTATTATTGTACATTGTCCAGATTGCATTGTGACTCCATTAAGCTGATTTTATCATACCTATTGTTCCTCAGGTGAGCGATGTGGCCCAATTGCCTCTTGTTTTAGTTTTTTCATTTTTTTTTCAATATTAAAAATTAAACATATGTAACCTACGGTAATTTTCATGATGAGTACAAAACTAAAATCCGTTTTTAAATCGGACGATGCATAACAGATATCGGAGTTTAAAAATTGATTTTTCGGAAATTTTGGTTCTGCGTTTTTGGTTTCAAAAATAGCGTAAAGTTCAAACTCGTACCAAACATAATTCGATTTTTGTTAAGTACTTTGACACCTTCGGAATTATTTTTTTGTTAAGTCGTTCTTAGAATCGTTAAGGTTTTTGTTAATTCGTACATAGTATCATTCGTATTTATTTTTATCTTTTATTTTAAGTTGCTCTTGTTATTGATTTAAACACTCTGCTTCTTGCAGGAACCCAGATAGCATGACTTTGTTGGGCCAACGTTGGCCCAACAAAACCAGTTACATTGGCCCAATGTTGGCAAATAAATGTTGGCCCAATGTAATTTTGCTAATCGGCCCAACATTGGCCCAACATGTTGGGCCGACATCGGCACAATGTCGCATTTGTCATCTTCTGATATTGGCCCAACAGTGGGCCAACGTACGTAACATATGACCATCACTGGCCCAACGGTGGGCCAATGTACGTAACATATGACCAACACTGGCCCAACGGTGGGCCAATGTACGTAACATATGACCATCACTGGCCCAACGGTGGGCCAATGTACGTAACATATGACCATCACTGGCCCAACGGTGGGCCAATGTACGTAACATGTGACCAACACTGGCCCAACGGTGGGCCAATGTACGTAACATATGACCAACACTGGCACAATGTTGGGTCAATGTTGTTCCAATATAGGTGCAACAATACAAATGCAACAATATATATCACAATTTAAATGATGGATTTATTTTGAATCCAGAGTGCACAAACCATGATAAAAATAATCCTTGAAATTAAATGATGGCCGTTCGTTATCTAGCTAGCATATGTTCACAGGGTAAATCTATATCCACACTTTTTAAACTTAGTTACTCCAAAATAGAATAAAGTAATAATTCACTCTCTTCTGTTTGATTTGCTTCATTTATATCTTCAACTGTTCATAGTCATCCAAATAAAACACTGGTTTTCAAAAACATCAAATTTCAAAGTCAGTTGAAAGTTCGTCAGACTGGAAGGGGGCAGCTTGAACATATTCCCTTAAAATAAAAAATACAAATATTCAATATATGAAAGAAACATTTATTGAGACGTTAATGAAATTGACTTAATAAATATCTGCAGTTATTTGAGATAAATAATACTTACATTTCTGTTTTATTCACTTGACTGTGGCTATACATTGAGCAGACTGTTTAGATCTGTCCTACAAAATGTTAAATGGGAGCAGATTTGGCCATCCCAACAGATCAGATATCACAATAACCATGGAAACTGGCCAGTCTCACGCTGAGAAAACTCTGTCTTAATTGCTTGGTCAGTGATGTGCTATTCTCTTATCTCAGGATCGGCACTGACACTTTAGAACAATATTATGCAGCTGAATACATTTGCAGAATATCTTCATTTTAATTTTTTAAGCTTCTTTAAAAGAATAAAAATTAAACTTGCATTTTTAAACATGTTTCCTTTTATAAAGAGTACGTACATGTAACTATTGACAGTATATTTAGCTTTTACTAATGATTCTATCTCAAAACATTGTTAAAAAAATAATAAAAAGAGATGTATAAACAAATAACCACTGTTGAAAAGGTATGCGTGTTTTTATAAATGTAATCAACCAACAAACTAATCAGGAAATAAAAAATGTAATTAACAGACGTTGGATCATTGTTGGGCCGATATCATGCCTCAGCTGACATTGATTGTAAATTTACAACATTGACCCAAAATGTTGGCCCGAAGTTGCGTTCCCAAGTAACATTGACACTCAAGTTAGTTGTGTCAAGTGTACATTGGCCCAATGTTGGCCCAACGCTGTGTTCCCAACTAACATTGACACTCAAGTTAGTTGTGTCAAGTGTACATTGGCCCAATGTTGGCCCAACGTTGCGTTCCCAACTAACATTGACACTCAAGTTAGATGTGTCAAGTGTACATTGGCCCAATGTTGGCCCAACGTTGTTAAGCCAACGCCAACCTTACAACCTACAGCCAATATTGGCCCAACAAAGTCATGCTATCTGGGAACATCAAGCTTTACTCTTGACATTAACGGAAGACCCACTCGTTGCTTTGCAACGAACTTTGCTCTAGTTTTTATCTACAATTTTCCATGTTTCTTTTACTTATCTGCGGTGACATTGAGGTCAACCCGGGACCTATTATGGCCAATGTCCTTGACATTTTACATTTGAACATTCGCAGTATTAGAAAGAAAGTAGCGAATCTTAATACAATAGTACACGATTTTTGATATACTTTGTTTCACCGAAACACATCTAGATTGTAATGTTACAAACGAAAGCTTAATGTTAGATGGATTTAAAACTTTTATCGCAAAGACAGAAATTGTTTTATGGGAGGGGTAATGATATATTAACAGATTTATTACGAGCAATAAGGCGTCCTGAGTTCGAAACAACATTTAATCAAAGCATATGGATAGAATTTGAAATTTGTAGTTATTTTCTATGTTATAAACTTAAAAACCTATAATTATACGCCCCCGCAATAAGTTGTGGTACGACTCGCTGCTTCGTAAAACTATGAGGATTGGGGACGCCTGCGAAACAAAGCTTTAAGAACCAATAATGATGCCGACTGGACAAAATTTCAACACGTCCGCAATATAGTGAAAAAATATGAAAAAATGCGCTATTATATAAATAGTGCCTGTTTGGGAGGGTAACAGTTGAAATTGAAACCTCGAGAAAGCCATTGTTGACAATGGTTTTCGAGGGGTGTCGATTTCAACTGTTATCCTCCCAAACAAGCACTAGTTAATTCATTATACTGAATGTCAATTTTAAAGAAAACTTGACTGCTTTTATATAGGAATGACTTGAATTCTACTGTAAACCGTACGCGCATCATTTACGCGCATGTAACAATTCGTAATGTTACCCGCTGCCAAGTGTGTTGCTTATGCTGACGGTAATAGAATAGATTACCAACAATATCTCACACAATGCAAGAAATAGTGAAAAATAGAACTTTACAAAAAAATCGTTTGTACCTGATACCATTCAAAAATGAAATTCTCTCAATAAAGAAGTTAGGAAAGCAACGTCTCTCAACATATTCAAGAAAAACATCACTGAGAGTATTCCTCAACCTCCAAGATATTTTTCATTTGGTAAACGCACTATTAATATTTTACATGTCAAGTTGAGAAACAACTGTATTTTGAATTATGATCAGTTTAGAAGAAACATTTTTAAATCACCCAATTGTATTTGTGGTCAAAAGGAGAATGTTTATCAATTTTTCTTTGCATGCAAGAATATATTTACTTCGCTTGATAATACTGCTATAAATACATTGTTTTAAAAGAAGACATGATATTACATGTTCGAACACATTCTGGCAGTTGATTCCATAAAATTGTTGTTGATATTCTAAAAGAACCCTTATAATATTCAGTCCTTGATTTTGATACATATAACAATCCACTAACACTACTTCTTGTTTCTCTAGAACTTACTTGGTTTACATATTTAAAAACCTTCATGTATTCTGGTGTCATGCCCTTTAAGATTTTAAAAGCTAAAAAAATTCTGTATATAAAATAATTCTGAATAGGCATTCATTGTAGAACCTAAAAAAATATCAACAGTGGAAGTTTGAGTAGTTTTAACATTCAGTATAATTCTAGCTGCCCTTTATTGTAATTTAAAATTTTTCCCAATTTGGCCATTGTTTTTGGCTGAACCCCAAACTGTACAACAGTAGTTAAAATGTGGGAAAATAACAGTATTATAAATTTTTAATAAAGCAGCATTTCACATAAAACCACGAAGACGGCGTAAAATACCTATTTTTGAGCAGGGTTCTTGCTTAACAAGTCAATGTGATCTGACCAAGTAAGAGATTCATTTATGGTTACACCAAGAAGTTTAACCTTTTCTACAGTGTATAAAACAACATCACTAACTTTGATATACATTTTTTTACACTTCGATAATTTTTGTTTTGTACCTATTCCACTATGACAACTGTATATATTGTATGTTTTATCATTAGAAGAGGAAGATTTAAGATGTGTAATTTACACAATAAAATATGTTCAAATCAAAAATAAATTTCAATTTAGATGTTCGAATATCTAAGCACAAACAATAACATCTTCGCAGAACTGAACAAAACCCAGAACACAATTTGAATTTAGTGCGAAAAACAAACACCAGGAACACAGAATCAGTTTAATACATTTCATCATTATAAACTTTACTAGATAAAAGAAAGAAAACAAATTTCAAAATAATCAGAGAATTCAATGGTTCAGGGTTTTACAGTTCTTTGCCGATCATAATAATGCATATTACAATTGATGTTTGATGAATGACACAATTGGAAATCGTTCAAATTTCAATAAAATCTGGACTACAATTTTAGCATCACAAATTCCTGAAAACAAAGATTTGTTTAAATTTCTAATGTTGAAATACTTTACAAAAAGACGCATGATTGAAACAAAAAGTATGTGTGCGAAATTTTAAGCAAATACACGCAATAAGTTAGCACCATTGAACATACAAACTATTTCAAATCATTGCTAAGAAGTGAAAACAAACTGTATAAAAAACATAACTTCCTTATTTTTATACTGCGTAACTAATCATTGCACAATACTCAACAGTATTAGCTTGTGCATAACATCAAAATAAGTAAGAAGGTAACCGTTTGTTATAGTTACATTATGCATTATAAACATAATGCATTGGATCTTCAAATCACCTTTTCCAATAAATTATGTAAATTTTCACATGTTTAAGATTATTTCAATGATAAAAGCTGTATGTACAAATATGGCAAACTTAATGTGGTAGTCTTGATAAAACATCTGTTTCATTATTTTGATCATCATTATCTAATCTACTAAAATATTTTTTCCTTAAGCTATCATTTTGACATTCAAATAATAAGCGTTTTTATCTTTGATAGAAGAGTTTAAACAAAAAAAAAAAAAAACATAAAAACAAAATAAACTACACGTCCTCTCACTTAACAGTTCATTTTTATATCGACCAGCTTCTATATCTATTCAATATAACTAGCCATGTTTAAAGCTAACGATTTAATAAGGCTTATTAGAGGGACAGTAGATCATTTTCATTGTTGTGTTTGCAGATTTAATTCACAAAATAGTAAATAGTGTTTTGTTTTGTAATCATTTTTTTTTCAATCATTCAGAATATTTGAAATTCATCAACTGGTAATGCAAGTAAAGGTATTAGTGGCAAGTAAAAATGGGAATTCCTATAGTTGCTTCTTATCTTTTATTGCTAACGATGTCATACTTGGAAGTATCAGGTATCTTTTAGAATTTTTTCAAGCATGCGCATGTAAGGTATTATGACTATATTTCATGCAGTACAATCATTTTTGGTCAACAAAGCCAAGAACAAAACTCGTCTTTTAATAAGATAGTGCCTTTGCCTACAAATCTTATAAACAAATATTTCAATATTTTTTTTTATTTAGACAATAAGTGTTATGAAGCACTGTATCCATTTTAATTGCGTTGAATCCATGAATAACACGACCTTTTTCTCCGTACAAAAATTACAAATAACGGATTAAAGTGAAATAGTAAAAATAGCATGTCCCTGTATCAAATCATAAACACTCTTTTACTAGTACTGGACGTTGTTTTAAATGTTTGCATTGTTAATCAAAATATTTACGAGAAAGAGAGAGAGAGAGAAAAGAGAGAGAGAGAGTACATGTACATCAATCCATTTAAGAGGGAAGTGCGGCCATCTGTAAAACTGTAAACATTTCTGGAAATCGCTTGTTTCTGCCCGAAACTTACTAAACTGTTGCCAAAAGATAACAGAGCAATAAATATGAGGGTTTACATATTGTTTTGTTTGTATATTACGCAGGAACACGAATACAACGACGCCCCTTAAATAAATGCGTACCTAATAATCCTGGCCTCGGGAGCGTGAAGCGATTTAAGGTTGTACAAAACAGATAAGCTAAAATTGTCCAAAAATTGATTTTTTAAATTTTTTGTTTTATATATATACTCTCCCAAAAAAGAAACGCAACATGTAGTATTATTTTGCGAAAAAAATGTTTGTATATAAAATAACTTAACGCAAGTTTTGTAATTATGTGCTTAGGTTTCCATATTACCAGGGATGAATTTAACTGGCAAAATCTGATGTGCGATCAACCGTAACTGTTGCAAAATTAAAAATAGGAATATTGTTTGATTGGTGTTTCAAGAAAGTGGAAAGCGCTTTGCACGCCTAAATTTTTGTTAATTTTTATGTGTGTTAACAAAATAAGACTATCGCATGAATAAAATGTTTGTCCTTGTTAGCTGTAGGACGATTTTTACGTATGCCGAGATTAGACATTGTTTCGCGTAATATCGCAATAGGGCGTCTCGAAGCTGGAGAGTCACAATATGATGTTGGTCAACATTATAATGTTCACAAGAGTACAATCTCTAGTCTCTGGTAGATATATTTACAGACTGGGACGTCAAATGAGAGGCCGCAAACTGGTCGTCCGCGTATTATGAATGCGCAACAGGATCGCTATATACGTATTCTCAAACTACGCAACAGGACAGTTACAGCAACACAGACTGCTTCAAGCATACCTGTTCAGAATATCCGCACAAACAGTGCGCAATCGCCCGCGAGAAGTTGGACTGCGAGCCAGACGACCTTATTTTGGTCCTATCTTTGGAAGACAACATCGGCGTGCACGGGTCGGGTGGTGCAACACAGTCAGGAACTGGACTCTAAGGAATTGGAGAAGAATCTGGTTTAGTGATGAAAGCTGATTTATGCTACAGCACCAAGATGGCAGGGTGCGTGTTTACAGGCGAAAAAATGAACGTTTTGCAAACAACTGTGTGGTAGAAGTTGACAGATTCGGTGGGGGCAGTGTTATGATGTGGGGCGCTATTTCATACAATCAACGGACGTCACTGGTTCTTATTCCTGGCAATTTAACGGCGCAAAGGTATCGCGACGAGATCCTCCAGCCTCACCTTCTTCCAGTCATCAACACACAGAGAGATGTTTTTCAGCAAGACAGCGCCAGACCGCACACAGCACGTTCTACTGTCGACTTTCTTGCTGACCACAACGTGACTGTGTTACCCTGGCCATCAAGATCCCCGGATTTGAATCCCATTGAACACCTCTTGGATCAGTAAGATAAACGTGTGTGCATGCGTCAACCAGCCCCGCAAACTCTTCTGCAATTACAGCAGGCACTACACGAGGAATGGCAAAGAATACCCCAGGTCCAAATTCAACGTCTGATTCAATCAATGCGGAGACAAGTTACAACAGTTTTGCAAGCAAACGGTGGCCACACAAGATACTGGTGTAATTGTGCAATAAACATTCGTTAAACCTTTTCTTTGAATTTTAATTATTACAACTAACACAACGACTATCATTATGAAAGTTATTGGACTGTTTACGCAACGTATTAAGTATTTTAAAAAAAAATTTCTATCTGACAAAAAGAACTATATATGATAAGATTTAAATTTAGCCCCCATAATTCGACATTTTTAAAAGTGTTTCGGGTATATTAAAATGTTATGTTACATTTTAAAAGAGTTAATGTAGAATATATTTTTTACCTATTTATTTGATTAATTTGCACTCACTGGCAGTATATGACGTCAGAAGTGACGCTATTTCTAAAATTCAATCAAAATCAGTCAAAAATGGACATTTTTTTTATCTTTTTATGAATCGGAAATAAAGAGCGCATGCTTGAACAAGGAAATTTTTTTTGTCACTTATTAGTCTTGGCTAGATACATCTCTGATTAAAATATTTTGCTTGTTCATGCATGCGCTCTATGTTTTCTGAAAGACAAACTGCTTGAAAACAAGCTGTTTTATGCTAAAAATGCAAAAATGGCGGGAAAAGGTTGTCTATACGATGTCATATTTCTAAATTGTGGGCAGTTGAATCAAAATAAACATTATGTAAAACCATCACATATATATCTGTACAAAGAAAACAAAGAATTACAGTTAAATGATGATGTTCATTTTAGGGGGCCATTTTAGGCCCATATCATATATAGTCCTTTGTAAAATAATACATGTTGCGTTTCTTTTTTGGGAGAGTATATTTTGTTTTTTTGAAAATAATCTTTAAATATGTTGAATTTGAAAAGAATACAAGCTTACAATTTATTTATGCCCACACCGCCTTAAACATACCATTTGAATCTTCTATCAGTGGGGTGTAAAATGAAATAGTCATTATTATAATTTCCTATACCATTAATTTACTTTTCAAAATATTGCACATATTTGTAATGTAAATGTAAAACCAGTACTTGTGAATTCTCTTTTAAGACGAAAGTTCGAAAAACTAAACGATCTCTAAAAATCTGTTTTCGTTTCAAATGATAAAAATACTTGCATAACTCTTTTGATACTTTAACTTCTTAATTCACATTATATTCAATGATCAATTACTAAATATTACCAAGCAAAGGAAGATAACTCTATTTTGAAGAAGCAAGGTAATATAACTCCATTAACTGTAACTCCCCTCCCCCACCAACTTTTTCCAAATGCTTTCACAATCTTTTAACTTTGATAGAAGGCTTCATTCTCTCTCTTTTTTAAATATGTGAATTTGGTCATTTCTTTCATTGAAATTCCTGAGCAGGATAAAATAATACGACAAATATAAAACCCCCTTCCCAGCTATACATGTAACTCTTGCCTTACATGTAGGTGACATGAAATATTATTAAAAATGACAGCTTAATGGTTTTTCCTAAGCAAGCATTCCTTTATTCTGTGTCAGTAGACGAATTTAAACATTATATACATTAACACTAAATGACCATGTTGGCCACACCCTGCATTAAGAAACCCTACCATATACACTATTTGAGTGTTTTGGCCCCGCCCGAGATTCAAATCCCTTCACTGGGAGACATGAGACGGCTTTATTTGCTTTCTTTATATGCAGTCAATTTTTATTCAGTATCAGCAGGAGTAAAGACGACGATTTTTTAACCCTAAGAATAAGATTCTAAATAGAATTTTGTCGCACGAATATTTTGTCGCTTCTGCTCGTGCGCAAATTGTGAAAAGGGCTTTACTTGTAACCTGCTACTGTGATACGTATTTTTCATCTGTAGTCTCTGCATTTGTATCTCTGTTTTCTGAAATAGCAAGGCTGACATGTTACAAATCGACAAATGTAAAGTTCGCATGTTTGTCGCATATTTGACATGACCATATATGGAAAAAGTGACGTCACCGAAAGAAAAGGCTAGCTGCAGTGAAAGGCATGCCGTAATCGTCGGAATGGGGACGGAATGAATGAAAAAACACCCACTTTTATGTATAATCATATTATCTCTGAATAACAACATTTCTTAGGAAGTATGATTTTTGGGAAAAATAAATTATGAGCTTGGTGTACATTTTATCAAGAGAATGTATAAAACATACGGGTAAAGAATTCGATCGATCTGCTTCAGATATCTTCTTAGATCTCGAAAAGCATCCTTATCGCTACCTCAAAGTTGGGACACGCCCCCCCCCCCCCCTCGAAAAAAAAAATTACACGGGGTTGGCCGGCTGGTCAATTAAATTTATTTAAAGCTATCAATAAGAACAAACTAAAGAATTGGTTTTAAGATTTTTATTTATATGTGACATAATTCGAGAACACCCCCCCCCCTTTTAAAAAATAAAAATTCAAACTAAAGATAAGGTAAACTGTTGATAAATTAAAATGTCTATAAATTATTTTTAAAAATGTTTCAATTTGTCGGTAATATATAGAAAAAAGCCAATAAGGTGAAAACTGACAAAATGTTTTATCTCAAGCAATTATTACGAAATATAAGTATGGCGTCCTGAATGCTGTCATAATACAGCTCTACAGCCACTTGTGAACATGTACTATTTACCATAAAGCAGCTGCTTAATTAATTAAATACATAGATTTTCCCGCGAAAATAACTTAATTTTGCAAGTCTTTTTATTCTAATATCAGAAAAATACAAATTCTCTTTCAAAATTCTTACAATTTAGAGCTATATTTTATATATGAAAAAAATATTCACCCCCATTGGCAATTTCTTGCTCCGTTCTATTTCTGGAAAAGAGTGCGCATTAACTAATATTCCAGTATAAATTACAATTATTTTAGAGAAAGAAGATATTAGGAATTTCTTTTTAACCCTTAATATCGTATAATACCATGAGAATTATATTAGAGAAATTCGTCACATTGGCCCAACGTTTTTTATAAGACGTCCTTCTATTTAATCACATTGAGGTGCAGACTTAGGAACCACTAAGTCCAATGGTAGTTTCACAAGCAGTTTATTAAAAAGCATGATCGTAAAGGTTTGTCAAAGTTACAAAATTAAATATAACAAAATCCAAAATCAAAATTATAAGCCAAAAAATTAACGATTTATACCTTAACATCATTTTACAGGAGATTATACAACATTTTACCTATGATTGACAGTTCCGACTAGTTCTGTCCATCTACGATGATCACGAGTAAATATTATTGTTTAAATTCCAGAGTTATGTTTTGCTTCTAAATACAGCAAAAAAAAATGTCATAACTGTCCACCAAAGAATATTGAGATGCAGGTTTTGAGTCTCCAAGTCTCCCATATGAGTATGATGCATCGCTTACGTATAATATTATAAAGGTCATAGTTATAGATCTAGACATCCATTCATATAGGGCTTAAAGGTTACAAAGGTTAAATAGATAGAACAAGCATTACATGACTAGCTTGCAGTATCAAGATTTATGAAGATGACAATATATTCTCTATTTTGATGTTAACGTATATAAATTTGATTTCTACTGTTCAGGGTGTTTTAAATACCATTCTTTGGAGCTACGTACATGAATAAATCTAATTATTAGACTGGCTCTTCAAAACCGTCAGAGTTGTAATTATAATTGTATATAAAAAATTATAGTTATTATAATCATCGCATGTTTATTGTATTTTCATTTACCTATAGCTTCATCACCGGTACATACATGTATTTCTTAAATGATTTTTCTGCTTTTAGTGGCCTGTAGATGTATCTTTAAAAACGGCATACCCGTTTATTTCATAAAAACGGGGGCTTATCTTGGCCAGCCGATGGTTTCTGATCCGCATCGCTCCTCACGAGCCCTTGGCACGTGGTGCTATCAAAAGTTGGGATATTTTTCGTCATATTTTTCGTATGTATATATACACCAAATGTTGAAAGATGTCGTACTTGGTGCAGTAATAGCAGAAATATGTATAAACATTCAAACTATGCAGGGATTCGAGCCCAACAAAAAAGTCGAACTTGGTTACAACCTATTCTATATAGCTACATAATACGTGACCTTATCTAAACATGACTAATAATGGGTAGACTTTATGCAGCGTTATTACATTTCAAATGTATAAATGATTTTTTTCCAAAAGTTAGATTTTGAAAAAAAAATAGATGCCTCTTTGAAACAAAAGTCGAAAATAGCAGTTTTCAAGAAATTGTCTGACTCTAAACGTTAATAACAAGTTAATTTTGTTTTTCCACAACAATGAAGATTCTCCTTCTATAAAGCGTGAAAGCGTGTAACCATTTTGTCTCATAAAATTTAGTGCAAACTCTCCACATAAATTAATTATACACTGCTTTATGTACAACGTTGCAGGCAAAAACGACTTGCATCGAATTCATTTGCAACTCTTTTAGAGAAAAATGGCTTAGAAACTGCAACATCCTTTTTCAACAAACATTCCCCAGCGATGCTTTTCGATTGGCAGATGAAGTAAGAAAACATGTTGCATATGAAATTTATATATAAATGGGTATTCTTTTTAATAAATTATTTGTTTAGATACCTTTTTTATGTACAAATTAGAAGAACAAATTGTCAACAGAGGACAGTTGAATAAAAAAGGAGTAAAGTCACGGGAGTCTGTATTTAGAGTGGGGGAGGCTAGGTGGGGTCGGTCCTGTCCTCTGCAGCTGTGCTCCCCCAACCTAAATTCCATCTTTTTATTGGTAATGTTTACAGTCAAAACTATAGACCACTATGAGTATAAATTTAAACATTGATGATTCATTTATTTTTTTCAAAGTATTTAAAATTTATTATCGAGCACCAATTCTGTCTATGGACTATAGTAAGACTATCGGTTAATTATTTTTTCCCTTTCCAAAAGTCCACAAGTATTACATCATCAAGAAAAACAAATATACATCAGTCAAGATCGATGTAATTATAAGAAGTATGCCCTAATATAACTGATACCTGAAAATTTGGTTGACAGTAAGTAATTCTAATTAGAATAATTAAAAGATACTAGTAATATTATAGGTTTTACATTTCAGTGCAAATGAAATTAATTAATACGTACATTGAAGCACATACCTAGCAACACTTTTTTTCTTAGATTTTTAACATTTATACTCAAACAAATTCATACAATAGTTTAACGTTTTCGTTAAGAAAACTAATATTAATATCCAGGCAAAGGGGATAAAAAAATTGTGCACATAATCTGTCATCACGTAATTTATACAGAAATGAAATCTTAATATCAAAATATGAGCATAATTCTCTCCAAATCTGACCATATAAAAATTGTGTCTTACTTCTACTTCAAACCCAAGTGTTCCTTATCTGGCATTATCTTAGTAAGTTTATTATATCTAAACCTGTACAATCATGGCTGAATATGTTCACCAAGTAAGTTCGTTTTAATTATTCGTTAAAGATATTTTTTCTGTTAACCAAATTAACATAAGTGAATAAATACCAAAGATTGTAAAAAATTTCAGGTTCCAAAATTTAGATTTTTGCTGTTTACCACTGTCTGTATACCGACTGTTCTGACATTGACTACGCATGGGTTACCAGACTGCCCTCTGCCCTTGCCCTGCGAGTGTAACGGGAATCAACAGATTGTCTACTGTAGCAACAAAAGCCTTTCTAAGCTGCCACCTATCCAAAAGTCCGAGGGCAAGTGGACATTTTATCTCGATGACAACGGGATCGAGGTCATTCCTGATAATTATTTTACTGGTGTAGAGGTCAACTTTCTCTCATTGGAAAACAACGATATTCACACAGTTGGTGAGAATGCGTTTCAAGGAAGTGAAGACTCCTTGAATTATCTCCATCTTGAAAACAACAGTCTGACCGAGCTTCCAAACGCAATAGGAAAACTTCGGCAACTAACCGCTGTGTCCATTCAAGGAAATCCAATGGTGGATCTAACAGAAACGGTGATCAGAAACCTTACTTCTTGTCTTCAGTTAATCAGTTTTGGATCTAAATCGATGACGAAATGGCCTAATAATATCAACCTTCTTGTGAATATTTTCTCTATAGATTTATACGATGTACAATATCCCGAGCTACCAGAAGACGCGTTTTCTACGTTTAAAGATAACTTGGTGTTTTTAAACCTCTACAATACTGGAGTAACAAAACTGCCATCTTCCATAAATGATTGTCAAAATATGTCTTCAATGATTTTCCAGGGGAATAAGAAATTATCGGCAAACGCAATCACTAAATCTATAACTCGGGGTTTTCCATTTTTAACATCGATAACTTTTCAAGACAACGGATTAATTACCTTGCCATCCATATTTTCAAAATCGACTAAAATAGGAAGAATAGAAGTTAGAGATGAACCAATAGTTTATCTTAAAGATGACACTTTTCCACTACATCTGAGTAAATATCTGCATTTTTTACCATTTAGTGGTACGAGACTCACCAGCATTCCTCCTGTACTCTCAAACTTGGATTCACTGACAGGGTTATCGATAACAAACAGCCAGATTCAGGAAATTCAAGATGGAGACTGCAGCAGTCTATTTAACTTGGGAGTCCTATACTTAAGCTTTAATCCTCTCTCACTGATCTCAGAAAATGCCTTTCTGAACAATAAACAACTGGGTAGCATTGCATTAGACCATACTAAGTTAACGACAGTACCTAAAGCTTTAATGAAAGCACTTTCTCTTCAAACTGTAGATATGACCTCATGTCCAGTGGTGTGTTCCTGTGAAAACATTGGGTGGATCAAGTCTTGGAAAAGCATTCCTACGTTTTATGGATCTTGTTATAACCTTAATGGAACCAGTTTGATGATCTACATTACAGATCAAATACCTAAATGCCCTTAAGTCGATGGATGTTTCACAAATCTATGTTGATGTGTTTATGGTAATAGTAATACAATGTATTGTTATTTAAAGTTTAATTTATCTGATGATATTTTTAATATGTTTTACATATTTTTATTCTACATTTTCAAGGATTGGAATACTTAATATAAATTTTATATTCGTATTACCGCTCAGATTCAAAATAAACAAATGACAATAATTAATTTTCGTTTACTTAAATTGATATTCGTAAGGAATGAGAGCGTTCTAACCGTGTTCTGTTTTCAGTCATGATTGTTAATTAAAGCTGTGCTGCATGATTTCATATTTAATGTCATGGAATAAAAAAACAGGTTTTCACATGAAAATGTTATTAATCATTCGATTTTGGAAACAAATTGGCTTGAAATTTGATGTCTATTTGATAGTACAAATGTACATGTACTCTCGAATTGGTTGTTATTATTTTCATCAATGTTTAGTAAAAGGTGAATCTTAGAAGCATTTTACAAGTATTTTATCTAGAACTATTTTTCTGTGCAATTTACGTCCTAAATACATGTACATGAAGTTCACGAATGCAGGCACGTAGCATCAGTCCCCCCCCCCCCCCCCCACACACACACACACACACTCTTTTTCTCGCAGCAAACATTTTCGTAAATTAATTACATATAGAAAATTTAATTATCATGGAGATGCCCCCAACCTACGTAATTCCACGAGTAAATTTCATGTTAATATATGATTTCTCTTTATTTGGATATAATTATATTTTCATAAGCACTCAAATGCATTTTGCATGCTATTATAAAGAAAACCAAATTGTTCTAACTCCAAATTTAGCCTGGTAATGTACTCTGTATTTTTTTAGTATTCACGGGTTAAAATGCAAATGAATCAGGAATAATTTTCATTAAAATCGAGGAGCGTCTCCAGTGTCTTGTGTGTCCGTCAGTGAGTTTACCACTCGATGATTCAATATTACAAACGATAAACAACAGAACAATGGAGTTTAAATTAGTTCGTTCGGAAATAACCACTGAGGTACTATTGAGTTAAATGATTTTTAAAAAAACATTTCTCCGTAATTGCGTCTATTTAAATACATTTGGAAAAGGTATTTAAAACTTCCTTAAATGTGCTGCATGTGAACAATTAGATATCAAGTGTTTCCGCTTGATTGGTCATGCCGATAAGGTATAACCTTAGCGGTTTAAATGTAATACAGCTTAATGCGTGTACAAACAGAAAGTAAAAATTCTGGAAAATGGAGGTGTTTATGGTTGTGTATGCAATTTTCATATTATGTGTTCGACCAATTTTGGGCTTTGAAAAAAATAATACATCGGACAAAACTACGCAAGGCTTGACAAGTTATACGTACGTGTATCCAAACCGGGACAGTGTGGTCACACTGACGAGAAACTGTACTGTGAAACCTGTGTCCGAAATGGTGAGACATGACATCAAGGAACTTCTAGATGCTGGAACCAAACTCATAATATTTAATCTTAACTTTCAAAATCATTCCGGAGAGTTGCCAGGGGAAGACGAGTCTGACATTTACAAACCGTTTCTTTGGGAGAGGAGCACTGGTCGGCACGGTCAAGGGATTTTGTTTTTAAAGACGGGTTTCGAAATACTATCACTTACCACGCTAACATATGGCACCGAAAAAATGAAGATAGAGTTGCTGGAAGATCCAGTTGGGTGTCTACTGAATAGAACTATATGGGAAATAGAGAACGGCCTGAGACATATCTTATTGAACGATTTTAAAGAAATTTCCCCCGATGGAAGGGGCGGAAGTTTGGGTGATA
The DNA here is from genome assembly GCA_015776775.1 of Magallana hongkongensis. Lineage (NCBI taxonomy): Eukaryota > Metazoa > Mollusca > Bivalvia > Ostreida > Ostreidae > Magallana > Magallana hongkongensis. The sequence continues at coordinate 25,434,123 of CM027470.1, read as the reverse complement.
ATGAACACATATGTAACATGCACATTAAAAACGACGATCAACGTGCCGTGTTTTATCATATTTGTTGCAGAAAAAATTCAAAAGGGGAAACGGATTGTCAGGAATTGGTAAAAGATTTTTGGGTTCAAATGTTATTTTACTGTATCTACTTCTTGAATCTACTTGTGATTATGTTTTGTCCCTATCTCATTCCTAAATCATGGTACCAGGATAAGTATCAAACACTGAAATTTGAATTCGATTGCAAAACCCAAATTGAGGTTCGTGTAAAAAAAAATTACCTAAAAACTGGCAGACCCATTGCAGGAAATGTTTTGAATATTGACCTCTTGTCTTCGATGAATTCGTTCATGAAACAATTAGGAAAAATGGATGACGGTGTCGTTTATCCTATGCGTCTTTCCAAGATTCATTTAGATGTCAAGCGTGAACGTCTCATACCTCCTAACGATGTCCCTGTTGGAATTATTAGATCCATTTACGATGCTTTCTTCCGCTGTCAGATCCGAGAAAAAAATTGTTTAAAAACATGTTGTCATCGCAGCATCTTTGAGCCTTTTCGAGGATCTTCGCTGAGAGTTACACACATAAAGTGGTACCGCTGCCTCCAAAAACTAATGCTTATTGTTTCCTTTGCTTTGGCCATCGTCCCGTGGATCATTAGAATCGCCATCTTTTACCGGTACGAGGACAACGAGCATGATGATAGGGATGAAGCAGCACGTGACAGGAAGTTAGACGTCCACTATGCATACTTCCCTGGAAGCTTGACTAGTTTTCTCACGCCTGTTCACATCGTCTTTTTATTTTGTTATGCTGTGTTGGCTTTGGATGCTGTTTTGTTCGGAATTTTAGAAATGTTCACATCAGAAATTAAAAGAAACTTAGAATTGGTTCTTCGAAAATGTTTCCGGGACATGCACGAATCTTCTTACTCGAAATCAGTGGGATGGGCAGTAAGAACCATGCTTTATCCTTTGAAAGAATATGGAGTCCTTGGTCTAGTAGTTGTTGGCATTTACTGGCTTTTTGTTCTGCCGGTCATTGCCTTAGTCTTGGCCTTTTACTGCATTCCGACCCTCAATATTGCCATTCGCTTACTGTGTCATTTATTTATTGTTATTTTCCCCGAATTTAAATTTGTTACGACACTAAAAGAGAAGATAGGTGTCGTGGGTCTCCTGCGTAAAGAAACTGTTGCGCGACTGCCGGTGAAATCAACACATTGGTTCCGATTTGTTCAGTTCATCGTTATTCTGTTAAGTCTTTTAGCTCTGCTTTCCTGTGTTCTTTTGGTGGTAGAAGTGATAGTTTTCTTTGTTGAAATCGTTGTTTACACATTAATAGGCATCATTCTGAATGCTTCACAAACTCTGAAGCACGTCTCGTTACTTTTTATGCTAACGCTTTACGCTCGAGACTGTTTTGGCGGCGTTACCAAAAAATACCAAGCTTTCAATGAAGCCATCAACAAAGCGCTTCTGGCAAAAGTGAAGGAAGATGTGGACAAGGTAGCTTGGCAGACAGCTGATGTACAGCCAAACACTGCTTTCCAAGTCAGTGTTGACGATCATGGTGACAAACCGACGTCAATAAACCCAATTCTCTGTGTCTCAAATGGCGTCCTAAAATGGACGATTCCCCGACTTCTGCTGTTTCTTGACAACCAAGACAAGCCATACATTACTCGCACCTTCTTCTTCAAGGCTGCCTACATGGATCACGTGGGATGTCCCGGATCTTTGTACAAGAACTTGATCCGAGCAATGCGTCAATTTGTGACCATTATTCTGTTTCTCCTTTTTGTTGTCGTGGTCGTCATGGCGTTTGGAAACGAGTATTCTGTGTCTGGGGTCAACCAAATGTTAGCCACGCTCGCTGGTGGGTTTTTGCCGTGGATCTTCCGAAACGTTCTTTTCAAGCCTCCTGCTGACATAGAAATTGACACGAGTAGTCTTAGTTTTCAAAACATGTTTAATAACGTCATCAGAAACCACAAACAAAACTGGCCAGTGGCTGACTTGGTTGCTGATAACTTACAGCTCGAGGGCGACGAAATGAGGAAACTTATCCGAAGAGATTTTCTCCGCAGATTGACCCTGGCAGTGTTTCTATGCTCAATGGAGACATTGATGGTGATAACTTACAGCTGGAGAGCGACGATTTTGAGAGAAATGAGGAAACTTATCCGAAGAGATTTTCTCCGCAGATGGACCCGGACAGTGTTTCTATGCTCAATGGAGACGTAGTCGACGAGAATAAGATAAATGTATTGATCATCAACATGTCAAACAGGACAAGGCTTGAAAATGAAAAAATGGATGTGTAATCTGGGATATTCTTAATTCTTAATACTATTAGTATATAAGGAGAGATTTTGAGAAACAATATTCCTCTAGAATTCCTATAGGGTGTTGATGTTAATAATTGCCATTTTTGTCAGTCAACAGTCAGAATATATTGATCTCCCTGCTTTGTGGTGCTTTCTTGTTATATGGTAGACATGCACTGGTGAAGTGTACTTATTTCCAATCCTATTATGTACTTATTTGCATAATAAAATATTTGTTAAATATGTAGTGTACTTGTACTTTGTTACTGTGTGGGTTTTTTTGGTAATTTTTTTTTTTACATTTATCTATATGTACATCGATCTGTTCTTATTTTTTCGATTTCTTTCACTGTATTTTTATTTGTGACTGAAAGCCAAAATATCAATCAAATCATTAACATCATTATTCAACATATTTCATCTTTTTTGTGGGGGTCCGTTTTGTGAACGATGATCTTTTTTATATATACATGTAAATTATGTTTTGATAAACACTTTGTATATGTACAAGTACGTTGTTTTGTTTAACTCGTTGCACGTATATACTAACTTTTAAGTATTTCATATGTTCTTATTTAACGTTCATGGAATATGTCAAAAGAATTTATTGTACATAAATCTTCTTTTTTTTTTACATAAAACATAAAAAATGAATTTTGTTTCATAATTTTACTCTTCACTTCTTAAGTCGATCTGTGTATGCATCTGAATTATGACATGTTTAAAAATGACTTAAATTGTTTTTTAAAAATACCCGAAAATGCTTGAAATTGTGGCATTGCTTTAGAAGCGCACCAGTTTGGGCAAAACTAAGAATACCCCCCCCCCCCAAAAAAAAAAAAAAAAAACCAAAAACCAACCAAACAAACAAAAAAAAGCCAAAAAAAACCCGCACAAAACAAAAACAAAATACACAAGCAGAAAAAAAAACCACGGGCGGATGTTTTTACCCTGGAACAATTTGACATATACATTTACGGGTATTGTATATTTTAAATATGCAACAGCTATGATACAACACACATCTTCCTTTGAAAAGGGAAATTACTCTTAAACTGACTGCTTTCACTGGTTTATGACGACCTTGTATATTTCGTATTCTGGGGTCGTCTATTACTTGATTTATATATATATATATATATATATATATATATATATATATATATATATATATATATATATATATATATATATATATTTATATATATATTCTAATTTGCAAATTATTTAATAAAAGATGAAACATATTTGGCTTATTGTAATATTTTTAGTTGATTAAATTGCATTTTTCGACTGGCAACAAAAAAAAAAAAAAATACGTGTCCGCGATTTTTTAAAAACAGCTAAGACGAATAGGTTACAATTACAAATAAGAAAAGCATGAAGCCGTCTGAATTCTTTTCTTCCAAAAAATAATAATGAAAAGGGTGTTATCTATGCCTTAAGTACATGTGTTGTGTATTGGGCAGGTGCATTGGTGCTTCACGTACAGAAATTAAAATGTTTATCGAGGATTCAAATAAAGGAATGATGTCGGAATAAAGAAAAAAATAACTGTCATAATATCAAACACACCAAATTCAAGATATTTAAATCCTCTTCAGCATATCTACATATAGATATAATCTATTTTATATATATACCGTCCATTTTCACATTGCCGTGTTATGTGGGCCCATACACACATGTATACCAATATATACATCTGTTTACATAAATGGAATCGTTTGGTTTTAATAAGCCTTCAATCGCGGTTTGCCGCACGAATATGAGAACTAGGGTGGCGTATATTATAGTGCCAGAATGGGTCAACTTTACCATAAGCTGCGGGTTCGACCAATGCTGAGAGAGATATATTTGTATATAACTTAATTACCTGGCTTTAAATCTTATTAACGTGTTAATGAAATTAGAGGACCTATAGAATAAACCCCCGGCGTACTTCTTGGCTGACACCCATTAACAGTTTTGGGATTCAAAGAGAAGACGGATTACGCATCGCGGGGAGAGGTTTTTGTGAAAACCTCGAGAAGTGACATCCAACTTTCTTCTAGCTGTCGGAATAACGTATCTATAATTCATGTAAAATGTTCTTTATTTTCCAAGGCTGATGTACGTTTCGGCGGAAAATGGCGGTTTTTCCATTAGTGGAGATTCTTGTTTTACGCTTACGACCAGCGGGGACCGGGTTCCGCAATAGAACTGGAGGACCAAAATTACGTTATGGGATTAAAACTCAGTAGTATAAAGCAAACATTGTGTAACGAAGAGATTTTTATTTGCGGCCGTTAAACGCAAATGAAGAAGTGGTGAAACTGTTTTTCTCCCTGAGGGGACACCGGATCCCTCCTAATCGTTTAATAAGCAGGAGATATAATCCTATAATCCTGGCTCAAAGAAAACCGGTGTTAGACTCCCTTCTTTGAATATAGCTCTTCTATATAAAGTGGTTTTATACACAGACCGCAAAAGTTTTGGTTTTAATTGCTGTTAATTTTTTGAGTGTGTTTGAATTGACGAATATATGTGAATTAATGAAAGTTTTTAGGATTGTAACGGCGGAGTGTCCGTTTTGACTTCAAATGTGTATATGTGACGTGTATACAACTGAGTGAAAGTTTTTAAGGAGACGATGGCGGAAAGCTATAAGCGCCGACCCCTGGGGTATGACCTTCCCTATATATCTACGGTGGAAAGATATCTGTCCAGTTTGAACGGTGTTTCCAATCAACCTCAGGTGAGAATTTAATCAATCAAAACGTTTACCGGAATAGTTCAATTCATTCTAAAATATTTCGGGGAAATGACTCCAATAAACTATTTTTTTTTAAACTGCATTGAAAATTATTAATTAAATTAAGATTTGATACTATAAAATTCATGAACCGTTCTTTCACATTCATACTCAATGAGTTGAACTGGGGGATACACGCGTACGTGAAAGATAAATATACCTTTAATTACTGTTTTAAACACTAAAATATCTTTAAAAAAACCACACCCCCCCCCCCAAAAAAAAAAACAAAAAACAAAAAAACCCAAAAAACCAACAAACAGATTAACTGCGTTTGTTTCAACAAATAAGAAAGTAAACATATATTTAACAATGTTTCATAGTCTTGCAACTTCATATACATCATGCAATTATCATGCATATACATGAAAGAAATATTAATAATTTAAGGATGAACACATATATAGGCCTAATGCATGCATTCATGAAATAATATAGCGTGTATAAACAAATTGACTTGTTTTTTTTCTCTCCTCCTCAACCTGGGGAGTAGCCCTTTCCCTGTATAAAAAGAGGAGGCAAAAGACAGCTTCCAGTTGACTACTTATTTTATTCAAGTTTACTAATAAAACATTCCAATCAAATTCCACAATATAATATAATGTATAATTAATAACAATAAACATTGATTACAAAAACTCTGAAAATAAGATATTATATTTACTTGAACCTTCTGAATCATTTTTGTTAACTTTTATTAAAACCGCGCAAGTATCTTACTATGATCTTACCTGTATAAAAAGAGGAGGCAAAAGACAGCTTCCAGTTGACTACTGGAGAGCCGCTTTCCCCGCACCTCCCTTTTATACGCACGGACACTACCTCCGATCTCCGGACCTTATAAGTAAATGCGATTAAGTGCATACTAATGATCTGACGCACCGTGGTCAGTAGAAGCGTTTTATTTAGATTTCTGACCCGGCATCGACAGGCTCATCACTGGACTTAATAACACATTTCTCCATGAACCTAAATAAACATACGTTATCTATTTACCGCATGTCCTTTAACCAATTTCTGTATAATTTCCGTTATGATAAACCGTTCTTTCACATTCATACTCAATGAGTTGAACTGGGGGATACACGCGTACGTGAAAGATAAATATACCTTTAATTACTGTTTTAAACACTAAAATATCTTTTAAAAAACCACACCCCCCCCCAAAAAAAAACAAAAAACAAAAACAAAAAAACCAAAAAAACCAACAAACAGATTAACTGCGTTTGTTTCAACAAATAAGAAAGTAAACATATATTTAACAATGTTTCATAGTCTTGCAACTTCATATACATCATGCAATTATCATGCATATACATGAAAGAAATATTAATAATTTAAGGATGAACACATATATAGGCCTAATGCATGCATTCATGAAATAATATAGCGTGTATAAACAAATTGACTTGTTTTTTTTTAAATTGCATAATGATATGAAATAAGACATTTTTACTTTCTTCCTAAAATCAACTTGTGTACACGGATTTATGGTTTTGTTTTGTTTTTTTAAATCAAAGTCTAGTTACAAATTAAGAATGTATTTCACTCATTACTTCCGCGTAAAAATGTCCTTGATTCTTACGAGCAATCGAAGTTATCTTTCTTTTCTCTTGTTCTTTTTTTTATTTCCCAAATGCACATGAGAACACAATAAAGTGACTCCTCCCCCCCCCCCCCCCCAAAAAAAAATGAATAACAAAAATTACTTTGGCTATGTGTCAGTATTTACATGCACTTATAAGTGTATATTATTCTTGTAAATATATGTATTCGTAAAATATTCTATTCAATTTCTGATAAAGTTTAAAAACAAAGTAGCATTGAATTGTGAGTCTAATATTTGAGTATTTTAAAAAAAAAATACCCACAAAATCAAGAATATTGCCGATTATTTCTCGCATTCTCGTAATATTCTGGTTAGACTGTAACTTAGTGTAAGCTGTTCAACGCAGCATGACGGTTGGTAGTAAATCGGCCCAAGAGGTTCCGAATGTCCTTCTTTGGCGTTGTGGGCGGGGCTAAGCTGATTTGAACCCGCATTGAAAACAAATCGTGATTTCCACCTGAGGAAAGACAAGATGTGTGATCACACAGCGTTGTTTATTTTAAAACACACCACAACAGAAAATGGTGTGAATGTAAATAGAAAGTTTTAACTTGAGTAGCCAGACTGCATGGGAGGAATTTAACGGAGTTTATTTTCTGGAGTTTGTCTTTTTAATTTTTCTGTGATAATCCCGCCTTCGAGAGAGGAAACTATCGAATCGCATTGTGAAAAACGGGACGGGGGAGATAGATCTCTCCTCACGTGTAAAATACCGCTAACAGGGCGAAATGACGGTAGTGCACAGTTGGTAACAGTGAAGGATTTTAATCAGGATAATTTCTTTTTAATTTATTCGTTTTAATTATTTTGATGTGGTTTCTATCTGTGAAATATTTTACTGGGGGATGAAAATGGCCACATTTGGGGGTGCGATGATAGATGAGGAGGAGAGACCCGTGGACTCGGGGGTCATACCTAAAACTTATACCACGGTGAGGCTAAATAAAAATCGTATTCTATATTTTACTGTACATATACCCCTAATGTGCTATAGTAGTGATTAGGGTCCAACAGTGAAAAAAAATGTCAGGTTGTGTATGTACAACCTGGTTAGGTTAAGAACTTCTCTTAATGCATAAAATCTCAAAGAGAAGTTTTGTAACATATTTTTCAGTGATTTCTGTTTTATTTAACACAGAGTCCACCCCTGGCACATCAAGTATCAGCTGGGAAACCCTGCTCCAACTGCAGAGAACTGTGTCCAGGATTTGAACTTCATTTTTGGAGGTGAGTTAGTTACTCAGAAAAGCAGGTGCCCTTCGACAACACTCAAGTTATTTTTTTACTACATCTTCTTTTTTGGTTTTATTAAAGATGAAAATCACAAAACTTGCTGATTTTTAGAAGAAAAAAATCAAGTTATGTCTGGAGGTGTTTTTGCATTTTGTGGGACTGTTGGTGTTTTCTTAAATGTACAATTTTTTTTTTTGAATTAATGCTTGCTACGTATACATGAAGTTGAAGTATACACCTGCTGCTGGTAGCATTAGTTTTAAGATACGAGGGAAACTTTATATCTCCGTTGCGTTTCTAATTCTAAATACCTATCTGGGAGCCATAATTTGATCATCCGTTATAGCACTGAAAAAGGTGGAGCATTTTAAAAGCGTTTTAGATTACTTGCTGTGGAAATTCTTTTCAGACAAATTCACACAAAAGCTAAAGCAATACAGTATATCTATTCTCCACTAAGATTTACTTATTTAGTGGGCCGAGGCTTTTTAGAATTTATATCATTTTAACTTTTATTGACATACAGAGAAAAAAAAATGCATTTTGGCAAACATTTCCTGACAAATTATTTAAGACCAACATGATGAAATTGTTCAAAAACTAAGCTGGCTATTCTCCAAAAGGCACCCGTTAGATAAATAAAACCCAAATTAAACTGGTCCCAAAACCCCCCTGCTGTAGTATATAGTAAAATGAGTAAGGGTAATGCATACAGCGTCTCAGCTAGGTAACACGATATGTCCTGTATTAGTTTGCATTGGAACGAAAATTCTTTTCAGAATTTAATTCCAAATCTAGCACAATTTCAATCTTGTGTTCACTGTTAATGTATACCAATATATATATATTTATCTAGTTTACAAAATCTTAAACCCATGTCATAAATTGCATGTAATTTACAGCACAGCTATATAATATGTGGATATTTATCTTAGATTAAGATAAAATCTTTTCATTAGATCATGTACATGATGAATAAATTATGATTGATTAGTAATGATATCAGAGGGTTTGATTCTGGTTTGGTTCAGATAGCCATACTTCCCCTAGGGTACATGTAGACATATAGATAATAATCTCGGAGAGAATTAATCTGTTTGGTTTGTAAATATGTACATCCTGTGATCTGCATGTTACGTAACATTTTTTTTGGGAGGGGGGTTGGGTGGTGGTGACATTGATGTAGGGAATTAATATTTTTTTCAAATAACTGTAACAGATGTGGAGAGAGAGAGAGAGAGAGAGAGAGAGAGAGAGAGAGAGAGAGAGAGAGAGAGAGAGAGAGAGAGCATCTATACAAGTAATCTGTGCCAAATCTGGAGTGAGGAATGGACTTGAATCCAATTAAGTGACATATTGATAGAGAGAGGGATGAAGGTTGAAAAAGGAGAAAGAGAAAACATTAATACATGTATTTTTCTTTGTAACAGTTATTCCCATGACGTCAAAATGTCTGAAGTCTTCTCATTTTGATCTCCAAATGATTTGATTAATGGATATATCCATGACACTGTCTAGATGCAAAATTAATTAGGATTAATATTTTTTTGTTGGCATGGGCAAAGGGTTAATGTGAAACATTTAATACCAGGAAATGCAGACACAGGGCAATCACTGGTCACTCTTGAGAATTCACGGCCTATACAGGTCTGTAAGTGTACACAGCGATTCATATCTATATCGTAACTATTTGGACAAAGCTTGTATCAATCACTCCCATTCAAAATCGAGTCCATAATGTGTGAAAGGGCCTACAGATATGAATGAAGTAGAGAGCTAAAAACTTGATAAAATATTTAAACAATTGGTGACAAAAGGGGTTTCAGATTCCGCCTAAATCAAAGGAAATTACTTAAGCACACAAGTGCAAGCAAGGAAGAAAATAGATTGAGACAGTGTAATTTTCAAAATAACTCGTTATTGTATATATCAAACTGTATATTCGATGGAAAATATTTACTTACTTTTCCCTTGTTTCTATGTCTATATTTGTATAATGTACTATACTAAAATAGATATTATGTGAATATATATAATAGCCCATCATTGTGGACTGTTTATTTAATTTTGAAGTTTTGCGTCAGTCCAGTTTTTATTTCACACAGGAAAGTGCTACATTTTATGCGCGTGTGATTTCCAGTGAGCTAACAGTACTAATCTTAACAGATAATCTCCAAAAAACTAGTGGGAAGATAATAACACACCTTATCTCCCTTTCACCTGATGGTAATGTCCCATCACTTATTTCACAGCTCCTGACCCCCTAAGTGTTGGTCAGTTACGGCCTCCAGTGGGGACAGCTTTTATTGGCCACTGTTTCCTTAGCAAGTAATTTTTTCCCCTTTATCACCAGGCCATTGTAATTCATCAATTGTCCAATATTTAATGATTTTATTGTGGGTTTATTGTGTGAATTTATTGGTCTGATGATGATGGTCCTTAGCTGTTTATGTTGGGGCAATTAGGTCTTTATGGCCCCTCTGGCTTTGATACCTGTGGGGTCAAGGTGTGAAAGTATAGAATAAGTTATGCAAGTAATTACTTTCAAAGCCATGTTGTTGAGACAGGTATTCAAAAGTGGACACCATTCTCCTCAAGATTAGTGGAAAGATATATCAGACAGTTTTATGTAGATCAAGGAGATTAATTAAAGATAATCTCTTAATTCTGGTCACTTTCAGGGGACTGGAAATCATTTGCCATATGTGAATGTTTTTCTAGATTAACAAATGTTGGGAAAAAGATCACCTTAAATAAACAATATTAAACAAACTGTCCTTTAATCTTTTTCATTTTTCCCCAAAAATTTGAAGAATCTGTGAAAGTTCCTTTGACTCGTTAAGGTAAATAAAACAGAATTGACTGTTGATTAAATAATTGACCAACTTGGGTGCATTGTCCAATATGTAGCTTTCACACAAAATATGGACTTCATTGTTCATTCAATGGTGTCAGAAGCAAAGAACAGATTGAGCTTTGACTTGATTAAAGGACAGACTTTTATCACCATTTTCTGTTTATATTTACTAAGTAGGTACATAATTATCTTCGCTGTAATGACAAGTTTATCTAGGTATCAAACTGGACAACAGGCCCCTTATGTCCCATAGAAACACGCTGTTGCTGGCCATTATAAGTAAAGTTTCTGGAGATTTTCGGTTGTAAACATAACAGGGGGGGCAAAAAGAAAAGAAACCCAGACAGTGGGCTGTGGTGCCACATCCAAACACAGAAAAAATTGTGCAAACAGAGAGGGAGAAAATGGCAGTGTTTACATTTGAGGCTACCGTTGAAAAGCATGGACACAAAGAGAGTTGATGCGAATCTCTGCGATTGTTATTTCTATGGCTAGGATCTGGTTTTCATGCATTCTTTAATAAAAAAAAAACTTTATAAAAGACTTACAAAATGTACAGTACATTGTTGCTCAGAAGACCCGATCTACCGCTCAGACATCTTTCAATTTTTTGTTTCCATTCGAAGGTTGAAATATGTGCTAGAATAATTGTGTAATTTTAAATTAATGGAAGTTTGAAAAATGTTCCTACCACCTACAGGCGATATATTGAACTCATATTTCATAGAACATTCCACAGAAGCATGTCTGCTATCTACCAGTATTAAATGACTGCCTGGATGGAATTGGGTTTTGTTTACATTACATAATTATCTAAACATTTCATTTGATTTTACACACGCACACATCCACTCACCAACTCCCACTTTTAAATATCTCTCTTTTCAATACTTTTTAATTTTTTTAGCCAGCAAATTGCATGCGTGCTCAAAATATGACATATTAATATAATTGCACCCATGCACATGAAACTTTTGTCATTATACTCGTTGACCACACTATCAATATTCCTTTTATTCTTCGTAAATTGGTTACCATTTACAAAATCAGAATTCCCAGACAATCCCATTTTGGGGATAATTTCGGTATAATCTCCTGGAGATTAACATTTTTCTCAATGATGTAAGCGCCGTAGAATTATGTATGGGATATAGTTTATATCTAGTGAATTTCACACAGAGGGACTCTCATTTCAAGCTTCAATGGTTAAATTTAAGTCAAGTTACAACATAATTTAGTATCATTAGGCGGATAAAAGAGCTTCCGATATTAAACCCCCTTTGAATTTGACGATATCCAATTAAAGGTTGGCTTGTTGTGGTTTTTGCTACATTAGAGATGTTTCAGTAGGGGACTTTTGAGGACTATCGTAGTTTCAATTGAATGAAATGATCAAGACAGTTACACAATGGGAAGAATATAAATAGGGCCGGATTTTGCCATTTCATCTTATTAAATTGATTTTTAACCTGTCATTGGGAAAAGAAAAAAACTTGTGTATCATATCTTTTAAAATATGTGGTTCAAATACCGTACTGCTTCTTATGTATTTTTCAGTTTATCGGTAAAGGGAATATTGAGGTGTGCAAAAATATAGAACAAGTATAATTATACACCTTTCATTCCATTGCTGTGCAAATTTTCTGCATAATTTATAGACATGAGCATTTGGCAGTCGAGTGCAGCTAGAGGGGTATATGAAACCAACTTGTCGTTTTCTTTTTTACATGTACATTGCATGGATTCGCAAAGCATCTCAGTAATTTCTGGTATCATAGTGACACAATACCGCCCATGTCAATAGCATGTGGGGAGGGAATTTGATTATCCAGATAAATTATTTTTTCACCTGCAATTAACAAGCCTTTTACTTGACACCTGTACAGGTATAAAAATGACAGGTGTCACAGGTGAGCAATAAACAATACCTATTTAACATCACAGTCTTTGCCTGTGTCTGTCCATGCAAATACACAGATTGTGTATATATACTGACACTATAATATAGTCAATCGCCTTCTTTTTAGAAAAAGTGCATGCAGTGTCAGTGTTTTATTTCCCTTTCAATATAATAGTCTAAAAAAAATGCAATTGTGTGCAGTCATTTTTGTTGTTGTTCCATTTGACGCATGTGTGTCTTCATAGCTGTCTGCTTGCCAATCAAATTCTTAAAGAATGTGTGAAATACGGTAGCTTTGAAATGTTCCTCTGCAAAGACAGCAAAAATTGGTATCCTAGCTTTAACACAATACAACTAAGTTTTTAAAAACCTTTATCTTGCTTTAAAGACTTATTATCTTGTGATAAATTGTTTTACAATAAATTGTGCATGTAATAATAGTACATAACCATGCATTTTTTCGTCAGACTCAATTTTCAAAAATATATGGTGGGGGGGGGTGTGGTGTGGGGGGGGGGGGGGGGTCAAAGGAATAACTGAATCTAAACGTGCTTAAGTTGTTTGTGTAAAATTAAATTTGTTTTCAATGATAATTTCATCATCATCATCATCATCATCTTGATCTTCATCATCATCACCATCCTGATATTATTTGATTCTAGCTCTCTGTAAGCTTACCCCTGTATATCTGGTGTCTCAATCTGACAGTGGTCGATCCCTGGAGGGGGAGATAAGGTTAATTTGTTCAGTTTAATGCCCTGCACTTGTTGAGGCTGTGAGGGAGCCGCCAGTAATTTATTACATACTACTGGAATCTCTTCCCATCCCCACTGACCACCAAACAGCTTGTTCAGCCATGTTTTATTCCTGGAGAATTTGATAAAACATAGTGGAAACAAGTTTAGCGATCAGTGGTTGGATGATAATTCTATTGATTTAACTGTGTGTTATAGATTACAGTTTTAAAGATTTCTTTTTATTAATATTTTGAATGCTTTAAGAATGTATGATGCTATTTAAATGATGGAGAGATTAGAATATATGTAGATGTATCATAAACTGAAATGTAAAGTACGCCATTTATTACTATTAAATTGTTTCATTTTTATCTGGGAGCTGAGCTCAGCAAATGCTGACAGTATTTTTATAAAATCTCTGATTTGATTTTTAAAAAGTACTTATTTCTTAGAAGTTTTGTAGATGCTATAAAACTGTTTGAAGATCCTGATTTTCACATGCAGAGGAAAAAATTCTTCTTTTGAACTAACACAGTGGCTTATCTCCCCTTTGATCTGCTGACCTAAGGGCCCATAACTCTGGCCCTCACAACTCAGTTATTACTATGTTTAGGCGTGTATAGTGTTTGTGGAATGTTGTACTGTCTATCATCTTTGAGGTCTCAGCCATCTGGATACGATGTAGTGCAGTTCCTTCCTTTACGATCACCACAAAGATAACCTTAGATCTTTTGCATGGTCTTTAGATTGTTCTGGAGGTATCCATGTTTTGTCTCTGTTACAATTCCCTTTTATTTTCTTTAAGGCTTAAAATGTGCAAGCCATCCAGGGTGAATGCTTTCCTGATGAATTTTCAATAGCCCCATGTTAAAAGCTTAATTATGGAATTGTTGAATGAATTATGGGTAACAAGTGACCGGCTTGCCTGTGAGAAATTAACACATGGGTTCCAATGATGAGGGGGTTCCTGCTGTGTAGCAAAACTATTCGAGATTTAATGGCAGTCAAATGGGATCTAGTAGGAGGGGGGGAAGTCTTACTTGATGGATTTTCCTGAACAACATGTCCCATGATGAAACAAATGCTCCAGTGATCTTGTTTGTTTCTACTGATAATCTCACTGCCTGTAACATCTAACATATTACACAAACAGAGGAATGTTTAAAAACTTGCAAAATGTTGTAGAACTTTGTCTCCGTCTTGATGAAAACTGCAGAAAACAGAGAGTAGAAAAAAAAAAACCAGGGAATTTTGGGGTCTTCATTTTTAGAGGCTTGCAGCTTATGACTGATGAATGGCAGACACAAGGGGGAAAAATATCATGGGGGCTCTTACTTCTTTTCACCATAGGAATTGGTGTTATTTTGAAGGAGATAAAATATTAATTTATTACATTGCTGGAAGCTGTCCCCTTTTTATTTGGGGGAGGGGTGTGTGTGTGTTGGGGAGGGGAGGGGGTACAGAGTCTGGGGACCCCCTTATCACAGATTCCTAGAGTTCAGATTTAGTTTACCTTGACATAGCAATTTCCTTCTTATCATGTATACGACAAGGCAGGAAATGTTCAATTTGAACTTAAAATGAGGGTTATTATAAAACATAGATAACATAGCATTCAAAAAATGTGGTCATGTTTAATATCAAATCTATACCAGAAATAAATTTGGGGGTTCTCTCTTATTTCACTTCTATCAACTTTGAATTCAGAGTTAGGGAATTTCAATTAACAGAGATGGAACAAAAAATCTAGCTTGCACCATTTCATTCATTGCTGAATTATTACATGGAAAATATAGGAAGTGCCACCTAACAAAATGAATGGAATTGCAATCAGGAGATTCTTTTGCATTTCTCAAAGATGTGATTTTTTAAAATCCTGTCCTAAACAAAAAGGCCCATGAAACACAATAGAGGGAGGGATAGGGGGATTCCATTCTCTGCCGATGTCACAAGAACTATGGGAAGCATTGTATTATCTCTCCATGGTCAGTGACTGCCCTATTTTAATTGAGCATCGAGTTTGATTGAGTACCGAGACTGCTCAGGTTCAGGCCTAATGGTTGTTAAGCCTTGCATGCACATTCCTTTATCTTTTGTGTTGGAGATCAAAATGAGAAGGAATATGGGTTTTGGTTATTTGAATTACCTGGCAATGTCAATATGTCTGTGCATCTTGGTATACATTTTCGAAAAAGTCAATAAATATAAGTTTAATTTTTAAACTGTTCATTTCCTCCTTTGAGGGTGCATGAACAAACTAATTACAGGAAAGTTTACAAAGGTGTCAACTTAAATATTAAAATAACAATTCAGTATGTCTGCTCATGTTCTTGACAAGAAATTTTAAATAAATCCGAAGTATCTTTATATCTGAGTCCCATGAGTTATGATGTTCATTAAAGGGACAGTTTTCATTTAGTCAGGTCTCCAGGGCTTTTTCTGGGTTTTTGTTTGACCACAGGGTGTGCCCCCATGAGGGAATAATTTGATAAACTCCTAGGAACCTTTCAACCAGTGCAGTTCTCATGGTATCTTCATTGCAAATCTGTAAGCTAGGAGGCCAATGATGTATTGTAGGGAGCATTGTTGACAAAAGAAAGACTGACAATCTGAGAAATGGGGAGAATTTTTTTCCTTTCACTTTCTTTAGTAAGTCCTTTCAATGGTTTTATTAAGATTTATTGAGTGAACTTAAGGTTTCGAAGATTTCCTATATAGAATGGCTGTCTGAAATGAAGTGTTTTCCTTCTCCATTGTGAATCTTTTTATCTTTTTTATGAACTCTGAGGAATTTTTAAATTCAAAATAAATCTTTCAAAGGAGATTCAGTGAAAAAACATTTGTTCTTACTTGCCATGATCCTTAATTAGGTTATGTCGAAAGATATTTTTTGCATTGTGACAAATTTTTACATTGTAACACAAATATATCTGATATGCAGTTTGGCTTGACATACCCATGCAGATGTAGGTTGTTCCAAAAGATTGATATATTAATCATGTAATTAAAAATTAATGGAGCTGCTCCTATGAAAAAGTATATAATAACTTTAATAGTGAAAGTGATTTATGATGTAGTGTAATATTGATTATCTGTAAGAGAAGATGATCATAATAGTTATGGAATTTTAAATTCCCTTTAATATTATGCAAGGTTTATTGACGAGATTCACCTTTGTTTCAGTGCAGTGAAAAAATAAATGCATTTTGTTACAAATCATTGCACTCCAGCTACCTGGTGCAATTAGTGCTATAAGGGTAATTAACTGAGTTTCTATATAAAAATCTCTAGAACTTAGAACTTTTATTTGAATTGATTTAATTCCTTTTAAAGACAAAATCAATAATTCTTCCAGTCATGATTTGCAGAAAATTTTGATGATGGGAAAGGGGCATTTCCAGAAATATTTTTCAAAGGGGGGGAGGGGGGGAGTGTCCGATGGTTTTTTGAGTTTGCCCAGGGGGGGGGGGGGGAAGATAAGTCCATAACCATGCAGGACTCTATATTTCTTTTTAAAGAAATGAAGCATGGGAGAAAAGGTAACACACAGTACTTTGGGCTTTGAGATATTTACACTTTGTATTAACAGATATCCTTTTGATTTAATCATTTGAGTAAATAACATGCAGTATAAATAGAAACTGATCGAATCAAATAATTCAGGAAATGGCTTCTTAATGTGCTAAGAATCAAAATTCTGCCATCTGTAATCCCAACTTTTAACAGCTTTGGAGCTCTTCAGAACCCTTTCGCTAGAGAAGTCGCTTTGGTTTCAATATCGGACAGTAAGAACTTGTTTGTCCTCTGGATTGAAATTTGAATTAAGGTATTTATCAGATAAAAAGGGGTTTTAAATTTAGTTACAGCAAAACAATATGCTTTCATTTGATGTATCAACCTGAAGTGTTTTGGCGGAACATGACTAACTGTATTCTTGAACACTACTGAAAACAAGATTAAAAGGTACAAGCACATATATATATAGCTATTACAGGCCTTTATTTCTCCCAGCGGAGTTGATATTTCTCAAGAAGAGGCTTTATTGCTAATAGTTCATCTTCCTTTTGGCTTTTGAATTCCCAAGTCTCTTGTATAAACTGTCAAAAATGTGTTTCGATGCAGCAACAGGCCTTTAATGCAATTCCCCACCATCATATGCAATATTTATGTGCAGTGAATTACGATACAGTGTAACATTTGACATAGAGCTTGCTTTTTGGAGGTGTAAACTGCAATGGAAAACAGAATCAGACGAGGAATTAATTCAATTTCCTATAACTGATTGCCGCTATCAATAAATTGTTGAATTTGATAAGACTGTATCAGGGCATGTTTTTCGTCTTCTGCTTATATTTACATGCAAGCTCACAAGCTCGGGAGATATTGTGCAACCTTACTCTAGGTTTTTATAGGCTATCTGCATTTGCAGAATAGCACGCGAAACTGATTCATTTTCTCTCTAAGTGATCTCCATACTTTCCAAAAAACTTCAAATTGGAAAGACATCTCCGATTATTATTTTGACATATGGAATGATAGAGGGCTTCATTTTCGATATTGGAAGGGAAAAAAAAATCTTTATGCAGAGCTTTTCAAAACCTGACAGCTGCATAAATGCCCTTTGAATCATATGTTGCCATAGTAATAATATTGTTTGTTGTCTGAGGGAATGATATTCCCAGATTTAGCAAGTAGAAGGAAGAATGACTCTTTACATTGTTAGGGCTTCTTTGATGTTTTGAAATATAAAGCTCTCCGGACCTGTTGTCACTAACAGAATACAAGTACTTGGGGTTCATAACACTGTATAGTTTTGCTATTATTGTTGGGTTATGTTTGCATATTTTCAAGTTACAGAATAGCCTGTTGATATGCTAACTGCACACTCAGTATCTTGCGCGGCATGCATTAACTTTAGAAAAGATATAGAAAGATTCGACTTTAACAAGTGAACATGTGTCACAAATTTGCAGGCTACTACGGTATATCATGTAAACTTGGGAGTCAATTTTAAACCCAAAATTGCAAGAGGATTACACTGTTATAGTATGGATCCTGTCAGGTCTTCCATGAGTAAATATACAACAAATGTGCGGTAAACAGATATCGTTTCCTTTTTCTCCACCAAGAAAGGTGATGTCAGGTCAACATTGACACATCTCGTCTATCGATCAGTGACATTAAACAAAAGTAACTTTTTCAAGATTAATTTATTTGGCCCATTTTGTTTCCACTTCTCTGGTCATATTATGTTGTGTTTCTTTTTTTAAGACTTTGTCAGAAAATAAGAGCAATTCTTGAAATGTCAACATCGCAGCAGACTTGATTTTTTTTTTTTTTTCATTTTTTGGGCTAATCTCATGATTTACAATAACAGTACTGATAAGTTCTGTTGCGTGTTTGTTGTGTTTTAAAGAGCGCTGAGTTGAAAGGGAGTCTGTGTTTACACTGAGTAACCGGAGATCTCAGAAAGCTCCTTGTCCGAGCCGCACAGTTCACTCTGTCTTCCTCGAATTAGAATTGTTGACAGTCTGGTGCATATGGCGACCCTTGAACAGCTTTGTTGACATTCCAAGTTTATTAAAGAAAAAAACATCTGCGAAAAATCTCAGTGTCTTGAATGCATGAGTCTCGAGTCTCGTTCATTACACTAGCTGTAGTAGGAACGCTGATTAACTCCATAACTTTTGGAGATAATTGCCATTAAGAACCTTGAAGATATTATATTTGGCTGATTTTGATATTTATTTTTCTGCTTTCGACCATCCCATCAAAGGTTTATTTGCCTTCTATCACTGAAAAATTCATCAGCGCTGAGATATATAGAGATGATCATGTTGTAAATGGAATGATTTAACGTTTAAAGCTATAGAAGTAATGAGATTTGAAATACATGTTTTGAAATATATATATTTTATTTATTCAAAGTGATTTATTAGTGCTCTATGAATTGGTTGTACTAGTAAAAGGATGAAATAATGCTTCAATTAAGGTAATTTAAATCTTAACATTTCAGTTGATATTTCAGCTTGGTTTCTCACCTTATATGAATTCTTTTGTTAGAAATTAGTAAAAATTATTTAAAGTGAAAAAAATACAAGAATGTATGTGAGTAATTTAGACAAATCAACGCAATCTATGACGAAGATAGGAAATTGATGATTAAAAATAGACTCAGGATACAATATTACGCATTTGATATACATTTTCTCTTTTTTTAAAACAAATCAGCGAAATAAACGGACACAAACGGAATAACTAGTCACAAACTCGCTTGCATCTGTCGGATTCCGATTGCGTAATCAAAAACAGAGAGATCATATGTTTGTGTAATTATAAATGTTTTAATTGGTCTCCAGATGCCCTTGTTTTCTTTGGTTTCATAAGCAAAGAACAAATGAACAGGCCTTTGCTGTTAGAAGTCTTCGTAAGCAATGCGCGCTGTAGAGAAATAGAAAATAAGTTGATTTCAGGAACATGAACAAAAAATACTTGCAGATTTCTAGTGGTTTTTGGCAGTTATGGTTTTCGCAGAAATTATTATTTTTGACATAGGAAAGAAACTGACACATATCATGTTTTTCTGACACATCAAAGCTTTCAAATATTGATGACGGATTGCAAAGCATTGTGGGTTTGGAAAATTTTCAATTTCGGAAACATATTGCATTGCATTGATTATGAATGTATTATGAGCTCATTAAAAGATAGCCACGATTCTTTCTCTGATTTTCCAATAATTATACCAAGTACATATAAAATTATTTTTTTATCCTCAATTTGTTTCAACCTTTCTATTATGGTATCGTAATTTCTTTGATCATGCACTCTAATACTTGCTACATTTACATGTACATGGAGTAATGCATGTGTATATTTAACTCAGTTAATGATTGTACTTGTTTTTTATTTTGAATACTTGTACTATTTTTTATAAACTTGATAAGAAATTTCTGCGATATAAATACATGTACCGGTATATAAAGAAAGAGTCATTTGAGTGTTTTGAAGAATTGCATCGAAATTTTTTTTACATTTTTTGTAATTTTGAAGATACTTCTAAATTTTTTAAAGAAAGAGGTGTTCAAAGAGGTTATTCATAGATAGAATCTATAGACATTTGTTCATACAACATCAGGAATTTAAGCCTAACAAGCATGCATTAATAACCCATGTGTCAACTTGTGCAAGTAGAGTGTATCGACCACGTAAAAACACCTTTATTTCACTTTTCCTTCTAAGATTATCTAAAGCAGAGGTCATATCATGTCAAGTTAAATCACATGCAAAATCAATGGAATTTTTTTCACCAGATTATTGCAGGGTTTTTTGGTGGTTTTCTTTTTTGTATGTGCCTTGGGTCTAGGGCTTGTTTTGCAGGTGTATAAGGCGGATAAAATTAAAAGAGGTGGTGATTGTAGCAGTTCCTTTGCCAAATTTACTCCTGAATTTCTCATTACTCCAAGATAAATTGACTTTCTATGTTCCAAAATATGTCAGACACACAAAGTAATTGATTTTAATGTAAATATTTCCGCAACTGCGAAGTGCAAGTTAATGGCTGTGAATTTTTTTGGAGGGAGCTGAAATCTAAGAGTAATTGCAGGTAGATTTTTTCACTGCATTTGAGTGAAGTTTGCATATACCTTGCAAAGATAAGAGAAGAAAATCCGCATTTGAAGATTTTTTCCCCTTTCCTTTTCTCTTTTGAGCCTGTGCAATCTGAAGATATGCTCGCGTTAACATACACTTTACTCAAAAATGAAAAATATTCCCCACTGACTTTAGTTGACAGCTTCTTATCTGGACTTAGATAGACCAATCAACACCACAAAGAGGATAAAAATGTTTACATTCCACATTAATTCTGAATTCCCCTTTGTAAGACATCCTCTTCATTTAGCTTTGTTCCCCCACACCACTTCAAGACCACAAAACTGTCCACTTGTAAAATGGACACTCACGGTGCTCAAACCAGATTATCTCATAAATGTTTGTCAAGGGCTATTTCAGGAAAAGAGGATTATTTTCACAATTTTCAGTATGTTAAGTTCATCTTATAGATGTAACAGTCTTGATCACAAGTGTGAATTTCCTATTTGGATTCAAATGCTTGTCGTTTTCAGATACTCAAAATTTGGCAAGTAACTGCCAGGTGTCATGTTAATTACATATATTCTGTATGTATTTCAGATTTTGTTTGGAAATACATGCCGTTTGGGATGTGTGTATGAAGCGCTTTACCAAAAATTGTGTAAGAAATTGGAGTACTGTTTTATTTTTTTGGTGACACATCTCATTGAAAGGTGTCACCATGAGACTCAATTATCAACTCAAACAAAAGTAATTTTTATTTTACATTTCATGAGATAAATGTTTTGTGATTGTAAAACTTCCCCGTCAGCACTGGTGAGGCGTGTTGACCAAGAAGCAATGGATATGGTCAGAATATATACACATAATGATCAGCTGTATCGATCATAATGTAATGATTCTCAGAGAACCAAAATTCTTATAGATGGTGTTACAAATTCATTTAGCTAAATGATTGCATATTGTTGTAAACTTGTTTTTTTCAAAATGAATTGGATACAAAGTGACATGATTTCTCAAGGGAAATCCAAATATTTTTTCTTTTAGTTGACATGAAAAATGAAGCTGCTTCGTTATACCCAGTAATAAAAACATGGCTACATTGCACTTTTAACTTGTGCTATTTAATTTGGGGTGAAGATATATACCTTAAAAAAAAAGATTCCTAATGCAAGAAAAACGAAGCGACTTGAAGAGAGTTTTAAGGTCTTTAGAGTCATTTCAAAATTACTCATGGAGGGGAGAAAAAAATGGGGGCATGTCGGGAGTTAACACCATAAAATAGCAGATTGATTGCACAGCGCTTTCTGAGACTGACAGTAATTTGGCAAAGATGGATCCATTCACATACAGGTCATTGGAACACTATGGTGCAAAAATATTTATCCCCATCATATAACATTTCTTGGTGTATATCTGCCAGAAATATTTTGTTTCAAGAATATATTCTGCTGTTTCAAATAATTTTGCGTTTGGTTTTGAGATAGACTGTATGAATTCGAGCACGTACATTTCGTTCAATTTACGATCTTTGGTTTTCTCCCAAAATGTCAAGTTTGAAAGGTTTATAATAATATAAAATAAATATAGTGGCCTATCTTATCTTTTTTCTGGGGCAATCTTCATGGCTTTTATATATATTATGTATTTTGGCTTTTAGTGAATAAGCAACCTTAATTCGCTTTTAGCTGACTCCAAGGTGTTATCGATTGAAAAACCATGAAAAGGGCAATCACCTTGGTCTTGACTTTATTCACAAGATGGAATGAAGCATTAAAAATCTTTTTTTGATTCATCGAAGAATGACACCATATCTAGATCTTGGAAGACATTCTGATTTACTAGAACTTTCAAAGACTATAGGCTCGCATGCAGTATCTGATGAGTCACTTTTAAGTAACCCCTATTTAAGAACGAGAGAAAATGAAGGATGGAGAGATAGACACAAATATTCTGCATCATAGAGATTTCTATAAATACCAGACAGTTAGCAATTTTACCCTGGTGCTGAATATACAGATCCTAATGGGTCATTTATTGAAAATAGCATACTATAGCTTTCGAATATTGATGACGTCTAGGATACATTTTTCGTAATGAAAGATTATCTGACCTCCAAAGTCTGACATTTTTTTCCTATCAAAACTAATTGCCTGGAACCACAGTGTACCAGCTTTGGAAGTTAAGAGTTTTGACAACATTGGAGGTCAAAGGCTTAAGTGCTGGAGTGTTAAGGTGTCTGCTCTGAGATGGTACCCAAAGTTGTCAAGCCAAATTTTTCAAGCACCAGGGTACATTTTCAGGTGCTCTTTTTAAGTAAGACCTGATTGAAGTGCAGGTACCTGTAGTTCTGTACGTTTGTGAACTAATCTGACATATTTTATTCCGATTTGTGTCATTGCCATTCGTACTAAGTTTTGGGTATTGGCCAATCCTTATGGTAGAGATTTGGGTGGTATTTATTTGTGTACATACATATTAACTATCTCCCAAGTTGACATAGCAGATTTTTCGACCATGTATGTCAAAATTTTAGTCACTTCTTGGACATAGTCCAATATCCGTCTACCTGACGGATTCAGGTACTTATCCGATCCGACAACCAATTTCTTGGTGGCCTATTGTGGAATTGCCACAGTAATGCATATTCATGTCAGATGGGATTGAGATACTCCGATACTGTCATACAGCTAGCAAGGCAATCCCAGTTAGTTCTAGATCGACCTTCCAGATATAGAAGGGGGGTATCCATGCACAGCACAGCTGTTTATTGTGTACACATTAAGGTGCAAGTTGAGGGCAATCATCAAAGCTTATAGAGTCTCCTTCTATAGAATATTTTTACTTTTTATGCAGCAAAATATGTGAAATTAGAGCTCATTAAGAGTCATAACTTATGGTTTTCTGACTTTGTAATCATGCCCTCAATATTGTCCATAAATTTCGAATTCAGTGGAGCAGACTTATTGGGGTGTTTGGTATTGTATGGATGCCTTTGTTGGGGGAAGACAAGATTAGGCTGGTTGAGAAGAATTGTTGATAGATGAATCGATTTTTATCTGCTGTCAGAAAAAGGTCACGCTTTATTGATCTGGGAAGCTACCATATAGATATTGGGTGATCGATTCTTCAATGGTTGTAATCAGATCTAAAGTAGTATTAAGGATGAGTGGACAAAACTATTGTGAAGTTTAAAAGTCCAGACTTTAAAAAGTTTTGTCCCAATGAAATAAGTGTATAGATTCACAGTTTGGTCTTTTAAACATATATAGGGAATATCCTGACTCCTGAGAATTTATAGTCTTTGAGGTGTACACATACATATGCACTTACTGGAATGCAGAAGATTTTGGGTGGCACCTGTGTACTTAATCTTTGAGGTTTATGACATGACATATTTTGTTACTCAAACAATAACTTTTTGATGATATCATCCCATAATGATTATTCAAATTTCATTTCAAGCAAATTAAATTTTTCATTATATGTATTGCATTTTATGATCGTGCTAAACCATTCTAATCATATTTCTGTCCTCAAAATATTTAAGGATTTACATTATGATGGGGATTATGATATGTCAAAAGACAATTTATTCTTCATTGGAAAAAAGTGACACAGAGACAAATATGACAAAAGCACTGTATCAGATGTGCAGCTGAAACTTAAAGCATGCAGTACAATCTAGTTAAAGCCACCATAGATCATTTACATGCTTGTCAAAATTTGATTGCTGGAAATGGCAGACTCTGCCTTCTTGTCTGTGCATCTTTTTAATTAGGACCCCACCAAGAACAATTTATTAGCTTTCATTTTTGCAGCAGGGGAAAAATGAGGATCAGCAATTTTCCTATCCCATCCCATTAACCGCAGAACACCTCTTTCTCCTTTCAATTTTCTACCACAAGTGATTTTCTGAACATTTAAGAAAATCTGCGAGTGATTACTGGTGTGTTAAATGAGAGCCGACTGGTGTTGCCTCTATGGTGTGCTTCTCAATGCTTTCTCCCTGCATCAGTTTCGCTTCCTTGCTCCTAGACGCAGCCGAACAACTGCGACTTGGTTAGCAGTGAGTGGTAGGGAATGCGAAAATGCTCCCTCTACTTCTAGTAGCTAGCAGAAAGCTATTTTATGGTGCAGATGTCAGGTGCTGGCTTTGGGGATATGTGGAAGAAAGCTGCGTACATCAGAAATACGTCTGCTGGAATGTTAACATGTATATATAACTGTCTCTGTCCTTATTTTCACTATCATGTCTGCCGCGTCTTCATCATAATTACAACTTGTAGCTCTGCTGATCAAATCCCTATTTCAACAAGGTTCCCATTTTGAAGATATTTTGATTGAAATTTAATTTTATTGATGGGAAAATGGCATTTCTTGTAATATAATGTACAATCCTTTTATCATGGCATCTTTGATGCAAAGCAGTGCAAGTCATGGAATTTGACAAACAGGGGAAACGTTGTATTAATGGTATCTGAATATAACCCATGATATATCGAAAAAACATGAATTACAGGTTTTCGAAGCTCTACATGAAGTCATGTAATCAGGAAAGTCGAAATTCTGAATGACACGAAAAAGATCCCTGACATTCAAGAACTTTACTTTGAAGATCGGCCAAGTTTGTGTATTTAGGTTTTGTTAATTGGGAAGAAATTAACTTGTTTTGTAAACACTATTATGGAAGTGCTATTTTAGCATTAGCCCGAGATAACAAGTAGAATCGAGGTAAATTGAAGTATATAGATAACGGCACTCATCCAATTTAAATCCTTTATTTTAATTCAGTAGTCGATGTTATCCAGTATAAACACCGCTGCGAAGACCTGCAAATCAGGAGAACACGGTCTTCAAGTGCACATATCAATGACACGGCTGTATTTACTTGTTTACGAATTTTACTTTCATAATGGTTTCATTTTCGGAGCATTATTTATGGTTATGTAGACGAGGAGACCTCAATAGTTATCCTCCAGCGAAATTTCACGACCATATAAATTCAGGGGATGGTTACAAACACAGGGGTGTTTATTCAGTGAAATTCACCCCGGCTAGGAGGTAGACCTAATAGGGGGA
This sequence comes from Magallana hongkongensis, assembly GCA_015776775.1. Taxonomy (NCBI): domain Eukaryota; kingdom Metazoa; phylum Mollusca; class Bivalvia; order Ostreida; family Ostreidae; genus Magallana; species Magallana hongkongensis. The sequence continues at coordinate 25,407,986 of CM027470.1, read as the reverse complement.
TAAAAGTGGACAGTTTTGATGCATAATTGGCTGTAAAAATTTTAAACCCTGTGTCAAAAGTATCCGAAGTGTCCAATTGACAAAATCCTGTTAAAGGGTTGGATGGGTACAGGTAGATCCCAATACACATAGATTGTCGGTCTCTGCTTTGGAGTCGGGATCATAATGGGTGGCTACTACGAATGCTGTATAACTGATATAATATTTTGAAACATACATGGATCGTTAACCAGTAATCATACTTATTAAAACAAAAAAAATAACAGAATTTTCTGTGCTTGTTTCACTTGGTTATATTCCTTTTATTAATACGCAGTATAAACCCGAACACCGTTAGAGTGATTTTCCAGGTTTCACATCAACTAAGTATGCAATGAGTTATAAAAAACTGTACCCCATGCGGTGTGTCATTTTAAAGTTATTTCTCACCATGCAAGCTTTCTTTCTCCTACATTCAATTATGGATGACCTGTTTTCTGAAACTTGTAATCATTCTGTTTCATGCTGAAATGGTTCGCAACAAAGAATATCCACCTTTTATCAAAGTCGTAAAGTCTACAGATGATAAAATCACTATGAAAGTAATGATGTATATGGAACTATTAATAACTTGATGGATTTCTATATGCATGTCAAATTTAAAGGAGTCTGGTATGATTAATAGTTGTGCGAAAAAAAAAAAAATAAATCGCAAAGATTTGTCAACAATTAGGTAGGGGTTACGATTAAAAAATGTATACAGAAAAAGAAAAAGAGGTTGGAACTCTGCAAGACATTTCAAGCCCCGAAGATAGCAATATTCTTGGTGGAAATTATGACAGCGAAGTCAGAAAAGCAGACACTTGAGTGTGATAGAGAGTGACAGTTGCTCGAACTCGAAACGAAAATGCAACTGAGAGTAAAGCACTCGGAGCACAGGGGCAAGAGCATAGGCTCACATTCACAGCACCTGGTTCACAGTAAACTTAACAGAAGACGAAAGAATAATATTTATTACACGTGGCTTACGCATGGATCAGATAAAGAATTTTTTTTCAAAAAGAGAAAGAAGGGATAAAAAAAAAAACTAATACATCTCTGGTAGTTCAGAAAATACAAAACACATGCTTTTTTCTGATGTCTGAAGTTTGGACCACCGTCATGTTTCTAAATGTAGATCTACTGCTAAATTGTCGTTTATATACATACTTAACAAGCTTGCAATAAATTATATTGAATATTTGTGCCATGAAACTGCAGGAGATGAATTGCAACAATTTGGAAATTAAATATTGGAAAAAAAATATTTTAGGGTATGAGATAGTCAAGATTCAAGATAGCAAAATACCAAAGCAGGCATGTTAGTACTGTATTGTTCATGAGGGAAAAAAAAGCAATGAAGCATTTGCTGTGTATTAGAGAGAGCAGTATATATCGACTTCTGCAAATAGGAGGTGTGGCATGTCATTTCTCAGATCAGGGCTTGAGAAGATGAGAAAGCAAACAGGAGAGCCAGCTAGGACTCCTACAATGTCATTAGCTTCAAAATGGTTACATAAACTCCATGCATGATGTAATATTGCACCAAAAACCAGTGCTAGAATCTTGCAGCCTGTGCAGGAAGTGATGCAGATGCAGGTAGACTAATGACAAACCGGAGACTTGTTTGCAGTGCTGGCAATTAAATTGGCACCTTATGCTACACCTTAATTTCCGAAAGAAATTAAATCCCATAAAGCCACTGCAGCTAAATAAATCTGAAGAATGAAATTTTATACATGTATAAGGAAATTGTTCAAGGGGGGGGGGGGGGGGGGGGGGGGGAGAGACAGAGAGAAGTCTCAGAGAGAGAGAGAGAGAAGTGCCGGAAACAAAAAAGAATAGGCTCATCCTTGGTTTGCAACCATCTGAGGCATGTGGATCAAGCCAAGAAAAAAAAGGTCGCCAGTTGAGGATTTCAATCCTCAAGATAATGACAAGCCTTCAGCTTATGATGTAAAAACATGCTCTAAATTAAAACCAATTATTTGGTTGCTATGCAACATCTTTCTGTGAAGTCAGCGCAGATTTAATAAGATATCAAGTTTTATTAGGGAGCCTTGTTGCTAGGTTTGATTTTGGATTCTATTTTATGTACATGGTGGATGAATTTTAATTCCAAGAAATAGTCGCCATTTTTAAAATTTTTACTTTTAAATTAAATTGTAATTTCTATTTTACTAGATTCCATTTTAAAGATTCCTTTTATATCCCTGAAATGGATTATATAATTCATAGGATGCATACCAATATTTTATTATGAATTTAGTTATATGACAAGATAGCAATCTGCATGCTATTTTCTTAACTAATCCATGCAGCCAGAAAAATGTTTTAGTTTAAATACTTAAAGCAAAAATCCTGACTCTAATTAAACTTATCTATGGTAGCTTAACTTGGTTATTGTGAATTTTCATGAATTTGTTTTGCTCCAAATATGAGTTTCATACAAAGTGGTGATTTCCCATAAGGCAATTTCTGATAATTGGTCACTTTATCTAAACTTTATTAAGGAACTGTTATGGAAGCTCATTTTGGGAGCCTGAAAAAGCTAGAAAATTTCATTAGTCCCTCAAGACTGTTCCCTTAATGTGTTAATGGTCAGATATCAATTAATTGAATGAGAAAAATTGTCATTTATAATGCAATCATTGATCAATGATAGCAGTGTTGTTTACAAACCATGTGCAAAATTAAAAAAAAAGAGTACTCTCTCTCTCTCTCTCTCTTGACAATTTCTCTCTCTCTCTCTCTCTCTCTCTCTCTCTCTCTCTCTCTCTCTCTCTCTCTCTCTCTCTCTCTCTCTCTCCTCCTTTCAAGTTGTTGAGATACAGTACATGTACCACAAATATCCTTTGTGATTTTGGAGACAAAGTAATGTATATTTATGAGTGAAACACAGCAAAACTCGGGACACTGCTTGTATATATATATGTATATATTCATATTTCCTTTCCTCATCCATCACCCTGTCGGAGGAGCTCTAATAATGTTTCCGCTGATGACAGAACCCCCTCTCTCCAGCCATCCATTGTAAGTTCGTCTTTTAGGAAATAAGCTGTAACAAGGCAGAACAAATATATTATTGAGGATCTTGATTGCAGTACAGAAGGTTTTCTGAAATGAAATACTGGGAATCTGAATGTTGTGCCATCATGCAATTATGGAAATGTTCTGGCTGTATAATCAAATGATGGAGTCGGTGCATTTCCCTTAAGAAAGGAACCTTTTCAATATTCAAAAGATGGCAAGACAGGATATGAGGTGGCCATTAAGTATATTTTCAGAATATTTTAGCCCTTTTGCATTCCTTTTTATTCGGTTATAATGAATCCATTAAACTGGAGAGGGAATGAAAAGACTGTGTGGTAGATTATAAAATAAAACACAGAATTGATGCAACTTGTAAATCAATGATTGCATCCTCTGCATAGTTGAAAACCATTTTACTAATATTACATGTAGTAATTTGATAACTGTGTCCTTTATGCGATGAAAGTTTTCTGCACCTTATCATCAAACGTTAAATTCTCTATCAAAAGCTTAAAGACAATTTTGACTGCAATGTTCAGAATACAAAATTACCTGTCTGATTTCCTAATTGGGTATAAAATGATACCAGTATTTATGCATGTTGAACAAGGTTAACCAGTATTTATGCATGTTGAACAAGGTTAAAATATTTGTAACTGACATTTATAAGAGAGAGAGAGAGAGAGAGAGAGAGAGAGAGAGACTTTTTAAGACTAATCCATAAAGAGATCCCTTACTGCATAAATAAAAGTACAAATATTTCCTCATGGAACCTAATACATAGACATTTTACCATGATCATAATATTAGTAATCAGAGAAAATAGAGGCTGTGTATGACATTTGAGTGCATTAGGCTTATATCGTTCTCTTGGCTAATAGGTTTAACTCCAGAGGGAGGACAAACTCAATATCCACTTGTTTGGAAGCAACAGATCACGAAACTCTTAGCCGTATTGGGTATAATACCATTGTGGGCATTCGTGGCTGCTAATATCAAGAGTTGTATCGCACAAATTATGCACAAAAGTCATGGAAGGTGATAAAAGCTTTTGCACAAGTGAGAGAAGGACTATGGTAGATGTAGATTTGATTGAGTTGAAAATGATCGCTTTACGTGAGCTAAGCTGCGTCATTTCACTACATAAAATATGTCAGCTATAAGTGTTGAATAGAAGCTTGACGCATGGATTTTCATTTTTATTATTTCATTCCATTAACTCTCTGATTTACATGTTTCTGTGCATTATTAAAAAAAGATTATTGAACGTAATACGATATCATTATCCATGTACGTTCTCAATTGAAACCATAATTTTTTGAAATGGGTTTTTCGGAAGTCACTTAAAATTAGCCATAAATACATGCAGATAGAAATATTTGTGAATTATGCATTATAAAAGTTTTTAATGCAAAGAAGACCATAAGGACTCGGGCTGTGAATCACAGTCAGCCAAGAATTACAATGAGAAAATTTAATAATAATTGAGCGCAATCTCCTCGAATTCCAGGGCCCTTAATGGCTAATATGCAGAGGAAAAATCACGTACGAAAGCATTTTGCATTGCATTGCGATATATTTTTTTTTGGTTTAAACTCTAAATGATGATTCACGTACAGCATTACCACACACTACAAGTAAATCAAGAAATGGATCCGAGACTTAATGCCAATAGACACTCTCAAAACCAGCGTCTTTGTTGATTAAGACACTCAGGCTGCCTTTTGTCTTGTGTATTGGAAAGAACATGAGCATATGATCGGAAGGTGTAATGTCATAATTAGTGTAATTTTCTCCCCTGCTGCTGCAGGTAATTGCGAATTCTCATTAGCACCTGGCCAAAAAAATAAGCACAAATACCAGAATCACATGGGTTATTTTGTCTCAAAACATGGATTTGTTTTTTTCGCCACCACATGCCCAGTGCTAGCCTGTGTGTTAATGACCTATTTATTGGCCAGTAGTGTGCGTATGTCCACACCTGCACCTCATGAATGAGCTGTCAGTCCATTATAAGGTCTTAGGTTAGTTACCCTGATGTTGTTATTACTAGGAACATGTGCTTCTGCACCCTTTGACATTAATATCGTTCAAGGTGGATTTTGTTTGTGTTTTTTATTCCGCCGTTGATTTGGAGTTACCATGCAATTAAGGTGGCCATTCCAAAAAAATAATTTTTTTTTGATGTAACACATTTTGCAATTTGAATCTCACTCAGAGTGTCTGGGATACATGTGTATTTAGGGAAAACTCTTATTGGATATCAAAATTGATATACTCATTTGAATATTGATGCATTAGAAAGGACAACACAAGAATTTAGACACTGGTGCAACATATTGCTTTAAAACTTTTTTAGCTGTGACAAATTGATTGGTTGAAGAAAAAAATAAGATGACTGTTACTATGGGATTTGAAAAATAATTCTCTCCTTTATTTTTCTAGAAAAATCTGCAAGCACTGCAAATGTCCGCCAGAGTCACATGACATGACAAGTCATATAGACCATGACCGCAGTCTGACGCGGCACCATCACGACCCAAAACGCAACTCCACCTCAGACGATGATAGTGGCTGCCCTCTGGAGGAGTACGCCTGGGTACCACCTGGACTTAAACCCGAACAGGTATGACCTTGAAAAGGAAAGGTCAATATCTCATGACCTTGACCTTGATACAAATCAAATGTTTGACCTTCTGTCCTCTCTATTCCAGAATTTGTATGACCATGTTAATTTAAGTTAACTTAAAATCTATAACATTGATTTATGAGTAATGGTGGGATATCTTGACTTTTGCACATACATATGAGTATGTGAATGAATAATTTGTGGTTAAGGAATGTTATGTCAAAATATGATAATCTGTGCCTTTACAAAATGAAAACTTTTGCACTGGAATTCTGACACTTTCATGTGACCATGGAATATACCATGGACCATTGGCAATCAGACCCAAAAGCCACGATCAGGGGATACAGATGTCTCCTATATATACATATAAAGCCGGTAGGAGCTGCTCTCAGCTTCCATATGTTTGGCAGGGATCTCCAAACAAACTCATTAAATATATTGCGAGATGGTGGTGGGAATTATTGCAACACAACATGTTTATGGGCTGAAAAAGATGAAAAATGCATCATATTTTCAAAATATATTGCTGTTGCTGAAAATCCCTGCACCTGTTGGGTTTATGAATGCTGGGATGTTCATTCGGTTAATCGCTGTTCGATCTCGCCTCTGATCTGCAGAAAAGGGGGGGGGGGGGGCTTGCTTCAGAGAATAAGGATATTTCATACAGCAAGATTAGGATATATCTGTTGGGAGGTTTTGAGTACAATTTTTGTGTTTTCAATAGATTAAGAACATTTTGGATTTACACTTGATTATGAGAGCAAGCTGATCATATTCTTACAAGAATTTGCCTGATTGACCTTAGTATAAATTTTTGCTCCAAATAAATTTTTGAACCTTGCAAATATTGATAAAGGAATAAAACTTCAAATTACATAAAAGATTGATGGAAAAGGGAAGATTGGCATTGTAATAGTATTTTTTTTAAAATTTCAAAAGGTAGTTTGTAAAAAAGTTTTGCCAATATTTCAGTGTCTAGTATACATATATATACAATACACACAGTGACTGAAACAATCAATTTCACTTAAGGTATTCAATGTATAACGAAGGCATATTGAACAATTTTGAATCATTTAAAAGTAGTTAAATATGTATTGCTTGATAACTATGAAAGTGAAATGAACCAAATTGACATGACAGACAACAGATAAGAAGCCAGTCATTTTGCACCTTAAATTTTTTTTAAGAGTTATCTCCCCTTGATAAAAAAAAGAAAGTTTTAATTTCGTCAAAATATCTGCGGTAAATGATTAATTTTATTTTATATTTTAATAAAGAGACAGTTTATGCAGGTATTAACCAAAATAGTTTTACTAATCATAAGTTACTTTTTTACAATATTTAATAAATCATATGTTGCCTATAGACTTCAATGCAAAATTGAAGGTGTAATTAGTTGGACCATAATCAACATTTTTAAAATTCCTTCGGTGGAGTATTTTATTTTGATAACACCTTCATATTGATATCATGATTAAGAATATCGGACCATTCATTTATTTGGTACAACATGTGGCCGTTATACATCGAATACCTTAATTAACTATACATGTAGCTCCTGTGATTTTTGATAATGTTGAATAGGGTTTTAAAAATAATTGTAATATGTGGAAAAAAAAAATGAAGCCAAAAGATGATGAATATCAGCAGTCAGAGAGCAAAATAAACAGTAGCTTGTCTCCCCATAAAGACTGACAAATGACGCTGATTTATGTGTGGGCATAATGAAGTGGGGATAGTCTGGTGGTACATTTACAGAACGTTGACCCTCCATCCTAGGTGTTTATGGCTGTGTCAGGCAGGCTTGACCATTCATTTCCCTCCGTCTGACGTCTGCTTGTTAACTGAGTTACTTATCTGTAAAATTTGGATACAGACATATATCCATGAACATCTTTTTTTATGGAAATTTTTCTGTAGACTTGTCTGCATAGAACAACACTAGTATACTTAAAGCAAGTGAAGTCTTCTTTGTGTAAATACAGCAGTACTTGATCACTTTTTATTTAACTATCCCAACACTTTCTAACTTCCAAACTTGGCACATCTTTTACTGTAAAAATTCACTATGTGGAAAATTCCCTATGTAAGAAGAGAAGGGAACTTAAATCAGAATAGGAAAAAAAACAGATGGAGAGAGAGAGAGAGAGAGAGAGAGAGAGAGAGAGATAAGGTGTCTTTATTTGGTCAGGAGGAAGGTAAGATGAGCTTTTCAGTGAGATCCTCCATGACACTAAAAACATCAATAACCAGAAAGATTGTTTCAAATCAAAAACTTCATTACCACACTTCTTTGTCATTTCTCTTGTTATATTTGTCAGTTTAATGAGATTTTGGCATGGAAGTTATAGTCAAGTGATAAAAATTTCTCAAAGCAGATGTTAAAATTCCCCCATTGTTATTGGAGTTACCCTCTTTAAATTGGAACCATCTGCAAACTCTTGTTTATTATTTTTTTTCAAAATGTCCCGCTAAAAGAACATGCTTATCCTTCAAAATTCATTCCTGCATACTTCTGGCAAACCGAATGCTTCACAATCGCCTCCTTTCTAAGTTAAGATGAGAGACATGACAATAGATGTATGAACCTTGATAATCTCGCTTGTTTACCATTGGGAGATCAGAGAGAGTGTTTGATAAAAATCTTGGTAGCTCTGACATAAAACATTGTTGAAAATGTTACTCGATGATGCCTGTAGATCGTATCTGGCGACTTTTTTGTCAAAATCGGGGCTGATATAGCAAGCAGTGTATTATACGTCTTCAAAATAACATTTATCAAGCATTATATGCTTGGGATAAGGCTTTTTATCCTCGTTGGAGAAGCATAATCTTGTCAGAATCTGTCTAAATATGTTGTGAAAAAAGGAAGATTAGCTTGCAGTTGCAAGTTTTCTAGTTCAACGATCTTCGTTGAAGTAAATTTCGCTCGTTACAGATTATAGAAGCAGTTGCGTAATCTTTTCTCACCACCTTCCTCAATAAATTTCATAATCTACATGACAGTTCGATGCAGGATCACTCACTGCGATTTTGAACGAGAATAATTGAGTTTTCAGGTATTGCCTTTGTACTTTGTAGGTCGCAATTCGCAAAGCATCTTTCCACAGCATTTTGATCCTTAAAACTTGTTTTAAACTTTAATTTTGTTTCAAGTATGTTTTAAAACAGGCCCTAAAGCTCAGCGAAGAGTGATTTATATTGGGCCTCGGTTTCTAAAAAAATATGCCATATACAAAATACCCAAGAATATGCTTGCAAACATATATAAGAAAAAAATTCCGTTACAATGGTACAGAAAAAAGTAAATCATTGTTTTGAGAGAATTTACCATCAGAAATAGCTCTCTTAATGTGATATGTAATATAAATGTATGATAACAAATAAATTTCTGAAATTTTGAAGATTTACGAGCAGCGTTGATATGACTGTAAACCCAATAACATGATGAATTGCATTAAGTTTAATCTCCTTCGCTCAGTTCTCCAACTTCATATTATATCATTTCTTATGGAACATTGAGATGATATCCCTGTTATTTTTCACTCAGATTAACAGTTGAGAGATGAACAGTTGGTACAGTATTAAATTGGGGGGATTAAATGCAGTTCAAACTTATGTTTTTTTGGCACATAATGGCCTGCTGAGAATTTACACGTCCTGGGGAGTTTATGGTGCCTTAAATTTTAAGTTTTCTAACTTTTATTGACATTTTTCGAAGATCGAGGGGAAAGAGTGTACTAAAGTGTGAAAAGGTACATTTGTACATGCCAGCATATATGTATGATATAATACCTTTTGGATATGTTGCTTTATGAGAGGGCATTTAAGTGTAAATCTATTTTTGATTTGTATTGACACACACTATTGTTTCTTGGATGTGAAGTTTGATAGGTTGTTGGACTTTCTCTCTCTCTCTCTCTCTCTCTCTCTCTCTCTCTCTCTGAGATGTTTCACCCTGCATATGATATGGGTTTAGTATTGTTCTTAACCAATTTACTATACAGGAGCTATGACTGCACAGGTATTTCATACTATGGAAAAGAACAAATGAAGCAGAAAGCTAAAGAAATGAACTTCTGTTACATAAACAGGACTTTGCTTTGACTGAATTTTAGGAATACTTTCCATTATTGTTCTTTGGTTGCCTGGAATGTTCAAGACTACATGTAACTGGGATATTAGATAAATCGTTATGACCTGCTTTGACCTAAGACCGTTTCACTATACCTTTCCTTGTTCCATGGCCTGATGCATCAATATGGGAAGTGGAGAATCAAGATTGCATGCATGCATGCATGGAGGCAACCTTGGTTTGAAGTAAAGAAGGTTTTTTAATACGTGAACTTACAGAAACTCAATTCTCTAATCCTTTGTAATAAGGCATTAATTTGTGAAAAGAATTGCACTCACTTGATCGAGTCAGCTGGGATTCTGACTTATAAGGAAGGATTATCTTTGTTGGGCAATATAATGCAGATACAATCAATAAATGTGGGGGGGGGGGCTTGATTTCTCTTGATCAGATCTCCTACCGTGCGCCTGAGGGTAAGGAATTCAAGGCAAAAGATGTTACAGGTCCTTGAAGTACAAATTTTATTTTAAAAATTTCATTCGTTCAAAGAATTTTGATTTGGAGAAATTTTCCGTGAAAAAGTCAAATTGTATCTTTTTTTCCCCAAGGGCCACCTGCTTTTGATGTAATATTGTTTTGATGTCTTTCTTTTATCAGTTTAATTCAGCCAATGATCAAAAGCATTCTTATTTTGCCACATGTAAGAGAATGAGTCGGCTTCATTTCTGTTTTGCCATTGTGTTATAGATTGCTTCTGGGAAGATTCCCGGCTTCTAAATGTGACCGTTTTTTTCGATGCCCATTAATGAATATTATCACATATTGTAAACAGAGAAATCATACCCAGTTGGAAATCAGACATTTTCGTGCTTGATGTTTTGAATTTCTCCTCCTATGCAATACTTGTCAATGAATACAAGTCATTTTGAAGTCGTAGGCAATAATACTCAATAAGCACAAATTGTTTTGAAGCTGTAGGCAAATACTTGTCAACGAACACAAAGTTCACCGTTTTGTAGTAATAAAGTATAAAATATTTTGTAATTATGACAAAAAATTTCTAAATATATATTGCAAACATAATTGAAATCAATATTGTTATCAATAATTAAGAAATATATGACTGACATATCTTGTTTCTAATTTTTAAGAAGCAATTATCAGTTAATCCTTTTCTTTTGTGAATGTATACATTTAAGAATAAATAAGTATCCGATTTTAGTACTTCAAATCTCTTTGCTTGATTTGCCATCAAAAGTGTTTCACCACTTCACTTACATTCAATAAATAAAACGTTCCTTTTTTTGAGAGTATATCCGCTGGCATTGTGAATGTGTGGATCATTTGATCTCAAGTAGATACCTTTGAAATTTGTAATTTGAGATAGTTTGTAGAATTAAATTAGTTACAGTTCATTTTGATTGAGAAATGTGGATTTGCACTTATGAATGAGTCTTAAAATAGTTCAAGAACCTTGATGACTTTTATAATCATTACTTAATGCATGTACTTTTAATTAATTATCAAAAAGGTCACTTGATATATTTTCAAATTTCTCTGAAGTGTACCATAATGTAGCATTCACAGGGTATATTCATATAATTTCTAAGTCAAAATTGAAAGTATCCATTGTAGCATAATCAATTTCTTTCAACTTGTTAATACAATCATTAATCAACTTTCAAATAAACAGACTGCTGAGCAAGTCTGGTTGTTAACATGCAGACACACCCAAGGAGCCCTCGAATCAAACAGAATTCTTGATGCAAAAACACAATCAGTTAAACCTTTAAAGATAAACTCAACAAAAGGCTTGAGGCACGATCCCCCCCACTCCTAAGATGTAAGATGGGAATTGTTCACGCAATGAAACCCTGTTTAGATATCGCCTTTCAGTGGAATAGCGGAGATTGATTTGTTTGCGGGCTAAGTTTACATAAGTCTTATGTTCAATATTTATACATCCAGACGGAGATTTACATAGGTATTGCCCCCGTACATCTGCTTTGTAGCTGACCCCAAAAACCCGGAATCAACCCAAATAAATGTACATTGTAGCGGGTTTGTAGAGTATTCCCTCGTTTTTCTATTTTATTTAAAAATACATCCGGCGTAAGTATACGATGAAGTTTTGGCTTTTGTGTGTCAGAACAATTTAGTAAAGTCAGTTCTGTTTATGTTTGTATAGAAATGTAAGTCCCAATTCCTTGGCCAACTTTACATAGTATTACAAGATAGACCCGTAGAATAGAAAACATCAAGATATTACATGCACTTAAGCTTCGAATGAAACCAAATTGGTTGGTTTACTCTTCCTATTAAATGACATCCTTTTGGACATGAAGCAATTGGACATTGAGGCTACAAAAGTTACTAGATGGGATCAAGGTGCAACAAGTAGTTTCTGTTTCCTATATTGACTATTTAAAAAGAAGGGAGATCAACAATATATGAAAATGAATATATGATGATTTAAAAAAAAAAGCAAGATTGGGTCCTTCAGACCTTAAAAATAGCAAAGTCTACATCAACTTTTCTAATAATAACTCTACGTGGGCATTGTCACAACATACTTAACTGCTTGCACATTAGGCGTGTAAACTGTTTAAGATATCATTGGAGTTGGTTAGATGACAAACAAAGCCAAATATTTTCAACTTTGTCAGTTCTTGCTAATTTTTTAATGAATAATTAACCCTGACTCTCTGGAATTTGGAAGACCTTTGCAGCAGATCTTGATGAAATGGAATGAATTCTACATAGGCTCAGATAAATCATATTTTGGTGCTAGAATTTTTTCTAAATGGCAAAAACATTTTATTCAGCGTATATTACACAGGATAAAGGCTTCTAGAGAACTCGTATTTTCGTTCATTGATCGTGACGTCACATGACACGTACAGGTAGTTGACATGGTCTTGGAAGTACAAATCCCACAATTAATCACTATGGCGTTGGAGATATGTCAGAATCGTAATGTTTGCAATGGAATCAAACGGTATAAAAGGTGTTAAATGATAATTGATTAGGGTATTGTTTACAGAATCCATTTTGGCAAGTTCGGATATTAGCTCAGTCAAAGTTAATTGAAAGCGTAAAGAGCAATATTAGAGTGATCAGATGGTTCTTTTTTTAAACTGCTAATTCTAAAATCAATGTTCCTTTCTTTACACAAGATGGATGCAATTACTTGCCCTGAATCTGACACTTGTAAATAATTATTTTATTGAAATCAATTAATATTTTTTATGCCTGGGAACCAAAAAGTTCCTCAAATATTTTGAATGCAATATTTCATCGAGAATGATTTCTCATCTTGTCAGTTTCTCGATAAGGAATTATTGACGAAGTATCAGTTCCTAATTTCAAATATCAAAGTCCAATATTGCGATAATCTTTTTTCCTGAGTTTGAATAGTATTTTTTTTTTCAAATTCAAAACAAGAAAGGGAAAAAATCAATATTTTGCAATAAATAGACATGAACATTTTTCTTTTACAATTGGCATCATAGAGATTATGTAATTTCAATTAAATAGTATGAATTAACTTTTAATTAATTTTGAAATTTGAAGAATGAGGAACACATTCTGATGCTGTAACAATATGTTGTTTGATGTCTGGAATATTTGGGCTAGGTGACAAAGAAATTTTTTCTCTATCTCTCTCTTTAAAAAAAAATTGACCTTTTGTGCAGCAATTTTCATGCTATGCATGTTCATTGCGTAACTTGTGTAAATGCTAGGAACAGTACACACCAAATTACGTAAGCCATTTGGGATTACACAAGATGCATATGGATTTTTTTTACTCGTAGCTTATAATGGAAATACGATATAGAGCATTCTATAAGGGAAGCCATGAATCATGTCGAGCTCTTCTTTTTTACCTCTATTCAGAAATCAAATTAAGATTGTAATCCGGGGAGATTTAATTAAAATTCAGTAATCGCTGATATAAGCAATTGTTTGTGGTAGAACGGGAGGGGTGATCTGATACGACAGGGCTATAGTCCCTGTGTGATCCCCTGTCATTGATAGAGCTAAATTTACGGCTTAAAGAAAAAAAAATCCGGGAAGTGTACATGGAATGAGATGCAACAGACTGAAAAATGCACTGATCAAGAGGGAGAAAAATCACATGGTGCGGGAAAACATTAAAAGGGGTAATAAAATTCCATAGTAAAGCAGGAGACTGGGATTTATTACACTGGAAAGCAAGGAGTTCAATGTAGTAGAAAGGGGAGGAAAAAAATCGGCAGATATGATTTATTATACAGACAAGCCTGAAAAAGGCATGAGCAACGGCAACAATCTAGGAGTATCTGGGAGCTTCGCTTTGTTCCACAGGGAATGGAGGAGGAAGATTCTGACTTTATGTTTCTGTATTGAATAGTACTGCTCCCCTGATGGGGGTATTTTGATCGGAAGTTTGCGATAAGAAGTTTTCTTCACTGGTAGATGGGCTGTTAACATGTTGAATCCTGGTTTTCATATTCAAAATTTTCTTTGTGGTTTTTTTTTTGTTGAAGATAAAGCTTATATGTTACCACACTCAGGATGATATGTTTTGATGAACTTAAAGATTGCTGAAAATTTTCATTGCGTGGAATCATTATCTTGATGTCACTTCATCTGTTAGTAATCATACATGTAAGCGCAAGATTCACCCAAGTATCGCAAGATTCACCCAAGTATCGTAAGATTTTTGCAGTAATTAATCGTGACAGATATATAGTGATACCCAATCATCATAAATCATAGAGCCACGATTGTATACTATTTTCTTTAATAACTCCATAATCTGATAAACCTTACTATCTCATTATTTTATATTGAGTATTGAAATTTTGCCAGGATTCCCAAACACAGCAGCTTTGCTTAGGAGGTCTCTGTTTGAGCTTTCTCTGAGTTTCGAAAAACCTGTCTGATGAAGACATGATCTTCGCACAATGACTGTCATCTGCGGAATGTAAATTACAACTTCAGCCTGACAATTTGAGCAAACATTACGGCATCTCGTAACTTTTTGGTGGAAGGAAACTTCACAGAGGCGGAAACCTCACTGTTAGAGTGGAATAAACATTTGGTTTGCGTATTAGGAGTGAGCATCTTGTGTGCTCTTGCCAGCATCCACTAATTACCCTTTGATTAAAGCTCCCTGGTAGCATTGACTAGAGGGTGTAAATTGCTTGAAATTTCGGCATCAAAGCTGCCGATTGCTACTGTCAATCAAATTTTTGAGCCTTCGACTTTATTTGCCAAAATTTGTTTTCAAGTGTTTTTTCATTGGAGTTAATGCAATAAGGGTCTTGGGGTTTGCTCTGTAATGTTTTGCATGGGCTTTGCATCTTCTTGGGGAAGAGTTTAATCCCTAGCATCCTCTTGCAACAGAAACATTATGGCTGACTGTGAAGACAGAAAACACCATAAATGTTGGCCTCAATGAATCACTTTGCCCTTCTCTTCCATGAATTTGTGAATTTGTTGAACATTTCTACCATTACTTCTTATCTCTTAAGAAATTTGCCGAAAACATTTTTTTTTAACAAGACTCATAAAAGTTCGGGAATTCACTACCAAATTAATGACGCCCCAATCGACAGATAAAAATCATTGCTTGTGTAGCCAGCTGAATTCCAGCTTCAATGAAAAAAAAATATATTTTTGTATGAGTATTTATGAGATTCATTCCATGTTTACTAAATTTTAGATAGCTAGGGCTATTTTGATAAATTATTGCTTTAGTATCTATAGGAGCTACTTTTTTCCTGTACCAAATGGCTAGTTAACTGTTAATGATACTCCATTTGCCTTTTTATAATAAACGAGACAGTAGGGACTGAAGAAAAAGGTTGAAAAATATTATCAAACTGGGAAATGGCTTGCTATTATTATCAGATCAGATTTCGCCACTTTTAAACCAATTATTTTAACTAGATCTTTTTGACAATGGCATCATAAGCAACAGATGTACAGAATTAATGAAAAGACAAACTTTGGCCCCCAAAATATCTCCTTCATTTAAGCTGTGTTTTTGCATGGTTATTGAAGATTGATTCTTGGAAACAAAGCTGTTTCTAAGGGCTGGGAAAATAGATACCTTAAGGGTTAACTGGAGATTCTGTCATGAAAAGAGAATGTTGAAGTGCATATGTCCTCTTTGTGACAATACTGGGTTGACGCAATGATTTTTTTTTCACACATATTAACGATTTTTATTTGGTGTTTTGAAATAGTATAAACAGCAGCTGACGGACATAATTTGATCTTTCTTCACCATTAGTTCACCCATAGTTCACAATAAGTTTAATGTGTTTTGTATGCAAATCCATAATCATTTTGCATTGAGCTGGTAACATAATGCAAAAATTGTGTAAATCCCATAGAATAAGACAACATGATTATATAAATGGTATTTTTTTCCCCAACAAATAGGTCCACCAGTATTTCTCCTGCCTGCCCGAAGACAAGGTGCCCTTCCTGAACAGCGTAGGAGAGAAATACAGAGTACGTCAACTCCTGCAGCAGTTACCTCCCCATGACAATGAGGTGCGCTACTGTAACACCCTCACAGAGGAGGAGAAGAGGGAGCTACGTATGTTCAGCGTCCAGAGGAAGCGGGAGGCCCTGGGGAGGGGCAGTGTACGACCTCTACCTCTCACCATGCAAGGAGTCATCTGTTGCAAGGTATGGGAAAAAAAATATTTGGATTGTTTAAAGGAAGAAAGACAACTCTTTTTCAAAAAAAAATTTAGTTTTTGAAAGAGTTATATTCTGATTGAACTGTTGAGGAAAATTATCAGATTTACTGGTTTAGTGTTTTTTTTCGTTCAAATTGTTGTAGAATAGAAAACAATATCTTGTTTTGTTGTATACTGAAACATGATATTTCATTATTAATTATTAACATAAAAATAGCCTGAATTTCATAAGATAATCATTATGAAAAGATGAAATCCCAAAATAAATGAAATCTAATGTTCATATTTTCCATTACAGTGTCAGCAGTTGATATCTGGTGGATCTATGGCGGTCTTTGCCTCGCGAGCAGGTCACGACAAAATATGGCACCCGGCCTGTTTCACTTGTATGACATGTGATGAACTTCTGGTGGACCTGATTTACTTTTTAAGGACGAGTTTCTGTACTGTGGGCGGCACCACGCTGAGCTGATAAAGCCTCGCTGTGGGGCCTGCGATGAGGTGAGAAAGGAGCATTCATTATCTAATAGGTCAGGGAGGCGTTATTAAAATTAAACAAATAGAAACGTCAGTAAAAAATTAATTTTGTCGTCTACATGACATGTAAGCTATATGTTTTTAGAGGTGAACAGGGAGTATTCATTATTTGATGGGTCAGAAAGGTATTATCATAACACAAACTGGAATAAGTCCAACTACTTGACATGTCAGAAGGGAATGTTCATTATTTGATAGGTCATGGAGGTATTATTATCAAAGGAAATGAAATCACAATTAATTCATGTTTGTGTGTGTCAACTACTTGACACTTATATTGCATTGCAACTTTGTACCATGCTGTACCACCTATTGAAACCAATTACAAAATATGTGATTTGAGATATTTATTTGAAATTGATTTATATGAAGTTATAATTAGGTGTAGGAATTTAAAGGGTATTGAGAAGGGTGGATAGACAATTTATGTCAAGTAGGAAAAATCTTTTTGAATGAAATTCCATTTAATAGTGAAACCAGTGTAAGCTTTATGTTGCTCTATGAATGGTATATTGTGGAAAATTGGCAAGTCAAGTACATGACCTATCTACAGTCAATGTTTTTCTACATCTCATGTTTTCCTTATATTATGATTTAATTAATCTGAATAAAGTCTACAGGATCTTTTTATTTTTTAATTTGGTAGATAATTTTTGCGGACGAGTGCACTGAGGCAGAAGGTAGAAGCTGGCACATGAAGCACTTCTGCTGTTTCGAGTGCGACAGACAACTTGGGGGCCAGCGCTACATCATGAAGGAGGGGCGACCGTACTGCTGTGTGTGTTTCGAGCGAATGTTCGCGGAGTACTGTGACACTTGTGGTGAACACATCGGGGTAGACCAAGGACAAATGACCCACGAAGGTCAACACTGGCATGCCACGGAACGCTGCTTCAAGTGCCACACGTGTCAAAAGTCGTTGCTAGGACAACCGTTTTTACCCAAACATGGTGTGATTTATTGTTCGGCGGCTTGTAGTCGAGCTGCCTCCATGCAGACGCAAACTCCGAGGCGGCCGGAGGATTACGTTCACGATATAAATAGCATTCGATTAGGATCTCCAGTCAGTCATGCGTTGCAGGAGCAAGGAACCATGGGAATGCAGGAAGCTTTACGACAACAGTACTCGTTATCTGACAGTCTGCCTTCGTCTGATCGTGACCAAGGTTATGCAACAAGTAGCAATAGTGAAGTGTATGCTCCCGGAATTTATGACACTTCCAGGTCTCAAAATTCACAGGGGCAGAGTAGTAGTGGGAATTATGAACTGAATGTGGATAGCCTAATTGATGCCCTTCCTGTTCCACATGAAGCCAAACTCAAAAAGAGGCTCTCTCAACTCTCCATGCCAGATCTTTCAAAGGAACCTCAATCTAGTCCCAGTGAAGAGAATGGTAAAATGAACTCACAAGCCAGGAGCCGGTCTGGATCGGAGAAAAATTTACATACTCGTTATCATGAATACGAAGAGTTACCGTGTATGTACGATGTGCCAAACAAAAATACGAAACATGTAAACAACTGCCACCCTTCACAGGAGTATTGTTCCATAAGGCCCATGGAGCGCATGCTGGGCCATGGAAACCCTGAGTCTGCCAGGTCGTTCCCGGAATTGAGATACAATTGTGTGAGTGATTCTCCTCAAAACGTCCCACTGCCACACCCAAATGTCCAAATGAATACTTCCCCATCACATGTGAACAATGGTTTACCCCCTCTTCCAGACAATGTGAGAATGAACCCCATAAATAGACCCCCATCTGGGAGGGTTCCTCTCCAAGTGTCGGATTATCCGAGAAGTCAGAGTTTCGAAGGACGACCTTCAGAGAGGGCACATAGTCGACGTCACAACCGACGACGAAACAACAGGGTCCCCAGACGGGACCAAATTCAGGGTCACTGGCCCGATTCGAACAACTATCGTGATGATGACGATGACTATTGTAGCACCTGCTCTAGTTCTAGTGACTCGGACGATTCTTTTTACTATGACGACAGAGGCCCGAGACCTCGAATCTCGTACGTGGATGACATGAGCATCTCCCTGGGAAACAATAGTGCAATGCGACAGAGAATGATGGGTCGGCACAGAGTCAAACAAAAGCAGTGTGTTATATCATAACACTGGGGGGTAAAAACCCCGAATCCTTGCTGACCAATCAATGTTTTATATTTATTTCTTTGTGAAACAAACCTGGTACTAAGCTTAAGAAATGTGTAACTGTATCAAGGCCTAAATGTGAACCTGTAATTGTACCTTGACAATCATGAATTTTTCAAGTAGATTTAAAGTAACTCTCCGTGTTCACTGTTCACTATATAAGCATTCTCATTTCTCTGTGTATTTGCTGAGTACCAGTTTTGTTTGTTACGTTTTGTTGAGAACCAGTCTAGTGCTGTACTGTTATATTCCATGTTGTGTTATAATAATTATCAATGTTGATCATAATGTGTAGTCTATGTGTACACTATACGGAGCAGTGGTTTGTAATCGATTGCCCTGGATTTGTTTCATTGAACTGTCAATCAGTAGAGGTCAAAGGTTGTGATTGGGTGTGGTCATATGATGTTATGACCAGTGATAATTTATTTATTCTCTCTTTGTAACTTATTTTGGTGTTTTTTTTCTTTCTGTTTTTTTAAAAATATTTTTATAGGATTAATGAAGTTAATTAGTAGTTAATAGTATTAAAGGTATTTATGGCAGATACCTTTTACTGTGTTCCTATGGTATCATGTTTTCAACTTATTTTTAATTTGTTTTAGATGCAAAACTCCCCTCTGTGATCATATCTTAAAATTTCTTTAAAAGTTTTATCAATAACAGTTCCTGAATATTTTAAGATTTTGAATACTTTACCATAAAATATTGATAACACCACTCAATTTTTCTTTTAAGGTTACCTTTTAATGAAGGAATTAAACAACTTTAAGAAACAGTTTTATTTTCATGATTTTGATTTGTCAAAAACATTCACATGAAAGATGTTTACTTTTTATTGAAAAATTTTTGTTGAAAAAAAAAATAGCGATTAAATGAAGCACATTATCTTATTAAATGATTTGTAATATTCAGTTGAGAAAAAAAAATGTAAATGTGTTCTGTTTGATAACCACTTGGCGGCACAACGGGTCATTAAAGCCTCTGGTATTTTTCATTGATTTTTTTTCTTCAAAATGTGCAACCCAAAAATTTGTTTTACAATGAGGAAATGAAATCATATGTGGCCAAAATTAAATCATAGTATTACATGTACATTTCAGATATATAAGGAACAGTTAATATAAGTGAGCATTTAAATTCTACTTTAAATATTTAACAGATTTCCTTCCAAAAAAATAAGTGAAAAACTTGACAACACAAGAATGTGAAGCAGGAAAAAAACAGAATGCATGTTTAACCAAATTGTGTAATAATATCCTGTTTTTCGATAGTTCTACGAGTGAACCACAATTGTGTGTTCCCTAGGTGTGAACTCTTTCAATGCTTTGTGCCTTTTTTTATATGTTTGTTCAAGTTTATTATTCACTATGGTTTTGTACATATATTAGGGCAGAGATCGCTAATAAATATCTAGTAAACCTTATATTAGCTTTTTCGTTTTGTGAAAAGTACATCTCAAATCAAGAATTTTTATATTTTATTTCTAGTAAATATCTAGTAAACCTTATATTAGCATTTTCATTCCATGAGAAGTACATATCAGATCAAGAATTTTTATATTTTATTTGCCTTGGTAGAAATTTTTTAAAGTGCACATTTATGTGGTTTCAGCAAGGGACCCCTTCTGAGTGGAGTATGCAAAAATCTCCGAGTTTAAAAATTTTTATGTTGAGAAATAGATTTTGGTGACATACCAAGTTAATCTAATTTTGCATATGAAAATAATCAACCATTTGGAGAATAAAGCTTATGTAAATGACTAAAATATTTGTTGATCACCCAAGGTGCTGATATAAACACTTTATCTACAAAAAACTGTTTTATTCCAAAGTGAAGATCATTCTATATGGAAATATCTTGGTAAAATCACTATTTCCCACTAGCTTCAACATTGTTACATACAAGTAAAGGAGATCTGCAGTTGATGTTATTTTATCAACAAATAAAGGATTAAATATATGAGTGCAATAAAGTGACTTTCGGACAGTATGAAATGGCTGGCTACCATTCAGTGACAGTTGGTCAGTAAAGAGTTTGCTCAACTCTATATATATAGTGACAGTAATTGTCAGTGATTGTATTGCTAATTTTGAGTTAGTGCTTGTAAGTTTATGTTCAGTTACTCTTGACTGACAATCAGTAAGGGATTGGCATCTCTGCAGTAACAGTTGGTCAGTAAAATTAGGTGGCACTTTTTTTACAGTGACAGTTCATCAGTGAAGATCATGTTTTATTAATGACAGTTGGCTTCTTTATAGTGACAGTAAGTGAGTAATTGTTTGGATTGTCAAAAGTGACAGTTTGTCAGTAAAGTAAGCACTCAAGATGCTGGTTTTAATTTTTTGAGAGTTTGTCAATAAATGGTTGTTTTCATATAGATCTAATAACAGTTTGTCAGTAAGTGGTTAGCTACTCTACATTGACAATTTGTCAGTAAAAGGTTGGATACTATAAAAATACAGTTGGACAGTAGAGTGTTGGCAACTCTGTAGTGACAGTTTGTCAGTCAAGGATTAGCTTCTTAATATTGATGTTGGTAAGTAAGGTGTTGGCTTCTTTAAAGTGACAGTTTAGTAAGGGATGGTTACCATACAGTAATAGTTTGTCAATAAAATTTTGACTACTCTAAAGTGACAGTCAGTTATTTGTGGACTTCTTTTAAGTGGCAGTTAGGCAGTAAGGGATAAGCCTTTCTTTAATGACAGTTGGTCAGTTACAGGTTTGCTACTCAAAACATGACAGTTATATTCCGTAAAGGGTTGGCTTGTTTATAATGACATATGGTTAAGAAGATGTTGCATACCCAACAGTGACAGTTAAAGAACTGGATACTCTGCAGTGACAGTTGGAGAAAGTAAAAGGTTGGCAGTTCTTCCATAGCACTTTGTTTGCCAGTTAAGGATTTGATTCACTTTTGGATGGTTTGAATTTATAATGAGTTGGCAACTCTACGGTAGCAGTTGATCCGTTAAGGGTTAAATCATCTCCAGTGTTATTTGGTTGAGATGAGTTTTAATACTCTAGAGTGACAGTTGGTCAGTAATGCGTTGGAGCCGGTGGTCAGCAAAGGTACTCTGCAGTCATAAACGGTCAGTAGAAGATATTATAACTACTCTACGGTGGTGGTTTGTCAGTAGATGGTTAATTAATCTGTTACTAGTATTAAAGGGATAATAGGTTAATTACGATTGGCTACTCTAAAGTTACAGTTGGTAGTTAAAAAGATAAAATACTCTGACGTGAAAGTTGCTCAATCCATGATTGGCTACTTTTAATATGACAGTTTTTCAGTTAAGGGTTGGATATAGCGAAAGTCCGTTTGCGACCCAGCAGTAATTTTTGAAAAGTAAATTCTGATAGTGGGTCAGTCTTTAGTTTCTTGAGCCAGGCTCTATGGTTTGTACAACGTTTGTGACAAAAATCTGGGACTGTTCAAGTAAGCATTCTCCGTTGGGACTAGTGATTTGATGGCATTTTAGCTTTTATAGACATCCATTGCAAAGTTTTTAAACTGGTTCAAACGAGGATATAAGTGAAATGTTCTCAAACAGAATGTCAGACAACATGAAAGAACTGTGAATACTGCAAATATTTGATTGCCAAATTTGAAGGTTAAGTGACTTAGTCAAATTTAGTTAACTAATGGATAAATTTTCCTGAAGTCAAAATTGACAAAGCAGACACTATTTACACGTATTTTTAATTTTATGAAAAATTAAGCGCAACTTAAGTTTTAAAGTTATTCAGTGATGAAATTATATGTACTCGTATTTCACAAAATA
Organism: Magallana hongkongensis; assembly: GCA_015776775.1. NCBI lineage: Eukaryota > Metazoa > Mollusca > Bivalvia > Ostreida > Ostreidae > Magallana > Magallana hongkongensis. Next base: position 25,385,041 of record CM027470.1, on the reverse strand, counting down.
TTATTCCGTGTGAAAATTTTGCATTGAAAGTGTTCGTGTGTGTAGATGAACTGAAGAGCGAAAATCACACTCTCGTCGTGATTCCAGAACCTCGTTTTGATTTTCCCTCAATTTGATCTGAAGGAATGTCATCATAGGTCTTCCACAAAAATTTACACTCGGACAAAACCCTCTCAGAAAGACTTGTTGAAATCCTGCCTTGAAAAGACCCTAGGGGGCCAGAGGAGCCCAATGTGGAACTTTGGGAGTCACCTGACCCAAAATGGCTGCCCGATTGCCGTTTGGTCATAAAGATGGGAAGAGGGGTCACATTCTCTAAAGTGTAATAAAGTGGTTCCTCCTCCCCTCTAGATATACGAGCACTTTTTCGATTTGGGATGACCTCTCCAATCTACAAAATATTCAAGTAATTCATATTCAACACATAAATAAATACCATTCAAAATTGGTATTGTGCACTGTTTGAATTTCCTTTAAGATCTGCATGCAACTTTTAAAGGTGTTATATATGAAATAAGAATATGATTACTTAAAAAATGAGAGGAAGAAGAAATAAAAACAAACTTGTAGGTAGTCTGCACTCTCGGACTCGGGCCGAGACGCAGACTGTCTCTGCTGTTGGCGCAGATGTAATTCTGGACATGTGGAACGCCTGTAAGCTTTAAAAGCGGACGATCTCCGTTCACTGGGCAACTCCGGATTGCCTGAAAGTCTGTCTGTTTCGTAACTAGGCCGATTCAGTGAGGGTGCCGAATGGGGGTTGCCGTCCCATTTGGCTAAATAAAACACTTGGTCTGGATTTCTGTGTCTGACACGTTGAACTACACTGTATGGATTTTCTTCTAAGGACGTCTCGCTGCGGAATGGGGGTAATATAACGTTGGGTTCTCCAGACTGGATATCATCTGGATTTTTGGAATATCGGTCATCGCGTCTTGGTTTTGGTGGCGCGTCACGTCCGTTTCGAACAACGTCACGTGGGACCGAATACAGTGATTGAAGCGTCACGTTTCTTTCGTTCACTTTAGCATCACATGGACTTGAGTACAAAGACTGTATTGTCACGTGACCGTCATCCAAACTGGCCGCTTTGTTCACTGGCCGTCTCCTCAGTATGACGGGCGAGTCGGATGGAACGGGTTGTGGTTCTCGTAAAGAATAGGTTTTCCGCTGAAAGTTCAAGAACCATGCAATGTTTATTCAGTTATTTTATTGCTTGTTACATGTAATCTTCACAGCTATATTTTTGGGTTCTTCAGTCATCTGTAAAAGCACTAATACAATTGTGTTCATGGAATTTTTGATATTGATCATCTTCGCTATCCAAGGGGTTTCGGTCCACTCCGCTCTGCATTTATATAGGGACCAAAAACCCTTGGATAGCGAAGATGAATAACGATTTTTCTAAAAGAACACCAATCATTTTTCAAATTATTCAAATTAAACATTGAATATGAATTTTTTAAAATTGAAATGATGACATATTTAGTTTATTTATATAATTTAAGTATCCTCTTTCTAGAGGTTGGAAAAGTGTTCATTCTGATAGATAGGATCATGTATATATTTTAGTTCTCGGAAGGAATGTAAAATTTGATCATTATATATTAAAACATAAAACTTGACAACAGGAAAATTATGTTTATCAGAATATGGGGTTATAATAAGAATAGTTACATGTAATTTATAAATTTATGTACTTGTTAAATAACATGATTTATGTATTTGACCCAATCAAAATAGAATTATAATGATTACTAATTTTCATATATCAAGAGTTGAGTTACAGCTTTGATGCATCAAAGCCCAACGTCCCATTCATACGAGTTTTTACCATGTTTGTATATATTCAACGCGTGGTATTTGTGTTTGCAAACAATTACATACTGGTATGCATGTATTTATCCTATATGAAACTTATTAACACATAAATATAGAAAAAATAGATCAAAATAGTAACAAAAAAACATGAAGCGATTAATATGATCTAATATATAGTTCGATGTCCTTCCTCGTGCTAAAACATCCCCACCTTTTCCGTTTTGCTGGATCTGTTGCTATCCATGTATGAAAGGTGGAATTTATCAGCCAACTTCTTGATCCATTTTGATCTAAATATACAAAAAATCTTTGATAAAAAAAATTAATTACGTGAATTTATATATGTATAAATGTATTACACTTCTACAAATGTATCGTCTATAGCAATGATAACTTAACAGTTTATCTCAATATTATGGCAATTGTTTTTTTTTTCTTTCATGTGACACGTAAATCGATACACTCGTTAAGGAAGGTCCAATAATTTGATTTAAAAAAAAAGTTGGATTTTTTGTGCTCTTAGTTTTCCTTTTTTGTAAAGGAAGTAATTACTCTAAATGAACAAGGAAGCAATAGAGATGAACGAAAATGTGTACGTGGTTTACTGTGTTGTCGAAGCGTGCGATCAGGTTTGATATTGAGATACGTGTACGTAAAAGTGAATAGGCATTCCTTGTGTTTACACGATAGTACGTACAATTTAGTACAAGAGCTATGGTTTACGAAACATGTACTGGACAATGTTCCTCTCTGTCATAATATTTTCAAGAAGGCAAGACAACCCCAACAATTCCATGCATCAACACCATCTATCGGTATTTTATCGATGTTACATGTACATGTACATAAACATGTAAATCAGAAAGCATTGGTCAAAAGTAGTTTTTGTTACTCAGATGGTGTTTTGAGTGGCTACATGTATAAACGAGTTCACGCTTCCTGCAAAATATCTACCGCGTTATTTCACTGTCTTAAATTTACATTCTTTAAAAATTAGTTAATTCTTCTCTATTTCTAATGAAAGACAGGCCATTGAGACGATCTATAGCTGTTGGAGGAATATATATATACAGTTTTTATTACACATTCTAAACACTGCATTTCTTACGGAAGCGTATAAATGCCAAAAAATGAAGCGTATTTTAATATCAAAATGCCACGGTATGAAAAATGGTTTTCTTTAAAATTCCAATTTTATAGTTGGAATTTCCAACTTTCCGAGACTAAAGTTGGAAATTCCAACTTTAAAGAAGAAAATCCACAATGTTGCGCTAATACGCTTCCGTAGCTTTTAGATACATTGTTTAGCTTTTGGAATGTCAACTTTAACTCAAATGGTTATAACAAATTGATTTTACATCGTAAATTGATATCTTCTTTGTAACGTTGTTACTGATTTTCTGTGAATTAGATTTTGGTCGATCGAAACTAAAGCTTTATTGAGAGCACGAACTCCACAATACTTCAATTCATGTACATGTAGGTGAAAGAGGTAATTTTTACATTGTTTATTTTATTTTTTTTACTAGCTGTTGCTGCTTTTTTGTGTGGATTATATTTCCATCGGTCGTAACTAAAGCTATATTGAGAGCAGTCACTCCACGGACTTGCACGGACTGACCCCAGACTTTCAAGAAATTGTGGTTACCATGGTAAACTTCACATATAGAGAAAATTAGCTGTTTCTGTGTAACATTTAACCAACAATAATGATAATATGGTTATTTTTATTCAATTGTTATTGATTTAAAGTTACTTGATGTTTCAAACTTAGCTATCTTACGCGGCTAAATGTACGTATTTTTTCTGCAATGCTACATGTAGCTACCACCCTACACACATTAAGCACCAAAGAATGCATTTTAATGTTAAAAGTATTGGCTTTTTAACGCTTTTCTCATTTCATGTAATTATGTGCGTACGTCATGCAGTGCGTCATTTGCGTCGTCGATAAAATGTATTGGACTATACGTTACAAATTTGATTCATAGTGTTATCACAGACAAAGGAAAACGTAAATATATGAAAATATACAACTCTCACCGAAATTTGCAAAGGAGTGCAAAGATTAAAACGAAAAGGAGAATTCCCACAGCTAGTCCCGCGAAGAACATCGAGATCATTTCTTTATCTAAACAGAAAACCAGCCATGATTATGCAAAGAAACAATTCTTAATTCTGTTTAGAAAGAATAATCGAACATTTATAATATTAATTCATTTTAATAATTATGTATTATGTATGCTACTACTAGTTATACCATTACTGGCTGCTAATAAACGCTGCTACTATATATAGAAAGTATGTATCTGATTAATTAGTTTGACGTATCTTTGCTGTTGGGGTTACGTTTCGACGTTTCTTGACGCCAGTGTCAGATGAGTAGTTGAAAGTGGTGTTAATCCTAAAGTGTAACATGCAAAAGAAGGTTCTAACCCCCCCCCCCCCCCGACAACCCGCACCTTCCCCCAATGTACGTTTTGTTTTGTCTATATACTTGTTTGTTTTAGATTTTTTTTTTTGACTTGTCTAATCTATATAAATACCGGTATTACATATAAAATACACTCAGTCTACTTGAGGATCGAATACTAGTACTTCGACCTGTATACATGTATGTGTATATACACGTTTAACTCTGATATATATGTATATAGCTCAAACCCTCGCTTCTCACAAAATACTAACAAAACAAAATGGCCAAAAAGACATAGGAACATTCAGAAATTTATTATGACCAATTCCATAATTAAGATAATCCACGCAGATAATTAAGTTAAAATTAACAAAGGTAAACTTCTTACCGCAAGTTCCCTCCATGTTTTTCTATGATCTCGTCTTTCAATTTCCTCAATACAAGGAAAAAGAAAAAAAAAGTTTAAAAACGAATAAAGAAAGCAATTTCGACGAGAGTTGATTTACAACATAATAACGTTTTAAACGGAACAAGTGTCAGAATTAAAACACAGGGATTAGTTCGACAGAGCAGGAAGATGGGGGCTTTAGGAAATACACATAATTTATGTGTGAACATTTTTAGAGAGTTGCACACAGGCACTTGCATATACGAACGAACAACTGTTTTAAGTAGATTACGAAACATTTTTTAAAATACCCCATATCTCTCTCTCTCTCTCTCTCTCTCTCTCTCTCTCTCTCTCTCTCTCTCTCTCTCTCTCTCCCCAATGTTTTAGAAATGACCCCAGATCTAGAACTACAACTACAGCTGTATATTATTTACATGTAATATCCTCGCCTGTATTACAAGTATAAGCAGTGTAAATTATGTCAGTTATGTATATATATTCTATCACTGCGATCAAACACACGATTTTGGCTTTCTCTTTTAAAAGTAGTTCTAAACAGTTTGAATGGCTGAATAATACCATGAAAGAGGCTATAGAGCAATTCACATTGACCATGTTTACCGTGGCTTCCTCTCTCTGTGTTATCGTAAGAGTGCGATATGTTTGCAACTCTCTGGTCAACAATAACTCTTTTAATATCTTCTTTGTGTGTTTACTTTCTTCTCCTGATATTAGCAGATTCGAAACACCTGAAATTATCAAATACACAATCTCTTGATCAAGCTTGGTTTCATAATGTTCATGTACCGAGAGTTTCTTAAACGGTGGAAATGTTAAGCTACACTGTGATATTGCTATGGATTTTAAGAGGTAAATATCTGAAAAATATTCAATATATTAATGCCACCGATATATGTTTGCTTTGTTTGACAAAGACATCAAATAAATCCGTCTTTTTAGTAAGGTAGGGATTTTTTTTCTTTTTCAAAACTATTTTTAAAATTCTGCAGACAGAAAGATAGAAAGCATCAAACTAATAGTTTTTGATAATGGCCTTTCATGTACATATTTAACCCTTCTAAATAACTTTCCGAGATTCTTTCTCGGAAGGGAAAATTTTGATCAAATTGTCTACCACTTCTGATTTGAAATTTTTAAATATAAAAAAAATTATAATCTTAAATTTTATCATCACAATCAGCATCTAAATTATTATTTTATTAAATTAACAGCAATTACAGCGACTACACGGCGGAACTGCGAGGACTGGCGTCTCCATGGTTACACAAAGAGCGCCACTTTTAACGTGGAACCGAAACAGGATGGGGTCGTGTTTTCCGTATACTGTGATATGACGTCAGTTCCGGCGCAGACGGTGTTCAAACATGACTTCAATGCTAGAGAGCATGTGGGATATGCCGTCGGAGGCTGTAAGTAATAATTGCAATGTAGAATTTTTAGGATAAAATTTTTCATATCTAAAATAAAAATTCATCTTTTGAACTTTGAGTTATATATCTGTAAAAAATGAAAATATCGATCAAGTGTACTTTTCAAAAGGCACTTGTAATGCAATCCCTATCTATTTTCATTACAACCACCAGTTGTCATTGTTACATAATAGCTTCCACCAAAGTTGTGGGTTTTTATAATGATTGAAATTTAATTATGAGTATAAACGTTCCATGCAGTGATTATGCAATTATGAAGGGTAATTGCTTTGCTTGCATTGGGACAGTGCACAACTTCCCGCTGCTTGCATTTAACCATTATAATGCGTTAACACATAGCCCGAAAAAAATGTGCAGAACAATTGCTCTTCATAGAACTATGATCACAGAAAAGGAAGCTGTAATATTCTTCCAATGTTAATTTTGTCTAATGACAGTGACATACATGTACCCTTTAAGAACTAGACAATGCCAAATTTAAAATGGTAGCATTTCAAAACAATAAATAAGTATTATTGTACTCAGACTGAAATGCTACCATTTTTAATTAAGAAAAAAAAAACGGAAGCAAAAAAAAACATTCCCTATATGTGGCTGACTCGCTGACTTGTACACGTTAACTTCATTATACAGTTTAATTATAGACATGTATTGATAATTTAAATTTCGAAGTAGGTGAATCATATTGTTGGACTCATAGTTTTAGACAAATCTTGTGACAGAAATCCTTCCAACAGTTTTCATCATTTCGTTGTTAGGGTATGCTGATGTTAACCCGGTATATTCCTTGACTATGCAGAACATCGAGAGCGCCATTTTATTGACGTCAAGCTGCCAGCAGTACATAAAATATGAGTGTAACAGTTCTAAACTCCTCTTACAAAGTAAGTGTGAATTATGATGAGAGAGAGAGAGAGAGAGAGAGAGAGAGAGAGAGAGAGAGAGAGAGATATGAAATATGGTCATAGGTCGATTTGCTTCCATTTGTAGAAACATATTCGAAGTGGGAATCACGTGACTCAGTCAAACGTTACTACTGGGGAGATGCAAATCAGCAGTCTGGTTACTGCGCATGCGGACTAACTGGAACATGTGCAGACCCCGCCAAAAAGTGCAACTGTTTGATTGAAGATGACACCCTGAGGGAGGACAGTGGGTACCTCACGGACAGCAGTCTACTTCCGGTGACGAGGGTGGTCATTAGAATGTCGTCCTTCTCTTCTGACGGATACCTTACCATAGGGCCCATGACTTGCGTAGACGGTAATACTCAGACTCGTAACAACAGGGCCAGGGGATGGGATGGGAACTGTCCCTACACTTTATTGAACAAACTGTACATTTTCTGTACTTGTTAACAAAAAATAAATATAAGAGTAAACGTTCAAACCAATTTCCACTTTGGAAAACGGTGCTACGTTCTACGACGATGTCATATAATAAAGACTTGCATCATTATCACAGTACACTTATTGTATTGAACATTCAAAAATGAAACAACTCCTTAAATACAGAAAAAAATTATATAAATCAACCATTGTGTTTAATCTACAGTGGACCCAAGAAGTTTCATAGAGACGCCAGAAGGAATCACTACTGCCTTCACCTGCTCAGTTCTCTTCCTCATATTTCTATTCATGGTGGTGTATGCCTGTTACAAAAAGCGCCCGTGCAAGAAATGCGGAAAAAGTCGCAAACAGCGCACCGACAAGTAAGTCCATTTCCTTAATGTTAATGAAATAGACAACCGAATAATGTTTTGTGCAGGAACAGATGAACAGGTTTAACAATTCCTGAAACATCTACATTTGTATATTTTAAGGGAATTTTTCTCCAATTACAAATTACAATGCAATTACCAATTACAATGCAAAATCGTGAAAAAAAATACCTATTTATCCTATGAACAGATATAAAATAGATGAAACAGTAGATAATTAATAAAAATTTAATGCATATTTACTATTTAGTTAAAAAACATCTATGAATAAAATCGTTCATGAATTTGAAAGAGATATTTAAAACGGGTTTTGCCTATCCATTAACGTTAAATATTCTTAAACAAATAATACATGGCGTGCATTATAGTTAAATTGGATGAAATCAAATAATATATCTTTATAGTTATATTTTAAGTGCTTTCGAACGATTAGATTGGTGCGGAAACATGACATAACTGTTATAATACATTCTTAATTTAGGTCAACCACGAAACCACATCCTGCAGAAAAGCCAACAGTCGAAGCTACGATTATGCCTGAATCCAATAATTCTATCCCCACGTCTTCGTCAATGGAGGAATTACCCAGGGGTCCTCTTCATGCGATTATGCCGCCAAGCTATACCGTGCACAATTTCCCATTGCAAAATTACAAACCAGGCGAACTTTCGAGACTTCTCGGTGCTCAAAACGAGGCCGAACTCGTTCATCTTCGAATGGAATTGAATGCACGACCTTATCCTCAACAGTATGCCCAAGTTAAAGAGAAACCAAAGATAGAGGCATCTCCATCGGACGATCAAAAGATTGAGCAGAAACACGAATACAACTGGAATGTTGATAGCGTTCTTCTTGTTAAATCGCTCATTGCACGAGAGCAAGCAGCGCGACAGACGAGTGGCAAAAGTCAATTGCAGCACAGTGCAACAAGAGGCCGAGGCGACACCGCAGGAGGTAACCAATCAACGCGCCTGGCCATTAGCAACAGCGCATCAAACGCCAGCAACATGACTGGCAGACACTTAGGTGTAAGCCTTAGTAACATTGAAGATCTTCATGACAGTGAAAATTCAGTGAACCACCAAGACGAAACACCGGATGTTGGAGCAAACAACGAGCGTAACACTCCATCTAATGCTCCGTCGAATTCCAATCAAATAAACTACACTAACATTCAAATGGTAAAAGATATTATTGCGCAGGAGAAGCTGGAAAAAATCGCACAGAATAATGCTGATTCTAACCAATCAAAAGGAAACGGTCTTGAAGAAACAAAAACTATTGACCAATCAAATAGCAGCTTTGATCAGCAACGCGATGTTCCATACTCAGAGTATAATGGAGATTGGGACTAAGATTGGCAATAGTTATATCTGCCACCAATAAAACATTGAGCAAATCAGAATTATTTCCATTTTACTTGTTACAATTAAGAGAAATAGAAATTGTAAAGCACATTGAATTCAAAGGATAAAGAATAAAATTGTCTGTACGCCTCGCTATTCAATTGCTGTACAAGTCTTATGCAATAGATAAATTCTCAACATACACGACTGGTAAATATATCTCGCACCATATTACATGTACATGTATCTCTAATATCGGAACTGGAATCATCACTTTCTTTACGCCTAATCAGTGAGTGTGTCGCTGATTGGAGATATTAAGGTGCCAATGCATTTACACCTTCCTCTGCAAATATATACTTTCAAAAAGAAACCATCCACAATTTAAACTGTATCAAATCCAGACAGTGCTATTTAAGATAAAATAATATTAATAAATCACTTAATTAACTGTACACAACTCTACCGATTCCACTCCAAAAATTGTAAATATTGAAGATCTATTCTCATCTGAGCCTAGGATCATATCCATTGGTTACAAACTTCTAGTGCCCAATCTTTCTCAGCACCAAATGCTGTGTTCTAGCCGAGTTTTAGGTCACTGGATAACATTGTCTCTAGGATGTGGTGCATCTCTCCTCTCTGTTTCTTGAAGTTGTCAATGGCCGTTGGTCTGGCATCTTCCCACCCATACAGATCTCTATGAAAAGAGAGAACAAAATATAAAAGATAGAAAATACTGTATACAGGATTATTTTCGGTTCGTGTAATTTTCATCAATTTTCACTTGCAAACGGTTTTGCCCTGTCTTGAATTCATCCAGACAAAGTTGTGTTTAAAGCTGCTTGGTCCGATTTTATATCAAATTTTATGCACGCTTTTAAACGATGGCTATGCTTAGTATATGTATAATAATAGACATTGCAGTAGTTTTACCCGTCAATTATGCCAAATTTCAATGAAGAAAAATACGTACAAAATTTGCTAACAAAACAAACGACATTAAAAGGTACCGCGTTATTTCGCCTCATGTTAAATTTCACCCCTGACGACGAAACGGGAATGGTTGTATTACGAATTTAACATCGCTTTAAATAAAGGTCGAAATGATCAAACAAATTACAAATAAACATGTGTACGTTCTGTTAGCCAATATTTATAAAGTCTGCTTTCTTTACAATCGATGCATAGCATGCGGGTTGAATAACCCCAATCATTCGGGGGGCGAAACCATTCAGTTTCCTTTTCTAAACATTCCCGTGATGCATTTTGGTTTGTTTTTTCGTTTGCCCAAAGAGAAATTATTTTTATTTACTTTGAATATTTCTAACTTTGAAAGGAGACTGATTCTGCTGGTGTAAATAGGAGAAAGTCCATAACTTTCTAAGATATATGATTTGTATGAAAAAAATTTTGATACTGTAATTACAAAAAAATCGGACCAAGCAGCTTTAAAGAGAGATAATACGAGGCATTGGAATTTGCCCAGTCTTGAATATACCCGCCGATATCGAGGGAAAAAGGGGCGAAAATAACGCGGGGTGAATATTTCCCTTCATACAGTATGTAAGTACGCTATACTTTAGTTCCAGTACTCAAACATAATTGGCAGACTGACAAAATGGGAAGAATGAAATATTTTGAAAATTTAGTGCTCAGTTTAAAACACAGAGCAATAATTTTCAAGTTACCTATAAAGTGTTCGGACTAATCGCATACGTCCCTGCTCATTGACAAAGTCTAGGACTTTAGGGATGGACTCCTTCCATTGAGCCTTAATACATAGTCTCAGCCACCTGGATAATACATTATGAAGTGTTATCAAATTTGATTGCAGTTAGAAGTAATTTCTATCAGAAATTAATTTTCCTGTTGAATGGAAAAATTCAGTTCATCATTTATTTCTAATGAGTCTATAAAAAAAACAAGAGGCCAATTGGCCTTAACGGTCACCTGAGTAGCATATAACCCATACACAAACTTGTCGAGGAGTCTCATATATGCATTTAATTAATTAGATTTCATTCTGGAATAGAAAAATTATAAATTTGTAATGACGACCACCTCCCTGCCTGAAATCTTTCAAAAAGAACTATGAAAACTATAATTTTGGCGAAAAACTTAAAGATCTGGTCTACAAAATCCTTTCAGGTGTGTGGGAGTAGAGAAGATAATTGTTTAACATTATATGCATTAACACCTATACATTCATTTTGGCCCTCCCCTAGAGTAAAACCCATACTCCAGGGGAAATGAAAATTTAAATGGTAAACATAATTATCAGTCAGTTATTAATTCAGATGGGTGAAAATAGAGAAGAAAAATTGTAAACATTATATACATTAACACTTTATTGCCATATTGCCCCCCCCCCCCCCACCACCTCATGTCCTGAACCCCTGACTCAGGGGCCATGAATTTCACAATTTAGGTAGAGGAGTTAGTGGACATCATAACCATTTATTCAGTTTTTTGCCCACATGTGTGAGAGTAGAGAAGAAGATTTTTTAAAGATTTAATACATTTTACTATATGGCCATATTGGCCCCTCCCTAGAGCCTGAACCCCTTACAAAGGGGTCAAGAATTTAACAATTTTGGTAGAGGGCTTCATGGACATTATAACCAGGCATTTAGTTTTTAACAAATGTGTACTGAAGTAGAGAAGAAGATTTTCTGAGATTTAATACATTTTTACTATATGGCCAAATTGGTCCCACCCTAGAGCCTGAACCCCTGACCATGATTTTCACAGTTTTAGTAGAGGGCTTCATGGACATTATAACCAGGCATTTAGTTTTTAACAAATATATATGGAAGTAGAGAAGAAGATTTTCTAAGATTTAATACATTTTTACCGTATGGCCATATTGGCCCCACCCTAGAGCCTGAACCCCTGACCCAGGGGTCATGAATTTCACAATTTGGGTAGAGGCTTTATGAACATCATAATCATGCATTTAGTTTTTAACAAATATATATGGGAGTAGAGAAGAAAATTTTCTAAGATTTAATACATTTTTACTATATGGCCATATTGGCCCCACCCTAGAGTCAGAACCCCTGATCCAGGGGCCATGAATTTCACAATTTTGGAAGAGGGCTTTATGGACATCATGATAATGCAAACATTTGTTTCCTCACATGTGTGGGAGTAGAGAAGAAGATTTTTGAAAATTTGGCTGCTTTTTTGCATATTTGGCTCAACATGTGGCACCCCGGGGGTGGTAGAGCCATGAATTTCACAATTTAGATTTCCCTTACCATTGAGATGCCTCACACCAAATATGGTAACAATCAGCCTTGTAGTTTTTAAGAAGTTTAACATGTAAATTGTTAATGCACGACGCACGTCGCACGACGCATGACGACGAACGAAAACGGATAGCAATAGGTCACCTGAGTTTACTCAGGTGACCTTAAAAATCATATACCTAAATTTGAATTCGGAATTCTTTGTAACATTCAATTTATACAGCTCGTTCATTTTTTGTATTTTGATGAGGGACAATGGAGGCTGTCAAAAAATAAAAAAAAAAACCTTAAAGCTTCACAAAACGGAATAAATGACAATAAGCATATCCTATTCATTCTTTAGGTTAATCAAAATAAAAAAAAAATATACATATTTTTAGAAATTAAACACCACATAGACGCATTCTAAACTGTTAGCTGTTCTTAATAATCGATATAATCTTGAATACAGAAACTTTCAAATCACAATCTATATAGGAAAAATCATTGACCTTGATCATTATCTAATTGGCTATAAAAGTAAATTTCATGATTTTAATCACCAGTTAAAAACTGGAGAGGCAATACATGTTTTCCTATTCATTTATGTTTTTCATATTAAAAAGTGTTTTAATAAACTTTATCATTTTTAAAGTAAACATAAACGTCTTGAAACATCCTTACGTCTTCCACAAGTAAACCCAGACATTCCACGACTTGTAAAGGGGCCATTGAGGTCAGGTCACTGGGGTCAAACTGATCAAGGTCATTATCTGCGGAGGTCGACCATCTCTGACACAGCTGTTTACAGGGAACTGCAAAACTGTTGTCGTACCTGACCAACACGATAAAACAAAAAAAAGAATGAAAATTGTTACAATGAGAAAAAATCCCAAAGCGTATTGTCAGTACAAATTGTCCTGAATATATATATGCTTGCAAAATGTTTTAGCTGCAACAATTCTGAACGGAAAATAAATAAGATGCATTTGTATCAACACCTTGAGTTTTTATGAAGCAATTTGCAGTTTCTTACATTGCAGCTTTAAGTTTAAATACCTACCAGTTGTGCATAACTCAAGAAGAGGAAATATTACAACTTTATTTGGAATTACGAGATAGAATCCATTATCAGCTGATAGTTGAATTCCAAAAGCAAACTTTAAAACCACATACTTCATCTTGCTGATTCAGTTCAAGGCCTGCCAAAATGACTTTCTAAATCGTCAGTATTAAATCCACTGTCACTTAATACACACGCTCTCTGAGTATCTTCACGTTATGTTAGCGACGACAGAACAATAGCTATTATTTTTAATATAATTTGTATTTAACAGAAGACTGTAGAAGCTCAGAAAAATACTCACTTTGGCATCACTGGTGGCATCCCCTGGCCGTAGAACCACTTTTCCCACTCCACACTATCAAGCACCTCTGTCTGAGTAAATGAAGTAAGTCTTATTCGGAAATATCCTCAAATCGGATATGAAGCATTTCTTTATTTTTCTGTTTATTAGTTCCTTATAAAAGAATTCTACATCATTTTTGTCCAAATCCGTTTTCGTTTTTGTCTATACATGCATTCATCATTTGGAAAAATGAATGAAATGTTTATTTTAAACTTTGGGCTTTTTAAACCAAAGTATTTATTAATCCCAACAATTTTGATGAAAAAAAAGAGGTTTGGACTAATAAGGTTTCATTGTACCTGAAAGAAGCTATGTTTATGAATGCAAACACAAACTTTAAGAATTTATTTACATATAACTATCTGTGTACCTTATCGTGGAAATAGGAGTAAAGGAAATCTTTCCACTGGTTGGAATCAATGGACTGCTGTTTGAAATTCTCAACGTAAGCCCGAAGAAACTTTTCAAACACCTCTAAAAGTACACATAGTTTGTTTAGTTCACAACGTACTTAATTTTCTGGGAAACGCATTCTATGGTAAGTAACTAGAATGATATATAACAGTGCACAATGAAAAACAACGATGACCTCAATTTTAGGTTAATACTTTATAAAACTTTCTTTCAGTCAATAGATGTACTCATTTATTTGCATTCAAATGAACTACAATGCTTTGAATCATGGTTGATAACAAGTAATAAGCGTCAACTTTTAGTTGACTATATAAAACAGCCAAAAGAATGATATACCACTCATCTGTAGAGAAAAAAAGGCTTCATATCAAATAAGGTAGGTTTTCCTTTTTTTCGAATATTATTTTGTAAATGCATTAAACCGTTTTCGTTTTATATATGGGTAAAAACTTTTGCCAATATACAAGAGCATTTGACATGTTGATTAACATGTTTTAAGAGAATATGATGTCCTTTTCTTATAAATCTTTCAAAACAAAATTCACCCTTACTGCCCCTGCTAATTATTTCAAGTTTGCTTACATCTAACTAAAAGATTTCCTTCCATTTGTAAACATGACTTTTTTCTTCAAATTAATTTCTACTCAGGAAACCCTAGCTTTATCTATATTCAATTTCATAGCTACCCATATAAGGGAAATGCCATGTTTAGTTTACCTGACACATTTCACAAAAATGGCACAGAAAGGTAGCTTCAGAATATTTTGATCTTCTGTTACATGTATCATCATTAAACCTTTTCATGTTGAAAATATAACTTTTGAATAAAATGATGTTGATTTTATTTGTTTTAAAGTGAGACAAGTTTTGTTATGTAAAAGGTAGGATAGAACTATGATCTATTCTGGTGGCCCAGTGTTGACGGATTTTGTGAATATTTTCCACAAAAGAAGTTTACATACTCAAAAAATAAGTTATTCATATTTACGTCCTCACTCAACAAAACAAAATTGACCGTTAAAAGGTAAAACGTGTTTCTTAGTATATATACACGTATTTAAAATCTATATTTAGCACTGTATATGTCTCAACTCTTACCTGGACCCCCAAGCAGAGTCTCCAGGTAGAACAACAGAGTGAAGCCCTTCTCATAGGGAACGATGCAGAAGGCGTCATTTGGATCCACACCTTTAGGTCAGGGATCATCCGAGTGTACGGGCCATTTTTCAATACTTCTTCCTTAACATTAGGACAGAGAACAATGGCATTCTTCTATTATTTATCATTAAGTTATGATCATAAAAAAGGTAATAAACAAATATAGTACTTAGAATTAGAAAAATAATATCATTTTTCATTCTGTTTCATAGGTGTAAAATGAAGCATAGAGATTTTCTGTTTTACACGTTTTGGATTTTTTGATTTATTCTCATCAAATAACGAGGGCAAATAATTTGCCCTATTCAAGATAGATATACTAACCTGGAAAAACTGAAAAATCCTACACTCTCATCTGTTAGGGAGGGTATGTTAGAGAATACTAGTATTTTGAATTTTTGGATTTGATAAAGCCCAAATTGTCAAACAAATTACTGAATTTGGTAAAATATAAATTGTCAAACGCTGCAGATCTTGTTTTTTTGTGAAACTTCTGCATCCATCATCACAATTATGGTAGTACAAAAATTGAATTAAAGAATAAACTTGACAATACCCCCTCCGATAAGGGAAAAAAATATTACATACGTATGTACAATAGTGCTTGTCATTCTTTTTTATTAAAGGCTTAGCTATATACGATTATTTCCTTGAGTTCCACGGCTTTCCCTGCGGCCATAAATTGAGGTAGAGTCTTGCTATTATGTAATCTCCCTGTAACCTTTCTTTCAATAAATTCAGTGTGACCTTCATTCAACCTGTAAAAGTCAAAAGTTACATCTCACTCATAGTGGAAATTATTTGCAATAGGGCGCAGACAACAAATTGTGCCGAAATTAAACTTTTAGTTTAAAAGGTTTTAAACTAAATGGACACCAACTGAAATGTAATGTTACTTCACACTATAAATGCTATTAAATAGAAGACTTGGCAATGCATTGGATAAATGGAGTAATATTTAAACTAAATGAAAGATAATTTACACAAATTATCAATGAAGATCTCATGTTGACGAAAGGAACGATATTTTCATTCTCTTTTCTACATGTACAGATATGTACATATACTAGCATTTATCAATGACTAGCAATTCCACTACCAGAAGTGTTCCCAGTTTTTGTTGGTGACCAGGTTTCCTGTCCAACTATGGCAGATCTCATGAGCTAAGATATCCACTAACGATCTGTCACCGGCCTGTAAAGTTCATAGAAATTTTGAGACAGAAACTTAAAAGGGGCATGGGTACGATTTGAGCTAAAGTGTATTGTATAATATGCTGGTCAAAGCTATTTCAAATGGTCAACCGACATTTAAAAGTTAGTTGTCAAATTTCCAGCGATATAGAAAACTGTCAATTCTTTGTTATGTAAGCAAGGTTCATGGCATGCTTTGGTTCTTTGGTTTACATTTAGGTTGATGGATAGAAAATATATTAAATTTAAAACAGAATGAGATGTGACAAACAGTGGAAATTGTTTAACTATGCACATTTAATGGAGAAAAAATATTTAAATAAGTGTTTACTATCATGCAACCAATGTAACCAAAAGCATAGCATGAGCTTTGTTTACAGAGTAAGGAATTGCGAAGCCTTTATCTCACTTATAACTTGACAGCCGACATATGAACTTCGGGTACATTTTAGATATATATAGTTTTACAAATAACAAAACTTTAGCCAAAATTCTGACCATGACCCTCAACAAATCTTCAAATGCTCCTCCCGAAACTGAGATGGGATATAACATTTTGATGACATTTAAAGATATAATTTTTCAATCCATCCGACTTAAGTTTTAAAACACATTTTAATGTCTTTTAAATAAGTACAAGAGAAAGAATACTAACTATTAAAGTCGGAGTCACATAAGTCAAGCAGGGGTTCTCCATCCCACCGAACGGAAAGATGGGCGGCAGTACAAGTACATCGTACTGACCCCAGATATAGGGCCCCATTAAAGACTCAGCAATCTGCAATGTCTTCTCTGTCTATTTAAAAGAAGTGAGATATATAATTGAGCGTTTGATAGATTAAATAATGTAAATACACTTTATATTACGTAGCGATTGATCCTGACAATTACTAAAGTTTATATCTGACACTATATCTAATTTTTTGAATTCAAACTACTGGATTTTGAGAAAAAGGCACTGAAGCAAACATATATCAAAAAATTTAAATATTGAGAATAAAATTTCCTGCAGAGTGATTCAAGTTTGAGCTTTTTACCTAAGTATAAAGAGTTATAGGCATCTATTTAAGTGTATTTAATTCAAAATCTAACTGACATAGCAAATTGATTTTTAACCTCTGAGAACTCATAAGCTGCTTCTTCTATCATTTCCCTCTCTGTCCACACTTTGGATCTCGGGCCAATAATACTGCAAAATCAAACAGAGGTACCTTTTGTTCAAATTCATATCTTTTTAAATGTCATATGTGCATATTTTTATGCGGCATTCCTAATGTAATTTTCAATGTGGTGTCTTCAAATAAATGCTTTTATCATTAGTTTGCTGTGAAGTTTTCTTTATCTTTCACTATTACTTTCTCATTTCTCTAAAATGAAATTAAGTATAACTGTTAATTTCAAATTTTTTTAATACTCTATCAATCAAATCAAAATATATGTATGTTTTTGTCGAAAAAAAAACTTTTAATTTATTGAAAGAAATTATTACATGTACCTGGACACTAAATCACCCCCAACAATAGCAATGAGATAAGTGCAAACAGGAAACTTCTGTTCGAACTGGTAAACAAGTTTACCTCGGTCGGATGGGTGGGGCTCTGGTTCTGACCTTATTGCACTCATCAGAATGGTTATATCTTTTGGAGCAGTAATCTGTACTTGGGTTAATTGTATATAAAGATTGACATAATAATAATATTATAATTCAAGAATAAACTAGTAAATGAATCGACTCGCTGATATTTCATGTCTACTTTCTAGAAATCCAAAACATGTATTGCCACTTTGTAAATTAGATACAAATATTTTTCTAATCTGAAGTAAAATTACTTCAATTGAAAATTTCTTTATGGAGAAAAGGTATACTTTTACTATTAGTGAATTATTTAGACTCAATATGATAACAAGCATTCCATATCATACATATACCGTACACATTTGTTATTCGCATAGATTACATATAGGTTATTCTTTCAAAATGAATAGCACTTGCACCAGAAATAATACATTTTTAAAGAACTTGATTTCAAAATATGAGACAAATCATTATAATGTGATATAATTATGCTATGTTTCATTTGCAGACTCTCAAGCCTGTCCTTTTCATGTATTGTATACAAGTACACGTATTACCTTTGCTGTGTAAGAGACCTTATTCCCTGGGGTATCTTGACAGGGAAACAAGCTCCTGGCATGAATGGCCTATAATGGGGATAATATCCATACATGTAGTTTGTTTTTGTACGGAGCTTTTATTAAAAAAAAACCAGAAATAGCTTGAAAATATGTGTACAAACTAGGTACATTAACTCAGGAGGCGATTATTTTAATGTAAAGCGTTGATATTAAAATAATACAGTTCTGGATTGGAGATTGGAATTAAATATTAACTTTCATTTTCATATTTCATTTACCTGCCATTAGTTTTTAATATTCTTCTGGAAGTTAATACACGTATCTTAATAGTATATGTTTCGAGGTTTAATTGTATAATATTTCCTCTCTTTTTTAAAGGAAATCTGATTGGTGGTGTGCTTTTCTGTTTATATTTTAAAAACTGATTATATTTTTAGAACTGTTTATTTATCTTTTATTGTATTACGACCTATTTTTTATCAGATCGAATCGACCGTTTTTTGTTCTGTTTTGTCTATTTTGCTGGTTAAGTTTGTCATAAAAAAACCCACCTGACTTTGACTAAACAGATATGGGTGCGTTTTCCCTAATGTCTGTTCGGGCCTCAGCCATTGAAGAGCGGGGCACTGAGGGGACGTCTCATAATGCACTCGAATCTTGTGGCTGCTAAAATATATCAAATTGTCTTAATAAATATTGGAAAAAAATTGGACTGACATGACAATATACACAGAGAAATAAAACACTTATCATGGTCCCATACCTCTTGAAACTATAAATTCAATATGGCAATAGATAAAGATATAAACAAATTCAAGCTTTCGGTAAAATAAAATTTCAATCTTCTTCGGAGAAATTCGTTACACAACCATTTAGACGCAGAGACAGGAAGCTGCACTTCTAGCTTGGATCCAAAGATGGCACTGTTTTCTCCTAAGGTAAACTTTAGTTCCTGACCATAATCTACATCTAAGATTTTTTGAACTGTGATCATTTGTGCGTCTAGGATCTAAATATTGAAAAAAGTTGCTCATTTATCAATGTCAGACTGCATTAGGCAGCATACAAGTATTCTTCAATATCATCATATTCTTATGCCTCTGTGATTTAATTTAAAAGAATGACAAGTAGGAATGAAGGTTTGAATTTAGGAAAATATAAGATGTGCTTTTGACCAGTAAGTTTAAAACGAAAGGGGGAGAAAGTGAAATAGAGATTATATGTTTTGTCTTACTAAGTTATGGACCCCATCTTTCATTCTCTTCACTGCTAAATCCACAAAGCCACACAGCGTCCTGGAGACGAAGTCCACATCTAGGTTCAAATGTAGACTGGTTACTCTGCATTCATCTGGTCTGGAAAATGAGGCGGAATCATCTGGATTCATATCTGTCATGTCAGAAGCCTTTCATCTGTAAATGATTAATGAAAATAAAATGATTACTAAATGCACATTTACTTGATGCATGAAAATGATTATATACAAACTTTGTATAATTATGAGAAAAAATGTTACAAGAGCGCCGTAGTTTTTAGTTATAAAAAGAAATGAAAAAAAAAGATTACATTTAAACTATAAACTACTAACAAAGACTTTAAAAAACTGAAACAGAGAGTTAAAATAAAATTAAACGTATACACAGGATCGAGTAATTAAGTTTTAAGATACAATATGGCAAGTATAATCCGGTAAGATTGATTTTTTTTTCAGATTTCACATGACAGGGATATAAATGATGTTTGATTTACATTGCAGTCGGTTGACCGATCATACAGAGACCACATGCAGTGGCTTGTGTTGAAAAAAAAATGTTAAAAAAGTGGGTACCTCGGAGGACAAATAATTTTCCCTCCAAGGTATCCACTTTTTTAACGATATTTTTTTTCAACACAAGTCCCTGTGCAGACACCTCAGTTTATACAGAGACATATATTATTTATGTCTCTGGTTTATGATACACACGACAGATGTCCTGTTGGTCTTTTCAAAATAACATAAAAGTTGATTTTAAAAATTGGGTTGGCTAACAAAGAAGCAATTATCATTTTTGAAATAGTATTTATTTATCATTATATTGTTTTTAAAATTTCCAAATTTTGATTTAAAAATACAACCTGCATGAAGTGTTTTAAACGGTGGAGAGATCTGAAATGAACCATCATGAATTACTCCCCGTTCTATTTTCATTTTCTTTATGCATATATTCACACACACACGCACGCGTCTATTAAAAATATTAAAAAAGGATTTGTTTTAAAAATTAAACAAAACTTGCAGTGTATTGATAACAAAAGCATTTAAGAAAATGTACTAAAATTACAAGTACCTGTGAAATCAATGCCCAGTGTTGAAAAAGGTCATACAAAGTGTGTCGATGTCGGCTGACTAAATAAAAATATACAAACAGGAAGTGGATTAATTCTTTTTGTTTATTTTTTAAAAATAGATTTCACGTGAGAGTTTCACTTTTTAAGTTTATAGGTGGGATTTATGAAATACAGCCAATGGGGATTGCGGTGTTAGTATTAATTTCTAATGATGGTGGGCATTGGGTGATGATCCATAAGTAATACTCTTCGTATAAAGATATTTAAGTCTTCAAATTCTTTTAATGACGTTTCTGTATTAATATATCATTAATTATAAATTAATAAATGGGATTTAAAATCTACTTTTTAAATATTTGATATTTCATTTCAGTGTGAATGCTTTTAGAAATCTGTTGATGAAACTGCTTTTGTAAAATTTGATAATTTTGATTGTCAATGCGATCAATATGATTAAATATATTATATAAGTTGTCTTCTTTTATAACAAAATTAACATACGTCTGTGTTCATGTTAAATATCTTTTTTTGTTATTGCTGTATTGATTTCTGTACATGAATTTTTTTGCTTATAAACCCCAAGTTATTCAACTTCAGTGTATGGCATGTTAAACATTGGAAGTTATACACAAAAACTTATCCATTTGTATTTCGTAATTTTTAGTTTGTATTCAATGATTTTTTAAAATTTATTTTTATTGTTATGTGCTTAAAAACAAATAAAATTATTTGTTTTTTTAGTATTATCTAAATCTGTATTGTATATCAATTTTTTAAAATTTCTTATGTTAAGTCTTTTAAGTATTGCATATTTTATTTTTAAATTTTAAAGTAAAATTTTTATATGAATTGCATTTGCATTGTTTAATTCTTACATGACTAAAATCTACACGCCCCGTTTATCGATTTGTCGAAACCTAAAGCGACCTAAGAAAAATCATGGACTGTACGAAACAATAATGATGATGTCAGACTCCAGTACGTACGTTCCAATAGAACACGATTTGGTTTCTTCTTTATACAGCTAACGTGTTAATGTATATCAACAATAATTTAGTGAATTTTACTTACTTTTTACAATCAGTTTATTAATGTTTTAATAGAAATCGCAAATATAAACAATTGATAAATATGCTTTCTTTGATGATTCATGGGGGTTATGAAGGTAGCGATCATTGCAGAAAAGATACCTTTTTTGCAATGTCATCGCCTTCGTATTTAGCATAAATCACCAAAGGAGGGATTTTATTGTTAAAATATTCACAATTCACATATTTTTACATGTAAACTTTGTGAAAAGCTATTGCAGATATAGAACTATAACACAGACAGGGCCCACAAATTTTAAAATAACAAGTTAAATTCTATTATGATGTCACAAACGTTGAATGCTGTAAAATGCAACTCTACAAGCGGAAATCAAAGTTCATGCTAGTGGCTGTAAAAGTGGCTCTTCCATTAACTATCCCTTAAAGTAAAATAAAGAAAATAAACATATATATATATTTACAGACAAGGCAAAAATAAAAAAGTGTTAATATAAGAATTAAATCAGAATTATTTTTAAAGATAGATTGTCTCAAAACTGCAGCAGTATGTGTAATGCTGTAGAAAATAAAAATAAAATAAAATAATAAGGCCGTTGTCGAAGTCCAGAAAACCAAAAAATTATCTTTATTTAGACAACTTAGACGTACGTCTTACAATACAGGGAAATAACTCTTATCGTAATCGTTGTCAACCTGTTGTCAGGTGACTGCATCACATGAAAACTCAGCCATATTTTGAGATACGTCTAGTTGACAAATTTAATGTGAAAAAAGATGTAGATTAATTTCTTACAAACCAGGTATGTATACCTTATTAATAGGCAGACTTCTCAAATATACAACAAATTAAGTTACCCGTTTAAAAAATATTGTGTTCCAATTATTATATAATCGTTTTACTTTCGTTTCAAAGTTCAACAGATTCATGTTTTCAACGATCTAATAATAACTTATCAACAAATGGACAATATTTATTGTAAAAGCATTAGATGAAAACGATGCAGCATCATAAACTTTCCCGTGTTTAAACGGGGGTAGGAAAGGGCTGATCCAGATAAGGATTTACATATCCTTTGAGTTAATATCTTTTTTTTTTCTTTTTCTTTTTTAAATTAATCTGTTTACAGTCTGGCTAATAAAATTGCTCCATTTTTATTGATTATTCTTTTCCCGTTTTTATTTATTAAAAAAAAAATCACAGTTGCGAGGATTTTAGCTCTTTTCTATATCACTGATAAAATTAATTTATTTGCCAGAGAAAAATCATGGATCCCCGTACTAGTGCCCAGGATTTACACCGATGTGACCTGTGTGAGACCGCCATAGTACACAGCTACTGTGACTTTTGTCATGTCAACCTCTGCAAGCCCTGTGTAGTTGATCACATCTCAGATGGATATGACAAACATAAAATTGTCCCTTTCAAGGAACGGGGGTCAACTTTGACTTATCCGAAATGTGGAACACATCCACAGAAAAGCTCTGAATTTCAGTGCAAGAGTTGCAACAACATTTTAATCTGTTCTTCTTGTATAACATCTGAACAACATAGAGGACACATATTTTTTGAAATTTCAGAAGAATACAAGACAATGAAAAAAGTTATTGAAAAAGAGACAGATGAGTTAGAAAATCGTATTTTTCCAAAATATAAAGAAATCGCTTACGACTTGATAAATCAGCTTGCCAACCTGGATGGAGAATATAAAGAGCTTACAACAGAAATACTTAAAGAAGGAAAGGTTTGGCATAGAAGAATTGACCTCATCATCAACACAATGTTAACTGAAATCAAAGAGATAAAAGTAAATCATAAACACAATTTACAGAAACACTTGCGTGAAATCGAACTAATACAATCAGCCATAAAACAAACTCTCCTGAACATGAATGAAATCTTGAAATCCACTGAAGTATCTCCGATTATTGAATACAGCTCTAAAGTAAGAGAATTCAGCAAGCTCCCTCTCAAGTTAAAAACGTACGCGTCGAAGCCAGCATTCATTCCAAAACCGATAAACCAAGAAGCACTGTATGATTGGTTCGGACAGATCACTCCTTTATCCACCAACACGGAATATAATATTTTGAAATTAAGCTTACCAAAACCGTCAGTCGGTGAACTTTTGGATGAACCAGAGCTTGTTGCCACAATAGAGACTGGACATGGAAAACTACAAAAAATAATTACTTGTCTGAATGGAGAAAAACTCTTGACTAGTGAAGAGACCGGGGATATCAAATGCTTCAATAATCAAGACTTACTAAACAATACAATTAAGACTTATCCATGGTATATCCCTACTGACATAGCTGTAGACGTTTATGGTGATGTATTGTACACCACTGCTAGGTTAAAAATCTTCGTAAATATGATAAAGACTTCACAAATAAAAGAACCAATCGCTTTTCAGCCAGAAACTCATCCTGGTAATCTGTGTGTCTCCTCTAATGGTGACCTTCTGGTCTTTGTGTACATTACACAGACTAACCAGTTCCAACTTGTCCGTTACTCGGGATCAAAACAGAAACAAGCAATTCAGTTTGACAACGAAGGTAAACCTCTGTACTCAAGGACAAGGAATATGAAATGCATCACTGAAAATAGAAACCAAGACATCTGTGTAGCTGATTCTGGAGGTTATGCAGTAGTGGTGGTTAATGAGGACGGGGAATTCAGATGGAGATACACTGGTATTCCCTCAAATAACAAAATCAAAGCATTTAAACCCTTTGGTATCACAACAGACAGTCAGAGTCGTATCCTGACAGCAGACAGTGACAACCATTGTATCCACATCCTGGATCAGAATGGACAGTTTCTCCGTTACATTGATAACTGTGATCTAAAGAATCCTTACAGTTTATGTATGGGCACAAGAAACATTCTGTTGGTTTCTGAGTGTAACCAAAGCCATGTGAAGAAAATTAGATATTTAAGATAAATTCAAATACCCGTATATCAACCATAATTAAGACATGTTCTATGTACAGGTAAATTAAAATACAAAATAAAGAGATTATGTACATTGTTCACCTACGGTTAATCTGATTGTGTTACGACATTTAAACTGATAATTGTGCATATATTATTTGTTTTTTTTTTTATTGTCAGTTATTTGTACTGATTTTCCCAGATATTTATCTCTTCTTAGCCAAAGGCTCGAGTGAACTATTCTGATCAAAATTTTCCTGTTGTCAGGTGTAGGTAAAGCAACAATGGGGCTGGTCGAATTTTTCATAGGAATGTCTAGAGAATGTCTTCAAAATCTTCTCAAAAAGCAATTGGCCAGAAAAGCTGTAACTTTGTTGGAAGCATCCTTAGATAGTGTAGATTAAAGTTTGTCAAATCATCATCCCAGGGGATAAAGTACATCATGTAGTACGTTCGATGAGAGAAATAGCCAAGTCGTCTAATGTGGGAATTTGATTCTGACATCATCATGATTATTTTGAGCAGTCCGAGATTTTCATAAGCTATTAAAGGTTTCAACCGCCATCGATAAACTGTTTGGAACAGGATCGTGTAGAATTCTGTCCTGGTAATTTATATATAGCTGCGAATTATAATTACATGTAATTTCGGGAAGAAATAGAAGGAATTACACTTAGTGGATGTATTATTGCAGAAAAAATGTACACAACCCTTTTAATTTTCAGCAATATCACTACCTTCATATCCTGCATGAATGATTAAAAAAGCATTAAATGGTTTAAATATAGAAGTATTAAAAATGAAATGCAAACTTAAGCGTTTGCATTCCAAATTTAGCCCAAACTAGCAGGGTTTCAGAATTCCTTTAGCCATGCATGAATCCATTTAAAGTTTACTTTTCAGATGAATTTAAGAAGAAATCATTTTTTAAAAACGATGTTACCATTTTTCTGTATCTATATGTCCATATGCAAAATAAATCTAGATAATTAAGGTCTCCGGATTAATGAGGCTCCACTGTATCGGTATATTGAAAACAATGATTTCACATTATTTTTGAAAAACACACAAAAAGCCTTGATGGATTCCATTCATTTAGCCATTTATGTACAGTGTTGTAGATCGAAGTCTTCTATGTGGTACCGAGTCAACCTTCTCAATGTTAGTCCACATGAACTTCTAAAAACACTACATGTTCGATCTTTTTTCGTATGCAAAGAACGAATCAAAATATCATGGCGGAGATATTATGAGAAGTGAACTTGGATATTTCAGAATGAGTTCACAAAAATACTTTGGGTGAATGTCCTTTACTTGAAATTTAAAAAGAGACTCTATCATGTGAAAGTCATGTATTTTTTGTAAGACTAAGTGACTGTATTTATTGTCTTTTTTCATGTAAGAAATATTGTGTATTTGTGTAAAGGTAAGGTAGAATAATCATGTTTTGTGGTGCCTCAGTGTTATTATCTTTTGTGAATATTGGGATGTATCAAGAATTTACATCCATGCGAACTGACAATCATACGTTCGGGATTTATATTTCCTGTAATATAATTGTCATGTTAATTGTAAATTTTGAATTTACTGAGAGAAAAATTTGCAACTTGAATGTTGTAAATTTTGTATTTATACCCACCCAGTAAATTCAAAATTTACATTATGACATAATTACAAATGGTTACCCAGAGAAATTACGTCCACGCTAACCAATAAAATCTGACCGTGACGATCCGATCCCAATTTCTTGAACACTGTCTCTGTCCCATTTCTTACTGGAATGACATGTAGTGAATTCTTTCTCAGAAGAAACGATTGAAAAGATATACGATTTGGACTGATTTACAATTGAGTCAAAGTTCAGTCAAATGTATGGATCAATTATCTTCACTACTTCCTAAAACGTATATGAAAGAATTCATTAAAGACTATTTTTAATAAATACACTAGTGAGGTACCGAGAATTACTGTATACAGGGTAATACTCGCCCCAATTTATTTTTGCCCTTTTCGCCTTCCTTGTCAGTGGGCGAATTTAAAACTTGGCGAATTCCAACGTTACAATTATATATCTTTAAACACAATGGGCAAATTGAAGACAGGGCGAAACAGTTTGCAAGTTAAGAAAGGCGAAAATCACACATGGCATAAATAACTATGTATACAGTAGTAAGTTTGTACCATAACTATACACAGGTTATCAAGATGTTTGGTCAGCACTTCCATTGTTTGTCATAATATAATCTCAAATTAAAGAACACTTGAGCAATAAATTGAGCCATCATATCTAATATTATGATTCAATTTTGAAATATGAATGTCAAAAAACAATAGTAATCTTAAATTGTCGTTGGATTTGAATAAAGTAGAATAGAATGGCAATGTTGACGGTACGTCTTTTGCCAAAATAACCTTTTAAATCTTTCTCTCCACAGTGTGATCTCGTTAAATTGCAATAATGTTCAAAGGTTCTTTGTGAAATCATATTTTCATGCGATATTGGTTTGTTAAAAGAAAATGGAACAATAAACATTTTGGCATTTTGTGAATACGGCTCTTCTTCATGAATTTTTTAATATTTCTCTTTTTTTCCAAGATAAATCAAACATTAGATTTCATCAACTTTTGATGAAATTGCAGCAATACTCTATGATAAGGCCCTTCGGGCTTTATATTGGAGTTGACCACGCCCCAACTAAAATTATCACATCATAATACTCAAAAAATGATTCCTTATTCCTTAAATGAAACAACTTTAAATAATCTAATAAAGATGATTCCAAGTGAGAATTTATGAGTTACATCTAATCATTAAATACGAGAGTGGCCCGCCACACTTGCGTCTCCTTTTCAGTGTTAGTTGGTTGGAATGTTCTAATGATCCCAACTAAACTTAAACTTCGTCTGTTCATTTCAATGGAATCTCCACAATGTTCACTGGGAGAGTTAATGGCTGCATATTTTGAAGATTAACAATTGAATGTGACAATTTTATTCCCAAATCACTACAGCCACATGCGTCGAGTCTTATACTTTCTAGTGGCAAAACTCCCTCACAACTGCAATAAATTTAAGAAGCCAAAACTGCCTTTAGCAGAAACAGTGGGGAAAAAGAAAACTTAAGCGGTGCATATTTTTAATTTCATTCTTAAAATGAAAATTAAATAGTTTCCTTTAAAAAATTAATAAAGGAAGTATTTAAATTTCAAACAGAAAAATCTTGGACATAACTTATGTGCCTAAAAGTTTTTTTTTATTTTCAAGCACACTGGTTGAAGATACATAAATGAAATTAATTTTTCTCAAATAGATTGTCTTTATTTATCAACCAAACAAAGTTTTTATCAAGCACAGTGGATGAGGATACATAACTGAAAATAAATTTTCTCAAATATATCCTTTTTATTTATCAATCAAACGGTGGTAATCATAATTTTGTAATACAATAGTATTCATGAACGTGCCGTGTTATGCAACTTATTAATTCCATCTTAAGGTGGCTCACTACAGCTCAAACAAAATTCTCAAATTAGCAGAAAATTACTTTATTATGATAGATAGCATAAGAAGAATATAATGGGTCTGTGAAATTGGCAAAGAAGTATATGCAAGTTTGGATAGAAAAAATCATTTTCAAAAAATTAAATTCAGTAAGTATGAATAAAACCCCCAGGCTGATTTGAGCTCATGATCTTGCGGTTCACAAGCCCGACGCTTTACCCACTGAGCTTTGCTGATATTCGACCAAATCCAGTGATAAAATTATTCAAAAAAAAAAATACTAGTATTTAAATTGCCATCTTCTGATGTAGTTTCTTAAAAAGTATAAATCTAGATGTAGTGAGGTACTTTAAATGCACATTTACTATGGATTCGATGTATATAGAATGATCTGATACTTATACGATATCATAGCAAGAGATCACAACAATATCACAGAAAATCCAATCAAAAAGTCTGAATACATGTAACATACGTTGTAAAACATAACACTAAAAAAAAATATGAATAAGCTGATAAGCATAATATTTATCAATACATGTAGTATCATGCGTGCATGCATTCCCATAGCTTTGCATAAATAAAGCAATGGGTTGAGGTTATCAGTACATGTACTATCTACTAAAACAATCAAATTTTATCATCACAAATATGTGTATATATTTGCAAAAAAATCACTCACAATTTCAAAATTATCAAAATAAGACAGTGTCATTATAAAATTATATAATATACATGTACATCACTGTATTAACAGATCACAAATCAGCTGTTTGTATTCAAGAGATTCTCAATTTTTTTTAATATCCAATGTTTGATCACCAGTCAAACTATTACAGCCAAGTATGCATATTCATTGCTTGCTATCATCTTGTGCCCAATTTGCCACAGCATTTGACGCTAAGCTCTAGATAAGTTTGAGGTCTTTGGCCAACATGGTGGCTGTGGTATTGTGCATCTCTCCTCTGTGTTTCTTAAAGTTTTCAATGGCTGTTGGTCTGGCATCTTCCCAGCCATACAGATCTCTGTAACGAGACAGAGATTAAGGTACATATATGTAGCATTGGTAGGATTTTAACAAGAGCTTGGACTTTGGGTAGTTGTGTCAAACGGCAATGTGACATAGGCCTGTCTAATTCATTGTTGGCCATATAGCCATGGCTCCTTGAAATCAAAAAGATTTGTCTAGATTTTCAATCGAGACTGTGCAATCTTTGTATATTTTGCTTGAAACCAGCATCATGTTTTGACGCTAGAAATAGATATGGTAGATACGTTCTACTGAAAGTCCATGCCTTGTTAGAATGGTTCTAAATGAACATGGTTCATTTAGTCCTTATTTAATACACTATAAAATGCATATGAGTAGATCAAAATATAATTCTGTACAATGTACTGGCATACCATTGTGACCTTTATGACTTGAGGATAGAGTCTGCTGCTTTTTTTGTTTTTATTTTATTACACATACTTTTACTAAATGCATGTGTCAATTGACACAGTGGTCCATCTTCTTTTATTGAATGTTTTTTTATCCATCTCTGTTCCCCAAATACATTTATCAGTTGTCAAAATGCTTTTGCTTAGCATGATGACTCATTTGTTAAAAATGTGGAACACAAAAAAAAGAACTGGTAAAACTTTAATCTCACATGTCAGCTTGCCTCCCATTCCAAGAACTTACCCATTGGAATCTTCACAACAAAACACAGGTTGGAAAATATTTCTGCGAAGAACTTTTAACTGACTTACGTAATTATCTTTTACAAAGAGCCTCTAATTGCACTTACCTGTACAGTGGTCGGACAAATTTCATCCTCCCCTGCTCGTTGACGAAGTCTAGGACTCTAGGAATGGCCTCTTTCCATTGAGCCTTAATACACAGCCTCAACCATCTGTATAATATATCATAAAGTGTAGTCAAGGCTTACAGTTTATAGAACATATTATCAAGAATTAATTTTCCTGATGAAAGAAAACATCCAATTTATTCAACGGAGTTGAACGTTAATATTTTTACACAAATATAACATACATCAAGCATTGTTGTTTTCTATGATAACATTAAGCCAAATTCCTTGAAATTTATGATGTGTACCAATAATTTCAAAATATTGCAAGACTTATTGTACATTTCTAAGGTTTCCCATCATTAGATACTTCAAAATAAAAATCATACCTGAATCTGACTTCTGAGTTCTTCACATCATTCAATTTATACAGCTCGTTCATCTTCTGAACTTTGATGAGGGACAATGGGGGCTGACATTAAAAATGTTGCAAATCAAAGCAGATGAAACAAGAAAAACTCAAATCTTACTTGCATCAATGACTAAAAATGATAGCTGAAAAAACATCAACAAACATGCTTCTAAATAGTTAACTCTTCACTTAAAATTTTAAGGGGCCTGGATTGTCATGGCCATAAGAGACTATATGAATTTCCTTTAAAAGAAGAGCTTTGAATAAAGATTTGTAGGAAAATATTCAATATGAATGATAGCTTGTGGCTGAAGATATCATGATAACAATTGTAACTAAAGGTAGATCTGAAGGTTAATTTATTGCACATCCAGACTCCTTAATTCATGTCTCTGAATGAAAAAAAAAATTTCAAATGACCTTGATCATGACCCAATTGCATTACCTTCACTAACACCTCTTTATGAACATTCTTTAACTTATATCTCATCTGAACAGAGAACAACATTTCAAGACTTTGATTAAAGTGCATGATGTCTCTATTAACATTCTTACCTGTTCCACAAGGAGAGCCAGGAATTCCACGACCTGTACAGAGGTCAATGAGGTCAGGTCACTGGGGGCAAACTGGTCAAGGTCATTGTCCCCAGAGGTCGACCATCTCTGACAAAGTTGTTTACAGGGTACTGCTAAACTGTCATCATATCTGAACAAAATGATCAAACCGAAATTATGGGAGTTATGATGTGTAAAATAAATTTGTCAGTAAAAATGTCCTGAATTTACATAGTTTAAAATTTAATGATTCCTCATGCAAATATTTCTAAAGTTTACATATATGCACTTGTAAAAACACATCCACAGTTTTTCGTGAACAATTTTTGTAGCTTCTATGCCGTATAGATGAATAGAATTCTGCAAACACACACAAGAAATTTAAATTTATTTTCACAATTGAGCAGATGGGTGCCAACACCAAACAACTTGATTTTGCAGATTTGTTTTATTCATGGCCTGCCATAATAATTGTTTAAAATGCCAGTACTATAAGTGCACACCTGCCATCCAGGAAACCACATTTTGTGTTATAAATTCATGTCCAATACTCAGAGTATTGTATTCATTATCGTAAATGCTACCCCTGCATTGGTCCATGGCAGAAAAAAACAACACTGAACAAGCAATGCCGTGGAGATTGCTTCATGAAATACTCACTTTGGTATCACTGGGGGCATGCCCTCACTGTAGAACCATTTGTCCCACTCCACACCATCTAGAACCTCCCTCTAAATGTGAATATAACAATAGTCTTCATAAACAATTCATCGCGCAAAGATGTGAACCCTTTCCTTAGCTAATATGCTCATGATACACTTCAAAATTTCTAAACCATTGCATACATAATATCATATATAATATATAATATTCTATTCATATAATATTCTCCAACTCCATATAATGACTTAATTCACTGTACAGATGTATATTGAGCTTTGGTGAATATTCCATATACTGTAAGTCGTTTTAATTCCACGGTGTAAAAATTTCACAATTTCTATTAAAGTACCAATCACGATGGTTTTAATTTCACGCTGCTTAAAAATCAATTGATAGAAAAATAAGCATTAAAACATTTTTGAAATCTTATGATAGCATTCACGATGGGTTAAATATCGCGAAAAAATATTAAATCACGAACATAGTGAAATTAAAACCATCGTGATTATTTGCCAATCTACAGTAACATCACTGTATTCAGGGATATTTTTGCTCTGTGTTATTTCCTCCTTCTAAACATGCAAATGGTTTCACCATGTCTTAAATTTGCCCAGACAAGATTGTGTACTAAAGAGATAACTTGGAACATTGGAATTCGCCAAGTTTTAAATTCACCCCCCGACGAGGGCAAAAGGGGTGAAAGGGGGTGAAAATAGAACAAGTGCGAATATTTCGCTGTGTACAGTAATGACTTCACTGTACAGATGTATTTTGATCTTCGGTGGACATTCCATAAAACATTATGCTTAAAAATATATATATATATTATTAAATCAATAAACTCCAACACATTAATGTACATGTACATACCTTGTCTTGGAAGTAGGAGTAGAGGAACTCTTTCCACTGGTCCGAGTCAATAGACTGCTGTTTGAAACTCTCTATGTACGCTCGCAGGAATTTCTCAAACACCTCTGTAATGTTATAATATACAGTTTAAAAAAAAAAAAGTGTTTGCATTTGTGGTAAACAGATGCGATCACACCTCTATTGAAAGGTATGAACCAAATAATGTGTGTGTATACTGCCCTAGTTTACAGTCATTTGTACATCTACCAGAAATATGTAGACACTGAATTTCGGAAAATATTCATATGCAGTGCAGAAGTTCAAAGTCACCAAAAGACATGGATATCTGCATAAAAATCATGTCACAAATTTTACGTGAAAATCAGATATATTGCAGATAAAGTTCAGATGACATATTTCTAAAACACTGCATCCTAGCCTGATACAACTAAATGGAAATCTTCTGTAAGAATGTCAAAGTGAAATTTACATGAAACTATTTTATACAAAATTCATGTAAACTTGTTACGGTATGTGAACATTTTTGTGAGCTTGTTGTGAAAAACACTGCATCCTCACCTGGACCCCCAAGCAGTGTCTCCAGATAGAATAACAGAGTGAAGCCCTTCTCATACGGAACAATGGAGAACGCATCATCCGGATCCACTCCTTTGAGGTCAGGGATCAGCCGAGTGTACGGACCATTCTTCAACACTACTTCCTGAATATAAAGTGAAAGAATCATGCAATTTTATCAAATTAAATGTAAAAACCATCACAATTTATAAAATTTAATAAAAAGATGTGTAGCAAGTTGTACTTTAAAGGTACTTATATGAGATGTAATGTGTACTGGTATTTATCGCATTCATATGGATGCTATGTAAATACCAGTTTAATGAATAAATGTATGTTTTGCATAACTCTGTATGTTCACAAGACTATCATTATTTAATCTCAACGAATATTAAGGACATTTACTGATCACTTTCTCTGGTAATACATGTATATCTACATGCATATGCATACCAATACATTATAATCAAGGCTGGACATATGAATATGAGAAAAAAATCAACCTTAAATATTCATTCAGGGATATGAATGATGGTGTGTGGGGGGGGGGGGGGGGGGGGGGAATGGAAGAGGGGAGGGTTGAAAACACTGTATACCGCGGTAAAGCATCCTTGGATCTTCCACTTATACATGTAAATGTAGTGTAAAACTGAATGATTCTATCAGTATGGTAGGGTTATCAAGTCAAATAAGTTTTACCAACAGCAAATCTTTTGCAATGGCATAGAGCCAAAACATAATAAATCTTGGTTTACTTAAAGAGCAGGATTTTATAGTGTATTACAATTTCTTCCTTCAGTTCTTTAAACCCAGCTAAAGCTTGAAACTGCCGAAGAGCCTCACTGTCATGCAAAGCCTTTGTGATCTTTCTCTCCACAAACATGGTGTGACCTTCATTTAACCTGAAAAGGTCAAAGGTCGGGAGTCATGGTCATTGGTATTCATTGAATTGGTTTGTGGAGAGAGAGAGAGAGGGAGACAACAGAGAGGTTGGGTTTACATGTATTTAGTGAACAAACCTCTTTCATTGGTTTTTTGAAAAATATATAATCCATTTGGCAAGTTTGATCTCTCAGCTGAATTTTTAACTTTAAACATTTCACTGAATAATGGTGAATGTTTTCCTTGTCAGTTTCACCCCGCCTTAATTTTTGCTACCACAAGATTTTCCATCATTTTTAACAAATTAATTAATTTGCATGGGTATTTTTAGTAAGCCTATCTTTCAAGGTCTAAGCCCCTTTGACTATTTACGATTGTTTCCCTGAGGTCTTTGGCTCTCCCTGCGGCCATGAATTGAGACAGAGCATCACTGTTGTGTAGTCTCCCTGTGATCTTTCTCTCCACAAACACAGTATGACCTTCATTTAACCTGTAAAGGTCAAAGGTTGCATATTTAATTTCATAGACCAACAAAGGCACTTTTTACACTAAAGCTTTAAATGAAGAGATTTGCTCCAAAGCTTGCTACATGTATGTACCGGTAAGTGGAAACCCATTAGCATAACACAATTATACATCAAATATTGAAGAAGGAAGAAGTGTCCATTGATTAAATTATAGACTTTTTTGGTGGCTGTATTTTTTCACTATAGTTCTAATATATAAAAATATATAATACTGATGGACCTGCAATAGTTCATTACCAGAAGTGTTCCCAGTTTTTGTTGGTGACAAGGTTCCCTGTCCAGCTATGGGAAATCTCATGAGCCACCACATCAGCTAACGATTTGTCCCCAGCCTGTTAAATTATTTAACATTTAAGGCTTCTCAAAATAAAAACAATCGCTTTTGATCTAACATCCATTTTTGTAGCATTTAAAGGTTAAAATGCTCATTGACAATGGAACAGCAAAATACCGGTAAGTAAAATGTTTGAAAACATTTACAAGGTCAGATAGGTGCGTGTGTACTTACCAGGAGAGTTGGGGTCACAAAGGTCAAACATGGGTTCTCCATCCCACCATAGGGAAAGGAGGGCGGCAGTACAAGTAGGTCGTACTGACCCCAGATATATGGCCCCATTAGGGCCTCGGCCGTTTGAAGCATCTTCTCTGTCTATTTAAAAAAACAAAATAGTTTAATTATGTTTACAGGAGGAAAGTTAATAAAGTTTAAGTTATACTTTATTCCATGTAACTATTAATATTTAAAACGACCTTGCACTATCAATTTTCCAAAAATGCTTAATTATTAATTATTTTGTAGAATCACGTACACCAAAACAAACAAGCATAGAACTCTGTAAATGACTCTGAATTTTAACCTCAGCAACATGATAAGTGCATCATATATGTATGTAAGTGTACTTGTACAAAATTATAAAGCATTGATTATTTTTTTTTTCACCTCAGAAAACTCAAAAGCTGCTGCTTCTATCATTTCCCTCTCAGTCCAAACTTTCGATCGTGGCCCAATTGTCCTGTTGAATTCAAAATAAAAATTCCCGTAAATTTTTCCATTTACAGTTTTAAATTACAGTTATTAGATCAATAAATTTATTATCTTTCATTACGTAGAGATGTATTCTTTTTTTTAAATTAAAGGTTTAATTTCAAAATGAAAGGATTGCATAAATAACTCCAGATTGTTGGGACAGAGTTATTCCCCTTAAAATGTGTTCAATTTCTTGATGAATTCCAAGTAAATGTAATCAACATGAGAGTCTTGCAAAATTCTATATCAATTGGTTTAAATATTTATCCATCAAACAAGAACTACAGACAGACATGAAAAAGGAAAATATCAATTTTCCCCATCTTAAGAAAGAGACATGTAAAATCATTTTGGAAACAACTGTTTTTTTACTGAGAGAAATCATACGTTACCGAGACTCTAAATCCCCTCCTACAATAGCAATGAGGTAAGTGGGGATGGGAACTTTCTGCAGGAACTGGTGAACCAGTTTACCACTGTCGGACGGGTGAGGCTCTGGTTCTGACCTTACTGCACTCATCAGAATGGTGATGTCTCTCGGAGCAGTCACCTGTTCAAAGAACAAATTCTTTTTTTTTCAAAAGACTAATTTCTTTTTAAATAGGGCACAATATCGCACAGGGTTAGAAATTTTTTTTTTTAACTGTTTGGCTTAATTTACATAACTTTATTGGTAAACTAAGAATTTTCAGTTACATTTATTTCAAAGATTTAAAAATTCATAAACTGTTTCATTGCTACTGGTACATCTTAAATAATATGATTTTTAAATAAGTTATGTACATGTTTGATAGATCAGATCCTGAGTTATCTACCTTGGCAGTGTAAGGCACCTTAATGCCTGGCGTATCCTGGCAGGGCACCATACTTCTGGCATGGATAGCCTGCAATAGTCAAACTCTGATCATATACAGTAACATAAGGCATTATATGAGAAAATAAGACAAGAACCATTGTAATAAAATCTCTACAAATTATGTATTGAAGACTCTCGTGTAATTCACATAAAAAATAAATAATACAAATATATTGAAATAAAAGCAAGCAAAACTAGAAAGCAAAATTTATCATTATGATCAAGGAACTGATCAGGAACTTCATGCAGTTTCATTAAAATATTCCTAAGACTTGATAGGATCTCTTCTACTTTTCTTCTCAACAAAAGATTTTTCACGATACGTTGCGTATCATGTTCATCCCAATATATTATGAAATACAATAAACTTATGCTTCATAAAAAGCAGTTCTACTCTTCAAAATAAATATTTCAAAAAAAGCACCAACCTGACACTGACTAAACAGGTATGGGTGCCTCTTTCCTGCTGTCTGTTCGGGCCGCAGCCATTGGAGAGCAGAGCATTGAGGGGACGTCTCATAATGCACTCGAATCTTGTTGCTGAAATATGTCATTTACTGTTATAAATATAGTCCAAATAAAAAGGAGGAAAAAAAAGTAGCATCATTAAATCCAAGTACAATTGCATATTGACATTTCTTTGATCTGTTAAATATTAAAGAAGAAATTTATACATACATAGCTGTGTATACATATATCAGTTGATCAGATAATCAAACTACATGCAGGTATTAACTATTAAACACTAAGTATTAAATAGTCCAAAACCATAGTTATACTGTTAAGTACCGTTAACAGACAAAAATAACCTACGTACAAAATTTTATATAAATTTTTTTGAGAAGATAATTTTGTTGTACTATATTGTAAACTATTCACTCTTGAAAGATATTGTTGAACATTAAATCAAATATGCAAATAGGCAAACAGTTATAGAAAATTTACGTCAGTATCTTTATAGTTCCCTCCAGGTTCTATAACTAAATTGAATCTTAAATCAGCTTTTGACCACAGAAATGTTTCCAGGCCCTTTAGGGGTAATTTGTTATACAACCTTTTTGATGAAGAGACAGGAAGTTGCACTTCCAGCTTGGATCCGAAACTGTCTGTCTTTTCTCCTAAGGTAAACTTCAGTTCCTGACAGTTATCAGCATCCGTGATTTTATTAATGGTGATATCTCTTGTGTCTAAGACCTAATGAAATATTCAAATCTGGCATCTGAATTTAAAATTGTATTTATAGCCAAGTATAACAGTATTGTATAATTATGCCCCTAGACATTCAGTTTGAAAGAATGGCAATTGAAAGATTTTAAATTAGGTTTAACTAACAAAAATTGTTTATCTAACAAAATACTGAGAGAGAGAGAGAGAGAGAGAGAGAGAGAGAGAGAGAGAGAGAGAGAGAGAGAGAGAGAGAAATTTTACCAAGTTCTGGACTCCATCTTTCATTCTCTCCACTGCTAAGTCCACATAGCCACAAAGCTTCCTTGAGTCAAAATCCACCTCCAGATTCAAATCCAGATTGATCACTTTACATTCATCAGGTCTGGCAAATGAGCAGGGGTCATCTGGACTTAGAGCTGCCATATCAAAAAGCTTTTATTCCTGTAAATCTGTAAATAATTGTATGATCTTTAAAAATAATTAATCAAGACTCAACAAGAAAAAAACGCGTGCTGACTAATTAAGTTTGGATGAAACTTCAATTGCACTATTCTGGGAAGGAATTAGACAGTCCATGGTAGAGAAATTCGTATAAGTTATAAAAGAGGTCAGTTTTTAGATCAAACTGCACTACGACTGTCCATGGGTATCGTACGCAGTCGTGGTCCCGAGTCTGCATATATACATATATTTTCCCGACTCTCTTAGCAGGATTAGAGAACATATATATATATCGGCAGTGGTAGATCATGATATTCAGAGAACAATTTTGCAAAGTTTGAACTTTAAGTAATAAGCTTAAGAAAGTGTGCAGTCATTCACTGTGACTGTATGTACACCACCCCCGCTTGTCTCCTCACCTACAGCCATAAAACATAAAGGTGCAAACTAAATGTAAACACGCATATTGTAATGTTCTGGAAACTGTAAATCTCGTATATTTATAGATTGTGTATTCACTTTTATCTTAAAATTAATGACTTTCTTAGCTTTTAAAAAGCTAACCTTGTGTGCTTTAGATTATATATTTAGTCTGAACTGACATTCCACCTAAATTAACCTGAAAATTGAGACTATCAGCTGGCTACATAGAAATATAGGAATTGAATTTTCTCATTGATTTCCACTGCATTATTTACTGTCATAACATTGTTATTTATGTCTCTGTTGTCAACCGAACATAACACAGAGAATTAGAGATCATATTACTATGAATTGTCTAGTCAATGGACCCTACTTTCGTTTTCAATTTTAACACATACACGGCTGTTTTATGTTAAAAGTTGATTTAAAAAATTCATTTTCCATAAATGAAATTAAAATAATTACCTAAATTCTCTATGAGTCTAAATTATTGAATCCCTTACTTATCAACGTTCAGAACAAAGCACAATATTAAATCATTGAACGCTTCACGCAGTTTCGGTTTTGATGCCGGTGAATAATCAACAGGAAGTGGATTCCATGTGGTGTTTTTGAATTTCCGCTGCGCGAGTTGTCACGTGACATTTCCATCCAGCAGTTCGGTGGGATTTATGTAAATGGAGAGTGCGATGCTTTACTGATGGAGTTTAATTTCTGATAAAGGTATGATGAACATCCGTAAATATTACCATGAAAAATCTCTTGTGAAAAACCTTTCTTCCGATTTTTTGTTTTTTAAAACGTTCTAAAGACGATCCATGGATGTTTACATGTTCCATGGTAACTATATTCGATAGAACTTTCAGTAGTTGACGAAATGTCAATTACAGTTTTATTGCGTTTAGTTTTTTCTTTTGGTTGAATGCGTTTAAAATACAACTCGTATTTTTTCTTTTTTAATTTCTATGCCTTTAAAGCGAAAACTTTTTCGAATGATTTTTACATGTCTTGTTTGTTTAAACTTTTGGAGATCCTTTTAAAAAATCTATATTTTAGTTGCATGCATATCGAACAGTTAGGGTATTGAAACAGTTTTGCGAAATTCACTTATCCAAGTTGAAGAATCCCCTAGAGCTCGTTAATTATTTATACTAATTATATTCATTTACCCGTGGATGTTATTTTTTTTTTCATTTAAAATACATGTTTATGTTACTTAATAGTGCATATCATACTAAAATTACAATACAAGATGGAAGTGTTTATATGTAGTTAATGTATTTTTTTTTCATTATTTTTATTTTTTAAATGGAAACCTCATAATTATGATACGTTAATTTTCAAATCTTTATTGTTTTCGGCAACATTAATTTCTTTCATTTTATATCTATTTTAAAATTCATAAGAGAGAGTTTTTGCCTTAAGTTTGTTATAATATGTTTGCCTTCTCGACAGAGTGATCAATTAATCTCTTCTCTTTATAAAATTGCAAATTTGGTTTGATTTCGATACATTTAAATTCTATGATTTTTTAAGTTACAGTTTATATTTATAATTACCTGTGAATAACAAAATATAAATGTAATTTACAGTTTACTTACTTTACTTACTTAGTCCTCTTCGTGCTGGTTAGCACGTAAGGTCGTAAATAATTTACAGTTTTGGTATTTGTAATCCTTGACAAATTAGGACAATTTTGAATATTTTATTTATTATGATTTCATTGTTGTAAAATCCTATATTTTTCTAGTCACTAAGGTCCACATTTGCCACCATTTTTTTTAAGGCTATTAAATAGTATAATTTATTTTAGGCCATTAACATTCATTTTATAAATAAGCTATTTTATATATTATAAAATGTATGTGCATCATCATCTTAGTCAATAGAATTTTATGAGATTATGTATAACTGGATGCATTTTTGTAGAATTTTGTGGTGTCAACTCAACCACAATAGATTCAATCACCAAAAAAAAAAGTTTTTTATTGGTTATAATGGTAATCAATTTAAAAATTCAATATTTATATAAGTACCAGGAAAAATAAATGTACTTGATTAAATACATATTGTGAATTCAAATCAGTGGATTTTGCACCTGTGAGTAGGAAGGAAATACAAATTATACAAATATAATTAAAATAATATATTCTATGTGCATGCAATACTGTTCATTCTTCAGTGAACATCTGCAGACTCTCATTTATTTGATTTCATGACAAAAAGATTTACATATCTTGATATAGGACATGTTGATTATTTTTAACTTATAAAGATATCTTTTTTTTTCAACAGATAATATATATATAGCTCTTGATCAGGGATTGAATTAGATGTATGCAGGTATATAATATCATTCCAAGAAATAAACTTTTTTCCTAAAATTTTGACAAACTTGCGACTTCTGATACTTGTGATAAAATTGGCTATAAGGTATAAATAAGTGCTGCCCACTCAAAATTATTAGATTAATGTTTATTTTAATATACCTATGATATATACAGAAGTTTTTAAGTGTGTACCTTAGGCATATACATTAAGATAAATAAAGAAAAGAAATAAAAAGCACGATAAGTGATTTCTTCCTCTCTCAAGCTTGTCAAAATATCCGTTGAATGGGAGTGATGTAAAATCCAGAACTGCATAGCGATAATTTGTCCTGATTAAAATGCAGGGAACAGTTGACTTGATTATATTTAAATGACAGCAGTGACTTTTTCAGTTAATCTGAAAGGAGGCTTGAAATATAGAAATTAAATGCAGTATTTAATAGATTTAAATCCCCGTTTTTGCAAAATGCAGTAAGTATTGAGTTATTAATAAGAAGGTTTTGGAGTCTTGCCGATTTTTGTTGTTTAGTAAAATTAATCCTTTCTTTAAATGTCTTACATTTCAGATGCTTGATATCTTCTACATGTTTTTGGAGAACAAAAGAAGAGTAACAAATACCCAATTGGATTAACAAGTGAAAGAATATTGTTCATATTTGTAAGGTGATCTAATTAAATCGTAACCTTTTGATTTGAAATGTGTAAAACTCGGGGTAAATATATGGAGCTTCTCCTGTTGAATTCATAGGAGCTAATTAATGCTCTTATTAAAGTGCGACAGAACACCCATTGGATGGTTTCAAATGAAAATGGATCAGCAATGTTATTACGAAAATAAAACCGGCTTGATTATTAATAACTTAATACAATGCAAAAAGCCATGAGCCATGCATTATGTGTGGGGGTTTTCGGCGATTGGTAACTCCGCATTGTGGATGAAATACTTGTGTTATTATTTGGCTTGATCGAATGTGCTTTCTGACGTTTTCTTAGTGGAGTATGGGAAACAGGTGTGGCCGAAAAGAAGCTGATGTGGATTCAGCATGGCAACAGCAGAACAAGGAGTTTGCGACAAACCCTGTGTACAAATACGTAAATTTTGCCGGTGGCGGGAAGTTGATAGATGCGTACAAGACAGGGGGAACTGAGGCAGTTGAGAAAATTGCAAAAACGGAGATTCTACCGTTTTTGTACAATAACGGAAATGGTGCTATTATTACTAGGTTGGATCACATAAAATGGCAATGCCGTATGCAGGCTAAATTTACGGTAAATATTACTTTAATTTTATATTGATTTTACTTATTTTATGTTTAAATTCATAATATGACATTTACATCTTTTTGACATCGGAAATTTAAAAAAAAAATGTGTTTTGCAGGTACCGACTTATTCACATGAACTAGATAGGAACTTACAATTTCATTACTTATATTTTAGTATATAATTCTTTGTAATAACGTTCCATTTAATTGTTAATATTTTGATAATTATAGGATTTTATAATTATAAACTTTCTTCAAAATGGCAAAGATATGATAATTGCTTAATAGATTGGAAAAAATGATAAGTTACCGGTACTTTAAATTTTGTCTCACTATGAATACAGAGAGATAATGGGATTTATGACAAAAATATGTCTATTTTTGTATTTCATCCTGGCTATTGAGAATTGAATTATGAAAAAAGAATGAATTCAGTAGCTCCAGAATTTATACTTGTTTAAGTAAAACTGAGATGAAACTGTTTATCATAAGGCCTATTTATATAGGATTTAACAGTTAATAGATGTTCAAACTCCATAGCTATTGAATATATTTTTATGATATATTGACTCGATTGCCATGCAATACAGTACTGTGGAATAAATTTTATTCGCTGGGGTCAATGTTCGTTGTTAGCAAAAATTTTCTCACTCCAATTTGTGGGGACATAATTTCGGTGGAGGCAAGTTGGGGATCATTTTATTCTTGGGGATGTAAATTCGTGGGCAAGAGTACCCCCAAAAGCGATGAACGATGGTTCCCCACAAACAATGATTCAGCCTCTGAATTAAATCAAATAAAGGTTCAATAATTTTCTAATGCCTATGAAGGTAAAGTGTTATAGTAGCTGCATTCAAAATTGTAGCAACTAGCCTAGCCACTAGGTCGTAGATATCTATGTCTATTGAACGGACCGCTAGGTCTCTGATTTGAAGTTAGAAATATCAACTAAAGACTAATTACATCAGTTGAAAATAATTTATTGTTAATTTCAAGCAGAAATCATGTTTGTTACAAAGTGGTAACTAAGGTGGCATTCTTGATTTTGATGCCTAGCATAAAATATTCAGGCTACAAATATCTACGTAGTGGCTAGGCTAGCGTACCTTTCAACATTTTTCTACGTAGCAGCTATGATTTTGAACACAGCCCAGTAATAAGTTGAGGAAAGGAAGGATAGATTCCTAAGAAAGTGGTCATCTAAGATAAATAGTAGCTGCACTAGACAGAATAACCTTCAGCTTAATTGCTACAATGCCATGCTCATCGCACATAAAACTTCATAGTTAACAAATATACACATTTGGTTCCGTTCTTCTGACACAGTTTTTTTGCTTTAGATCCAGTAGTATAACGTCATCATTTTATTTTGGTCCTCAGATCTGTGACATTTTTTTAAATGCCCAGTCTCGGTTTTGTCGTCAGAGCCCAAAAAAAAAAAAAAGAACTAGAAATAATTACGGATATGATAGCTTGTAATTAGGTTTTTGTTTAATGTAGCGTAGATCTATAACTAACTTAGAATCACGTCATTGGGTGATAGAAGCTCGACTGTAAATGTTTGAATGCCAGCTCTACTGAGTTGTAATGTCAATAAAAAGCCAGCTAGGGGGAGAAAAAAAAATAAGAACAATGTTTTGCAAAACTGGATACGGCTGACGTAATTGTTAATTGTGTAATGTGCATTTAATAAACGACCCTGTTATAAGACTATAGGAATGATATCAAATTGCACGAATATATATGTACAGGTTGTCCTTGATTTATTTAACCCCTTTCTGCTTTGGCTGGT
Source organism: Magallana hongkongensis (assembly GCA_015776775.1). Lineage (NCBI taxonomy): Eukaryota > Metazoa > Mollusca > Bivalvia > Ostreida > Ostreidae > Magallana > Magallana hongkongensis. Next base: position 25,340,985 of record CM027470.1, on the reverse strand, counting down.
GTGAGTGCTTAAAATATTGCCGAGGGGTCGATTGGCAAAGCCTATCATAAGTGTTTAAGTCTCGCTCAGAAAAAGGCATTGATTTTCTATTGATTTTATTATTACACCTTGCTGGTAATTGAAAATTTACCATTCAGATTGGGCTTCCAAAAATTTATTTTACACAATGAACTGTGTGTGTTGGTCAGATAACAATTGAATGTATATATAAATATAGGATCTGTTTAACTTATTGAACACCCCCCCCCTCTCCAGCAACCCGAATCATAGGTTTTAAGGAGGTTGGAGGGTCTATAAATTCGTAACCCATACGATCTACCTAAAATATTTAGATATAGATATTGTAGTAATAAACTATCATGGAGTAAAATAAATCCTATTCATATTTTGATAATTATCTTTATGCAAATTAAGTTCTCCATAATAAGGAAATAGCAGATACCAAGCATTTTAATATATACCTAGATGTCATGTAAAATTGACCTCATTATCAGCTGACTATTTGGGACCCGATCAATTTTCCCAAATATGCGTACATAGCTGAAAAGTTAAATAAGGAATGGCACACCTCCATTTTGTGGTTACCTTATCTTTGGAAACAATAGTAAAATTGACTCTTATAATATATAACCTTTTTAATCACATTTTTTTCTAGCACATTTTTGCTGTTTAATGGTGCAGCTAATGATTAGGACATTATCATTTATGTAACTATATATAAATGTATGTCATTGATTTGAATAGTCCTCTAAAATTTATGTTTTGGATGTGAAATCAATTTCATTTTCCAATACTTTTAAACTAACTTATCAGTTTACAGACTATCTGAACATTATCTCCCGCCCCCCCCCCCCCCCCCACCAAAAAATCAGACAAGCTCGTATATATATATACACAATTATTTAATAATGTATCTGAAACATTCAGAATTCCTTTTATTCAGCAGTGTATTTCGCCCAGAATTTAAGAATTTTAAATCTTTCATTTTCTGCTTCAACAGTTATTCAATTTTTTTTTAATATGTTGTTTTTTTAATATTTTTTTTTGGGGGGGGGGGGGGGGGTGGATACATTAGATACAACAATGTGCTAGATCTGAGTTACCGGGTACATTTTCTACGGAAAGTAAATTTGAAGTCCCACAATGATTCTTACTATTAAATCCTGTTATCATGGTTATCGCAGGGAAAAAAAAGTAGGGAAAAGTCCTCTTCATTAGCTGACATTAATTTTTAATTACCCTGTACTTCAAAACATGATAAATAACTGTGATGAATAAACCTATACCTATTTACTGTCGAACCTTGTTAGCGGGGAGTCAGATTATATAATTCACTGGTTAATGCAGTGTGTGCACTGCATGCAATTACGAGTGAATTAGGCGTGTTCCTTTTAGTTGTGTTATTGCTAAAATATTCTTGATCTTCGTTAATGCCTTTAAGTGTAACACTAAGTATTTACAAGATGTTTATATAGTGAACGACATCCAGATTTGTAAAATACGTCTTTGGACCATGTGAACTCTAGTTCGAGATTACGCAAGCTGGATATTACGTTGAGCTGTTCGTTGGCAATGAAAAAATACATAGATCTATGAGTGAAAAACAACTGTAAAGCTGTACTTAGTGGGTTATGTTCTGTAATCTACCTTGTTGACATTAAGTCTATTATTATATAAAATTTATAGGCTTAATGGATTCAACCAAAATGTTTTTAAATGCGTTTATTTTTCAACTTTTAGATTATTTTAGGCTCTTTTTCTACATCTAGCTGTCATAATGATTGTAGAATCTTATTTTGTGAATTTTATTGGGAGTTGATTTTAATCAACTCTCCTATGCAGTTACTCTGGCAAACTGAAAGTGAAACAGTGTTTGGACCTTAAAGCACAAATCATCACCGCTGACAAGTCTTAGTTCTTGAATATAATAGAAAAATTCGATGTAATGTATGCTGAAGCATTGTTTTTCAAGGAAACTTATCTATAAACACTTTGAAAATAGTCAGATTATATATAATACGAACAATTTAGAGATTTTTGTAGTCTCATATATTCCTACGCCAGAGTTTAATATAGCCTTGTTCAACCAAACGCTTGGCTCTCTCCGTAAATCTCCGACAAAGAGAGAGGCTCTCTTGCTTGTTGGAGATTAATGGAGACAGCTGAGCATCTGGTTGAACGAGACTGGAGTTCAATATCAATAGTGCTTGGATCCATACAATTTTTAGAATTGTTTCAATTACTAATATATATTTTAAAATCTATCTTTAAATATTATACAACATCATTCATATGGAGTTTCTCTAAATTCTTGTCTGAAAAGTCTAATTGAAATTCATATTATGAAAAAAAGCATAATTTAAATACAGACTAGACACTAATTGCCACGCAAATATAAGTTGATTTTAAAATAAATGATAATCAATAAAATCAACTCCCGTCAGTACTTCAGTACTTTGATTGTAAATGATATTATTTAAGTCTTGAATTACTTAATTGTAGGTTATTGATATTTTTAATGTCAACTATGATTATTTTCATCGAAACCCACTCAAATATTTAAATTTTAATTGAATACTCAAAATAAATGTAGATATATATGCAGTTTGGCATGATAAAATATGCATGCGATGAAAGGATTATAGTGTTTGTAATTTCATAGCACCACCACTTGGAGTTTCCATTTTTGAGTAAATGGCCAGACCATTCCTCTGTCACCAGTGCAAAGTATGAGGTCGGAACGTTTACCTCCAATTCCCATGTTGACACACTAACTCCTTCATGATAACAATGTTTACCTTCAAATCATTCAGTTGAAATTGGTTTGAAAATAATAGGTTTAACACAGATTAACCTTTGTTTAGAATATATCTGTAAAGAAAAAAAAAGGGGGATATAAAAATATCTTTGACTATTAAGATTTGTCTCCCCTTGTTCAGGAAAAAAAACCCTTTTTACTCTCCCTTTGTTCCTTATAAAGATTTTTAGTCCATATAATCTTATAATCTGTTATGATAGGTGGAATTGAATCCCCCCCTTGTCATGCTTTGTAAGATCAAACATTAGTTTGTCTATTTAACCCTGGCCAACGTCAGTTCAAAGGGGCAAATTTGGGACAACTGGTTATTTGGGTGACTGGAGAAGGTGGGTGGGTCAAGTAGTACTAGAATTTGAGCACATACAATCACAGACCTGTCTGTTTTGACAGTACAGTTAGTGATTTGTAAAATTGTTGCAGTGCTGCAGATTGAGTAAACATGCAGCTTTATTTTTTATGATAGTTGCAGGAACCAAAGCCTATATGAATAAGCACCAATGCAATACTGTAATTTGAAGGCTGAAATCAATGTACTGTGAAATGAAAATACATAGCTTTAAGGTCGGTAGCGGGTTTAAAATATTGCACCCTCTGCGCAGGGTATTGCGCATTACTGTTGTAAAACACAAATTTAAAGTAAAATGTTTAATGATACACGTTATCAATGGAACGTTTTTATTTCAGAAAAATTACTTATCAAAACATTTTTTAAGTGAAATGAATCGTTAGAATAATGTCAGAAGTATTTCAATTTTTTCGTTGCTTCTTCAAAATCGACGTTTTTGTTGTCGGAGTCAACGTCTTAGAATGACGTCAGTTGAGACTCTGACTTAACAATTGACAAAAATTAACTTCGTGCATTTTCTATTACAGCGTCAATAATTAAAATCAAAACTATAATTTGCAAAATAAACACATATACACGACCTTTCTACTGTTCTGTGTGAGTGGAAATGCATTTTTTCTTCTTACTACAAATAAAATTAAATTTGATTCGTAAACATCCCTTTGGTTTAAACAATTCTATAATGTAAAATGGCTGGCACGGCCACATTCATAGGATCAAACTATGAGGACGGATAGCCTAAAAACCATCCGCTCAATTTCGTTTTAATTTGGCAAACAGTTTACTTATACGTTAACCTTCCATCGCTGAAAATTTAAAGAAAATCGTATGTTTGTAATTTTTTAAATATGAAATTGAAAATGAAAACCCTCATTTTCCTGTATAATCCTATATAAAATGTCAGTGATGAATCGGACATTCGACCAAAATTTAAGCGCGACAAACAGATAAACTATCAGGTCAATTTACTTTATATTTTGTACATAGTTTACTCATAAGTTGACATTTCACTGTAAAAAAATTAAAGGAAAGCGTATGTTTGAAACATTCTCCCCCGAGACTCCTTAAACATCAGTGAACTTATTTTCCTTCATGCAGGTACATGTTTATTGCCTTTTGACTTAATTTAAGTTATAGGAATAACTTGAACAATTTAAACAAAACATATTTTCCCCTCCCAATCAAATTAACAAAGGTTACGAAGAAAATAGGATTTAATATTCTTTAGAAGGTTAGATTCCGGGTTATCCAAATTCCTTAGTTTTCCAAAGAATGTCCATACTCCAAGGGATATAGAAATAACAGTTCATGCGATTGAACATTAACCAATTTCAAACAAGAGGGGCAAAAATATACGTACCAGTGAACTCAAAACAAAATCACAATTTACAAAATATAGGAGACTGTCAATTGTATATTTGTCATAAAAACTGCTACATGTATCACAGTCAAAATGCCCATTGTGACTATAGTTAACACACAACATGATTGCCGATTGATGGAGGTAACTCCAGCAAAAAAAAATTCTACAGAAAACTACCTATAAAAGTTACAGCAAGCCAAATTATTATGACAGCTACATACATGACTAGGAAGCAAGTTTCTATTGTTTTGTTGCTGTTTTATTTTTTATCGGTTTATATATTTATATTTTGTATACTTAATACATGATCATCATTAACTTATTTGTTTCCACATGCAGGGTTCAACAGTGTGGGAGACTCGAACAGACGAACAGCTGCTGAATGAGTATAAAGAGGACTACTTCAACAAAGTGGTCCCTCACGAGGCATGCTGGGACCTAAACAAGAGGGGAGGGGTTGGGGAAACTCCATTCCAGATCCTCTATCTGGTGGACTCGCCCGCGCATCATGCTGTGGGGGAAATCCTCCTCCGACTCTATCCTAAACTCAGCCTGGACGTGTATGAAGGGGAGGAATATTTTGGTAAGTTTTATGTCACTAGAGAATATTGGTCTTTACTCATATACTGTATACAATGTTATTTTTGTCCCTGTGTAATTATTGCCCTTCTACTCTTGCAAACAGTTCGCCCAAGCCGCTTTGAATAGTTGTGTCTATAGTGAGATAATTTGAAACATTTCAATTCAACCAATCTTAAATATGATTCGGCCGCTGACAAAAAAAATCCCTCAAACTTTTGCAACTTTTTTTTTTTGCAACAAATTCCAAATTAATGCCAATATGAGAGACACTTAAAGGGTTTGTTAGTGACTACGTTGATGACTATAAATAATTGCGACCATAGGGATATCTTGCTTACTTGCAGTTTTAAATCACACAAGAACAAAAGTTGTTATATCGTGCATGTATACTCTATACAAGGAAATATTTGTCCACATTTTATATAGACAGGGTGAATTCAAGACAATTTTTGTAACAGTTGAACTTAGATATCTCGAAAACTAGTATCTCAAATGCAATGGATATGTCGAAGTGATTTGTTAGTCCCAACCACTTATTTTGTAAGTATTTTACCCTTGATATCTCGAATACTCGCACATCTTGAAGTTTTTAAACAGTCCCATCTAGTTTGAGATAACATAGTTTGACTGTTATTAGAAAGAGTATCAATTTCTAACTATGTCTTGCCAAGCGAAATCATTACCAAGTGTAGAAGGGCAAAAAAAAAAACATGGGACCAAAATAGCCTTGTAATACAGTATATGAATTAGCAGTGGATGTATATAATAAATGCATACAAACCATTAGTCGGTGAATTAACATTGGGGGTAAACTGTCAAAATCAGTTGTTTTATATTACCTAAACTCATTGTGTATGTAATCAGCAGAAAGTTTCAATGGATTTTTCCATCCGTTCTGACAGTTACAAAACTGCATGTCAAACATGGCTGATTTGAGCAATTTATGTGATGAAAAAGTACTTACTGATCAAGTGTACATTTGATTAATCATGCATTTTTAATAAACAAAAAATGTGAGAAAGAGAGATCAAGAGAGAGAGAAATAGAAAACCACCTGTGTTTTAAATGACTATCAACACACTTTTTCTCATTAATTGGTTCATTAAGAATTTATTTTGGATGCAAATTGGTGACATCTCTACTTTATCAGAAGAGTAAGGGATGTTTTGTCAATATTCTGTTTTATTCAGCAGTTTTTGATATTTCACCATTTGATGCAAGCAAAGCATGATGGGTATTGATTATCGCACCCTTTGCCAGCTCTGCCGGGTATATAATGGAGATTGCAGAAAAACAGAGTTTGTAACTTTGACCGCGCCAGTGTGAACTGCTAGAACTAGATCATTTGCACAGTTCAAGGGGAACTCCACGTAAGATTATTACCATGGAAACTGCAAAAAAAAACCCCCAAAACTTTAAGATGTCTGAGAATACCTGCTGTTGATTGTAGATATCTGCTAGTCTGCTTTACAGCAATCGTTTTGCATGAGAAAAGAAACAAATTTTATTTTCTTAGTTTATGGTGAAATGATTTGAATAATTGGCTCTTATTTGTTGGAAAGCAGAGTCCTGTTCTCGTAGAGTCGGGTGTTGGGATACCGACAGAGATTTAATGTTCTTGCACAGAATGACGAGGCAGATTTATTTAGCTCCAGTTAATGATCCCCATTTCTTCAAATGGCTGTAGTTTTTTTTAACAGGGTTGCTATAATGGCTTTTATTTTCTATTTTTCCACAGATATAAAAATTATTATTTTTTTTTGGAGGAGGAGGATAATTAACTTCAAATGCGTGGCCTATCTCAAGGTTGATAATTATCTGAACAAACATGACAAAAGGCACAAAAGCTTGCTACCACAAATAAATATGTTGATTGTTAAATATCATGGGTAAATACCTCTCTTTTTATTGGCCGTTTGACGCGAAGTGATTTTTCCATAAGTTTTTTAAATGCGTAAATAAAAAATAAAATGTTGCTAATATATAGATATTAGATGATTCTCTGCATCCCAATGCATGTCTGTAGAATGGTAGTTAGTCCAGATGTATTTAATTTTATTATCGTGACTAATAAAGCTGATGATTAATGCAGAAATAATTACATTTTATTTAGCTAATGTTTATTTGCAAAAATTGATCATTTCAACCCCCACCCCCTCCTGTTTATCTGGATTCATTCTTTCTTAGACTTAAGTAATTATATATAATATGCTCTTGTATTTATTGACTTTATGCTTTTTAAAACTAAAAATTTTTTAAGTATATTAAATTTTGACTAGTATGAAAAATTATTATAAATAACTATGCAGTTACATGTGAAATAACTTAAAAATAACGGAATAAATTGATGTACCAAGGAAGAAGTCGATGTCATTTGAAACTCTCCCAGTAAGTACAATATTTTTATCACAGTATATCAATAAGGTCAAATGTCAAATGAAGTGAATTGACATTTGTTGTTAATATCTTCCAAAAAGTATCAAGATATTGATATTTTGATTATAAGGTCAGGCTGGTTGGTCAACAGATTAACCATAAATTAAGATCTGCCTTCAACTTTTGAATATGATATTTGGGGCCATGAATGAACAATTTTTCAATGAAGAAAAAATTCAAATAGTTTAGATTTAAAATTTGAACATTTTCCTATATCTTTATGCAAGACTCTTCATCTAAAGGAGATAAATAGAGCCTAAAAAATGGTAATGACCATTGAACCCTCTTAAATGGTCAAATGTACCAAAACAGAGCTTGGCAGTATGAGTATCTTACACATGTACAGGTATTTTAATTTGATTAATTTAAGTCAAGTGCACCAAAGTTGAACTCAGTGCTAGCAATGGAAACCTTTGACCCAATTTGATGAAAACAATAACCATGCACTTAATCTATAGCGCAAAATGTTCGCCATTTGGTACTATTAAAAACAAGAGATCCATTGTCAACATTAAGCTATAGTTTAGTTGCTTTATCTCTAATGAAAATTCTGCGATCTAACTGACGTAGCCGACATGACACAAGTTTTAATTTTTTCCCTTGTGAACGGCATATACGAGTTACAGATAATCCATACTACGGATGCTCTGTTCTTAAGTTTGGTAATGGATTCGTACCAGATTCAAACAGAAACGTTGGATTATAGGAGGAGAAAAGATTTCAAGTAAATCAATGTTAGATTTCTAGCCCAGATCTCTCGGCCTTGTGGTTTAGATAAGGTATTTATTGCTACCTTCATTCAGCGTTCTGTTGACAGAGCAAATGCCTCCCTAATACACCTCTAAAACATTGGAGGGGAAAATTCTGTTCTTTGGTATCAGCTACCATAATTGTATTGAATCTTAAGTTCTTATGAAAATTGCTTTGTCATGAAGCAAAATAATAAAAAAAAATTGAGATTTTTTTTCTGCTGTTGAGAACATCCAAGCAATATGGCTCCTTGAAACTTTCATGATACTTATCTGGTGTTGTAAAAATTTGTAATTTCAATTCATTGAAAATTTAGAGGTTATCTTAAAAAATAATGATATTGCTCTTAAAGTGTACTATATAAACTAGAAAGAACCCAATGTTCTGTATAGTGTTGGTAAAAAATTGTAAATGAATTAATATGTATTCAAAATGCCAAATGCATGCAAAAAAGCTCGAGGAAGAAACAGTTTCCAATCCTATATTGTAATATCAGCTTGTGGACAAGGTTGGAATCTGATGGCCCTAATGTGTCCTAGCATAGAAAATAAAAGTGCTTTACAAAATGGGCTTCTCTGCATGTGTATAGACATGTATTTATAGTCAACAATTGGCAGTAGATGATTCCATGACCCCATGCACAATCATACCAAAATTCCCCTTTCAACTCCTTAATCCCACCCCCCTTGCAAACTTGCTTCTACTATAACCTGATCAGTATTGATACTTTTGTTACATCTTCTGGAGAAGATGTTAACTTTGCATGGGTACCTTTGTACCGAACATGTAGTGCATACAGTACAAAATTAGAAATTATAGTCACACGAAGCATCTTATCATGTTTATACAATACATATAGTACGTCAAAATCAATGCTCTTAAATCTGCACAAGCACATGCAACAGTAGTGGGTATTTAAGTGAGACTTGAGCGTCTGCATGCAATCATGTTTATCAGCTCTCTTGATTGAATTGTAACGCGATAGTCAAGCAATAATCAACATATTATTTACACACCGTTTTTGATGACAGTAAAATCTACCTTGGAGGGTTCTCTTCCATTGTCAAGCCAAAAACTGAAATCAAAAGCTGGGTTTAAAAATGAGAAAAATCAATTTGAAGAGGTCTTTGAGAGTAGAAAATGATAGGTTTAATATGACTATGGCAGGATGATGGTAAATTTAAAGGATGTGCCATATTCTCATTTAGTTGATATGCATTATAATGCCAAGTGTAATGTAATTCAGTTCAGAATACATCACTATAAGTAATTTGTAATTCATTCTGGCTTATGGAATTTTAAGTATATTGAATTACTTGAGCTGAATTCTTAACCGCAGTTTGATCTTTAAATTTCAAGATTTTATGTACAGATCGGTTAAATTATATTTCTTTCACCAATTCATTGTATTGAATAATGAACAGATCCTTTGCAGCAAAACAAGTGTTATCCTTTTAACTCTGCCATCTACAATTTGATATGTCAATTATTGTGTAATTCTTAATTCAATTGCCACCTGCAAAGCAATCTTGTTGGTTATGTACCTGCCTGCTCTTTTAAAAACAAAATCCGGTTCTTTTTTTTTCCATTGTTGTACTTCTTGAAATTTACATTGGTAATGGCAAGGAAATCAGATTTAAAAAGAAAAAAAATAAAATTTTGTGCTTAAATTTGGAGAAAAACTCTCTTGCGCTGAAAGGACACAGATATTTTGCATGTAGATTGCTGAATTCTTCCTTTGGCTGAGTTTTTTAAATGGATGAGATCTTTCTTGTTTGTTTATATATATATGTAGGTATATGATATATTATAAAGATCATCATGCATTTTGATGGAGTTTCTGATAAATTTGTATAACTTATGTTCACACTGTAGGGAAGACATATATGACAATGATATTAGGTTCAAGGGAAAAATTAGTCTGACTGTTATTTTTCTACAGTGTATTACATGTGTATATAGATATTGAACAGATTTTTTGTTATGTTTAGGATCTACAGTAAAACACAGTTACAATGATGATGCTTATAACAAATTAAAGCTTTATACAGCAAAACCAGTTTCATCTATCTCCCTAATAGTAAAACTGTATTTAGAACTCATATGATATAATGAATAACAGTTACCAATATAAATTATCAAAACTGAACTTCCACTAAAACTGTGTTTTAATGTTACTGCATTTAAAAAAGGTCAAGGTCATTCAGTTCCAAGGGTTAAATATGCTGCACATCAACAGTGACGCATAATTGTTTCATAAATTTTGTTTCTGTTGCAGCATAACAGATCACTATTTTCAGATATTTTCAATTAAAACAGGTTTTTTTTTACATAAAAGATACTTTTTCATTTGTTACTGATACATTTCTTTTTCTTTTTCAGGGGAGAGTGCCCTGCATATAGCCATTGTGTTTGGTTGTCTGGATGCTGTCAAACTTCTTATTGAAAAAGGTGCTAAAATAGACCAGCGAAGCACAGGGCGATTCTTCCTGCCTGAAGACCAGAAGAAGGGCCATACAAAGACTACAAATTATGAAGGTTCGTTGTACCCTCCAATCCCTTTTTTGATCTGTATCCTTTCTCTTTTCTTTACTCTGCTCTTACCTTCTATTTTTCTTCTAATTCACTACATGCTTTTATTATTCCTTTGATTTTTTTCCTTTCCGTACATTTTTTCTCTCTTTTTTTTGCACCCCTATCTCTCTCTCTCTCTCTCTCTCTCTCTCTCTCTCTCTCTCTCTCTCTCTCTCTCTCTCTCTCCTTTTACTGTGCTCCTAAATCTTTTGAAAATACAAATTATTGTTAAATAGAGAAAATAAAAAGACATCTTTTTGCTAGTTGTCAGTTTTAAAACCATGTTTTGAATTGGATTTAAATTGGAACAGACAGTTTATGACTTTTAATGTACATATTTTGAAAATTAATTCACTTTATGACCAATATCATGGGTTGCAACATTATTTAAATGATCATTGCACTATTTGTATGTGTTTTGAGATGATAAAAAGGCAAACACTTAACAAGAAATTGCTTCAGTAGAAGCATCAATAAATGACAGTGTGACAAATATTTTGTTACATGATTAATGAAGAAGGGGGCCTGGAAGTGCATTAGAAGACAAATGTATATCGGTTAATGTTCTCCATATACAATATGACACTTAGAATCTATTGGCCCAGATAAATTTACGGTACATGTTTTATGATGGTTACATACCAACTCTTTACAAGTCTGAACGAATGTAAATGAAAAATGTTGATTTTTAGCTACTGGTAGAAGCCTTGGGAAAATGAAATCATAAAAAGTCTTGTCATAAAAAATTCTTATATAAATGGATTACGTAAAATAATGACGCTTAGAATAATTTTTGAATCAAGTGATTTCTGTGTGTTATTCTTAACTGTCATGGAGCATGAATGCAACATAGTGGAGTTTTCTATGTATTGTGATAAATTAGTTCTTTCCAAACCATTGGAAGCAATGCTATTGAATATTGAAAAAAGTCGAACCCTGATTAATATTAATGAAACATTTGTGAAATGTTTTCGTTTTTGTTGAGTGAGTTATAGGCAGTATGGTTGAGGTCTTCTCTGAATTGAATTAACAAAAAATTATCAATGAATAAATATTTAAACTACTTCTTTGAATTTTCTCTGTGGTGATCCAGAAATAATTGAATAATCTAGTGCATTTGCAAAAAATTAACAATTGAATTGAATTGTCGTCTTTATCATGGCTGCATTCATATCTTCTTATTTTGTCTGCAGACAACATTGTGTTGTTTGGTAGATTGTTTAGTTTTATTATCCGACCACTCCCATGTTTTGACAAGAGCCCCAGAGAAACAGACCCTGATAGCTCCATGTCATCTTAGATGATGGTTAATTCTGTTATTACCCATTATAATTCTGGTCTAACAATTTTTTAAGCTACCCGCCTGTGGCACCCAATTTATCTGTTGAATTCAGTCAATAGCAAGCGAGAGAGAAGAAAGATAGAGAAAAAAAAGATACGCTGGTGACGGTTGGTTACAGGGCCTTTGCATCCAAAAATAGCCAATCACAATCTTTTTATTATTTTTTATTTCTAAATCTGAGTGTGATGGCGTCAGTGACTAGGATATTAAAAAAATCCCTTTAGGTCTTCAAAGTGTGTAATCAGAGTTTGTTTGAGTTCTTGTCATATGTGATGCTGTGTTATAAGTTCAAATTTGAATTCAGATATTGCTGCATATCAAAGATAAATTTCATCACGATCACCTCTCATATTAGGGAGAGTAAATGATTCTTTTATTAGCATGTTATACTTTGATAGCTTTATAGCTCGTAGAATGTTTCCAATGATTCTTGGGACTACAAAAAAAGTTGAAACGTTTATAGATTGTCTTTTAACTGATCATTCAAATGAAAGCAGCTAATTTGGCCGGCACATGCTCACTTTGTTCTTTGGACTCTTCGTAACTTAAACCAAAGATGTAGAGAGAGAAAAGAAAGATGGGATGTTTTTGATGATGGATTTCAAATGGTGCATGCAAATGGTGTCTCCCTTTCTTTTGAGACTAATATGCATTGAATTCTTATAGGCATTACGTAATGATAGTTATACAATTGTACATGAACTATGTTACTCAGAAAAGCTAGAGTAGATGCATTTCCTTGAGGAAACCTGAACTCCTTCAGTCAGGTCAGAAAACGAAAATGGAAAATTTTTGAAAATGGACTACAAATAGTGCAAAAAAAGTTTGACCTTTCTTTTTGGAAATCCGTATCATCAACTAAGGTTGAAGCTTCAATTACTGCATATAGGAAATGGAAAGTTTTTGAATATGGGCTACAATAGTGCAAATAAAATTTGACCTAGCTTCTTTTTGGAAATCCCTATCATCAAGGTTGAAGCTTCAATTACTGCATACAAAAACACTGTTTACCTAGAAAAAGCTAAAGTAAATGCATTTCTTAGTACATGTCTACTAGCTTTTTTGATGTTTTCAATCAATTTTTGACTTGGTAGTAATTATACTATCTCAAAATTTTCTACAGATTTGGACAGAAAGTTGAAATCTGTTTGTATTGCAGCAGCTACAAGCCACAATTGATTCTATGGTCTGAAACAAATCCATGTCAATTTTTACCATGTTCCAGTTGAAAGGATCTGTTCACACAAGTTTACTCTTCAGACCTTGTAATCAATACACAATGTTGCATTTTTAAATATACCGAAAGTACTTTTGTATAGATTTTCCACACTAAGGTATTTGAAAATGTTTGAGCAAACAAGAAGATTGTGAAATATTTTTGCATGACGATTGCATACTTCTCTCTCTAATTCACTGTGCTAAAAGATACTATTTTATCACCAGCATGATATAACAGTCATGTTACTAAAGATTTCTATACACAAAAGATCTCGGTATAACATATTGCATTCACAGTTAACTGAATAATACAGTTCTGGTAATGTGATCCAAATACAGTTGAATTTCGATATCTCATACACTGATATCTCGAATTAAATGGATATGGCAAAGTGATTTGTAAGTCCTAACCACCTTTTTTTTAAAGGATTTTACCCTTGATATCTCGAATACTTGGATATCTGGAAGTTTTTAAACAGTCCTATCTAGTTCAAGATAATAAAGTTTGACTGTAGGTTTATTTGCATTTTGTTTATTTATAATTTCTTTGTTTTTCAGCATCTCTGATATTGCAATGGTTTTAATTACATGGTCATCATGTCATTTGTTCGGAAAATTTTCTTTCAACAAATCTCCCTGCTCAACTTTATGGGCTTACGCAGGATAACCTAGACACACCATGCAATCATGCATGATATAATGTTATGTACAAAAATTGAAAAAAAATTGAAAACAGAATCTCAGCATTTTACTCTGACCCCATTACACTCTTCTTAAGTCTTTTAGCAATTGCTATAACATGTTGAGGACTCTTGCAGTGGCAAGGTCACAGAGAATTGACCTTGTGATATGACCTTTGAACTATGACTTTTTCCATTAGATTGTTCAACTTACCGAACTCATTTAGAGAAATGTGTTTGTTTTTTTTGTAATCATAACAAATAGCTCCCATTACATAACTAAATTATAAAATGCAGTGATATATAAGAATTATGAATAATGTTAAAATTTGACATACATCTTGATTACAGGATATGCATACTACGGGGAATACCCTATACACTTTGCGGCAGCCACGGGAAACCAGGAAATTTACGACTACCTCATCGATCATGGAGCGAATCCGAACGCCCAGGATACGTTTGGAAACACTGCTCTTCATATGGTGGTTATCTGCAATCAAGTGGTAAGGAATTATAATGATGAAGAGAAAAAACCCAGACACCAACAATTGTGTTTTTCTATTTCATCACTTGTGTAGTCCAATTTATAGCAGCATTAATTTAATGCAGCACTGTCCTTCACTACCCCCTCTCCTTTTTAATGGTCCAAAAAATCATCAGAGAAAAAGTGGAGAGGGTTACATTATTGCAGCTATCCTGAGGCGTGTTCAGTCGAGTGGGTGTTTGTGAGTGCCCAAAAATTGTGTTGTACTGAAGGTATAGGGGATTTGGTGAGCACTAACAAACACCTGCTTTGTTGAACAAGCTTCAGGTTTTACTGCACATTTAAGAGTACTTTGAATTCTGTTATTTTTATTTATGTTGACAGCATTAAAGTCATTAACTCTGCAAATCTTTAGAGAAATATTGTATGCTGTAAAATACATTTTAGATTGTTATAGCTTTGTCTCAGTGATCATTATTCAAATCCAAATCATGACATCTGATGAAATTGGGATGTGTGTAAAGGTGTTAGAGCTTTTGCTAGCTAGTTTAAAACTGATCAGGCAAAATAGTATTCAAATCTTGACCCTTTTACTTTAATACACATACTCTGGGATAAGTTCTACCTTTCTTATTTATACAACTTCAGTTCCCCATTTAGCACAATACCCAGGTTTGATGGTTTAATTTTCGTAAACTTAACAAATATATGGAAATGATTAATTCATGCATATATTATACATACAAGCCCCTATTGTAGTACTACATGGTGAATAACACAATATAATGGTTAATTCGTAATAATATTTGAACGAGATTGTGGTCAAATACGCATAGCAAATATTTTAGGCACTGACGTAGAGTTTGCTCATGTCATTAGTATGTCTGACAGCATAGCAGTATAATGCTACCAGGGTAATTCTCCTGTCCTTAAGTCAATCGATGAAGAAAGAGTTCATGAAGCCATCTTGTCACTTTGATCATTAGCAATTTATTAAGTAAAAAAAAAAAGTAAATAACGTTTAGAGATCTATATCTATATATATACATATTAAACATACTATATATATTTATATAGGGCCCAACACATGAGCTGACACGTGTGTATATTTAATGAAATATAAATAGTTACTTAAAAAAATAATTATGTATTTCATTGTTGTATATCAGAATCGCACTACGAACACTTGAGGCAACATGTGCCTTAATTTATCTGTATAAACAATTTGAAAAAGTTAAATCTAATATCTTTTTTAACTATTAGGTGAATTTATTTAAATCAACATTTTAGTTGTCTATAGCAAATTTTGCTGGTATTCTGCAAAAAAAACAGTTCTTTGCATTCTTTTATTTTTTTTTTGTTGTTGCTCATTTAATATATTCAAAAACTTGAACCGTTATCCAAGGATTTGTAAAATTTGTTTAGAACCAGTCTTTGTATTAGTATTATGAAAAGGATTTAAGTGTTAAGTATAACTATATTAAAGATTCTTATGAAAATGGTATTTAAAGAAAGTAGTTCAAAACCTTGCAAAAAGTACAAAATAATTAGGATATAACTGGGAAATTAATCCTCTCAAGGGCTTTTCTCTTTTGATTAGCTGTTCAGAAGTTTATAAATCAGGACGGTATAATGAAAGGTGCAAAGGAATTTTCCTGTAACATTTTGACCTCAAGTAAATGGCTTTCAATCGCAGTGCTGATCAAGATCATGCAATTGCCGAGTGCCTTGCATAATGATAGGAATTAAAACTTTGGATCTTTGTTTCCAAATCAACATTTTTAAGTTTCAGTCGATATCTATTTTTGCCTTCATACAGTTTTACACTACTACAGACATATAACATACTCTGTTACGTCTGATTATTTTTGCAATTATCTATAATAATTTTTCATTTTTTTGCAACCCCTTACAATCATATTGAAAAAACACAATTATGCAGAGGTTGAATACATTGATATTGTTAACTATTTTTCAGATTTTTGGACGATACTTTTTTCCCTGGCACATGGATCTCGCCCTATTCATTGCTACGACCTATTGAGTTTTTTAAATTTTTTTATTTGACAAAATTTTTAAAAAAATTCATGCAGACCTTAAATAAAATCATGAAAGTTTACTTCAATAAATAATGCTTGAATGTCTAAAAATCGTATGAAATTTTATTAATGTACTGAAGTAATTAATCATAAATTCTTAAATGTGAATAAATTTTCATTTATATTTCTTACTCCAGTCGCTAAGACTGATACACCTTTTGATCATATTAACAAGCATATTGACGATGTGCTAACGATAAACAGGAAATTGATTTCGCATGCGAAAAGTGAAATGAGAACGGGTACAAAGGGTAATTACAGAAAATCATCGCATTAGAAAAACACCTGATTTTGTTTGGGTTTTTTTTTAATTATAAAATTTTAAGTTTTTTCACTTGATTCAAAAAACAAAAAAACTCACAATATTATTTTAACCAGATGTCTCTTAATTCAGTCTGGGTAATTGTTAATACACATGTACAGTCAAGCTCTTCGCATTCATAATTTATGATGTCCATGTTTTATTGTTGACATGTCATGCATATAACAATAACAACAAAAATAATTTAGCTAGTGAATATATAGCAGTAATGTTTGGATTTGTTCAAAATGAAATTAAACTTAAAATTTATGCACGGTACATTGAGTAGTAGGGAATCTTTTTCCCTACCGGCAAGAGAAACTGATGTATTAATTAGTAAGAATGAAATGGCGCCGGTGCTCATACATACAAATATAACTTTGACAAAACCTTCCTTATAAACTTATGAATATTTGAAAAATCATATGGGAATAGATTTTAATGAAGCCTAAAATGTTCCAACCCAAATGATCAGTTTCAGCTAGTTTTAGAATTTAAGAGTTGTCAGGACCGCACATTCTTGTTTTGTACATTTCTACACATAAAAGATACATTTGTGCTCATACATTATTCAAATTCTTGGATTATGAAAAAAAAAAACCCAGAATTTTCTTCCCACCAGCATCAATTGCTAATAGTTATGCATAAACCGTAAAACACGGTTATAATGAAGTGCCAGGGATGGACAATTTTGCTTCGTTATAATAGTTATGCATATATACCGTAAAACACAGTTTGTAACAAAGTGCCAGGGACGGACAATTTTGCTTAGTTATAAGCGTAATTTGTTATAGCCATTAAGTTCACAACATATAGTATAGTCACGGGGAATGAAAATCACTTCGCTGTAAGCGCCAATTCATTTTAATTGTGTTCGCTATAACTGTGTTTTACTGTAACTCTTTAATACCATGAAATTAGCTTTAGTGAATTCATATTGTGTGCTGTATTTTCCCTGATTTGTAGGAAATGTGAGGCATCACAAGCATAGAGTAATACTGTATTTTCCTTCTATTTTTGTAGGAAATGTATAAATACATTGTGAGACATCACAAGCTTCCCGCCAAAACGGACATCAAGAACAACGTGAACCTGACCCCCCTGACCCTCGCCAGTAAGCTGGGACGGCACACCATCTTCAAGGAGATGCTGGAGCTAGGGAGTCTGGTAAGATCACGGATCCTACCCTTTGATGCGGTCACGGGCTAAAGAGTCACTTTGTCTGTCTTTTTCATCCCCTTAGGATTATATACAGCATTAAGATCTTTAGGGGGTCCATTATCATGATATTATATTTTTTTTGTTACAGAGATTTTTTTTTCACATAAGTTTGATTGTCACGTACCCCATATGTCACACCCTCGATGGACAAATCTTCAAACCGGTTAATTTCTTATTGCTTTGGTGTCATGAACTTTTAAAAAAAAGAACAAAGTGTACCATACATTTTCTGTGTTTTAATTACATTACGAGGCAAATTCAGCCCTTTTCTAGATCGAGGCACATCCATCTCTCTCATAACCACTGTATTAAAATATGTAACTTAATTGGTGAAGTAAAAGTTAAAAAATAATAATATCTTCTCCTCACATTCCTAACCCACATTTTGCTTTTTGATTGCTGTCTTAATTTTTTTAGTAGTTTGTCTTTTTACATATCACTCATGAAAAGTGAAATGCAATTCTCCAAATTTTTATTAAAAAAGACGCTGATGAAAGACCCCAAAAAATCATGTTAAAAAATATGTCTTAATTCCTGTGTAAAACGAGACATGATTTTTTCTATAAAATATCTGAAGTGCCCAACTTATGCTAGCCTAAGAGTGCATTTTCTGTTTAAATGCGCACATAAAGTTTTGTCACAAGTTAGTGTCGGCGATTTTATGTCCCTGAGACCATTGAAAATTGAATTGACAGTTATAACATAGATAAAAGCAATCAATTGATTAGGATTCATGATTTAATGCTTTCTTTTGTGTAAACGCTCATTCGGCAATTGATTTTTGCGGCTATGGCGCTGGAGTTAGTTACGTAAAAGAGTCGCAATAGCATCCTATCAGTCCCCGTTTACTATTGATGAGGAGGTTTTTCACATGTTATTGAAAAATGTTTTGACATCATTTGTCGTTACAACAAATGAAGCTCACAACAAGGTTTTATTTTGATAATAACTGAAGTTTACAATGGATTAGTATTCCATGAGTAATGTTTGTATTCTTAAAGAAAACAAAAGATTAAGCGATTGGGAATTGTTTTATTATTTCTGTATAATCGGCAAACCTGGATTTATGATAATATACCATTTAACTGATTACTTAATCAAGACAAGTATGGTTTTCATTTATTAATTGAAATAGATTGATGACTTCAAATCAATTGTAAAATGTCTGAAAATTTATGGGAGAAAAAAGATTGACAACTGAATTATATTGAAAAAAAAAATATTTTTCTTATTGAAAACAACTCGCTGGTATGTATTATGACCAAAAAAAAAGTTTTACAAAACCAAAAAGAAAATGTTCACAACATATCAATGGCTGGTTTCCTGGTAGGATCTTCATAAAGTTCAGTTTATCAAAACATTGGTGACTTCGCTGTCAAAGTGTACCTGCTACACTTCCGAAACCTTTTAAATTTGGAGATTTCTTGTATCCGCATGCCGAGCTTGTTATTCTTTTAATGTCAATATATGTCTAGCAGTTGACACAAGAGATTCGCACTTCTTATCACCAGATCTTTATATCTATACGACCCTCTCTTGAAGTCTTAAAAAGAGCCGTAATTAGATTTGCCTCGAGAACCTTTTAAGAACTGTCTGTCTGTAAGTGTGCGGAATAACAGCCCGTAAATCTGTGCAAATATTTCTCCACACTGAAAAAGAAACCTGTCGTAGCTGGTAGCCGTATTTTATTAAAGGTTATCAGCGTGAAATTCAGAAAGTTAAAAATTAAGCTCGAGTAATAGCCGGAGATGTATAGGAGCCCATGGTATGAAATTCTAAAGAGATCCCAACTTTGAAAGCCATTTTCTATGGTACGATGGGGTCTATTTAATGGTAAATGAATTTAAAACGCTGGGATATGATTAGATTATTGGACTAAGGAAGCCTAGTCGTTAAAAGTGCATAGGTTTTTGACAGTAGAATGAGGAGAGCAGGTTTGAACCAATAAGCAAGAAAGCAGTAAATGGAACACTGATGAATGAAGAGGGGAAGCTGTGTATTAAAGACAAACAAAGAATTGATACATGACCGCCATTGATTCGGGATTGGTCTTTATTTGGTCTTAATGGCAACCCTGATTCATTTAATCCCAGCATGAGAATTTCCTTCATCACTTTCAAGTGGAGATTTAATTGTGTCGCTGGGCCACTCTTCTCTCGTGGTCGTGTAAAGCCTTTCCTGAACTAGCAAGCACTGGTATAATCACAGTCTGTTTATTGTTTATTTGTTTATTGGAAAAACGGTAGTCCTTACTTCTGAACCTTTGCCTTTACCTTCTAAGAGTTACTCCTTTGTTTGGACACCATTAGGAACTCTGCTTGTCTGCAGATCATTAACTAGCTAGAGCACAATCTAAAATTTGAATGTCTGATATATCCATCCCTTTAGATATTATAGTATATGTCATTGCACAAAAAATCTACACATTGTGTGAGCTGTCTTTACATTTTATGATCTGGCTTATTGTGCACAATAAAAAAATACTTGTAGGCATGAATCACATGCTATTTTTCGATAAAAAAAAGGATGAGATATTACTTTAGCAAGTAAAATTATAGCACTTCATCTGATGCAATTTGTTCATTAGGCTGTTTATCTTAAGGTCAAAGGTCATTGATGGGTGACATTGTGAATCAGTCAAGATCACTACAATTAATTTTTTTCGTTAGCAAAATTAATTTTGATCTTGACTTCGTTGTTCTTTTTATCATTAAAATGATGGGATTAGCAGTCATTTATGAAATGTTGATCATTCAGTTGAATTGCTGTTGACAAGTTTAGCAAACATTCCCGTTATTTCAAGGAAGGAAAGAAAATGGACCTTTAGATTTTCAATTAGGTCGGTGCTGAGATAAAACCTGTTGTGTTTGAATTGACCTCTCAAAGCCGGGGACCTCTTTAATTTCCTGCCTGTAATGGTCACTGATTTGATTAGCCAAATTGCCAGTGCGAATAAACTGGAGGGTCGTAAATCGACAATATTTGATCAACCTCGTCACAGCTGATCACCAGTTGACCAATAAATCGGCAAGTATCTCCAGCAAGTATCTCAGGCAGTCAATGCATGGTTATGGGTCTTTATCATTGGCTATGAATTATGGGAAGTAAAAGGTGAAAGTTAAGGACACAGGACAACATAATTATACTACTGCAGACCTGTTTCCTGACCTAATGCATTATTGATTGTTCATATTTTAACTGATATTTTAAAATATAGAAATTGATCCTGATGGATAAAAAACTTTAGTAAATGGACACAAAATTGAATCTCATTAATCAATACTGATTTTAGTCTCTTTTTTTTGCAAGTTAATTTTGTCTCTGAAGTACACAAGCAAAAATGAAAAGATTAAGCGATTGCAATCAAAAGAGTTCAATGAGACTCCAGAAATACTCCTTGTCAGTGTGATAAAATGAAAGTTGTCAATGAAGATTTAGAAGCGAGGTGAAAGCACTGCAGTACAATTGTGTGAAAAGGTTTGGAAACATAAAATTAACGGTCACATTATCTTCTTTGAAGCCATATTAACAGTGATAAATCAATCTTGTACTCTTGTTCCTAGCATACATGTATTATGGAGGAAGGAAATTATAAGGCAGTTGTATCTTTCATAGTAATATTTTTTCACTCAGTGACATTCAGCAATCCTAGGGAGTTAGACCTTTAAGGCAAGTGATAGAAATATTATCTTATCCTTCTGGCGCAATGTTTCAAGCTGATTAACATAATTACGTTATCATTGTAAAGTGGATGTTTTTTTCAAACCGGTACCTATCACAAAGAAACTGCATTACAATACAGGAATGGGTGTCAGCTGGTGGTTACCACATTACACTATGTAATGTACCATTTCCTGGCCACGTACCCCTGACAGCTGAAACATTCAGAGTTGTTCCCCTTTGTAATTAATTTCGGCTGATAATGTTAAGCATTTTGAGATAAATAGTCGACGACTATTGAGTTAATGTCAGGATTTGGAGCATTTACCTCTGATGATTCAATTAATCTTCTACCTGAGGTGGCCAAGCTTGTGAACAATAAATTGATTTCATTTGATCATCTGTCAACACTGTCATTATTTCATTCTGTGTTCCGTGCAGACCTGTGGCCATTTTGTTGTACCAGTCTCTGCAGTCACCATTCTCCCCACCCCCCCCCTTTCACCCACTTCTGTTCCATGCTGGCAGATTGCTCAATGCCTTTTAAATATTGATAGAAATTGTCTATGAATTAATAAATGGTTTGTTTTCCAGCTCGCTTTTCAGCTCTTGCACTTTTGAATTTCAGTTCGAAAATTAGATTAAAGAGATCGAAAGTTGTTTCTACAAATGCAAGGGATCCTCCTGTAGTGTTAATTCTCTCCCCGTAGAGCATTTTGGCTTCATGGATAACTCAATGTTGTTACATAAATATTGCTTTATAATTTTTTTTTTTAAAATAAGTGAAGACTAGAGAATTTTAAAATTGGCATAGTTATCAAAAATTTTGCTCTGGCATTTTTTTGAATTGCTTCAAGTCGAATTTAACTGACATTCGTTTTTAGGGAAAAAATAATGGGGCACAGAGAATGACACATTAACCACCATTTAGATAGACTTCATTAGATAGAATACGTCATCTCTGAATTGGTTACGTCAGGTGCTTTAATTTCTATTATTTGATTAAGTAAATTAAGTTTACTTCATCTGTGAACCAATCATCTCATTTGTATTTCAAAAAAGTGTATAGTCGCTTGTAAAAACTGGCAGCTAGATTAGTCCCTTAAAAATCAATTGTATAAATTTACAATGCAGATGTAGGTACTAATTAGCTGTATTTACCTTTTGCCTGTGTTTGCTGCTGCTTATTTTAAGAGTCGATTTGGAAATGATTTTTCATGACCTTGACTATAAATTGGTTATGTCCTCTTTAAGAATAGAAGTTCAAATCTTAATTTAATTCTAGTGGTGTTTTTTCCCGTACGAGTGGATTAGGGTAGCTAGAGTGCAGAATCGAAGAATTTGCCAATTTCAGGGTTTAGTTGACCCTTATTGTTTTCTAGCTTTCTCAATGAGATTTTCAAACAATATATTTCCAATTTATTGAAATAGGTAAATGGGTTAAGCTATATGGTTATGGAATTTAAATTTTGCTTATCTGAAATTTTTATCATAATCCATTAGTGAAACTAATTTGCTTGCTTGAATTCTGATGACTTTCATTCAAATTAGTCTGTTTTGTCTCTATTAAATTTCGTCTGTGTTGGGTTTATTCTTATTATTAAAAGTCTGAATAATTTTGTCCAAACTTGGCATTATAAAATGTTACCTTTTTAACTTTGAACTTTCAGGATTTTGAATGGAAATTATGTTCTTTTGAATTGAATGCAAAATTCTTCAGTTTATTTATATATCTTTGTATTGTCAAAATTGAGACTCAATATAAGCTAGAAATTGAAAAGTAAATTATGTGGTAACCTATATATACCAAAAAATAAAAATTTTACTTTCAATAAATTGATTGAATAATCTGCATATAAAGTAACACATACAAACAAACACTTACTTTCTTATCAACATGTAGGGATGTCCCAAATTATAAACCACAAAGGATGAAAAGAAACATTAATATTATAAGGAGGCTGTATTGGTCAATAAACCTCCATCAAATCTACCTAAAAATTTTAGATATGATTTCTTCGAGTGTAAACTGTCATTTTAAAAGAAAATTTGAAATATCAGTGTTTTCCTATATCTTAATCCAGAACTCTTTCTCCCTAGGAGATTAATACAGTCTAAAAATGGCTATTCGACTATCCAGCCCTCTTAATGGATTTTTGTTTCTGAATCAATTTATTGTACCTATCAGCACTTAATGTTATAAAAAATTGAGGGTGGTAATTGGTTTTGAATGATATATCATGGAGGTATGAAGGATAAACAAGACTGGTTTAAGTTTGATGACCCTGCGCGCTGCAGCAGAAATTTCAATCAATATGACATCTCTTGGTCAGAGTTTTAGATTGCTGTAATTGAATTCTGCAGACAGATCCTTAACAATGTCAATACAGAGGTATTTGTCGAGTTGGGAATTATTTCTGAGATGTTTAAATTTAATTTCTTGTGTAAATGGAACCGTCATGACGACAAAGCGCCAACACAGCCGACGGTAAACAAACGTTCCTGTAACCCGGACACTGTCATGACAAGCTTCGCTGTACATCTGGCGATGCAGGCGTCAAATTATGAAAGAAGTCCGAACACTTTGCACTTCCTGTCGGTTCCGCAGTCTGTAATTCTGAATCAATGTCACACCATTTAAAGACTTCCTGTTTCCTCTTCTCATGTTTAAGGAAAATGGGAAAGAAGTTTTGATCTTTCCCAATACATGCATGCAATTATGACAAAAATTACAAGAGAATAATTATATTTCTAAGATTTCCAATTTTATGCTGATTGAATCCAGTAGTTAATGCCATTATGATATGAATTTGCATGCCATTTTTGGAAATATTTTTTCAGTTTTTGGTATCTTGTTCTTATGCTAGAGAATTGTTCTCATTGAATAAAACATTGGTATATACCGTATTTTCCCGACGACTCGTCGATGCGGACGACTCGTCGAATTGCCCATTTTTAGCCAAAATTTTAACAAAATCCTATGATACGTCGATCTCAGACCATACGTCGATCTTATCACTTCAAAATGGCCTATAAAACTGCAGTAACATTATCAGTGTATGATGCCACGATGTCACCGATATTGCTACTTATATTATTAATGATTAACATTTAAACAATTACGCTTTATACTTATGCATCAAATTTTCAAATACATGTACCGGCAACTTCTACAAAGTCGCTTGCATTTTAAACAATTCCCGATATCGCAGGTTATGCAAAACTAAACTTACTTTGTCAGAAATATTTTATTCCCAAGCATTAAAATAAGTATCCACTCTGACTATCGCCAGTGTATTCGCCATTACGTAACCAGCCACCTGTTGACTCGGCGCGTGGTCAATGTTTGTTTAACAATTTCCGGTGTCATAGGCATGCACCTGTCTCGTGTCGGACTTCAAAGGGGGATCTCAAGTGAAGAAAGCTTAGCAATTACTATGATTTAATGAAACTTGTTTACTTTGTATCCAGTAATGCAGTTACACGCTATTGTTTTACATAGACACTGTTAAAAATAGATCGATCATTTGTACGACTTGATAATGACGATATACGACATACATACGTTTCCTAAAAAAATTATCTAACAATAATCAAAGAATTGGACAATAATTAATGAACTATAATCACTCTTATAAAGGTACTCTTTATATACACAGGGAGTGAAATTGCCGTAAAGATCTCAGCCTTAGGGCAAGATAATTAACACAACCGGTGTCAGCCTATTGTATAAACAGTAGTATTGATAATTGCCGATTACGTATTTTAAGATTGAATTTGACCATTAAATATTTCTGATTTATACTTTCCACTAACAACTCTTTACAAATAAAATAATTAAATTTAAAAAAACATCCCCCGGACCTACTGCAATATTTTCTTCCATTCAAACTTGGTTTCAATTTTACTGCGCAATGTTATCTTCCTACTAGTGATACATAGAACCATGTGACGATGTGTTTATAAAAACGGAACGGTAAAACTTTTAATTGATTAAGGACAATGTAACATTTTTTAATAACAGTTGTTATTATTATGTATTTAAGTGTTGACAGATGAGTGAAAATGATAATTATTAAAGATGAACAGTGAATTCAACAACGTAATTTTCAATCACACAGCCAACTCAAGATGATTAAAACCAAGATTTTTAATGCTATTCTTAAAAATTTTCTGACATCGAGCCTACGACAAGTCGAACAAGACGATAAGTCGGGTGCTCTGCTTCAGAGGAAAAAAATACCGACTAATCGTCGGAAAAATACGGTACTGGTATTTCTCAAGAACTTTCTCAAGCATATGCATTAAATATATGGTACAAATCAAGAATTGTTACTGTATGCATGTGATTATACTTGTATACATATCAAGAGATTTTGTTACAAATTATCAGGACTTCTTGTACAGTAACTGATTACTCAAAATGTTGAAATTATTAATACATTCAATCATTGATTGCAGATGTGATGTTGTTAACATCAAATACATACTGTAGATTCCTCCGCGAAATATAAACTCTCACCAGTATTTTATGAGAATTGAAAACCATAAGAAAAAGAGAAAAAAGTCCATGTTCGCGATTTTATATTCCTGCGATTTTAATTCAAACCAGGGGATCGCGGAATTAAGTACTCACGTAATATAAGGAATTTACAGTATCAGGAGCTCTTGTAACTGATTACATTAATTATAGACAAGATGTTGTGTTTAATTACATCATTTACATCTGTTAATTAAACTGATTACATTTATTACATTTCAGGAGCTGTGGCGTTACAGTAACATCACCTGTTCCCTGTACCCTTTACTGGCTCTGGACTCCATAGGACCTACAGGAGACACAAGTACATTGATAAGCACAATCTATAGAAAATTACATCTAGTAATGATAAATCTTTCAAATGCATAGAGATATTTAAAATTTGGAATATGTTAATTTTAACAGTATTTATATTTTTGCATGGAAAGAGCAGATGACTGCATGGCTGAGATCATTTTAATGACGTTCTGTCTTGTTTTGTAGACTGGAATTCTGCTCTAATGATCATCATTAATGGCGAGAATGACGACCATCTTGAGATGTTGGAGGGTGGAGTCATGAGACAACTGCTCGATGAAAAATGGAAGGCATTCGCCAGGGTGAGTAAAGCGTCCGCCAAAGTCTCATCTGTCTTATAATCTGATTGGTTATTCATAAGCTTTGTTTGAATCAACTTCCATGTTTTATGAATGGTTGATTGGTTACATGAACTATCTACAGTCAAACTTCGTTATCTCGAACTGGATGGGACTATTTAAAAACTTTGAGATATCCAAGTATTCAAGGATATTGAGGGTAAAATACTTTAAAAAGTAAGTGGTTGGGACTTACAAATCCCTTCTACATATACATTGTATTCGAGATATCAGTGTTCGAGATATCGAAGTTCAACTGTACTTTAATGGTTGAATGATACTTTCCACTATTATGACTTAATGAATTAAAACTTATTTTCTTCTATGATTTCGACTAATTTTAAGCATCAATTTAAAAGCTATTATGGGATATCATTCTTTTATTATCAGTTGTAAGAAGTTGCAAAGTGTCACAGTACATACTTGTATATACTTATATATATCATTATTAAACTGCATTGCTTTTTATTGCAGAGGCGGTTTTTTGTGCGGTTATTTCTAGCACTAATACAGCTGATCTTAATAAGTGTAGCAGTGTACTTGCGACCCAAAACAAATCTTCTTGCCGTAAATAGTTATACAGATGTTGTGAGTATTGCATTACCTTATTCTTCCTATTGAGCACCCCCTGAGCTCTTAATTTTTTTTTTAAAACTCAGGCTAATTATATATTTATGCAGTAATATTATATGTGATGGAAAAAAAAACCCATTAGAATGTTTTATGATATTAACATGAATTTCATATACTAGCTGAATGCAAATTAAAATTTGAAATATTAATTAATAAAATCAGTAATTTTGACTGTGTATTGAATGTATTTAATAACTTTTCTTTTTCAGATTCGTTTTGTTTGTGAGATTTTAACGTGTATAGGATGTTCCATAACGTTAGTGGCGGACATCTTTGAAATCATTACTCAGGGAGTTTTTAGTTTCTTAAAAAATTGTGTAAGTATGCCTACAACCCTTCACTCAAGATCTGCCATCTTGTTTGGATGGCTGATTCATATATATATGTATGCAAACCAAGGTTTAATTATAACATTCTTTAATTACCATCCCCCCCACTTTCTAATACCCAATATTTAAATATCTCATCTTAATTAGTTTGTAAATAGATGCATATGTTAAGTTTTGGATGGCTTTCTCTCTTTCAGAAAAATGCGCCAGCGCAGACACTGTTCATGATATCGTGCACTCTGTTCCTGGCCTGTGTACCGTTCCGGTTCCTGGAGATGAAGCAGGTGGAGGACGTCCTGATGATAATAGCGGTGCCTTGTGCATGGCTGTTCCTACTGTTCTTTGCCAGGTAAGCTATATAGCCTTGAAAGGTATCGAGAAATCAAAGCCTAGAGCTTTATGTAAAGGCCAGGGGTTGATTTTGGAGGTGTTTTGTTGATGAATGAGTTTGCTTAATAGTATTAATTAAATGAATCCATGTTATTTTTTTTTTACTTTAAAATTTGCTGAAGCTATGTCATACTCATGTATTCTGTCACTGATACTAAATTTCTGTACTGCTTTCGTGTACAGTAATTTTTGTTGTTGAATCAGATGACAATGTTATTGTCAAAGGCCATGAAAGTGAAGGCAGAAGCTTGGCTGAAGTAGACAATCAATTACTGTTTAGATTGTCATCTTTTTTATTAGATGTATGATTTGACTTTCGAGTTTTGTTTTAAAATTTAAGATGATGAACTGAATTTAAATAATGTCAACCAATTTTCAATCAATGTAACCAAAAAAATAAATGATTTTAGAAAAAAATTTTTTCAGGTGTTCAGATCAAGTAGTGAATTTAACATCAACATTAAGTTCAGAAATATACATATACAGTCATACCTGTAGTAATTTGTAAGTTAAGGATTAACGAACTAGTAACCATTATTAGCTGTCGGTTGTCGCTGAATTGACCTTGAAATGACCTAATTTCAGAGGTCATCCTCAAACGGGGCCAATGGTTGTGATGATGTATGTCATGATTCTGAATGACATGGTACAGTTCGGATACATCTTTCTGATATTTTTATCCACATTTTCCCTAGGTATACAAATTGCATTCAAGTGTGACAATTAATTACCTTTTAAATCTGCAGCCATTTTGATACTGGGTGTTTACTAATCCAAATATTTTTACCAATTCTTGTGAATTGAGCACATTAACTTTGTGTATATTAAATCTTTGTACGTTTAAATATTTATTGTACTTTGATTAATATCCTCGCCCAATCCCAAAAGTCCCATCCGCTTTATGTAAGCTGATGTCAAATTTATTTTGATTGGAATTAGCACATAACACCTAAATCCATTGTAAATTTGTAGTTCACAAGTAGAGAAATTGATTTTTTTTTCCAGAATAAGTTTTGATAACTCACAGTTTTAATATTATGTGCTTATGTGTATAAAGTTAAATATATATATTTGCCTCTACCTGGCATAATATTGATTTTAAGCTTCGTCGGAGGGGTATATTTGTTAGTGAGGTGGTTTCTGCAATCAGTCACATGGAGCTGCAATAGCAGGTCCGATGTTAATGTTTGATATGCATCCTGAGTAACCAGGATGCCATAGCTTTTGAAACTTTTTCCTTCATTGCAAAATTACACCAAACATGTTTAAGCGGCTGTCAATATTTGTTCACCATCTCTGAGCGTCCATTTAAGAGTACAGATAATTGCAATACCCCCCCCCCCCCCCCAGTTTACATCACTAGAATTTATTGATTTCCAGATCAATTTCTAGTGATCAATTTTGCTTGAAGCTCTGGTCATTAAATTTTATTCTTTTGCTCAGAAAAAAGGGTACAATGGTCTTTTGAAGGCATATATATGGCAGTAAATGTTTTTAAAGTGATAGGTTTGGTTAAACGATTTTGCAGTTCTAATTGGGAATTATGGCTGATGCTTCGATCTGTATATATTCACAGTTAGCTTCTTTGAACATTTAGAAGTGATTAAATAAAGCAAACATGATTATCATATGAAGGTTTATATTACCATGGTACAACTAAAATAGCTTCTGTGGTTTTATTTCATCCTGCAAAGGAAAAAAAGGGCACACCTGGGGGTTAAATTGTGGAAGATATATAAATCTATACCGTTTCAGTGTCTTTTTTTGGTCATATCTCTAACAATATTTTAACATCAGTTTAGCTGCACCAGACTGCCCTGTTTAGAATA
Organism: Magallana hongkongensis; assembly: GCA_015776775.1. Taxonomy (NCBI): domain Eukaryota; kingdom Metazoa; phylum Mollusca; class Bivalvia; order Ostreida; family Ostreidae; genus Magallana; species Magallana hongkongensis. Next base: position 25,310,752 of record CM027470.1, on the reverse strand, counting down.
TCCTTTAATACTGAACAGACATGTTTGACTTGCAGAGTGCCTTGCTTTGATCACTGGGTGGCACTGAGGCGTACTCCAAGCTTTTTACTCCTACACTGATCCGACATATCACTAGTACATGTACTTTGGAGACTTATATTGCTACAAACTGCCATTATCATTTTTCCTGCTTTCTATTTAGGGAAGATGTAAACAAACACAATTTATTTTTGAATTTGTGAAATATTTATACCTTATTCTAAATATACTTGTGACATTTTGAACCCTTTTGTTTTGCTAGGGTATAGTTTCTGAAGAGATTATGTCATATTTATTGATAATTAGTTTAAAAAAAAAATTATTCTGCTACAGCAACGCATGGATCAAATTAACCACAATTAATAATAAATTCTTATTCCGTTAATCTATGACAGTTTGTAGCGAAGTTTCCCTGGAATTCTATTGGTTGGAATCAAATTTTGGTGCTCCCAGAACTAAATGAAAGCACATACATTTCTATTGTTGTACCATTGGCTGCTTACACGTATGACCTCAAAATCACTTGCACTTTGACCTTTGTTTTTCAGAACCTTTAAACTAACAGGACCTTTTGTCACAATGATCTACAAAATGTTGCTAGGTGATCTCCTGCGATTTGGCATTATTTATGTAATTTTCCTCACTGGATTCACACAAGGTTCGTATTGCACTTTAATGCCAACTTCTTTTCTTGTCAATCATTTTTGTTTTTGCTGCACATTGACACAGTTTGCCAACAGTATACTCATCAACCTCGTCTTAAATGGAGACAATAAAGCCTCAAAATTTGAACTGTTTAGAAATATTTTATGACTAGTACAAGTAAGAGATGAAACCAAATAAGATTCCATGATAGAATTGTAAAATTTTCGAAATTTTGTTTTTCCTCAAATAGACATATTAGAAATAGATGTTTTAAAACAAAACCTTTGTTCATTTTTAACTTCATGATGAATTCAAAGAACATGAATGAAAATAGGATTTAAGGTGGTATGGGACACCTCAATGTTTTGACATATATTTTTATTTATCATAATAACAAAATCAAGGGTAATTTTATACTAGTTTCTCTCCCAAGATTGTTACCTTACAGAGTAGCGCAGTGGGTAAGAGGGATTCCTACAAATCTTTTAGTAATGAGTTTGAATCCCGCTTGGAATTCAACAATTTTTATTTTTCCAAAAAATTTTAAAACATATTTTTGGTTAAATATTGTAAAATTTGAAAATTCTAAACCAATGAAAGTATTTTAATTATTATGTATTTAAATCCACATTAATATCGATCGATGTTCCAAACCACCTTAAACAAAAAAAGACAAACGGTTGATTAATTTACCAATGTATTAAAAGCCTCTACTTAATATTTCAGCCTTTTACTTCCTGTTTCGGGGAAATACCAGTACCCAGAGCCAAGGGTTCGACGACATTGGTGACACAGTCCTGACCCTCTTCCAAATGACCTTGGGCGAATTTAAGGTATAAATAAGAATATTTTGGAAGATTTTTTAATGTTTCAGGGATCCCTGCCATGAACTTTATCACAGCACTTTATAATTCTATCAATAATTCTCACATGATATGAACTTATAGATATATTAAAGATTTATAATATTACAAAGTAACAAAAATTGAAGTAGTTTTAGAGAATATTAATAACATTGTTTAACATTTTTTTTTGATAAGCAAAAGTATCTAATTTCCAGAAATATCATTAAATTATAACTTAAGACATATTTTATTCTATTCATAAAAAATTAATCATTATCACCTTGGTTTGTCCATACTAATTAGAAACTATACCACCCAGAAGTCACTGCTATCTCAATATCATAATTGTATGAAATCACTTGGGGCATGTTATCAAATGGTACACAAAACCAACCATTCACTCATTGGCAGTGTTTATTTGTATCAAGCATGCATTCATACAAAATATATCCTCCTCTACTTCATTGGGTCATAATTACATGTATATATAGCCAATTTCATCCAGAATCCCTTTTCTGTTTACTCTGTGAATTTCCTCAACAGTTCCTTAATCCAGACAATCCTAAGCATATATATACTCCCCAAATATTCCGACCCATAATTCCCCTTTGAGCATGCTCAGTCCCAGTATATAATCACTGGACCATGATGCATGACACCTGATCACATGACCATTCTCTGTATGTATGGGTGTTTATAAGTTGTTTTTGTTCCATGCATGCATAGTTTAGCCGCGGAGGAACTTCATCACAGGTACTGGGATTTTGTCCGAAAAATTCAAATTTTCATCTCGATGTTATGTGTTTATTTATTATTTTTCTTAATCATACTTTTGAAAAGAAATCACTGAAAACACCTTAGAAGGTGTTAAGGATGTCTCTTGCTAAACTTTTAGAAATCATTTGCACCTGTTGCACGTGTATTGTCAGTAACTGCACAATTCACACAACTAGATAGGTGACACCTTTAATCTACTTTTCATTGTACTAAGCACCTGACCTTTGCACTCAGCATCCTTTTTACATGTACTATGTACTAGACTAATCTGTAGTTATAGTTGTATGATTTTGAAATTACGTACATGTACTTTTAAAATGCCAATTGAATCTATATTATACATTACTAGTGTTTGGGTTTCTTTTTTAAGTTGAAGGCTCAGATTTGATTTCATTACATTTTATACTATACGTTATAAATGAGACGTTAAGCATTTATTGGCATAGTACTGGTAGTTTTACCCTAAGCAACAAAGTTGTGAGGGGTATAATTTTTTTGGCCCATCAGTCCTATTTTTGTGAGGGTAACTCCTCTTAAATCACGTACTGCACAGAATTCATGAAACTTTTTGGCATTTTGGACGCAATGTGTAGATTTGCATATTACCAGGAAATTTTGGTTGCCTTATTTTTGGGGGTATTTTGGCCCTTTTGAACGTATGATGTTGAATATAGTAATGAACTGTTTGTAAGTGCACCTGCTCTTCAATCGCTGCATGAAATTTAAAGAAAATTTGCAAGCATTTAGGAAATTAGAACACAATGTGTAGATGTTCACGAAATTTTGATTCCTTAATTTTTCTAGGAATGTCAGCACTGTGGAATCTAGAATTTTTATACCCCCGCTCCGAAGGAGAGGGGGTATACTGTTTTACCCTTGTGTGTCTGTCTGTCCATCTGTCTGTTCGTCTGTCTGTCCGTCCGTAACAAAAATTTCTGTCGCATTTATCTCAGCAACTATTTATTGCAGATGCTTGAAATTTTAAACACAGTGTTTGTTAAGGCATGCCATATCGTGGGATATATTTTTGTACCAATCGGACGTCAACTTCCTGTTAAATGACGACTTTGCTTATTTTTTAACCAAAATTTTCAAACAAATTTTCGTCAAAGATTTCTCAGCAACTATTTATTGCAGATGCTTGAAATTTTAACACAGTGTTTGTTTAGGCATGCCATATCGTGGGATATATTTTTGTACCAATCAGACGTCAACTTCCTGTTAAATGACGACTTTGCTTATTTTTTAGCCAAAATTTTCAAACAAATTTTCGTCAAAGATTTCTCAGCAACTGTTTATTGCAGATGCTTGAAATTTTTACACAGTATTTGTTAAGGCATGCCATATTGTGGGATATATTTTTGTACCAATCAGACGTCAACTTCCATGTTAAATGACGACTTTGTTTATTTTTAGCAAAACTTTTCAAACAAATTTCCGTCAAAGAATTCTCAGCAACTGTTTATTGCAGATGCTTGAAATTTTTACACAGTGTTTTTTAAGGCATGCCATATCGTGGGATGTATTTTTGTACCAATCAGACGTCAACTTCCTGTTAAATGACGACTTTGTTTATTTTTTGCCAAAATTTTCAAACAAATTTCCGTCAAAGAATTCTCAGCAACTATTTATTGCAGATGCTTGAAATTTTAACACACTATTTGTTTAGGCATGCCATATTGTGGGATATATTTTTGTACCAATCGGACGTCAACTTCCTGTTAAATGACGACTTTGCTTATTTTTTAACCAAATTTTCAAACAAATTTTCGTCAAAGATTTCTCAGCAACTATTTATCGCAGATGCTTGAAATTTTAACACAATATTTGTATAGGCATGCCATATCGTGGGATATATTTCTGTACCAATCGGGTGTCAACTTCCTGTTAAATGACGACTTTGTTTATTTTTAGCCAACATTTTCAAACAAATTTTCGTCAAAGACTTCTCAGCAGCTATTTATCGGAGATGCTTGAAATTTTAACACACTATTTGTTTTGGCATGCCATATTGTGGGATATATTTTTGTATCAATCGGACGTCAACTTCCTGTTAAATAATGACTTTGTTTATTTTTTGCCAAAATTTTCTAACAATTTTCGTCAAAGATTTCTCAGCAGCTATTTATCGGAGATGCTTTTTTTTACACAGTGTTTGTTTAGGCATGCTATATTGTGGGATATATTTCTGTACCAATCGGATGCCAGCTTTCTGTTAAATGTCGACTTTGCTTATTTTGCATATTCACATCAGAGCGGGGGTATCACTAGTGAGCATAGGCTCACAGATATCTTGTTGCTTTATATTGAATATAATAATAAGTTTGTTAGCATCATCAACTCCTCTGAAACCACTGCAATAAATTACATGAAACTTTGTAGGTATTTAGGATACAATGTATAGATGAACATCATACCAGGAAATTTTTATTCTATTATTTTTTTTTAATAGAATTTTTGCCCTTTTGAATTAAAAATTTCTGTTCTGGTTAACGATCAAAACAAAGGAATAGGGTATGTGTGCATATTTGCAGGAGTTTCGAGCTGATGATATAATGCATACATTGCCATTAATTATGTGTAGCATTGTCACGTAATGGGGGAGCTATGGGGTATGCGAGTTCACTTTTCTCTCATTTTTTATAGAGTATTTTACAAAAAGAAAACATGTTTATTCACTATTTATTGTTTAACGTCTTATTATCACTGGACCGTGATGCACGACACCTGATCACATGACCCTTTTATGTATGTATGGGTGTTTATCTAGATCACTTCACATCTAGATAGGTGACTTCATTTTTTTTATTGTATAAGCACATGCCTTTTTCACTCAGCATCCTTTACTATATAGATTAGCCTGTAGTTAGAGATTTATAATTCTGATATTGAGTATGATATTACTGATATCATGATATCACTGATATCAAGATTTTTTAACTGACAAGGTAACAATTTTTCCTAACTACAGTGAATCCCAGTGTCATATGATCTTTTGATATCATGATATTGAAAACAGGTTCAAAATATTATGCGATATTATGAACCCGGGTTCAATATTGTGAAAAACCCAGTTTCAGTATTTCGCGGAGTTCAAAATATTATTTGACACCGGAATTGGCAACTTTACTGTAGTGCGTGTGCATTAAAAGTTACATATATACAACAACTAGAGGACGTCGGCAGCAAAAGTGAAAAAGTCTCATTACGACTAAGATGACCCCCTTCCCCCCCCCCCCCCCCAAAAAAAATAAAAAAGCCTAAACAAAAAATAAACTATGGTGTACACTTTTATATCCACATGTTTATGCTAAACTTGCACGACTGGCCATCTCTAACAATTATTTTCGTAGGTCAGAGTTATCTCTGCCTACGACTTTCAAAAGAATTTAGGCAGTTTCATATTTTTTTCATTGATCACAAAGTTTTTGAGATTTTGTAGTTGAATCTTTTCATGAAATCAAATGTTCACAGAAATAAGAAACTTTTAAAAAACTTTTCTTGTCTACTTTAATTTCTCAAAAAATTTAGGGGGAAAAAAACCTCATTTCCATTTAACAATTAAACCCCATCATGAGGCATCTAACATGAATTATTTGATATGTTTTTGATTAAAGCTGACATGAATTCATAAAAGTATTTGGTCACAATATCATGTCTAAAATGTTAGTTGATTGCATACTCATTCAGGTTGCAGTGACTTAAATCCTAAATGCATCAACTATTCTTTGAACTAATATATTTGGGGGAAAAATGAAATTATAAAAGAAACTACAATCAATAAAAAATAAAAGATATTTTATATTTTTTGAAAGAATTGCCAAGGTATCTAAATTATTTTGCACAGACAGTACTGCCTTACTTGGCATGCACATTCAAAATGTGTGTTGTTCATACAGAATGCATTATGTCTGCATTGTAATGTAGACTCAGATCACACTACATTCAACATAATAAATAGGCAGTAATAAATCCAAGAAAGTAACAATGTGATGTCATTTTTATTAGTCAATCATTTCTACAAAATTAAAAGTCACTCTTTAATTTTGAAGTTTATGCTGTCACTGCACAACCTACTACTTTGTATGGTTTGGGCTGTGCAAATTGTTATAACAGTATAACACATTGTTTGTCAATGTTCAAGGATATTCTAAACATTTAAATGCATGGATTTCAGTTTGTTTTGTTTCATTTTTCTTTGGGTATTTCTTAAATTTATACCAGTGCAGTGGTTGCCATTTTTTCCCTTAAAATGCATTTCTACTAGTCTTAATTTCTGTCCAATATACAAGTTTGGGTGTATGAAATACATGTACCTGAAAGGGGTGAAGTATGAATAATGCACCGGCCATAATGTACGTGGAGTTATTAATAAGCAATTAACGTAATAATAATAGTAAAGTCGGCAGTCAAAGATAAAAGGGAATTAATGCATATTTATGAATTTTGTCAGCTTTAAAAAAACAGAATATACTGAAAGCAAAAAATTAATACATGCAGTGAATGTTTGTACAACTGAATAGTGTTTGATTGTTTTTTTTATTTCTAATATCTTGATGAATGTAGTACTTTTTTTGCAATTCTCTCTGTGTAGTTACTATATGTAGTGTAAGGACTCATCTTTTTTCCAATAAATAGAAATCGAATGGATAACATGATAAATGGGCTTAAATAAATGTACTTTTTTAACATCTATGTGTATTTATCTGTTGCTAAAAAAAGAAAGAATAATTATTATTATAGTATGAACAGCTCGAGTAAACATTTGTCTGATATGGTTTACTGTTTGATGTCTTGATGATAATGTAGGCGATTTCAGTATTCAGAAGCTTCAGCCATTATTTTGTTTTCATACAGTTGTCTTAACTGCATTTCTCTTCTGAATAAATGATTTGTGAAATTGAAAGAAAAAAACAGAAGATTTTCAGTGATCAAATCTTGGCATTGCATGGTTTACAATATCGTACTGTAACCACATGCATGGCTTAAAAAAACACCCACCTGAAAATGTAATTTTGTCATGGATGAGTCTTGTAAAATGTTTTTTATATATTTGTTTTCATTTTTCCAAATCTCTTGATAATGTCTTAAAATGGATCTATATTATTGGAGTTGATTGTTGCAGTTCTTATTGGATTTTTGTTGTTGTAATTTTCAGTACCAGGATTTCAATTACACCAAATACTCTGCACTGACAAAGATTGTATTCGCCATCTTCATGATGTTGGTGCCCATTCTTCTACTGAACATGTTGATTGCCATGATGGGTAACACTTATCAAATGGTCATTGCCAAATCAGAAAAGGAATGGAGAAAACAGGTTGGTGCTTTGTATGTGTAAATCATAGTGAAACCAATGAACAATTGAAAAATACTTTTTGGTTCTTATAGAAAAAAAATGCAAACCTCTTATTACATTCATGTCATTAATAATTAACGTCTAAATAGTATTTGTGTGTTTTCCCTGTTTATGGAAATTTTTTCTTTTAAAAATCCAAAAAACGTCCAGCCAAATGAGGCATCTCAGCAGGGGTGTACTATACATGTTCTATGATTATTAGCAAGCTCATTTTGATAAATGCCTTGCAAGTTTATGCTGATTTTTTCAACTTTGCAAATAACAAAAACTTAATTCCAGTTTTTGACCTAAAATTTATCTGTTAAACATTAGGAACTGTTTATTCATGCTTAAAATGAAAAAAGAACATAGACAAATCAGCTTGAAAATTTATTTTACTTGTATATTGAACCAATGTAAACAAACACACGGCATGTGCCTTGTTTACATGACAAAGAGTTGTGAGCCCTGTATCTTGCTTATAACTCTACGACTGACTCTCAAATTTAATTTGATCATTAGAAATTCCTAAAGCAATGTAAATAATAAAAACAGAAAAATAGAACTTCTCCAAAATCGTGACCATGCATGCCCCTTAAATATATATATTTACATTTTTTGAATTCCTGTTTTGTCTGTACAAGATATTTATAACTCAAAATCTATTCATTATCTTTAAGGGTTAGTTCAAATTAAGGAAAGAGCCATTTATGACACAGATGATTTGTGATGTAAATATAATATATAATTTAAACTATTTATGTTATGGTGTGTTTTAACATGCACTCTACCTACAAACTGTTCGTTGAATGTAAAAATAATATAAAGTAATGGCTTTCAAAATATTGTTACTGTACTTATTCCGTGTTCTTGTTCTTGTATTCTTGAACAGTGGGCGAAGATAGTGGTTGTGTTGGAGAGAGGCTTCTCCAGGAACCAGCTACTGGAGTTCCAGAAGATGTACGCCATCAAGATGATGGGTCCCCCCAAGGAAAACCTGGCCGAGATAACGGAGCAGGTGGAGGAACAGCGGGGACTGATGGTCATCAAAACATCCAGCAAAACCAAGGCACGGCAACGGAAGGGAGCCATATCCAACTGGAAGGTACGGGAATTAGCAAGAAAATTATTCGTACTCAAAGTTATATAACTTTGAGTGGAAAGTGAAAGTTATATTTAATTGACTATTGCTTTTTCTAGGTCAAGCATTATTTGATCAGCCTTAATATTGATAGAATTTAGATATTTTATTTTGAATTTTTTTAGCAGCAGTATTGCAGCATTTTGAGATTGTGTCAAGAAGAAATGCTGAAAATCACTATCCCTATCACCTTCATTTTTTCATTAATAAAAAGCATTATACTTCATTTTGTCATTAAAATCATATTATAGATCAAAACATTTGGACCAGTATGGTGCACAGAAGAGGATGTCATGGTTTTCTTTCAATATTTTCTTCAGAGATATTCATTGGTCAATGCAAAAGTCATTTTTATTGCTTGAAGATCAATTTAATTTTAGTTCTCAGTTTTAAACTCAGAACTAAAATTGCTGAAGTTGAAAAAAAACATATAGTACTACTTGTTTATTTCAAATTTCATCATTTTCAAAGTCTCTCAGAAGTTCAGTTTAAAAATGATATGCAGGCGTTATAACTATTTTTAGTCTGTTTAAATTAGTCCAAGTTATGGATAGGATAATTATCCTCTTTAAAAATATTTTAAGCATAGATATTATATTTACGTTTAAACACTCTTAAAAAATGCAATTCTTGAATTATGTAGTAGAATTTAAAAATGTCTTTATCATTGACCTTATTTCATTAACTGAATATTGGTTGGTTGATTTCTTGTTGTTTGTTTAAGGATTTACCTATAACCAGGTTCTGAGGTTTTAGTTTGTTCATGGCATGATGCATCTTTTTATTGCATGATTCCTCACATTTCTGATTGAAAAGTTAGCGAAACAATCCCTTATTATGAAAATTGCTTGCCAATACGTAATAACTACTCACTCTTACTAATATATCAGCCCAAAGAACTGTAAATTTTTCTGATTATTCTATGCACAGAGTTGTTATGAAGAGTTTATTCAGTATTTGATATATAAATTTGTTTTATTTTTGCTTTTTTTTGTAAATTTTTATATAGAATTTACGTCTGATTTTTGAAGGTTAAAGGGATTTAGACACAGTTTTATTTTTTTTTTATGATATAAAGTGGCTTACTTCCACATTTTGAATGATTGACCAAAATGTGAATGTTAGAATTCAAGTTAAAAGAGCGATAAACAGTTAGGAATTTATTGTAATGTAATTATGTAAACAAAGCTTGAGTCTTATATTTGTTTACTAGTAATATAATGTATGCAATTGCCATTTCTTTGACAAAATGACTCATGAAAAACCAGGTAAACTGATTTAATGATTTATAAATAACATTACCAACAGAAGAAACCAACATTTGATTGAAAGTTATGCTAATAAAATACATTTGTAATTAATAACAAGACTCGATCTTTGTTTACAAAACAAAAAAATTCAAATGATATCTTGCTTAATACTCAATATTCGCCTTTGTAATTTTGACAGAGCAATAAAAATACCCATATTAGGCATTTAATCATTAAAAATGGAAAGATGATTGAAATTTTAAAAAATGAGCTCAAATTGTGTCTACACCCCTTGAAGGTTGTATTAATAATCAAGATAAATATTAATTCCATGTTGGTGTGATTAACAATTTTCTGCATATTTTTTCAGTTATTTGGGAAAGAAATCATCAAACAGCTAAAGAAGCACAAAAACAAAGGAAGGAAAGAACCATTTAAACTGGGTAAAATCAAGCGCAAGAGAAAACCTTCTTTTAACGAGTCAGATTATTCCAGTGATGAAGATGAAAAAGCAAAAATGTTTTCCAAGACATTGCAACAGTTGGCATGGGAACGAGATATTGACCTCACCAAGGGTAAAACTTTTGTGACAGATCCCAATTTGATAGAGAAGTTATCTCCATACATCAAAAAGGAGGATCTTAGCAAACCTCCTGCTGTCCCCAATCATCATAGCCCCGCAAATTCTAACAATAATAACTCTCCAACCCCCAATCACGTTCCAAATGGAGTCAAGCATAGGGGACCAGGGGAAAGAACTGTGAAAAAGCCAGCAGGGACTCCCAAGGCTGCCACAACTAAACAGTTTAGTTATAACAGGGTCTCACCCCTAACACTTACCAAACAACCTTCCCCAGCGGAAGAGTCAGGAAGTGATTGGGAAGGTTCGAAACCTAGTCGTAGTGTGTTAAAGGGTATGTCAGTGACTGATATTTCTCTGCATGGCATGGACTCTGCAAAGAGCAGCTATCGCAAAATGTTTCTAGAAGAGTCTAGACAGACTAAAGACATCCAAAAACTACCTACGGAAGAAGTGCCAAATGTTGCTTTTAAGCAAGGATATGCAAGTTCAAAGTCAGGCAGTGTCAAATCGGACAAGTCAAAGTCTGACTCGGAGTACAAACCTAGTTTTTATTCAAAGTCTGAGGATGGATACACAAGTCAAGGGAGTGTAGAATCTTCAAGGGCATCGAGGGTATCAAAAAGTTCTTCTAGAACATCTAGACATTCTCACAGGTCAACCACTGACTACAACTGATGAGACTTCCACATCCACAGCTACTAAGTCCTCAAAAGGAGGAGCAGACTGTTCTCTACAGGAAGTAAACTCTGAAACCGAGGACACGTCACATATATCAAAGATCAGTTCTTCTCGGCAGGAAACAGAACATGAAACTAGTGAGTCATCTGCCAAGCCACCAAGACCCTCCCATACACCAGAGGAGGAAGGGTCGCCAAAGAAACACAAGCACAAACGGAAAAAAAGCAAAAAGAGTCGACACGGTAGTCAGGCTTCATCTTCAACTTCTCTAGTGAACTCTATGGAGAATGAGGACCATGAAAGTGAAGTTTGAAGGGATGTGTTAATGAAAATATAATGGAGGCCTTGTGTATAATGCAAATGATTTGTTATGTTAATAAGCATGATAAGCTTGTCTTTGCTTTTTTTAAAACTGGTGACAGGTGTTTGTACACAAACACAATCACGGTAGGAGGAACGTTGCTTGAAAAAGTGTCTAAGGAAAAACTGTTTGTGCATTCTTTGTAACAGAAGCACATTGATGGTATGCATTTCACTATTTTTTAAATTTATGCAAGTGTTGATTGATTTTGCAACAGGAATAAATTGAATGACATGCTTGATACATGAAGACTTTTCAGTTCAATTTAGAAGAAGGGCATTGCAGACGATCTATTTTTTTTACAAGAGAAGTCAAAGTAGAGAGTAACTAACTTGAGTGCTTTTTTTTGCGTTTCGGTTTACAATTTCGTAATTTCATTTGATAAGATCCAACTAAATCCTTATGAACTATATTTAAGAAACACCTATGGAAAACATCATTTACCACCTATTCTGAATCATATGTTCGATGGAACTGCTAAAATCAGAAATAATGAACATAGCTAAAGCTGATACATGATCTTCATGCTATTATTAACATTAATTTATTGGTTTGGTTTAAGTGTGACTGGAGTTTTAATTATTTTTTTAAATGGAGAGAATTCATTAAGACAGAGCACAGTTTGTTTCATATTCTTACGGTATTTCTTGCACACGATTCTGATATTTTTTGAGATTTGTTTAAAGAAAGGGTACACTATCAAGGGTACAATATTGCTGCGTTGCCTTATGTTTTCAAGCAACACATTTATAATAAGTTTTTTTAAATGTAAAAGTAATCCGTTGGTCTGTTTTTTTTCTTTACGTTTTCATGGATGTATTTGTTGTAAACTTGTAATTAACTATGGTTACGATTTGTTTGCTCTTTTAATGTGGGTAATTTGTATTAAAGAGTACTTGTATCAAAATGATCAAAAGCCAAAAAATTATTCAAGATTAATCAATGACAATGTGACTTGCTGAAGTAATAAAAAAACACTATCAAATGGAAAATTTAAACCTTCAAGTCTCGTTTGGACAAAACAAACCAGATACTAAGATGCTGGAAATATGATAAGTACATACATCATATAATTATTTATCATTATGTGTATGGAAAAAGAAAAAAAAATTCAGTGTACTGTAGTCACAGCTTAAAATATCCCAATTGGGTCAACTTGCAGATCTTTTATTTTGCGTTTTTTAACTGTATTCTACCGCTCTTTCATTTCAAAAGGAAGAAAATAAGTTCGTGTATAAATATGAGCAGGCCGTGGAGTTGAAAACATATTAGATGACGTTTACATCAAATATCCATGACAAGAAGCTGTTCTAAGGTTGATATTATGTTCTACATAAAATAATGTTAGATAGTGCCAAACTGTGTTATGTCCCTTTGTGATATTCATTCATTCATGGTTTTTTTCCGTTAACTTCAAACAATGTACATTCCTTTCTTCTTATAGAATATTAACATTTTCATGAAATGACACAAACTTCAAGAAAAAAAAATAAAATAGAAAAATAATGTTTTGAAACCCTTGCTGTAGAAAATTGATATACTCACTCTTATTATTTATATCCAAATTCCGTCCATTATGAAATTTCTCTCATAATGTGTGCAATAAATAGATATGAATTTTCATGAAATAAATCATCAAAACAGTGCTTATTAGTAAAATATCATAATGATATGCATTGTCAATTTTTACGTATCATGATTTAATGTAATCTGTGTCCATTTTATTATTTTGATAATTGTCATGTTTGTATACAGATTAATTCCCCCTCTTTCTGTGATTGATTAATTTTTGAGTGATTTTATTTTTTCATATATGTAAATGAATGTGATAATTTATCCCTGTGATTTTATTCAACTCTTGTTAACAATGAAAACAACAATTTAAATTGTGTATAAAAGGCAATTTCAAATTATTTATCATTCTGTAAATACCGTAGATAAAAATCTTCTGTCAAAATCTATTGTGAAAAGTGAAACGATTCTTTAGAGAAATTTTATTTCTGCAAATTGTTATCTTTTGACTTATGTTGATATAAGAATATTTATGTATCCAAAATGCATTTGATAAAAATGATACGAAGACCTTAATTTTTATGCTGAAAGAATGAGATTTAGAATTTTTTCTATTTTTTAATTGATAATATATTTTTTTAAAATTACAAATAATATTAATTTAATAATATTATAAAGTTATTTCATTCAAATTCAAGCCGCACTATACCTTTTGTTGGACAGTTGAACGCTTTGGCATTAATTGTTATAAATGTTTGAAAACATAAAAATGGAGTAAAGATGCCAAGTACTGGCATCAAATGCATTATTTTATATGTATGTACGATGATAGGCGGTACATATTTGTTGATGTTATTTTTGTACAACCCTGTAACTGTGTCTAGGATCTTCCATTGTAATAACACTACACTGTTTGTTGGCATCAGGCTTCTCTATATGATTAGACAAAAGTACTTGTTCTGTTGTATAAATGATTTCATTTGATAAATAAATCTTAACAAAATCAACGATCTTTTTGATGACAAAAAGGATGTAATTATTGATTGCCGTTACCATTAGTTTAATCATGTGTTTTCAAAGCGAATGAACATACAAAAATGATGGACTATTTTTCGATGTGTTTTTTTGTCATTTTGATCGGAGACAGACGTTTCAATTCTTGCACGAGGTCTGGATGATATAGTTTTTAAGACAAAGTATGGTTAAAAATCATATAAAATACAAGGTAGATCTTATATATATTTAACATTCCTCATTCTTAAGTCACAAATTTAAAGACAATGCACTGCCAAAGGAAAATGTTATGTTAAACGCTCGACGGAGGGCAGTACGAACATTGATGAGTAGATAACTTTTGAAAATACACTAAAATAATCTCCCAGCACCCTAGAGTTATTCTTTGTTTAACTTTGCTATTGCAAGTGCATGATACCGGTATATATATAGCAGAGGATATGTATAGGTCGTACCTTATTCGTAATCCTTATTGAATTTTTTCAATAAAATTATAGCGGATAATTATGTCAGTGTTGGGGGAGGGAGCATGTTTGCACCCGCTTAAAATGCAGTTTCGAAAAAAATCCGTATATTCCAAAAATAAACTATTGTATAGAGAGTATATGACCACCTTTGTCGTTAGTGTATCTCACCTGACTTGTGAAATAAATACATTTTATTGTTTATTTCGATAGGAAGTACGTCACAATATGGAAGTGTTTTATAAAAAAAGATCTGCGTTTTACAAAGGAACTTACGACTTACGATCAAATTAATGATATAGTGAATTAATAATATACATGTATTGTTCATCGACATGAAAGGTTATATTAATTTTGTAAATTAAGGATGAATATATAACAATTATAACATACCACATGCATCTACATGAAATATATTTTTGAAAAATATCTTTCATGATAAAATGATAACATGTTAACAAGACCTTGAAAACTGACCTATGTATCTATCTCGTTTCCAATATGTATATAATAGTCATTTTAGGTACTCCGACGCATATTTTACAACTTGGTTGCATAATATATGAAAAACACACTATACTCTGTCCCGAGTTTTTGCTTCCACCACCTTTTGCTTGATATTTTAATAATAGTAAATACCTTTGTGCTCAAACTACGTTCATCCACTAATATGAAAAATGTCTAGATTATCTGTTTTGAAACGCCCCCTCTACCGCTTCACGTTTCAATACACATCCCAAAATTGAAAGTCTACGGATATTTTGCATTGCATCAGCCATTAATAAGCCCGGATGATAACGTTAAAAAAATTGCGCGAGGTATCCCGCGTACTTCCGAATGGAGAAAAGATGTAAACATTTCGCATTATAAATCTCCGTAAGAAAATTGTTTTTCGTTCCTGTGAAATTTTATGAGTGAAAAGGGATAATTGTTCAATGAAGATATCTTGGATATATTCCCTTTCATCGATTTCAATTGTATTTCTTTCACAGGTATGTGTATTTTTATTAAAAATCATCAAAAATTGATGGAAGCAATAACTTGGGACAGACTATAGTCTCTTTTCGTATGAGTGTGTTTGTCCAACTTTGATACTCCCATACAATCATAAGCTTGTACATGTATTACTAGTATGTTCATTTGCAGTAAATGATTGAACATACTATATTTAAAATATAGGAAATGTGATATGAATTATATACTACAACGTATATGTTAAGTATACGTTCTTTGAATTTATGTCAAACTGCGAACAAACATCATTTTCATACAGTGAATTAATAATATACATGTATTGTTCATCGAGGAAAGGTTATATTAATTTTGTAAATTAAGGATGAATATATAACAATTATAACATACCACATGCATCTACATGAAATATATTTCAAAAAAAAAATATCTTTCATTTTCATTGAAGGTTAATTTGTAATTCATGCATGAAAATAAAAATATATCACCAAAACTCTGTTGAAATAAAATCCGTATATAATATTTTTTTCTCAAACCAAATATAAAATACAAAAGTTCAATATTCAAGTAAGTCTCAGGCGGATCCCATTAAAAAGACCATTTGAGTTGCAATTAATATCAATTAACATATTCATAAAAACTCAACTGTTGACAATGCTTATTCATTGCCCTAATGTAGAATAGTCGCCCCCATCTAGAAATGGTGATGTAGATTGAACAGTAGCGATATCACGTAAATGACTGTATTCAGAGAGATCTGTACCATGATTTGGTGCAGTGCATGCGTGGTCATAAGTGTCGTCATCATGTTCTGTTTGTTCGTGTAAATGATTGTAAACGTCTTCGGTCCTTTCATTTTGTTGTTTTCCAGACAAATTGCATCCTGGCGTTTCTTTCTCAAAAGAGTATAGGGATACCGTTGCCACTTTTTGCTGAAAAATCAAAATAAACAAGTGAGAATTAAAGGATTATATATTTTTTGTATACTGAAATGCATTTGATAAATATCCAGAGGTAGTTTAGCATGCTCTTAGTAATAATATGGTATTGGATTGATGTAAAAAAACAACATTCTATTAAATATATATTACATAAAAAATAAATAATCTGTCATCACTCTTTTATATTATTATTATTTTCATAGAACTTTTAGTTTGATACATTGGGGGTTGCTTATTATAATGGTTAATCAGGTGTGGATATTGCATATCATTATTAATTTTAAATCATTATGTATAAAAAGTGTTGGATCTTCAAATTCTATCGTTGGTATGACATTTATTATTTACACCAGATTATTCTTTGTGGTGATCTCTATTTCACATAGTATACTTGTACATGGTTTTGCTATGCAATACGTTCTCTTTTTGGAAAGGTTCATCGCAAAATCAGTGGCAAAATTATGCACCTCTAAAGCAATCATTTTAACTTTCTATGCAAACTTGTAGTTTAAACACATAATTAATGTCACACATCTTGATGTGTCAATATGTTTTCTTTCGCAGCTACATTTTTTGGGTATCATCTATGGTATATTAATATTTTCATGCATCTTTAAAAAGATCATAGAACTTTTATAAGACAAATGTTTTTAAAGTCTTTGATTTGGTGACGTATTCATAGACTAAAGTTTAGGCTATTCCAGTAACCTAACACAATTTGAAATACACTGTTCACATTTGTTTTACCTTCATATCGTTTGTATAAGAAATTTGACCACCACTTGCAGCACCGTATGTTCTATTGTCTGCAAACATAATGTCAGGTTCCTCTCTTTAAAAACAAAAATATGTTGACTCAGTAAAATTGCTTTCCATTTCATGTACATGTATGAATAAAACTTGATAAACAATCAGAACATTTTAATCATCAAATTTACCCTTTTCTGGTTGGACATTTTTTCCTTCTGTACATTAAGGCTGTTACGACAGTAGTTACAATCACACAAAGAATAAATCCTCCAAACAATGTCCCAAGCGTTACTGCAATGTTGGTGTCTTTAGTAACATAAGTAAACTTATTCGTGTGCATTTATTGAAAATTTTCAGAATGTTTGATGTTACAATGCGAAGAATGATTGAATAATAATCAATTTTTAAGAGACAGAGTTATCGAATATTTTAAGTTTTAAATTTTTTTTAAACTGAAACTCATTTGAAAAACAAAAATAGAAATATACGAGTACTCTCCAAAAAGTTAGTGGATGATCGCGTTTTTGTCATTTTCGATTGGTTTGTTTTTATATAATGTAAACCTAATTGCTTCTCATAAAATGCCAAAGCAAACTAGTGTACGTTTTCCTTAGAATTAAATAATTACTTTACTGTATAAAAGGATCGCGGAAAGTACACAGGGCCCAGTGTAAAAATTGTCCAAAGTTCGTAATTGAGATCTTAGATATGAATATTTACAGTTTTATAAAACATATCAAAACATCACGATCTTCAATTGTGAAGTAGTAAGTATTTTTTAAATTTTTTATACGTCAGTGGAAGCTGAACGAGAGAATTTTCAAAAGCTATTACGACATAACTTGTTTTAAAAAAACGTAAGAATAAAACGACGATGGCTGACCGCACAGAACACCGTAACAGTATAAAATTCTTTGTCGACTTGGATAAACATCGATAAAAACGAAACAAATGATAAAAGAAATAGTAAAATTTTGAAATATTTTGAGATCATTTATCTACATGTGGCACAATCGACTTTTTGATGACGTGTGCGATCATCTGTCCAAAAAGTGATTGCGACATATCACTCGCAGGTAAACCAATGACTACGACTTTATAAAAAAATTGTTATAACTTTAGGTAAGAGTGGGCCGTGTAGGATGGAAAGGCAATGTTTATATAAAGATAACTCCAATGTTAGAAGATACATTGCTCTGATTTTTAAACATATACTTTAATATAGTCAATATTAAACTATAATATATATTTATTATAGACAATGAAGGCAAATGTAAAATGTTAATCTATATGTTTTATTTTGTTGGCGAACGTGGCCACGGCCTTAGGACTGCCGTATGTAAAATGGCTAGCCCTATCATTAAAACATTACATTATGCATTACATTATAGATTACAGTATGCATTACATTATACATTACATTATGTGTTACATTATACATTACATTATGAATGTCAACCATTGATGACCATTATATCATCCATCACTCATTATGCAACATTAAGACAATTAGTCAACATTATACATTAAAGCATCATGCTCATTATACATTATGACATTATACATTACATTATTGGCTAAATGATTTTAAAAGATAGACAAAACAATACTGGTACTGGGAACAGATACTCAGTATCATTTTGCTATCAAATCTATAAAACCAAAAGCGTCGCGAAAAATCGCCGATAGACAAAACAATACTGGTACTGGGAACAGATACTCAGTATTATTTGCTATCAAATCTAGAAAACAAAACGAGTCGCGAAAATTCGCAAAGAATTGAAATTACAATGTCCAAGTAACACCAGTGTTTCTTCCAAGGCCGTGACGATGACAGGATCTCAGGACTGAGGTGTCCTCCCGTCTTTGCAAAGTTCAACACACAGTGTCTAATATAATAACAGACAATCATCTATTGGAGTATTCTGGTAGGAATCTGAAAATATAAATAAAACTACGGCAGAAAGCGTTATTAAAAATGTAGAAACGTAGTAGTTTTAATATTGACTATAATTAGAACGTGGAGTGGGTGGGTGGGATTTTTCTTCACTCAGTCTACCCAGCTGATCTGTTTACAACCGTTGTAGAATGTGACGCAATGAGAAAAAAGTATGACGTCACAATGTATACGGGGAATGAAATTTCCCAGATTTATTTATAGTACAGTTAGGTTTGTTCATTGCTATAATAATCTGATTTATTTTTCAAAAGAAAATAAATTTTATTATTATAGACAATGAAGGCAAATGTAAAATGTTAATCTATATGTTTTATTTTGTTGGCGAACGTGGCCACGGCCTTAGGACTGCCGTATGTAAAATGGCTAGCCCTATCATTAAAACATTACATTATGCATTACATTATAGATTACAGTATGCATTACATTATACATTACATTATGTGTTACATTATACATTACATTATGAATGTCAACCATTGATGACCATTATATCATCCATCACTCATTATGCAACATTAAGACAATTAGTCAACATTATACATTAAAGCATCATGCTCATTATACATTATGACATTATACATTACATTATTGGCTAAATGATTTTGAAAGATAGACAAAACAATACTGGTACTGGGAACAGATACTCAGTATCATTTTGCTATCAAATCTATAAAACCAAAAGCGTCGCGAAAAATCGCCACATGGTTGTTCGAGTTATGAGAGAACAACCACCGCCAATAACATTGGAGGATTAGCGACGCTTAGCACACTGGCCGTGTTCCACGTTCGCCATTAAAAGAGCAGATTTGTTGCAATGTACTTTGTAAATTGTAGAGTAGTATGTCATTTCCAAGTTCAGTTAAATGAACTCCGTCTTTTCTGAATAAGCCATAAGAATCCCATGCGATTTCTGGATAGCTGATGTAAAAACAATCATTTTGTACAAACAATTTGCTCATAAAGCTGTTAATTCTTTTGGCAGCAAAATTTTGAGATTTTACATTATTGCTATAACGCCACGAAGATCTAGGAAGAATATGAGACCAACCAAGAATGGTGTTTGGAAGCCTGGTCTGAATTCTTTGAAATATTTCTTTCATTTTTGTACGTAAGTCAAGAAGAGGAACATTACCAATATCATTTCCCCCACAGTGAATAATTAAAATATCAGGAGAAGGTTCGTACCTCAACAGCAACTGAATTCGAGGGAACAACTTATTCAACGTTAAACCGCCCTTGCCCTGCCAAAGGATGCGATAATTTTGTCGTTGAAGTCCTAGATGAGCTTTTTCTTCAGAAAGGCAAGCGCGTTGGAAAGCCCACTTGATAATAGATGAACCTATTATCCAAATGTTCCTTTCTTGACCTATATATGATAACAAATGTGTAAATAAGGAAAAAACCAAAATTCTTACTGATTCGAATTTTTTAAATTCTAATGTAGCTTTTGTACGCATTTGATGACCATCTACCTTTTTTCATAATTTCTGATTCAGAATGACCTTTTAAAAAACTATCAGAAGCAGCCCCTATTCGAAAAGAGTGGGAAGTGTAGAGTGAGCTTGAAAGACCTATGATATCTATTGATTTATTCAGTACTGACGTAAACTGATAGCGCGTAAGTGGACTGCCATCCATATGAATAAAGAGTTGCCCACCAATATTTGGCCTGACCGACAGATATCTTAGTAAAAGCAAAATAGGGCAAATAGCTTGAGTATCGGATTCAACCAACTGAATTGATGAACCTTTTCCTGATTGGTCGGTTTTCGAAAACGGAACAGTAAGCTTTAATAGTTTCCTATTAATTGATTGGTCGTTGATTATCTGTATGTCCTTAATACCAATAATATGGTGAATGTTATTGGCATTGTTCCTTGTAAATTCACCTACTCTCAAAAAGGCATGATATGCCATAGAAAATGCAGCACAAAATAGGAAGGTTTCAAAATTAGATGAGCAAACATAGCTTGAACTTGATATGAGCTTTTTTAAAATATCTTGAGTTATAGGCAAACGTTGGTCAATTGATTTGCGTGAACGTTTAACACCTTCTAAAAGTTTTCTAACTAGGAAGTATTTTGTACAATCGTTGGTGCATAAAAGTTTAATTTCGGTATATTTTTCTTCACTCAGTCTACCCAGCTGATCTGTTTACAACCGTTGTAGAATGTGACGCAATGAGAAAAAAGTATGACGTCACAATGTATACGGGGAATGAAATTTCCCAGATTTATTTATAGTACAGTTAGGTTTGTTCATTGCTATAATAATCTGATTTATTTTTCAAAAGAAAATAAATTTTAATATATTATATATATAATATATAACTATAATACTTTCTACAAAATGGGGTTGCTATTTAAAGTGAAAATATATGTGACCACAAACTTTTTGGACAATACTCGTATTTCTTTTTAAACAGTTACCATGTTGCTGACTATTTGAATTTCCAAGACTGTTTGGGTGATCTGAAGAAAATAAATTAATAATGATTATAATATTCCAAGAAAACGTCCATATTTAATCATACAATGTTACACAATCCAGTCTTTAAACAATTTAGCATTAGTTACCTTCATGGATATAATTTAAGTCTACTCTGACTAACGTAATTATAGTATTAATACAATAGATATACCATCAATGCTTTTCGTTTACTCAGTTTTACATCATTATTTCATCATACAATATGTATTTTAACCCCTCTACATTATGATCAAATGTATTCAATGAGAACGATTTTAAACTTAACACCGTTTCCAGGTTAGAACTATAGTTTTTATTAGTTAACGCCTATCCAGATAATTGGAAATAATTTATCATAATTTATTGTCACATTCACTGTTTTGATGGTTGTGGGTTTTTTTTAATAGAGCTTAATATTATTTTGTATTTTTATGCAACATGTGAATTTTTACTATGAATGCATATTACCTATTGATAATCATGATCTATCGCAAAATAAAACAAGAGGCCTACTGGCCATATCGCCAACCTGAGATAAAAATCTGGACAATGTAGTAGAATAGATGCTTGAATAAAAGAGTCTTCGAATTTTTCTTTAGATATTCTTATGTTAAACATATGGCACGTTTGGTAAGATGATAATTTATTTTTGGTTTTATAAGAAAATCTTTTACATATTCCTATGTAAAAAATTGATTGTGGGCCAATCCTACCACCAGGATCATGATTTGAACAAACTTGAATCACCACTACATGGGGAAGCTTCCACACAATTAACAGTTGTTCTTGTCAATAGATGTGCGAAAAGAAGTAAAAATTCGACCCCATTGTAGCCCTGCCATATCCCTAGGGATCAGGATCTGAACCAACCTGAATCAACACAGCTGATGATGTTCTGACACAATTTACAGAATTACAGCCATTTAGTTTTTGAGATTTTAAAAAAAGATTAATTTCGGTATATTTATAGTTGAAAGTTTGCCCCTCCCCCTTGTATCCAATGTATGATTTGAACCGAAAATACCCAACAAAAAAGATTTTCTATATATATTCCTATACAAAACTCGACCTCTATTGTAGCCTCAACCTACCATCGGGGATTAGATTTGAACAAATTTGAATCTACACTACATGGGGATGCTTCCACGCAAATTTCACTATTCCTTGGAAATTGGTTTTTGGGAAGATATTTAAAGAGTTTTCTCTTTATACTCTTCAGTAAAATATCGACCCTTTTTTGGGCAAAATCCTTACCCCATGATCATGAATTAAACAAACTTGAATCATCACTACCTAGGAATGCTTCCACACAAATGAATACATTTTGGACCTATCGGTTGTAAAGATAAAAACCTTTTTCTCTTGAGATTCTTATGTTAAAATTCAACCCCTCATTATGGCCCATCATACCCCTAGGATCATGATTTGAACAAACTTTAATCAAAACTACCTTATGATGCTGGCCAATAGATTTTGAGAAGACTTTCAAAGATTGTTTTCTATATATTTCTGCTAAAAACAATACCCCCACCCATTGTGGCCCGATCCTACTACCGGAAATCATGATTTGAACAAACTTAACTCACTACTACACGGGGATGCTTACTGACAAGTTACAAAATTTCGACCCAGGTGAGTGAGAAAAATACTTTTGAAAGCTTATTTAAATACTATATCGACAACATCTCTTTAAAAACCCTTAAATCTTTAAGGTAGCTATCTTGATAAAATGCAGAATAACCATTTACACATCTGCATGTTCCAAGGAAACATACTGAAGCTGGTTAGATACCATGTTCTGTTAGCTCACACGAATCAGTTTTCATAAGTTTTCATAAAATGGGAATACATGTATCAGGAATGATGATGAGCTTCAATTTTTATTCATTCAAAAAAAAATAATTACTGTAGAAAAGCTATGATCAATTATGAGTGGAAACAACCGAATACTATGCGGAAATGCTATTTAACTCGCGTATTATATATAATTAATGGGGCATGGTAAAAAATTAATAGGACTCCAAGAGGGGAGTTGAACGATGTGTCTTAAGTTTGCTTTTAGACATTTCAAACTCTGCTGTCCACTAGTTACAACATAGAATTTTACATATAATATTTGCCAGTAAATCACCATTGAAAGAAATAAAAGTTATAGAAAATAAAACATGTACTTTTTAAGAAAATCAGTATGAAAATTTTGTACACGTATTTTTCATGTGCACAAAAGTGCTGTATATTTGGAATGATCTAAGCTTACCTATTGAATCTACTACTTCAGGTCGAGTAGGTTTTAATGTTTTATAAACATACTTTTTGGTGAGATTTCACTTGAAAACCTTGTTATAAATATTATAATTTTATATGCTTAATAGTTCATTTTGCACTGTTTAAAAGGCAAGAAAATACCAAGTTTACATAAATCAATAGGTCATTTGAGGATTATTATGATGCTGATATATTTATATCTGAAAATAAAATTCTGTTAAAAACGTTGAAGCTCTTTGGTTACAATGGAAATACATGCATATGTTGATATTTTATTTTTCGAAACAATTTTTTTTTTTTTGGTTTTTGTTTCTGTTTATTGTCTATAGTCTACCGTTGAAGTATACATTGAGAAAGTCAGCAAGATTTTAAATCCCGCGGAGCAAGTTTATTTCCAGAGGCGAAGCAAACAATCAATTAGAAAAAGTTAAAATCTTATAGCCAACAAGGCATAAGGTCAAAGTAAATAAGAATAAATTGCACGGTCGTCATATTGCGACGTAGGCAAGTTATGTTATACGATAATGCATGTACCAATAGCACAGAAATAAAGCATTATAAAAAAAAATGCTATCTTACTTTTTATACACTTGCCATCCACCAAAATATATCCAGGCAAACAATGACAGATACAGTGACTAAATATATGGAGACACTCTGCATTGCAGGCACTTACATTATTCCACATTATGTATTCCCCTGTAAAATGAATTATGTTTCTTAAATATTCATATTATTACTTTTACTTTTTACTATTTTTTTATTACTACTTTTTAAATATTAATTTGAACAGTGACATCAGTAAATTGTGACTTACTTGCATTCCATGATGAACAGTTGATAAATAAGCATCTCTGATACATTACTGGTCGTGAACAGTTGGGATAGAAATTTCTTGTTTCATTGCCTATCATAAGATAAATGCGTTCTAGAGAGTATCCGCGACCATAAAAGCCGTTTATTTGGAAAGTGCACTTTTTAGGACAGGTAATGTCTGTGATAAAATAGAAAATATGATCATTTTTTTATCAAACTGAGCCAAAAAGGTTAATTGTGTGTTTTGGATTCCGTTCCAGCATTTAAAAATAATATATAATTCATTAACATTTGGTTTTTATATGCCAAAATATGTTATGAAATGGTGTAAGGACGTCGAATCTACTTATTGTTTATTTACTACTCACTTTAAGATTTTATAGTATTAATCATTTTATCAAGATAATATCTTTTAGTGATGCATACTTCAAAAAATTTAGTTTTGATTGACAATATTTATTTTTAACTAAAAGTAACAACCTTCAAGGCATTTTTATTACACCATTCATTAACATTAAAACAGAAGCTACATGTACAATGTTCTAATTTTTAGCATGTTGTTAACTTATACATTATACTGTTAATTGATATTTTACAACACGATCATGTCCCTTTAATGTTTACTGTTTGTTCAAAGGACCAGAAACACAAAAGTATGATCAGTAACACTGTCTAATCATACATTTAATAACAAAACTTTTTTGGATTTATTTTTCATTTTCTTAACTTGTTACATTATCTCATGCATGATTTCTGCTCTTGCCAAATAAAAATCCGTACCTATGGCAAAAAGATTTTCATTTGGCAAGAGCAGAAATCATGCATGAGATAATGTAACAAGTTAAGAAAATGAAAAATAAAAACAGAAAATGTTTGTTATTAAATGTATAATTAAACAGTGTTACTGATCATACTTTATTACTATAACTATATAGTGACAAAGTAATTTGTACCTCTTCGTAAATTTGATTTACGAAGAGCTACAAATTAATTTGTCAGGTTAGATTTTCTATATGTTACACTTTAGGAAATCATTCTATAATGAAAATGAAAGAAAACTTCAGAATTGGATTGGTATTGGTTGGAAAGTTATACATGTATTATTGATATTTAGAACTAACACATTGATTAGGAAAGTAATAATTAGTCAAGTGTAATGACGACAAATTCAAAACATAACGCGACAATAACCACCATTATTATGATGAACTTACCATCTCGTAGAATATTCTGTGCGGTATTTATATTAAACTCACATTTGTCTTGGTGATTTATAAATCGTTCAACTGTCTTTAAACACAGATTTCTAAAAAAGAAAAAAAAAACAAAAAACAAAAACAATTTTATTAATTTTTTTCATATTTATGGTTCACTTTGTTATAAAACCTTTTCGTAAAGCTAATACGGGTATTGAAAAAAAATGACTGTCAAATAAAGAAGTAATATTATACATGTAATGGGATTAAATGGCAAGAAATACAAAAAAAAAACTACTAATGTTTCTCAAAATATTTCTGGGTCAAAATCAATTTCATAATGTAATGAATGGATAACATACTATCAAATTACGGATATAAATATATATATGTATTATTAAATAGAATTAATTCAATATATGTTTTAATATACTGCTCTGCCAATAAGCATTGTCTTATACCAGTCTCATACCCAGTGATATTATTGGACGTCGTTTCTTGTATAACCATACTGAAATCTGCCAACAAAAAAAAAAAACAAAACAATGATTTTTGTTTTATTTTTATTATTTACAATGCTAAAGAAATGTATTTCCAATGATTTAATGAAATTTGAGTGTCAGTCGTGGAGTTATAACCATGATACCGAGCTTACAGTTCTTTATTATGTAGACAAGGCTCCTTCTGGTTTTTGTTTATTTAGGTTCAAAATAACTGTTAAAATCTTTTTCAAGGTGGGTTTTTTTTATTTTCTAATTTCTTTCAAACATATACAGTTCCTGATGTTTATCACATTCATTTTAGGTCTTAAGCTGAAATTTTTACTTCAACATTTCAAAAAAATGTAAACAAAAACATGACGTAAGCTTTGTTTTTATAGCAAAGAACTTGGAGTTCTGTATCTCGCATATTACTGAACGACTGAAACTGGCTGTTTGTTAAAAAGCCTTACTAAAGAATTGTAAACATTTAAAATGGAAACCAAAATAATTTTTGCCAAAATTGTAACCATGCCGCTAGATCTTTGACTTATGACTAAAAAATTCCACTTGGCATAGAACTTTAATCCAACTCTTTATAATCTCGATATTTTATCACATTTAAAAGTTGTTTTAGAATGCTACTGCTCAAGTTAGTTTTTCTAAATTAAAACACGGAAAGGTAAAATATAAAAATTAAAATGGATGGATTCAATAGCTTAATTGATTCATTTTGATTGTGTTTATCTTTGGGAAAACGTGGAGGGTGGGGGTGGGCTAGGTCATATAATAAAAAACACGTTGACTATGTTTCCGGGCAACATTGAGTTTGTTAGACCCTTGTCTTCCATTTCGCCTCGGGCAATATTTCATCCGTGTTGTGTGGCATTGATGGGAAAGGGGCTAGAATAATCGATGTTTCTTTCAACCTCAGTCAACATTTGTATGTTGCATGTTGACTTCCGCCTCGGAAGATAGCTGCAGTCAAGGCGGAATGTAAACATATATATTGGTATTTTGCAAAGAACATCCGATTAACATTATTACTTATTTTTACTCAGATTGGTTACTGACTGACTACAGAAATATATTTGGTTGATCAATCTCATAGATGGCGAGGCAAAGCCTCAGTAGTAAGTAAGTAACACACCTAGTAAGTGTTTTGTTTTCACAAGGACTATCAAGTGACATATTTAGTCACAAATAGCGACGATCCATGCAAAGCTATACACAAGACACCTAACATGTCGTCCAATTAAACTCATTTAAACTCTTCAGATTATCAATCTCATCTTTCAAATACTCTTTAAAAACTCTATTTCACCAATGTTTACTTACAATGATTTGTTGCTAGTCAATTTTAAACTTTTTCTCCATTTCCTCTTGAGATTTGAGCAAATTTTGTTCTGCTCCAGACACAACACTATGACGTCAATATTAAAAGGGCAACATGACGTGCTACGTTTAAACCAATGAAAGGGTGACATTTGAGATCGAGGGAAAACTAATTTAGTTAAGAATATCCTACGTAACTTATCGTCCTTATCGTCATATTGATATGACAAATATGGATACCTTTTTAAAGTCTTGAAATATAGACAACTCAATTGGAGGCTAAATCGTATATGTTTTCTGATAGCAGGAATTACCATGCGCGAAAAATGTGATATTAATATAAAAATTGGAAAACAGACCAATTGACCTGATAATAATATGATGATGTAACCTCTCTGATCTCTTTATGCTAACATTATTAGTTGTAAAGTTTTGTCCTGTTAAATGATATAATTACATTTAATTAGAAATAAAATATTCTCTAGACTTTGAAATAGGCTACAGACAATCCATCCATGAAAACAATATTAAATACTTGTGTTGTGTCTGGTTACCCTATAGACATATAATTAATTGTTCTTTGCTATCCTACATCATATAAAGCATTGGATGACCTTAAATATAACAGATTATACATGAATGACCTCTGGTCTCTATACCTTTTCACATTGGGTGTTCTATGGTGTCAATACTATGTTACTTAATGAGCACCGTGATAATAAAAAGCATTTCTTTTCATTAACCTCTAGTCTAATTATTGATATAACACCAAATACAAAAACAAACATCCGAAGTGACATAACAATGACCTTTTGTCTTGATTTAATACATACATGTACTTAATAATAAATAAACAGTATTTCCTCTTGTCGATGCTTAATTGGGAACATAAAGCTATAACTGAATTAACGTCCGGGCTCTGGAATGCTTAATACATAAACTGATCTCCGGTCTACATAATGAAATAATTAATTAGATTAAATCAGTTTGTACTGTTGCGTTGCCAAAGTGACATTGCAAATCTTTAATTTACATCAGTATTCCGCTAAATGCAATAAATATAAGGTGATATTTTGACGTTTTAAAACCAGTAGAGCCTGGTGATCCAAAGTGGTTCAACGACGTGTTAATATAGGTACGAAGACCAAGGGTCATCGAATGCTGTAAATCGATACGGAAACTTTTGATCATCTATTAATATCATTAATATAATGAAGCATGCTTTAACAATTCAATATGTCAGCATGAATACATACACAATAGGCCATCAAATTGTTTTAACGACAAAGCGAGAGACATATTTAAAATATGTTGTACTTAAAAAATAAAATTCAACCAAAACAAATTATTTTCAAATCAAGCTATGTATACGGATGTTTATTCAGTGGAGCATTCTTTAGATAAATGAGTCAGCAACATAAAACATAAAACCATAAAAGATAAGAAGTTAATCATTTTTATTAATAAATAATATGTAATTATCCTTTTCTAAGATGAATAAAATTATACAACCTAGAACATATTTGAAAAAAGTAAAGATATTAACTGTCATTCAAGGAAGTTTATTTGGAATATTGGTTATCCATTATACCTTAAGGAAACCAAAATTTAACAATTTACAGCGTTGATGCGCAGGAAGGCTCATCAGCAAGGGGACAATAAAAACAACCAATCGATTATTGACGTAACAGAAAATGTCGGATGTATCATAAAATCAAAAATGAAACAAGCCCGACTTTTACCACTTATCAACGAACAAAAGAACTAAAGAAATGTAAATTTCTTGTCAGGTAATGTTTGACAGATATAGACAAGCAGTAAGAAAAAAAACAATGAAAACTCACAAAGGATGATGAATTCATACATGATCGCCATGATTTGAATATTTTTTGTCAGTGTTTGGATTTCTGTATTCGTTCAACAAAACTTCCTAGTTTTATTATAGAGAAATGTGATATTTTACACTTTAGGCTTGTTTTAAATTTTACATCACACTAATTAAATGTTAAAGTCCTTATATTGTTTGTATGTATTTATATGACATACGTTTAACCTTGAAGTTATATCATAAATTATACGTTTAATATAAACTGAAATTCATTTAGGAGAAAGCAACACCAGATCTGTTTTCTGTTTTTCAAAGAACACATTGGAATCAACTTTAAGAGTCGTACATGTATTTTCATAAAATCTCTTTCATTGCCAATTTAAATATCAGGCAGGTAGACAAACATGTAGTAATATTGCACATTAACATACGTTTCTTACATGTTAGCATATTTCTTTTGCAAGTAGGGGTCATTAGGGGAAAAAAATTAGGTACCATAATAGAATATCGCCCACAATTGACTTTCAACGTTGAAAATGCGACTTGCATGTATTTTTGGTCAACCTGCGTCATTTTTATAGCGAAATGCAATGTTCAAATCTGCATCACTGTAACCATGCAACACATTTTTAAGATTGGCATGCAGTTTTTTTATGTCGATATGCCACATGTATTTGTTAACATGTAATTTATTCCTGTCAATAAATTGCATGTCAACATTAAAAAATCACAGGATGAAAGACCATCTTTAAGTTCTCCTTGAAGATAGCTTAAAGGTACTTAAAGGTAGCTTAAAGACGATCTTTAAGCAACCTTAAATTAATGCATGTCAACATAATGTATCTATCAAGCCGACATAAATATTTTGCATATCAATATTTATGTTTCGTGTGTCAACAAATATGACATTATGCCTGATAATTGTGCCAGTGCAAAGGTGACATTTTTAATCCCTCTAAGCTGCACGTATTAAAAATCCAAATATGCCAAATGATAAACCATTGCTTAAAGAGTTTATAACCTCCTTTACTATAAATATGTCTGATCTGTCAGGTGAAATAATTACCATCAAAGATTTAATTTATTAAGGAAAATAGTTTATCCCCAAAGGAAAAACAATGTTTGCATAGGATAATTGGAAATTCCTGATAAAATATATAGTTCCAATGGGGTCTGAGCGAAATCCAATGAGGTTTTAAAATCTGATAGAAAATTATAATATTCCATAGAAAAATTATCTTTCTGAAAAAAAAACCTAGCAAGATCTAAGAATATCCTATAGGATTATCAATTTTTTTGGAGGAACACTTATTTCTCCAATGAAAATTATTATTTTCTATAGGAATTTTACAGGTAAATATCTCAGGTCTACAACAAAACTGGTTTAACACTGTCTAAACAATGGTCATTCCTTTCGTTATCATCGTCATTTATGAATTTTTACGAAAATTACTCGAGTGCAAAAATGCCATCTTGGCACCATTATCCTGTACAATGTTGTATAGTTATTTCGTGTGTCGATATAGACTTATTTTGAATGTCAACATATACTTAATTCCTATGTCAACTTATACACATATATTTAATTCGCATGTGAACATAAATAATAACATTAACCTTATTTGGTTAATTTTACGTGGGTTAATTGTTTTTTTGTTGTGTGTTTAAAAATCACCAATAAACAGGCTTTGATGTTCTAGTTTTTCATGGCATAATTTATCTTATTTCTGATTGAATAGTAATAAAATAGCCCCTAATTATGAAATGACACGCCATTACCTAATTACTACTTTAATACCCCAATCATAAGAACAGTAGATTTTACTGATTACTGTTTACGGAGTTGTTGTAAAGAAGGCATCCAATATTCAGAACATACGTTTGTGTATTTTTTCTTCTCTGTAATCTATTGTGGAAAACTTACGTATTACTTTTAAAGATAAAGGTTGCATGAACAGATAAAGATTAGTTTCATGATTCTAAAATAAACGTTTTTTTTATTCTATTATTTTAAGACGCACAAAATCAAAGGAAAGAGAACAGAGTAAAATTAGGCGCAAAGTAAACCCTCTTTAAACAAGTCCACTGATGTAGATAAAAAGGCAAAGATGTTTCCCAAAATAATGCAGCAGTTGGCAGGGTTACGAGCCATTGACCCCATTAAAGTAAAACTTTTGTGATAGATCTAAACCACTTTAAGTTATTTCTTTAAATGAGAAAGGCGGATCTAAGCAAGCAAATCTCCTGCCGTCCTCAATTAGAATACATGTATTTTACAAACCCTAATAATAACTCCTTACCAACCCTAATCAGGTTGCTAACGGAGTAAAGCATAAAGGTCAATAGGGGATAACTTAAAAAAACCCAGCAGGAAGTTAGTTATAACAGGGTTTCATCCCTAACACTTACTTAAAAAACCTTCCCCAGCGGAATAGTTTGGTAAAGTTTGGAAAGTTTCGAAACCTATTCGTGGTGTGTGAAAAGGTAATCTATGACTGGTATTTCTTTGTATGGTATGGATTGTGCCCAGAGCAGCCATCGTAGAGTGTTTCTAGAAGAGTCTAGACAGACAAAAACATCCAAAATCTATCTACGGAAAAAGTGTCAAATGTTGCTTATAAACAAGAATATGCAAGTTCTAAGTCAGCAAGTGTCAAATCTGACAATATCTGTCTCTGAGTACAAACTTGGTTTTTTATTCAAAACCTGAGGAAGGATACACAGGTCAAGTGAGTTTAGTATCTTCAAAGGCATTAAGGATGTTCAAAAAGCATTTAAACATTCTTATAGGTCCACCACCACATTAACTGATAAGACGTTTTACATTCACAGCTATTTTTTTTTTTATAAAGGAGAAAACTGTTTTCTACAGGAAGAATACAGGAAATAGAGGAATGTTACGGATATTAAAGTTCAGACTTCTCGGCAGGAAACTTAACATAAAACTAGTTAGGCAACCGCCAAACCACCAAGACCTTCTCATATATCAGAAGAGGAAGGGTAGCCAAAGAAACAAATGCACACACAAAAAAAAAAAAACTGCAAACAAAAGTCGACACAGTAGTCAGGCTTTATTTTCAACTTTGCTAATCTCTAATAAGCATTAGGATCATAAAAATGAAGTTGGAAGGGATGTGTTAGAGAAACTATAATGGAGGCCTATTGTATAATGCAAATAAGTTAATTAATACTTAACTGTATTCTAGCGCTCTTTCATTTCAAAAGGAAGAAAATAAGTTCGTGTATGAATATGAGCTGACCATGGAGTTTAAAACATATTAGATGACGTTTAAATCAATATCAATGACAAGAAGCTGTTCTAAGGCTGATATTATGTTCTACATAAAATAATGTTAGATAGTGGCAAACTTTACGTGATATGCTATGTTGACCAAAAATTATGTGAATGGCAGAAATATACCACTTTTATGCCAGCTTTTTCTCAATTTCAACATTTTTTTTGTCTTTCACGCAAGTTAATCTTGCTTTATCATCCGTGTTTTTTGCTTAATATGTGTATATACATGTACATAATTGTATCTTTAAATTTAGCTTTCCACCTAATGTTATCTGATGTTTTTAACCCATTTTGTTTCAATGACTTCAAAGGCATGCTTTTCATACAATTCTGAAAGAAAAATGATATCATAAACTTTAAGAAGTAGTTCGATTTTATAAAAAAAAAATGATCTTGAACTTTGCCTTTTTTGTCATTTTGATCGGGGACAGATGATTTAACTCATGCATGAGATCTGGATCATATAGTTTACTAGACAAAGTATGGTTAAAAAAATCAAATTCAAAATCATAAAGTACAGTACCGATCAGACCCAACCTAACACTAGAGTAAACCCCAACTAAACCCCGGGTTTTTACTTTTGGGGTTTACTTGGGGTTTACTCTGGGTTTACTTTTTGAAAATTTGGGCCCACGCGGGGTTTCCTTTGGGTTTACTCGGGGTTTACTTTGTGTTCACTTTGAAATTGCTTTTGGGGTAAACTTTATGCACTGAAGTGTGAAGCAGACTAGTATTTTATCTTACCATCCTACTGCCTGTTATTCCTACCCTTTGTATATTCCGAATACACAGTTAGCGTCTACTTTAGGGAGTATACTTCTGACTGGGTTTACTCTGGGTCCACTCCAGTAAACCCGAAGTAAACCCAGAGTAAACCCAGAAAGTAAACACAGGCAGGGTTTAGTTGGGGTTTACTTTCTGTTAGGTTGGGTCTGATCGGTACTGTAGATCTTGGTATGAGTTATACATGTAAATTGAGCATCCATCGTTTTTAAAAGTCACAAAATTCAATACAATGCAACTGCAAAGTAATATGTTATGATGTTAAACGGTCGACAAAGGGTAACATGAACGTTGATGAGTAAAGTAGACAACTTTTGTAAATGAACTAAAATAATCTCCCAAAACCCAGGAATTTTTCTTTGTTAAAGTTTGTCATATTCCGAGTGCATGATACTGGTACATCGCTAATATCAATTACATAACATATTTAACTTGAGATGCGTATTCAAGCAGAGGATAAGTAAAAGCCGTGGTTTTTACCAATTTGTTGTCAAACTTATTCAATAAAATGATTACAATATGTCAGATATTTATGTCAGTGTCAAGGTGTTAAATCTGCACCCGCGAAAGATGTAGTTTCGTAAAAATCCATATACTAGGATACCAAAGTGTACCAAATGATAAACCACTAGAAGGTATATAGTCACTTTTGTCTTTACCGTGTCTCACATGTCATGTGGGATTTTTTTTTTTCTTTTTTTTTTACAATTTATTGTTAGGAAGTATGTCACAGTATGGAAATATTCCATACAATAGCTCCGAGTCTGTAGCTGCTGGTCTAAAAATCGGAATCGAATCGAGCAACAATTCCATACACGTGTGTTGAAAAGTTGAATTACAATTTATATTACAGCACACAAAACTTCGCTAGTTTTTGAGTGATTAACCCAATTTCCACATTGATTCTTTGGAAATAGTACAACCATGTGCAGAGTAGATTTTGTCACCTGAAAATGCTATTGTGTGTTCAATGTATATTGATGCAACGTTGCCTGATTGTTGAATTTTTGTTTATTAAATCAAAAATTTAAAACATTTCTTTTCCTTAATTTACTTTATTACAAATTACATGATAAAATGGTAACAATATCTTAAAAGTTGACTTTTGTATACATTGCTCCCTACTCACTTATTGTCAAGTCTGTTTGTCTGACATAGCAACTCTCACACAATCATATTATGTTCTTTTTCCGTAATTGGTTGAATTAATATATCAAAAAGATAGAAAATGAAACATTGATTTTGAATTGTTTAATACACCATGTTAGTCAATTCTCTTTGCATATATGTCACACAGGAAACAAGCAAAATTTCTATACAATATATTAGTAATATATCGTTCATTGACATGGTTATATTTGTAGGTTATGGATGGATATATAAACGTCAATGTTTATTACCTACCACTATCTTTTTAAAATATATTTATTAAAACATCGTTCATTTTCATTGAATGTCAATTCACCGACATACCGCCATTAATCAATATACGATGTTTTGCAAATACGTTTCCATAAACCATATATCAAAACACCACGTTCGTCTCTAAGTAATTCCAGTAGATTGAGTTCAGTAAATTTATTTTAAAAGAATAGATCATTGTACTCATTTACAAACATATTGATGATCTTTGCTTATTCAATGCCTTAATGTAGAATAGTCGTCTCTATCTTCTGACGGTGATGGTGTAACGGGGGCTGTATCACGTATATAACTGTAATCAGAGAGATCCGCACTGTGATTGGGTACAGCGCATGCGTGGTCGTAAGTGTCGTCATCTTGTTCTGTTTGTTCGTGTAAATGATTATAGACGTCCTCGGTCCTTTCGTGTTCTTGTTTGCCAGACAAATTGTATCCTGGTGTAGCTTTCGAAAATGCTACTCTTTGCTGAAATATTTCAAAAAATAATAAACATGTAAGCATTACATTTATGGGTATTCTGAATTGTGGTACATTTGGCAATAGGTAAGGTGACGTTTATGAAATTAAGCATGCTCTTACTGATAATGTGGGAACGTATTGCTGACTAAAAATAATTAAAATCTAGTAAACAAAGAAATAGATTGTCAACACATTTTTATACTTTTTAATTTAATTTTATTACTATCATTTTAATACTTGCATATAACTGTAGCATGAATCATGGACGAAATGCTGGTTACAAGGGGCGTTCTATAAATAATGTCATTGTTGTTACAAAAATTACACAATAAGATGTTTTATGTTATTTTCTTTAATGATTACGCATGATTATGCAATCTGATCGGTGACATTATTTATTGAACACTCTTTGTTATCTCATTGTCAAGTGTTGAAATATCTTATCATTAATAATTAAAAATCATTATACATAATTAATGTTATGACTTATCCTTGATATTCTCCTTTACATTGTTTGTTGGATTGACATTTTTATATATACATTAAGCTATTCTTTCTGATGATTTATATTTTTAGTAGCTCGATTTGTATACCATATGCTCTATGTGGAACTTTTAAAAATGAAGTCCGAAGCTGCCCTAAAATTAACGAACTTTGAAAAAAAAATATGAACTTTTATTTCATCCAAAGTTAAGAACACTTTGACAAAAAAATTATTTTATTAAATTGCATTCCAACCTTTCATTGCCATTTTTCTTTTAATAAAAAATGCGTCAAATATTTTTTAAATTCCTTACACACAAAAGCAATGACAATTTTTAAGCATAATTGTAGTTTATGCATACAATTAACGTCACCAATGTTGTTAGCGTTTTAATGTGTCAATGCCTATACATGTATGCATTGTTTCGCAACTGCTGTATTTAGATATTGCAAATGATATATGCATATTTAATAGATATTATAAAAGCATAACAGTTTACTTTTAATGGCTAGAGATAAGCGCTTTTATGCATCTGTGGTCATTTGTTATGTGTTCGTAAATTGAAGTTTCGACCTCTCCTAGATCCTTGAACCAATTCAAGCACACTTTCATTTAATATTATTTACCTCCTTAGCGTTCTTGAAAGAAATTTGAGCAGCACTGTCAACAAATTTATTTTCTGCCACCATTACGTAAGTTTTCTTTCTTTGAAAACAAAAATATAACGACTCAATGAAATTTATTTCCGTTCGATATACATGTATTAATAATATTTTGTGAAAGGGTATTTTTTGTTTAGAAAACTTACCTTTTTCTGGTTCGATATTTTAATTTTCTGTATGTTAAGGTCGTTGCCACACCAAGAATTAATCCGCCAAAAAATGTCCCAAGCGTTACTCCAATGTTAGTGTCTTTAATTAAAAAGAGTTATAATGATTACGGTTGATGAGTTACAATTACAAGATTACCGTAATTGATGACATACCGTCAATTTTACGTATAAAAATTCATGATTTGAATAAAAGAAATATGTTATATATAGATTCTATATAACTTATCGATTACTTACCTTGATTCTGACTTTTGGAACTCTTAAATCTTCTTAGAGGATCTTGAAAAAATATTCATAGAAGAGCATGCACACAATTAGCTGCAGTTGAGTTTTTTTTCATGAAGTAGAATATTTGTTTGAATTGCAGACGTGAATATTATATTCAAAATTTCTAACAAACATATTAAATACTATTCCATTAAGATAAAACTTTGCGACCCTCAATTAATGAGCTCCAGTTTATCATATCTTAATAGCACAACGATCTGACAACCTCGTACCTGTATATTGAAAAGTTCAATTCTAAAAGTAATTCATTAAAATGTAAAATAAGATTGCCATGGCTGATGCTATGCAGAAATTCTCAATGAAAACTCAATTGATATATCTATGTAATCTAGGTCCCATTGTTCGTAGTTGTTTCTTATTCATAAAATAAAAAGTGTTACTTAAAATATCATATAAGCATAATCTAATGAGATAAAAATTGTGTTAAAAACTGATTAATATTACTTTTTTTACACGCAAACTCAACCAATTTGAATCCTTCTGCACATGTGCATCTTTCTTGTTCACATATTCCAGAATTATTACTTCCGGTGCATTGGTCATGTAAACTACAAAACCCACTGACGGGAACATTATCTGAAATTATAAACATTGTTGATTTTATTGGATAAAAAACCCTGAAAAGAATAAGTCTTAACAAATTTAAATTTTACTGCTGAGCATAAATATATCTTGAACGTTTACCACATGTAACGTGTTTATAGTAATAGTACAACAGGTATACATGAACCAACAATGCATTTTTCGCGTTCATGGTAACTCAGTTTTATATCATCAGTACAATGTGTAATTTACACAATTTACATTATGAACCAATCCTTTTCACAAGAACGATTTGAAATTTACTTCAATGTCATAGTCGTAAAAAGGCATAACCTACTGACGATAAATTAGGAGCAAAAACATAGACAAACTTTACAAACCTTTCAGGCAGCTATCTGTTTCAAATGCAGAATAGCCATTTATACATTTGCATTTTCCTTGGAAACATCCTGAGAACGGTTGGATGCACTGTTCTGTTAACTCGCACGAATTATTTAATTCTAGATTACCTAGAATGCAATGAAAATAACAGAAGACAACTATAATGATTTTTCGTTTTAAAACGGTTTTTGCCCAAAAGCCCAACTTTAAATAAAAAACAATTGAATATTATATGAAAACACCATTTAACTGACGTATTAATGCTTTTACATGTATTTAACATTTCCTTTAAAAATCCAACAGCAACATTTGCAACCGTACCTAACCTTTTTATCATCCTAATGATCCTCATTCACAGTGAGAGAAATTAAATTTAGAATATAACTTTTTTTTATTTAATTTATAATCAATAAAAGTTTGTTAACTGATAATTAAAGTCATAGATTCCTTATTATGGACATGATGATTTCTAAGATTAGATACCCCGTATCCGTCTAAAAGAAAGGTAATGAAAAGATAAGAAAAGCCTTTTTTTTCAAATGTTCAACAATGTTGTATTAAAATGTATTTAAATAATGTGTGTTTCATGCAATACAAGCTAATCAAGTCTTGTCAACCTTTCATAATGTATATTTACAATGATTTTTAATAAGTACAAACTAAAAAAAATATGACCAATGGCCGATATAGATATAAAGATCGTGTACTAGATTTCTGTGAGATGAACAGGACAGTGGTTTGCAACACAATTTTTGCACATATGGACAAGTACACTTTGGTTTCCCAGCTGTAGGAACAAAAAATCAAATCGATTAGATCTTGATCACCAAGGGATGGAGGAGATCAGTCATGGACGGACATACATAGTTGTAGACGTTAAACGAGATGAAGGAAGCTTTTAAGGTCAGACGACACGTTACTAGAAAACGATTTTTTTTAAAATTTTCAACGGCCTTATAATATATCAAATAAAAACATTATTATTTATTTACATTTTTAAAAGGATTAAACTTTTAAAAATAAATATTGTTATGCCAAAAAAATTATATCAGCAATTCAAGTGTATTTTAATAAAATTAAGTAATTGCATACTCCAGTATCATGCACAAATGCCAGGTAAGGAACCCTATTTTTTTTTGCAAAAAAGCTTGTCAAAAAAGTAAAAAATTAACAACAAATTTCTGGAAAAAGTTATTTTAAATTGATAAACGTGTCGTCTGACCTTACGCTGGACCTAGATTTCTGCACAAAGACCGTACATGATGAAAACTACATCAATGGAAAGTTGTATAATGTAAAGGAATTTTGCTGGGGTAAAGGAAAAGCGTGAAAGAAGAATGAATTACATCTGATATATGGACTCCTATATTAGAGAGAAAGGGGATCTGATAATAAAACAGCAAGGACAATACAGAGATGAAATTCTATTTTAAGACGTAAAGAAACAAAATAAGGAGAGGACATTTGAAGTACACGGCGAAACAAACGAAAACGTACCGAGTATCAAGGACTTGAAATATCAAAGAACTTTATAAATTCACCAAAAATGATACCCAGAAAACAAACAATTTTGTAGTTCTTAAAGACCAGCATGGCAACATTTTTTTTCCAAGAACAGTGACATTGTGAAAAAATGGGCAGAGCATTTTA
Organism: Magallana hongkongensis; assembly: GCA_015776775.1. NCBI lineage: Eukaryota > Metazoa > Mollusca > Bivalvia > Ostreida > Ostreidae > Magallana > Magallana hongkongensis. Next base: position 25,270,975 of record CM027470.1, on the reverse strand, counting down.
GATCACTTTTGAGTGGAAGATATCCATATTAACCACTAGATATTGAAATCATTAACAAAAACATAAGAAAACTCAATATCAGTGTGGAGGAAATAAGTGTAGTTGAAACACAGAGAGTCATCGGAGAGATGAAGGACAACAAGACTGCAGCGATAAATTACATCCCAGAAGAGTTACTAGAAGCAAATATTGAAGCAACAACGATTTATACTGCATAACCTTATAATATTTAAATACAATCAGAATAGAAAAGTGGAACTATTGTGAAAATTTCGAGAAAGGGAGATAAAATAGAATGCAACACCTGGCGTGGAATCACCTTTTACCAACAATAAGTACAGTGTCTAACCGATTTCATGATTTCTTGATTAATTTGATTCTTGGACCAGGTAAAACAACACGTTGATGGATATATGAGAAAGTAGCAGGCATGCTTTTGTCCAGAAAGATCAAATTTCGTATGACGAAACATCATAGAGCAGCCGGGGGAGGAACTTCAACAGCGTTCATCGGGAAATTTTATGGAAACTTTCAAGACTGTACGGCTATCATAAATGATTATTGACATCATCATCGGTATTTCAGTGTAGTGATTTGGTTACATGTAACAATGACCAAACTTAATGGTCCCCCGTAACATCATGACCGAAACAGGACTGTAAGCTATCACCTCTGCTTTTTAGTGGCCATATACCGGGTCGTGAGGGAATCAAGCAGAGATTAGAAAAACGGCATTAGGTAGAAATGCCTTTTAGAAATTGTAGAAATTTGTTAATCGCAAGTAAGTAAGTAAGTAAGACCCTAAGTAAGTAAGTAAGTAAGTAGGTAAGTAAAGAATAAAAATTAAAAAAATCAAATAAAAAAAAAATCTTTACAAAGTCTCTGGCAATATCTGTTTGTAGTCCAAGAAGCAAACTAAATGACATGTTAATATGACTGTTCTATGTATGTTTCATATCCCTGACTAAGAGCGTATGTAATAGCTTTAAAGCGACGGTACACAAATACTTCATACAAATAACAACAATATGAATATAAATAAAGGCATTGAGCGTTTGTGTTTGGATGTCATCGGTCCTTTAACACTTCTAAGCTGTGCACAATTTTTTTGCAGACAAATTAATGCGCGGTATTCAATTTGTCTGCGCAGCCTTGGTGTGTTATATGACCAACGATATTTAGAATAAACATGCAATGTATAATTAAAAGAAAAAATAAAGCAATTATATAAAAGATACTTAATTATCTCCAAATATTATGTTTGAGATTGTTCCCTTATTTTGGATAAATTGTGTGTTATATACACAATGGGTTTGGAGTATAATCCTTATTACTGTTATTCTTATAATGTATCAAAATCTATAAATGTTACCGTATATAAACTACAACAAAAATTGCTATAACGTTATCTTTTCGCATTAATATCCTATACAATAAATATATTTGCTTCCCCGTGATATTCAATATGTTTTAAAACACAATAAACCTTTACTTGTTCTATACTAAACATTATTGCTAATCTTACTTTTCAAACACTTTCCGTCCACCAGAACAAATCAAGGCAAACAATGACAAATACAGTCATTGTATATACGGACACACTGAGCATTGTTTATCGAACAGGAACTAGCTATAGTATCATTCCACATTATGTATTCACCTGTAAAATGAGTTGTTTTTATTCATTATTTAAAACGAATTTATACTACTTTTTAAACAGTCTATAATGGTGACATCATTAGTAAAAAAATCAGTTAGATTATTTTCTATCCTTTTTTATTTATTAAGTGTACATATGTTTAGTAAATGACTCACTTGCGTTCCAAGATGAACAATTGATATCAAGAGTTTCCGTTAACTGTCCTGGACAAAAGGAGAACACCTTTTTCGTATCGCCTATCGTAAGATCAATTTTTCCTAGTGAGTTTCCATGAGTAGTCAAATCATTCATCTGGAAATTGCATTTTTTAGTACAAGTGGTAACTGTGATAAAAAAAAAATTATGTGATCTTCATAATCGTTTGAAATGCAAGGAAGGAGAAAAATAATGTGTGTGTTCTGGATTCTGTTTCAGTATTCAATACACTATTTTATGTATTAATATTTGGTTCTAAATGCTTAATGTCGTTATTATTTTAAAGACATCTATCATATGGTTTTCCTTATTCATTGAAAAGTTTGAAATATGACAATATTAATCATTCAAAAATTACATTTATTCTACTGAGGTATAGGTCTTTAATTTTCGTATTGATTCACAATAATTCAATAACTGTTAGGTTATTTTAATGACTTTATTCATTAACATACATGTATAAACAATAGACAGTATTAATGTTTTTATTTTTGGAATTTTACCAACTAATACATTATACTGTAAACTGACACGATCTTGATCTTTATAATATTTACGGTCTCTAAAATCGACCGGATGGACAATAGATGGGGGCGCAACATAAACGTGTTAAATTGATAAAAAAATCAACTTCTGCTTAAATGTCATGCTCATTTTTATTAAATGTCTCATGCAGGGCTCACTTGACAACTGTCACGGTATTTTATTATATAATCACGATTTTATGGAGAGCACAAATTACGTTGTTATCTTACATTGTCAATGCATGTAAGCCTATTAAAAGTTTTTCATGAAGTTGACTTTCGAGAATTAGATTTTAACTATTTCAAAAGTCATGTTGCTATAACCTATTGTTAGAACATCTTTAACGAAAGTAATTAGTGCACAATAATTCACTAAAAAATCAAATAATAATTGGCGACAATAATGAAAATTACTTTCAAAAGCCTACCATCTTGTAAGGTATCCTTTATGGTTTCTAAATTGAGGAAACATTTAGGCTTGGTTATTTCTTATTCGTGCAACCGTCTTTAAACACAAATCTCTAGAAGAAGAAACATTATTATTTCAAAATGCCATCCGAAATAGAAACATACATTCATTTTCATGTTTATGATTTACTTTCCTATAGAACTTTTTTGTTGTTTAATACAAATGTTGAAATAAGCATGGTTTTTTCTCAACATGTGATTGAATAGTGAGTAGCACATAAATAATTATCAATATCTTACAGAATGTTTGTTGTTCAAAAGTAATTTTATGATTCTCTTTATTTTCTTAACCATGATTTACTATTATAAAATTTCAAATTTAATTAAATACTTTCAAATTAAGCTAATATTTAAATTTAGTTTTTTAGAAAACTAATTTATTGGCAAATCAAATTAATTCAATATATATGCTACAAACTGCTAGTTAGTTAGCAGTGCTTTATTTTCGCTCTTTTCTTACCTTTTAATAGAAGTGAACATTGTTTCATGTATCATCAGAGTTAAATCTACCGATTGAAATAAAAACAAAGAAATAAATATAAACATTCAGATTTTAACGATTGATCAATAGAACATTATAAGGGTAAACATATAAGAACAAATAAAGAATTTAAACTATAAAAGAAATGTGAAATGAACTCTTTTTATTGCTCGTTACGACACATTAAACGACTACTATATGATAACCCGTGCGAGCGCGGGAATTAGCACTTAACAAATGAATGATATAACGTAATAATGTTAAATTATATTTGTTTTGTATTTATTGTGTCTGAATTTTTCTTTTAAGTTTTCTTAACCTTTTCTTTAAAATTGAAGCATAAAAATCTGCATAGCTGAATATTTAGAAAAGGGATGAAACTTTTAAACTGAATTGGATGGTATATACATGAACATGGCCTCAATTCCTTTAGTTGCAGCTGAGTAGAAAATGTTTACAATGATTTTTTTTAACCCAGTGAGTGGATATTTAGGACGTCATATGTCAAAATTTTGTTTTTTAGGTCAAATTTCACTAATATTTTATCTCTGTCAAAAATGTGAAGTTCAGATAAAACAGAATTGGGGAGGGTAATTCCCCCTCCTAAATTTAACTTCCCCGTTTGATAACACAATTATTGTATAAAGTTCACTACCAATCTGTCGTGGTATTAAAATGAATGAAACAAAAAAAAACGCAAGTGTTGCATACATGTATCTATTTGCATTTTTTTAGAAACCAAAGTTGTCATTTTCAAAGTATTTCTGCCGTAGTTTAAATTAGTCAAACCGCGTCCCTGGGCACGCCATTCTGAGAAAAATCTTTCGATCAAAACTAAAATGGCATCAATTTTTTCTTTTCACTTGTTAACTTGTTTGTATTAACCAAAATCTCCCCTTCAAGGTATGAATATCTACCCGCGATGCATGATGAATCCTTCCTACACTTTTCGCAAAGACGTTAATTAGTCAAACCGCGTTATTGGTTACCCCGTTCTGGAAAGTTCTTTTCCATTCTTTTGATTGAGGTCGCGTTTCGCTAGCTTCTATCTATCAAAACTGAAATAGCTCACTCAAAAAAAACCCCGAAATGCCTTATTTCATTTATTTAACATTTGTCAAATCTTAACTTCTATGTGTAATCAAGGTACGTTCATACTTGATATATTCACTTTTTACGTAATCATTTAATACTAATTCATTGCAAGCAAATATATTGATGCAAACGATCCCTGTGTTGGATCAGCCACAGTGTGTCCACCACCCTACTCTCATATTTACTATTTCGGGCTTGTTTATCGAAAATGTAAGTGAACCTGCATACAAAAATGAATCGGGTAGTACCAACGTGTCTTCATAAGTGTTTTTGAATAACTCATTAAATTTATTATAAAACAATTTATTGATATGGCAACTATAGATGATTTTATTATCAGCAGTAAAAACAAGATATATATTATACCATCGCTTGTTTTTAGGTTGCATGTTATATAAATGAAATGAATAAAATAAAGCGTTGGAAGTCAATGATTTGTTAATTGCTTTTTTAAAAGAGGATGTAAGCAAGAGTTCGACGCCTATTTTTCATAACTTCAGTACCCGCAACGTTATTTTTTACAATCCTATCCTATCGTATCGTGTATCAATCCTATCGTATCGTGCGTGTATACTGTTCTATCGTGCGTTAATTCTATCCTATCGTGCGTGTATACTGTTCTATCGTGCGTTAATCCTATCCTATCGTGCGTTAATCCTATCAGGTTTATCGTTTAATTTAAACAATTCTTCCGTTTATCCTAATCGTTTCGTGCCTTTTCATAAGTATTACTAAGTTGCAACTCGTTCGGTCCGCCGTATACGAATATTTATCGAACAAGAATTTCAAATCCTATCCAACATTCCGTCAGGATACTAATTTTTTAATTTTTTTTAGATCAAAATTAACCAATATTATATGTAAATCATATCTGTTTACATTGAAAATAAAAAACGAAGTTCTTAGGAACAAGGTAACATATTTACCTGTATATCGGAGATATCAAATCGTACGCAGAGTGTATACCTGCGTAAACATTAACTTTTATGCAGTATAATTTTGTTACATCATATTTTACAGACACAAAACTATTTATGATATAATTTATATTTAATTAAAACCCGAGTTGTATTTTGAACCCGTTAATTTCCGTGTGATATTTGATTTCAGGCTGAAATGTTCACGACAATCAGCTAGGGTGTGTGGTAATGAAAACAATGTTAACAAATCGTACGCAGAATGTGTATCTGCGTAAATAATTTTTAACTTGTCTGTAATAATTCGTTTTTAATGCATCATTTTTTTATACAGAAGAAATGTACTTATGAAAGATTTTATATTTACTTTATACAAGAGTTGGATTTATATAATTAAACCCGCTAGTTTCCGAGTGATTTAATCTCGGGCTGAAATATTCGCGGCGATCGGCTAGGGTGTTCGGTAATGAAAACAATTATAGCAATACAGAAAATTTATCATTAAAGCTCATAATTTTAGTTGAAAAACAATTAACTGGTTTTTATACATTCTATAAATGATGCAGCGATGATTAACAACTCGGCAATTGTTTCTAAAAAGAAATTCCACGTAAATCTGTATTTGTACGTGTTCTCTCTCAAATTCTGCCATTATCAGTTTGTTCGTAAATATCGTTTAAAGCGATCATACGTTTATCATGAACATCGTTTATCCTTTCCTATCGTGTATCAATCCTATCATATCGTGCGTGTATACTGTTCTATCGTGCGTTAATCCTATCCTTTCGTGCGTGTATACTGTTCTATCGTGCGTTAATGCTATCCTATCGTGCGTGAATCCTATCCTATCGTTTATCTTGTAAAAAATAACGTTGCGGGTACTGTAACCTTGTTTATCTTAAGATTGCTAATAATGTATTATTGGATATTTTATCATTTGATTTTAAAATTAGAAATAATATTATAAATATGGTATGAACTTTATACATTACTTTACAGATATTAACGTATATTAGGGTAACATTGTTTACATCAGCCCCTTAGACGAAATCTTTTTTTTATATCTATTTAAAACTTTATTTTCGCGGTCCTATAGAGCTAGACTTTTTCAATCTGATTAATTTACAGCCATTCATAAGAAAAAACTAAAAATAAAAGAAAATGTTTGTAATATTTCTGCAAGGAAGGTGGCCTTAATGAGATTAGCAGCAGGTCCAAAATCTACAAACCTTTACAATCATATAAGTTTTATTACTTTTAAAAATATCACGGGTAGAAATGTAACAAATTTCAATAAAAACACTTTAATTTTTATCTACAAAATCTCTAGAACTCAGTAGCTTCCAGGGGCTTTGCCCCCTGGACCCCCACACAAATGAAAGGAATTATTTTTTATTTCTACAAGGCAGAGATCTTCAATGGGATAACTGCAGGTTTCAAATCTTCAAACCTATGAAATTAATTTGTTAACAATTGTTTTGCTTAATTATTAAAAGTCTTCTTTTTAAGACTTCATTTTCCCCTACAAAAATCTATAGAATCAAGAAGCTTCCTGGGGCTTCACCCTTTGGACCCCTACAAGGACTTTGCCGGTGACCAACCTTGATCCGCCCCTGCTTTTGTAGATAAAATGTGGAAGAAACCTTATTAACGCGTACAAATGTACCAAAAAGGATATATTCAAAAACGATAAAATCGTTGTTGTTATTGAACAAAGAAGACATTACAGTAATTATACTAATAAAGTATGTATTTGATATCATGTCATATTATGTCCGCCGTCACCAAATGGCCGCCTTTTTTTGAAAAAAGTCACATTATGTCTACTGTCACGAAATGTCTGCCTTCTATTAGACAAAATAACCTCATTAAGTCCGCCGCCACAAAATGTCCGTCTTTTCAGGAAATTTGTAATATCAAGTCTACCTCGGAAGAATCCGATGGTTTGGAATAATCTTCACTATATATCTGCCGCTATTTTGCCAAAAATACCAGACCAAATTATTCTGTCACGATTATGTCGGCTTACATTCAGACAAAAATTATATAGTTATGAAGAAACAAAGCTACAATTTACAGTGTTCAAAATGTCTATCTGATAGTAGATCAATACTCAATTCATCATACAATACAGTTGCTAATACTAATTGTAAAATTTATAACATCATGAATTAAATTATCAAGGCCAAGTCTTTGCACCATTAGCAAGAAATTTGTACCTTGATCACTCAAGACATTGACATTGAATTCTCCTAAGAAAAACACTGCTAATTAACATTGTGCTACTTTCTCAAAATTTGAGTAAAAAAGGTTCCAATAATCTGCCAGAGCACTTGGTAGTCGGTACAAAAGACCAATAAGAATTTTTTCTACATCTAACATTAATGTTGGCCCATAGAATTCTAAACCAGGGGTTGATAAATCATTTCGTTCAATAAACGATAGATAACTTGAAATGTATATTGCAACAGCTCCTCCTCGTCTATTTCTGTCTTTCGTAAGAGGTGGGTGAAACCCATCAATTGCAACTGAGTCATTATAAATAGAGTTGTCTAGATGTATTTCATTTATACATATGACATGAAAATTAGACACTTTTGGATATAAACTACATACATTGGTGTGTGCTATACGAATTGAATTTAGTTTGAAATTGGTCAAATCTGAGCCAGGCCCATCAACAATTTACTATAATTTTACAATGACGCCATAAAAAATTCCACTCAAGAGCGTTCTTCATGCGTGACTTTCCTAGTATAATGCTGGTGACCCTGCGCAAACTTTCTTCACTGCTTGATGCATTCTCTAATGTTGCTGAGAACAAAAAAAGTATCACTTTCTGCATCAGATACATAACTTAAAGAGTTATTGGGTTTCTTTTTTTTTTGGCTGGGTTTGCTGCACTTACAAATCTAAACCTGTTTTCGTCTTTGTGTCCTGGCATGTTGATTACTGACCGTGAATAGATGTCATGTCTTACAGTCATACGATGTTAAAATATTTAAAAAAAAGTAAAGACAGAGCAACTAAAATTGATTCACATCTCGACAGGACACTCCAAAAACACTTCAAAGTCCATGGAACAAATATAAATATTCATATAATAATATTTGATGCACTACACGCAAAACGCAGAGAGCTCAGATTTCAGTGAACATCATGGTGTGGACCTCCAGTAAATCACTATTGCTTAAAACTAAGAACCTTGATAATTGATTTCAAAGTCCTAATTGGTATAGCGTCATTGATTTATGTCATTAGTTGTCATGAACTATGATACCTAAGTTTATCATACAAATAGCCATTTTTAGTTTTGAGCAATTTCATTTTCATTATAAGGTCATAAAGTGAGATGCTAATTATTTGAAAGAATAATTTGCCGTCAATTTTTTTAAATAAGAAAAGTATATTATTATTCTTCAATCAAAATGAAAGTCGCCACACTCGGTTTCTCCCAACTGCAAGTAAAGCGAGTTTCAAATTTTGTCATGACTTTTGATGTCGGGTAATTTGGACTTGGTGGAATGACAACTTTTAAACCTTTCCAAACCCCATCTCCAAGATGTTGAGCTATATTATGTACAAACCATGAGTTTAGATGCAACGACATTTTCAGTGGAGCCGAGGCACCCACAGTCCTTTATTTTCTTACAAGGTTTGTTCAGAAGATTAAAGCTTCGAGTCCATGGAAACCTAATATTCTGAATTCCTTTGTAATGAGAGGAATTGGACACCAGACGGAAAGAAAATCCTGGGCAGAACTGATATCAGAATAGAAGTAAAATTTTACCGACATTACCTTTCAGACGAAAACAATTCTCTTCCTACTATCAATATGCAAGACAATAAAGAGCCGCTGATAAATCGTGATAGGATTACGTATGCATTTACTACTGAACAAAGTTAAATTGATCCAAATAATAAAACGATTTCATTATATAGACGGTCCGGAAGTGTTGCAAAATTGCAGAAAAATATTTTTAAAACAATTCAGAAACATTCAACCAATCAACATAGAAAATTCAAAATTCTTGATGTAAGTTCTGTAAAACTTTAAAGTTTGACCATGCACTCGATCATATTAAGTAATATAAAGAACATTTCTATTTTTTGCGGACATTTTGTAAGGGCAGACAAAACGTAAAGCTATTTGAAAAAAATATTCATGACGGAGGACATAATGTAAATATTTTGTCAAAATAAAGGCGGATTTTGTTTTGACGGTGGACATAATATGACGGCCGAAAAAAATGTATCGACAGCATTTATTACAGTGTATCTTAACTATAGAAATGTTTAGTTTTTATAGAATTAGACAGGTAAAGACAAGTAGTAAGAAATAAATAATAAATACTCACATATGATAGTGAATTCATACACGAACTCCATGATTTTCAAATCCTGTTGTCAGTGTCTGGATTTATCGTATTCGGTATGTACTTCCTGGATCTCTATTAAGGTCAGACGACACGTGTCCCGAGCATCTTTCTTTTATCTCCTCGTCACAAAGAGTTCCAATAAAAAATATTAATTTTACAATTATTTTTAAGATGATTAAAATTTACATTGTAGATGGTTATTTGTCTAGATGGCCGAGTGGTTAGAACCGTGGCCGCTCACTGCCAGATGCGTATAATGCTCTAGAGGTCGTGAGTTCAAAGCGGTCCGCCCCGGCCGAGATAGAGTTCCAATATAGTGAATTTCGTTGTGCTGTTTATTTATTTTTATATCAGCCATTCAAGTGTATTTTCAAGAAGACTATATAGAAATTGTATACTCTAGTATTTTGCAGAAATGCCTGGTAAGGGTTTTGCAAGAAAGCTTGTCATAGTAGTAGTAAACCATAACAAATTCCGGGAAAAAGGTTATATAAAATTGAGGAACGTGTCCGTCTAACCTCAAAATGTTTCAATTCAACCAAGAAAAGAGCAATGTGCTATTTTGGGTTTTATGCTCATTTTCAAGTCCCCATCACATTCTTTGACAGATAACGTCCTTATTGTATATAACAATAAATCTTCTCAACGTCCGGTATATCTATATTACATATGCATGTTATTCTTTTATTTTGAAGCAATGTTATATCATTAATTATGAAATAATATCCCATGAGAAAACTTAATGCATACCTCTAGGTATCATACGAAATATTAAACGGAATAGTATAGGAGATAACAACATCGTATCATCTGTCAATAATTTAGCAGGCATATTATATTAAATTAAACTTCTCTCAGTTCTCTGTATTTTTAAAACTCAAATCCACTTTGCTTTTGATTTGCATTTACTGGGACATTCTGTAGCATGCTCTGAATCATGGTCCGTGTATTATATTAACAGAGTTGTACATGTATGCATAAGAATTTGCATCAAATGCATATTTTTGTATGTATGTATGTACGTACATAGGCGGTACATGTTTGTTGATGTTATTTTTGTATAACCCTGTAACTGTGTCTAGGATGTTCCATTGTAATAACACTACACTATTTGGCATTAGGCTTCTCTGTATTATTATACAAACGTATCTGTTCTGTTGTATAAAATTATTTCATTTTATAGATAGAACTTAACAAAATCGTCTACTTTTTTAATTGGCAAAACGATTTGTATTATTTATTGTCATATTCATTAGTTTTTTAAAAACTGTGTTTTTAAAACAATTGAATATAAATAAAAATGATGAAAAAATTGTGAATGCGTTCAATTTTCATTGCATTACTTTAAGAATTATAATTAGCCCCAACAATTTCTTAAAACCAAGCAATTTCCATATCGGGGACAACAGGAAATTTTATAAATAGTTGGTTGGGTAAAGGACAGATTTCCCTCAACAAGTTCTTAAAACACTAGAAATATTTTAGCTTAGGATATATATTAATTTCAAATTATTACAAACATAATTACTAATATACAGTAGAACAAATTCAATTTAAGCACGATAGTCTTACTGTGTTTGCTTTCCAGTGGCACACTGTCAGTGTCTTCTTCAATTCTGAAAGAAAAATAATCGAGTACATATACATATATAAACGTATTTTGAAATACTAATTCTTAACTTGTTTATACTTTCTGGTCAACGAAATACGTAATATAACCCACATTGGGCTTTTATTTGCTTAATACACAAGAAAGTCTGTCTCGGAAGAACATACCTATTATTTTTTTCAAAATCTGATGATGAATACACAAGTCAAGTGAGTGTAGATTCTTTGAGGGCATTGAGGGTATTCAAAAGTTGTTCTAGAGCATATAAATAGTCTTACAGCACCAACAGTACATTACTTATGATACTTTTACACCCACAGCTACTTAGCTTTTAAAAAAGGAGAAAATTGTTTTCTACGGGAATAAACTCTGAAACTGAGGACATGTCAGCGATTGCAAAAGTCAAGCTTTTCGGCAGGAAATTGAACATTAAACTAACTAGGCAACCACCAAACCACAAAAAACTTCCCGTATAACAAAGGAGGAAGTCTCGCCAACGAAACACAAGCACAAACGAAAAAAGGCAAAAGTAGTCGACATAGCATGAAATATGAAACTATGATGGAGGCCTTGTGTGTATAATGCAAATGTTTGTTATGTTAAATAGCTTGTCTTTGATTTTTTAAGAAATAAGGTATTATTTTTGGATGTATATCGATATAAATATTGGTTGGTCACGTGATGAAATGTTTCAATTAAGACGATGAAAGGAAAAATAGTACAACAACGTTGCAAGTATTTGCTTATCATGATAAATAAAGAACTATATTAGAGATGAATCAAATTTGGCCCCAATAATTTGCTAATTTTAAAATGATTCAGGTACATTAATTTGTTCTGTCATTTTATTAAAGAGTTTATATTGATATATGTTTTTCATCTATTTATTTAATTCATATGCACTCACTGGCAGAATATGACGCTCAGAAGTGACGCTATTTTATAATTCAATCAAAAATTGACATTTTTCGAACCGGAAATATAAAGCGACTCTTTGAACAAGAACGAACTTTATGTCAATTATAAGTACTTGAGAAACATCTTTGGTGAAATTATTCTGTTTGTTCAAGCAGTCGATCAATGTTTCTTTAAAGAAAAAATGCATCAAAACAAGCCAGTTTATGCTAAAAATGCGAAAATGGCGGAAAAGGTAAACTTTATGATGTCATATTTGTAAATTGTAGGCACTAAAATCAAAATAAAAATTATGAAAAAACTTCACATGTATATTTGTTCAAATAAATCAAAGAAATACAGTAAAATGACAATGTTCATTTAGGGGGCCAATTAAGGCTCAAACCATATATAGTCCTTTGACACTACTTTTTACAAGACACATTTTTTAAATAATAAAGTGAACCAGAAAAAAATTTTTACTTGTAAAATTGTAAAAAAAAAAAAAAAAAGACTGAAGCTTGGCTAATTAATACCACTTCAGTTGAAGTCGGTTGGGCATTCGAAAACAAAGCGATTAACAGTTGAGTTACAATCTACTTATGTATTTTCAGAGAAACATGTATCGCAGAATCATATTCAAGAGCATATAGATTTTCCTCCGACATACTATAGGAAGGAAATCTTAACTTCTGATTTGTTTTTACAAAACTAGATGGACAAAGAAGCACTAGGATTTAAATTTGACCGTGGATCCGTGAATGGACGAAATACGAAAGGTCTGTGATATTGCATTTGCGATTTTGATCAAGGCTTGCAATAAAGTCAGAAATGAATTTTAACTGTATTAACTCCTTTGAAAAATTGCGATTGTTATTTTCAAGAACGCTTTGTTACTGATGTCTATCTATAACTGTTAAACGTTATTCTGTTTACAGGCCTATCTTACATGAATCATGTATCCCCCGCAATTAGAAAATAAATGAATAAAACTTAGTATAGAGAAATACAGATATGTTTATTTTTATGCCTAAATTATGTTTTCATTTCGATATGTAATATGTGTGGTTTAGCACAGGTCGGCTAGTTTGAACACATAGAAAAAGTAGTGACCTAGATTATTCATGCGTTACTTTGACCTCTGAACCCAAAATGATATTATGCAGGAATAACATCGGATTGCGAAAAACAGTGTTATATAAGGAAACAATTGCAAGTGTTTATATTTCAAAATGGTGACTGATGTTTGTACACAAATACCTACATGCAAAAATTGACTGATTTTGCAACAGAAGTAAATTGAATGACATGGTTAATACTTGAAGACTTTTTAGTTCAATTTAGAAGAAGGCCATTGCATATAACGTATGTATTTACAAAAGATGTAAACATATAAAGTAGATAACAGTTTCATAATGATATTAATTTTGCTTTTTTGTTGACAATTTGAAATTTAATTTTGATAAGTTCAAATAAATCTCCACGAGCTATAAAGTTGGCGCTTGTAAGCTAACTATAAATGCATATGAATTTATATTAGGGATGGCAATTTCTAGCCGGTTAACCGATTAATCGGTCGGTACGATGGTAACTGGTTACAACTTTTGTAATCGGTTCATCGTGATTAAAAAAACCGAACAAAATTTCAAAAAATAAACATTAAGAACTGAGAACGTTCATAATTTCACATTTCCATACATCTCTAAGAGCTTTAATTTGGAGATTATTGATTTCCTTCTAGGCTCAATTAAAGAAATGTGTACCTTACTCACACTCTTATTATTTATATCCGAATTTCCTCTCATTATGTGTTCAATAAGTAGATATAATATATAGTTTATAATAATAAAATAAATCATCAAAACAGTGCTTATTAGTAAAATATCATAACGATATGCATACTAATTTGTTATTGCCAATTTTTACGTATCATTATTTTTTAATGCAGTCTGTGTCCATTTTATTATTTTCATAATTGTCATGTTTGTATACAGATTTATCCCCCTTTCTGTGATTGATTATTCTTCGAGTGATTTTTTTTTTTACATAAATGAATACATATGATGATTTATCCCCGCGATATTATTGAAAACTTTTTTACCATGAAATCAACAATTGAATTGGTGTATAAAAAGGCAATTTCAAATGATTTATCATTCTGTAAATACCGAACACCAGTCATGAAATGTGCTGTTTTTAGTGGTATGATTCTTTCAAGATATTTTATATTTGCAAATTGTTATCTTTTGACTTATGTTGATATAAACATATTTATATATAAAAAATACAATTAATGAAAATGATACAAAAACCTAAATTTTGAATTGACACATTGATATTTAGAGCTATATTGTCTACGGACTTTTCCATTTCCCCCGATTACGACAAAGGGAACACGCGTACGGTGGGTGTGACCGGTCAGCAGAGGATACTCACTCCTCCACGGCACCTGATCCTACCTCTATCTTTTTAGAGGTCCGTGTTGCTCTGCTTTGAATTTGTATTTCCTTTTATGGATTTATGAGATAGTTGATTGTGTGTTAACCTATTTTCTTTTATTAATAGTTAATATTGTTTATATAAACTGCAAATAATATTTATATACTATACATGTATATTATTTATAAATTATTCTATTCAAATCAAAACCAAGTTGCAACATACCTTTTGTTGAACAGTTGACAGTTTTGGCATAAATTGTTATAAGTGTTTTAAAATATAAAAAATGGTGTAAAGAAACCAAGTACTGACATCAGATGCATCATTTTGTATGTAGGTTCATATATAAGCGAAACATATTTGTTGATGTTATTTTTGTACAACCCTGTAACTGTGTCTATAGTCTTCCATTGTAATAACTCTTCACTGTTTGTTGGCATCAGGCTTCTCTATATTATTAGACAAAAGTACTTGTTCTGTTGTATAAAAAGATTTCTTTTCATGGATAAACCTTTGAAAAATCTTCTATTTCTTTTTTAAATTGCGGCTAAAAGAACAAGATACAGTATTGGCATTATTTGGCCGCAAAATTTACGATTCTTTCAACGTCTTTGTCTGCGTTATTGAAGTTGTACATTATACTATTTATGTTATTAGCGAAATCCTACAGGCACTAAAATGACGTCATTTTTCATTATGACGTCACTTATGTGCGCTAAACATGCAATGCTCGTTTAAATGCGTTACAATTTGATGTTTTATGAGTAGTTTTCGTTAAAATTAGACATTTTCACATGCGACAACCACTTTTATAGTTTACGTGCCGGCTCATTATTTCATCATTTATTCATACACTTAAAATGGTGTTGGTTGTCACGTGTGAACAATATGAATTTTTAAGAAAATTAATACAAAAAATGATATCTTACTGATGTCAATAACATTTTTATCTATTGTTATCGACGTCAACAACGCTATCGACGCTGAGTGAGAAGCTGATTAGTAGAATGCATTTAAAATTGACATGTTACTATTTAACCCTAAATATTGTTCCACTGATTCTTAAATCATGCATACAGTAAAGCTTACGAACACGGACGGTGCGACACGGCTCAACAATGTGTAACACCCGGTGTATACATATATATGTAAAAAAAAATATGGAGGATTCAAGAACAATACTTTTTGGTTTTATTTGGTTCTTTTTAACAAACTTGACTATGTATTAATTTACTAATTAAAGAGAAACTAAAGGGGAAAAAATAGAAAAAACAACTACAGCAAATTACAAGACAAACAACGTTTAAACCTATACGAGGGTCAATCAAAAAATACGAAGACTTTTGTCATAGCTATGTTACTTAACGTTATATCATTACTAAATTTGGTATACTGTTAAGTATGACTTTCATGAAAAATATATGATAGACAGCCACATTGTCTTCGCATTTTTTGATTGACCCTCGTACAATTGTTCCGGTGGATATCGCCGACATATTGAAAGGCTTAATGAAACACTAATAATTTCTTTTTTGTTTAAATCATGTTTAAGTCACTTTGTAACTATAAGATCGTATAGTAGTCTGATCAATTTAAATGGCGCGTAGAATTATACCGGTAAAACATATATTGTCTCCCGTAATATTTTCTCACGAACTTTTTTCATTGAAATAAAATCTAAGGGCTGATGACACAGTTAGATTATTCTTACTAGATAGAGTGTAGTGAAATTAATAGTATTATTGCAGGCTTAAAGCTTGGTTATGTACATGCCAACAATACGTTAATGTCCGATGTCACATGCAATGTCAACCCGTGCACGCACGAGTCTAAGTCTAGTTTTTATATTAAAGGTTTTGATATCAATTGCGTATACTGTAAGTATATTATAGATAAAGTTTCTAGTTCCACTTGTCAATATTAATACTTGAATCCAAATACTTGTGCTAGGACTCCGTTTTTAAATCTTATTAATCCAAAACCTATATAGTTGTTTTCAAAATAGCACTCGTGTACATATGGCATCTATGTAAAAAGATGTGCAATGTCGATTAAAAAACTATTAATTACAAAATACTGCAGCAAAAATATTTGTTTTCATCATTGAAATTTTTTGAAGTGATGAGTTCATTCATACAATGGTCATGCATTCTATTGAGTTAACTTATCATTACAAACCAATGCTTAATTATAGAACGACGCGTACAGTAAAATTCTAAATATATGCTTAAAATTCCGTGACGCGTACAGTATGAAATAATGACAACTCATGATATTCTGTGGATTTTTTTCTAAATTTGCAATGGTATCAAATTATCAGATTATTCTCTTAAAGTATACATCTGCCTCCACATGTCCCCTATTCAGTCGTAATAGATTAATAATTGTATTTCCTACAAAATAATCATTTCAATTTTGGAATGTGACCTTGGATATTGATTGTCAAAAAGTTCATTGAAAATCATGTTGCAAAAGGAATACAACTGTTTATATTTGTGCCAGTTTATTACCATAACGTATTGAATTGTTAAGGAAGTTTTTTTTTACATCCATTAATCAATTCGTTTGATTAAAATCTTCGAGTGTTCGCAGAGCTACCTCTTCTATTTGTTTATTTGCTTCGACAAACAGCGCTGCCCATAAATGTACACTTCCGTTCCTACACTGTGCATGTGGTATATTAGTTTTTATAGAAGGAATCGTTGAATCAGTGGATCGGTATATAAAGTTCCTTCCGTGATTTTGTCTTAAAGTTTTTGACTTAATCTTTATAAGACACTTTAAAGGTTTAGATAAAGTTCCTTCCATGATCTTGTCTTAAGGTTTATCAGACTTTTTAAACACTTAGAGTTCCTTCCATGATCTTGTCTTAAAAATTTTCACTTCATCTTTATCAGACAATTTAAACATTTAAATAAAGTTTCTTCCGTGATAGCCCGCGAGCTGCACAACGTGCTCTTTCCGTGATAAAGTTTTTCAAGTCCAAAGAAAATAGAAATATGTTTGACAATAAAGTATTTTAAAGTGTTTTAATGTATAATATGATTCTTGCACACTCTATGTGTGAAAGTTGATTTGGTTACATACTACGTTATTTAAGCAGAAAACTACACGTGTAAAACCAATCTCTCTCTCTCTCTCTCTCTCTCTCTCTCTCTCTCTCTCTCTCTCTGAGTGTAAATTTGAGTGCGAACAATATTGTGAAACATGAACAGATCTGATTTGTTTTTAACATCTTTCAAGTCCAGTCCAATCAGTCCCATTTCCATTTCTTTTTCATCCAATGATATTTTTTAATTGAGATTGCTTATCAAACTTTCAGAGAGTCGAAGACCCCCTCCCCCTCCCCCTTTTCCCCTACCTTCTTCGAGTTTATTGTTCATGCATTTAAAATTAATTTTACCATCCGTGCCAACGAGAGATATTAATATAAGTTGTAGAACTTGTTTATCAATCGTTGTAAAATAAATAAAGTTCAGTTTAGATTTAAAATTAAGAAATATTATGAAAGTTTTTGCTTTCTGTACTTTAGTGAATAACCAATGGAAACCGTAAGGTACTTGTATTTATATGTAACTGACTCACTACACCTTTGAATAGTGTCTTAAATCAAAAGAAATTTTCTTGATTAGAAAAGATTCAATGTTGCATAATGCATCAGAAGTATATACATGTAAGTCATATAGGCGAAAATATATACAATTTTGTATTTAAACACTTAACATTTCAAAAGTTCGATGAAATTGAAATGAAACGCATGCAAATTTAAACTTGTTATTTGCGGTTCACAAGCCCGAAACTCATGCACAGATACCGGTATGTTTTACAACACAGATAGAGTTACTTCTCCCGTAAATATGCATGGCGTCGCGTTTAAAATTTCGACGTCTTGCTAAAAATGGAACAGTTTTCAACATAAATTTCGTGATATATATGTTTAAGTCACATATATAAGTTATATACCATTGGATTTGATAAATTCAAGGCTTTTTAAAATGTTTGGTGCTGTGCATATTTGAAACACGGCAAATTTCGGTCAATAACGTCCCTTATTCTTTGTTAGTTATTGTCATATCCATTAGTTTAACCATGTGTTTTCAAAACAAATACAATAAACAAACTGACGGCAAATCTTGGACTTATTTAATTTTCTTAGCATTTTTATATATGAGGATAACGTTAACAGACAATCCTTTCCATAGTTGGGTATAGGACAGTTTTCCCACGACATATCCCACGACCAACTTTTAAAATATTTTATATTAGTGTAGCATTTGTATGATGTATTGATGTTTGAATTCAATTTGTTTTACACTAAAAGACAAATATACGGTTGTAAGGGTTCAATTGAAACACGATTGATCTCTGTGTTCGCTTCCCTGTGACAAACTGCGTCTTCTTTATTCTGAACGAAATAAAACTGTGTACACGAATAAATTGATTTTAGATACTAATTTTGATCTTTTTAAATTAACTTTCTGCTGAGCGGAATATGTAACAAAACCAACGTGATATTATTTCTTTTTGTTATTATGTAAAATAGTAACATTGAAGTAGGATAATCTGAATAAGAATCGTTTTCATCCATACGGTAAAAGCCCTCATCCTCACCAACAGTCATTGCCTTCCTCCCAAATACTTATATTTATTTTAACCTATAAAATTGTACAAAAAAACGAAACAAAAACTAACAGTCTTTCTACATAAAGCTCTTTATTTTAAGATCCTAACCCATTGATTTAAAAACTGTTTCATGTTGTACAAGGAAACAAGCATCGTTTTTAAAATTATTTCTTTCGTAGGAAGCTACAGCGTTTTTAGCCGGGCTCTGCTAAAAGCAGTGTACTGGCTGTAGGCAGGCAAATCGCCAATGTTACTATAAATAGCACAACTTTAATAGTAAACAAAAAACCAAACAGCGTCAAACTAAAAGCTTCCGCTATACCAAATAGTTACAAAAAGAGCCACGTTTTATAAAAAGTGTTGGCATTTTTTTATAATTTCAAGAGAATTGTCTATATCTTTTAGTTTTCTTATTAATAACGTGTTTTAAAGACAAGACTATGCATTTTGGACACATACAATGCGCATTAATTTTCATGAACTTCTTTGCTGCACGGTGAGGAAATCGAGATTGAATATGTCCTTTATAAAAATTTAGATTATTGAGAATCAAAATTTGTCAGGCACAAATTTTGATTCTCAATAATCTAAAACTCTAAGACATTTGACGTTTTTACTATCATGAACTTCGATAAACGAGTAAATGAGAATAACCAACATCTGAACGTAACACAAGCTTTTTCCGAACGATAGCCATATTCAAACCCAGAGAAAGTATTTTGATTAAAATTGCGCTAAAATTTAGAAGAAAACAAAATAAACAGAAGTAAAATCTTTGACACGATAGGTACATAACCGTTACGCTTGTTGCAAAATTCAAGGCAGCAACTGCTGAACTTTTTTCTATAGCCGCTTGCAAAATTTGGTCGCTCTCTGACGATTTGCCGACAATAAAAGCATGAGAGAGAGAGAGAGAGAGAGAGAGAGAGAGAAAGAGAGAGAATTTTTCACTCTTTACTACACAATATGCATAAAGACACACCAAATGAGCCCGGCTTTCAGTACTTCAGTACTCTGATTTAAAGGTTGGTTTCTCGACATGAGCTAGTACTGAAGTATTGAAGATATGATATTTAGAAAGATATCAACCTGTATGCATCCCCTAGAAAAACGTTTGAATTGCTTGCTTTTAATCATAATGTATTGGTTTTTCAGGCATGCAATTCTGCAAACGATTTTCCCCATTTAAAAATGGGGAAACATTTAAGATAAAATAAAAAAAAGGAATGTAATATGATACATACCAACACCAAGATTAATTAAATGATTAAATGATATTCAAATGAAATGATTTACTCTCTCTGTCTCTGTCTCTGTCTCTCTCTGTCTCTGTCTCTGTCTCTCTATATATATATATATATATTGACTTGGCCTTGTTAAATCCAGAAAGTGATAGTAAAATATGAACTTGGAATAGTGCATTTTCTTCTTCAGTTCATAGTGTTATGACAATCTTGGCAAGGAATGAGTAAATTCATACTAAGACAAAATACGATAATAACGACATCAAAAATTGTACAAATACAAAGACTTGTTGAAATAAAAAAAATCATATACAATAAATTAGTGTTTGTTCTGTTTTGAGGAAAACATTTACAACGATGTAGATTGAACAGAAGTAATATCACATAAATGATTATAGTCAGAGAGATCCGTACTGTGATTTAATGGAGCGCATGCATGGTCATAATTGTCGTCATCTTGCTCTGTCTGTTCGTGTAAATGGTTATAGACGTCATCGGACCTTTCATTTTCTTGTTTTTCATACAAATTGTATCCTAATGTTTCTTTTGGGGTTTCGATTGCTACGTTTTGCTGTAAAATTGAAATAAATAAGTAAGAATTAAAGCAGTATACTATTCAAGCAATGCATATAGCCTGAGGTACTTTTATGATCAGAGGGAAACTGCTCGTAATAATGAGGTGTCATATGTTGAAATAGGATATTAAAAATCAAAAATTTTACTTTACATTATTAGTTAGATTGACTTTTTGATATTAACATCAACTAATTTTGCCGATGATTTACATTATATATATCATATTTGTACACATTGTCGATAGTTTCAGGTTTATATATGATGTAATATATTGCATTTTGAAAAATAAAGTCCGTAGGTATCACAAAATTAACGTTGGAAAAAAATCAAAAGACGTTGATTCGATCTTAACTTTAAATTGGCATGGTCACGATTTTGTTCAAATTCTGTTTTTCTTTTTTTATTATTCACAATGCTTCAGAAGTGCATTTCTAATGTCCAAATAAAATTTGAGAGTCAGTCGTTGAGTTATAAACAAGGTACGAGGCTCATAATTCTTTGTCATGTAAACAAAGCTCGTGTCCTGTTTTTGTTAACATAGATTCAATATACATGTACCAGTAAATACTCTTTTTAAAGCTTATTTGTATATCTTCTTATTCATTTTAAAAACAAATAAACAGTTTCTGATGTTTAATACATTCATTTAATGTCTAAAACTGGAATATTCACTCCAACATTCAAAATGTAAACAACAGCTTTGTTTACATAGCAAAGAATATTAAGCTCTTTAACTTGCTTATAAATGAACGAATGACACTCAAATTTAAGTAGCTTATAAAAACGCCTTACTGAAGCATTTTAACCATTTAAAATCGAAAAAATATTTTTTGACAAAATATTGTAACCATGCTCCTTTAAAAGACTTTGAAAAACACTCGAATGTGTTTTAATTCTTTACTTGTTTTGCGAAATTCGTTGCATTATTAAAACACCATTTTTTGAAAAAGTAAATACTTCAGCTACCTTATAATCCCCGTACACAGAGACGTGCTTATGAGGGCCGAAAAGGGTTAAAAAGACGTTTATGCAATACGAACACATTTTTCAAAATATACTAAAATCTTAAAACAGACCAACTGAAAACAAAACCATTAACCTTCTTTGCAAAATCAACAGACACTTATGCCAAAAAAAAATAATTATCGTTGCAAAACCAATAGTTACCTGTATGCTCTAACTAAACGCTAGATTGCGTGCAAAGAGGTTTCAGTAAATATCGTACCCTGGAGAAAACTTAGATATTTCGGACAAGTTTTATCAAATGAAAAGAAAAGAAACATATATTGTTAATTTTATCAAAGAATGCATTTAATTCCGGTGCATACAGTACGATTGGCTTAACAAACATGCACATAGTTATAAAAATCACCCCCAATGTATACTTGTGACGGCCTTAGTATGCAAATTGAATACATTAGGATGGTTTTGTTTACGCTGGTCTGTTTCGTATTTTAGTATGTTTTTAAAAATTAGTTGTTCGTTTTACATAAACGTCTTTTTAACCCTTGCTGTCGCCCATACTCAAGCCTTTTTTGTACGAGAATCATGAGGTATATCTTATCCTCTGTTTTAGTTATGTGTTCATAGACTTAAGTTACAGCTATCCGAAGATCCTTAAACATTTTTGAATTCACATTCCAAGTTTGTTTTACCTTCTTATCGTTTGTATAAGAAATTTGAGCACTTCTGGTAGCACCGTATGCTCTAATGCCTGCAAACAAAACGGCAGGTTTCTTTCTGTAAACAAAAAGTTCTCAACGACATAAACTGCTTTTCAATTCATAGACATGTATGAATTAAGTTTGATAAAAAATTAGAATATTTTTATTAGTAAACGTACATTTTTATGCTTGGAAACTTAAATTTTCTGTACATTAGGGTCGCTACGACAGCAGTAACAATCGCACCAAGAATAAATCCGCCAAAAAATGTCCCAAGCTTCGCTCTAATATTCATGTCTTTAAAAATATAAGAACTTACATGTGTGCATTGATTAACAATTAAAAATTAAAAATTTTGATAACAAGAGCTTAGAATTACTGAATTATAATTGATCTTGAAGAGACAGAGTTACTGGTGAATTTCAGGTTTTTTTTTTCAAGAAAATATTATAATAAATTTTTAGTTGTTTAATCGTTAAAATAGTAACCATGTTGCTGACTAATTGAACTTCTTAAACTTTTTTGGCGATTTGGAGAAAATAAATTAATACTGATAATAAAGCTAACAAAATTACATATATACTCAGTCATACAATTTCAGAAATCCCATTAAATATACAATTTGGCTCTGCTAAACATAATTAATATAATTTAGTCTATAGTCAAATCAACACTTCAGTTACAGTATACACTCATTCGATATACACACAGTCTTATCAAATTTTCAAACAATAATTAGGAACGTTAATTGTTCAATAAACGATGGCTCAAAGAATAGATTACTTTTTTCATTAAAAGAGGCCGACATTTGTTTTTTTAAAGGAGAAAATAAAATGTAGAAAATTCATCATTAATTTCTACCCTGTAGGTATTTTAGAATATATAAACTGTATACTTAAAAAAAAACATATTAAAGTACATCAGGTTTTATGTTGTGTTCTAAATTGTATACAAAGGTCACATTTATTTATTGTGACCTTTTTGAGTAAAAAATGGCAATTACGCAAACGACGTTCTTTTGGGGTGCAAGCAAGTAAAAAAAAAGTTACATGTCAATAATTCATAATTAATATAATAAAAGGTAAAATTATACCAATATATATAATATATATAATATCCACAATTGGGGATCTTTCTATAAATATTACAATAAATTACGACGACATATGTGCAATTCTATAATAAAGCCCATTGGGGTTTTTGAAATGAATACGGTGTGGCATCAATCGAATTTAATTTCTTATTCCTTGATTAAATGCATGGTGATGACGTCATCTTACAAGTATCTGTGGATTAAAAAAATTAAATTCGCAGTTTTTGTGTAATGTTTTGATTTTATAATTTGTATTAATTGTTTTGCAAAAATGTATCATTAAAATATAAATACTATATTGTATGTTTGTTTATGCTTTATATATTACCATGCTGCGCAAAATAGTTGTCAATGAAAACCAAACGCATATATGTTTGTAATATAGGTATACTATATACAGGGTTATTTTCACCCAATGTTATTTTCGCCCTTTTACAATTGCAAATGTTTTTTTCTCGTCTTGAAATCGCCCAGATGGAGTTGTGTGAACAAAGATAGTATTTGCAATATAGAATTTGCCCAGTTTTTTTTTTTGCCCTTTGAAAACGAGGGTGAAAGAGGCGAATATAAAAAGGGGCGAATGTTTCCCTGTTTACAGCATGACTCGTAGTTTAATGCAATTCAATTTACAATTTTATTTTATGTTGTAGGTTGCAAATGTTAGTTTACAAGTTTTTCTCGAACACATAATGTTAAACACGAGCATAAATATATACTGAGTTTTTTTTATTTAAAAAATGTCCTTAATATTAATGCTATTACCTTTTTCGCAAGCCAAGTCAATAAGTATGAACCCTTTTGCACAGGTACATCTTCCGTGTCTGCATATTCCAGAATTATCACTCCCTGTGCACTGATCGTCTAAGCTACAAAACCCACCGACGGGAACAGTATCTGAAAAAATAAACGATAACAAATCATGAATTGAAAAAAAAACCAGAAAAGGAATCAAGAAATAAGAAAATAAGTCGGTTTAAAAGTGAACAAAATATTCTTATCACAAAATTATTCACTAAATTTTGAAACAAATTTCTTGATATTTATATTAATACAGTAGGTATATGTCGGTAATTTTATCTTTTTGCATTTATGGTTATTCCGTTTTACATCATCCTTTGATACAAGAGAATGTATATACGCTTCCAACACCACTTATCTATTCTTTTAACAAAACTATTTTAAATTAACATCATTTAAAGGTTAGACTAACAGCTTCAATTCAATTTGTTTAAGCTGGCAAATAATGAAAAATGATATTAGGTATTTTCTCTTAATATACTATTAGAAACTGTTATGATGGTCGTATTTTAATAAAAAAATAAAACTAAATATTATTGTGCCTTTTTGATGTGACACATTATCTCACTTTTAATTTAAACATCATACAAGACAATGTCCATAATTTTTAGTTCCAACAAGAGTAATTAAATGTCAATGTGAGATTCAATCCAGATCAATTCACAAAATTTTAAAACGAATTTAACACACAAACTGAATGTACGTATTTAAAAAAGTTTGTGATCAAAGACTTTTTACAAAGTTTACAAACCTTTGAAGCAGCTATCAGTATCAAATGGAGAAAAACCATCTATACATTTGCATGTTCCATTTAAACAAACTGAGAAGGGCTGTATACATTGCTCTGTCAACCCACACGAATCATTTAGTTCTAGATTTCCTAGAAAGATAAAAAGATAAAAGTAAAAGTTGTTATTTCTATTTATTAAAAAAAGAAACTTTGCAATATTATGATCAACTATAAATAGAAATAATTAATTAAGCTGGCAAGTTGATGCATTAACAGAAGTTCACTGAAACTTTGTGGCCGTCGTCCATTGTACAATGTTAGGCATATACAAAATATAAATACTGTATAAACATTAGGTACAGATAAAAATCAACATTTGTATATATATCATTAACAAAATTATACAACAAACACTTGCATTAATAAAAAAGTTACATTGATAGTATATATATATAATCTAAATAAAATCTAAATTATTTTAAACCATATCATAAAAATCCTAAATTTTCCCAGGGATAAAGATAAAAACAGTTACAATAATATAAAAATTGGATAGTAGGTACTTGAAGGCACTTGTTACCACAGTTACCAAGAGGCCCACGGGCCACATCGCTCACCTGAGCAACAATATGCATAATCAGCTTCACATTACAAACTATCTGGACAATGTGGCATAATACATGTAAATCCTATACTTAAAAAATCTATTTCCCCCGAGATTTTTTATATTTATAATCAGGTCCCTTTTCTAACATCAAACTCTGAACCCCTTGTGAGGCACAACAATCGTCCAGGGACCAAAGTCAAAACAACGTTTTAACAATTGTAAAGAATTAGCAATATATTAAAATGCTTGCATATAAGTAAAAGCATATATAATAATATTTCAGTTTTTGTGAATAATGAAAGTGTTTCCCTTTGTACAACTAAATCCCCAGTATGGCGCTACACTACTCCTAGAGATTGTAATTTTAACAAATTTGAATCTACACTGTCTGAAGTTGCTTTAACTAAAGTTACAGCTGTTCTAGGCAATTTTTAAAACACAAGATTTAAAGATAATTTTCTCAATATTCCTATTTAAAAATTTGTCTCCCCCCTTGTGACCCCATCTTACACCCCCGGGAATCATGGTTTGAATAAACTTGAAATCTCACCTGACGATGCTTCCAAACAAGTTTCAGCTTTACTGCCCAAATGATTTTTGAGAAGAAGGTTTTTAAAAATTGATTATATATTCTTATGAAAAATGTCGACCCCCATATTGGCATGATTTTCACAATTTTAATCTACACTACCTGAGGATGCTTCTATACAAGTTTCAGCTTCCCCCTCCCCATATTGGTCCCACACTACCCCAAAGGGTCATGATTTTCACAAGTTTGAATCTACACTACCTGAGGATGCTTCTACACAGGTTTCAGCTTTCCTGGCCTAATGGGTTTCATCACAAATCATTTTTAAACATTTACTCTATAAATTCATATGTAAAAATACAACCCCCATTGTAGCCCGATTCCAATCCCGAGGGTCGTCATGATTTTCAAAACTTTAAATCTACACTACCCGATGGTGCTTCAAAACAAGTTTCAGCTTTCCTGACTTATTTCTTTCTGATAAAGATTTTTAAAGATATACTCTATATATTCCCATGGAAAAAGTCCTCCCCCAAATGTGGCCTTACCCTACCCCGAGGGCCATGATTACCACAAGTCTACACTACCTGAGAATGCTTCCACAAAAATTTCAGCTTTCCTGACCTGATGGTTCGTGAGAAGGAGATTCTTTTTTTAAAAATTCGAAATTTTTCGATAATTCCTAATTATCTCCCTTTGCAAAAGGGCGTGTTTTCTTAATTTTTACAACTTTGAATCGATGCTTTGTCCTTAGTTTGGTTGAAATTAGCCGAGTGGTTCTGGAGAAGACGTTTAAAATGTGAGAAGTTTACAGACAGACAGACAGACAGACGGACGGACAGACAGACAAAATGTGATCAGAATAACTCACTTGAGTTTGCAGCTCAAATGAGCTAACAAAACCGGTTAAAAATTAGTTCTACAGATATTGTAGTGATTGCATTGAATAATTTTGGTTTGATGTGATCTTTATACTAAAGAACTAGAATTATGTTTTAATTAGTGATTTTTCTCATACATTTATGCATAAAGCAACATATATTGAAAAGACGTTCTACAATTGTACTCGTGGCTTATTGATTTGCGGTCGCTAGATTGATCCTACTAAGTAGTAAAGGCATTTTTGCGTTTTATCTAAGACATGATAAGAATAATATAAATCAATTACATTTATCTAATGATCTTTTGCATTTTTAAGATTCTCTTGTATTTGTCTGAGTATGAGCACATCCATAATAAAATAATTTGTTCAATTTAACAGTTCACTTTGTTTATACTTACATTCATAACATTTTTTTCTGGAAAATATCACGGTTCAGAATATCAACTGACTTTACACGGAATTTTATATATTCATTTCTCGATGCAGGTGTCCTGAATTTATGACAAATCAGTGGATACTGACACCATAATGAAATCAGAACCTAGGTTTTGAAAATCACATTGCGGCAAGCAAAATGATAAAACTTTTCCTTGGTTTCTAATCAATATCCTTATCATCATAAACTTTAACTTTTTTTACCATGGTACATGAAGCACTTCCTGTTAATTTGGATGTATCCTGGGCGGCATGAACACAAACCATGATCACAAACATTTGCAAATTGTGTTCCATTGCATTGCCAATCAAATCCACATAAACCACCAATGCTGACATTCACTGATTGAATAAAAAAGTAATAAAACAAATGCATCAAATATATCTTATATTCTTCAAAGTGAATTTATAGATATTCGTGTTTGGTTTTTATAAGTCTCACTAGCTTTTTCTCATTTTTTCTCATTTACATGTCTATTGTGAAAAAGTGGTTTATTACGTCAAACGGACCTGGTGGATTATCAATATTATTGTTGCTGATAAAATGTATGAAATATTATACACATATGTGACTATAACTATTTTCTTAAACTACCGCTACATTGTAAAAATTATTTAAGCATTTCCAATCTCCACAAAAGAAATGTGTTTGGTTCCTTCGGACATTCAAAACAATGTAAGATACACTAACTAGACTATGATCTATACTACATTGATTGGTATTATCAAAAAATATATCTTACTTTTCAAGCACTTTTCGTCCTCCAAAATATATCCAGGCATACAATGACAGACACAGTAGTTGTTGATATGGATACACTGTGCATCGTTTATGCTGCAGGCATAAACATCATCCCAAGTTATGTATTCTCCTGTAGCATAAATTGTGTTTGTTTTTCATATTATGTCTAATACTACATGTAAGAACATTTTAAATATTATTCTAAACAGTGACATCAGTAAGAACGCCGGTTTTATTCTTTTTCGTGCTCAATTATTCATTATATATTTCTAAATACATGTAATTGACTTACTTGCATTCCACGATGAACAGTTTATATTCAGATATATATCAGTATAATAATATGATCTTGAACAAGAGTGAAACATCTTTCTGCCATTGCCTATAGTTAGATGTATCTCTCGTAGAGAGTTACTGTTGGGATGCAAATTATCTATTTGGAAATTGCATTTATTAGGACATGTGGTGACTGTGGAAAAATAGAAAAATAACTTTCATTATAATTTATAAGTTAGACTGAATAAAACTTAAATAGAAATTGGTAAGAAATCTATCGTGTTCCTGTGATTTTTTAAAGTGAATGAATAATGTGTGAATAAAATCTTGGTTATTTTCCCTTTTTACCTCAATACACTTTTTCAAAAGTACGCGTATTTTTATTTAAAGTAGTCAAAATACTGTACCGATCAGACCCAACCTAACAAGGAAACACTGGGTTTAATTTCTAGGTTCACTCTGGGTTTACTAGAGTGGACCCAGAGTAAACCCCAAGTTAACCCAGAGTGGACACAGAGAGTAAACCACGACCAGAAGTATACCCTGAAAGCAGACGCTACATGTGTATTCGGAATTTTCAAGGGACAAAACAACTAGAAATAATATACATGTCAAACGGGGAAGTCAAAGGGGGAACCCCCTTCCTTAATTGTTTTTATTTTAAATTTTTATTTGTGATAGTGATAGAAATATAAAAAACTGAGTGAAATTAGACTTTAAGAAATTTTTTTAAAGAAACAGCACACTAAATTTTATTGTTTGAAATGAAATAAAAGTAAAAAAAAATAAGGTAAAAGGAAATTAGGGTTTTTTTAATCCCTGCTAACTCCCCTTAATATCCAGGCATGCAATTGGATTTTCATATGCATTTAAAAAAAAGATTAAGAAAGCTATAAAGAAATATTTTGAACACAATTTATACAAAAATGAACACTAAAGCTAAATTAACATATCAAACACTGTTTTAATGTGAATAAATATACGTACTTGCACATGGTTTCATTCACTAAACATTAACAAGCTATTTCAATTTATTTTTGGCATTTATCCAACGCTTCATACACCAATCCGATGTTAAGGAACACTGTCATGTTCTCAGTGGAATATTTCTTTGAATCAATGAAAGTAACAAAAAATGGGACGCAACAGAAACACTGTTATATAATACATATGTTATTTGTAATAAAACTTCTGCAGAACGCGGGCATTTTAAGGCTTCCCGATGGATTTTACAGCGATGTGTACAAAGTCACTTGTCTGTACTTCATAATTAACTTTGACGTCACGATCTGCATTCCTGTCGATAGTTCTCAGGGAATGTATTTTGACGTTAAAAGTGAATTATATCAAACCACTATAAAACTGCATGTTTCCTTTACATAGATGCTGCCGTAAATGCTTTACGTACAGAATTCATTCATATTAAAAACCAGTATCAAGTAATTGGCAGTTTTAAAGCTTCGTTATAAGTAAAAGACTATCTATAAACTAGTGGTTTGGAGACTCGCCCTGCTACGTGTAAACAACTGAATGCTAAAATTTTAATGCATGTAAAACCAGCTTGGCGCTGGTGAAAAATCAACACAATTTTAGAATATTTTGCGTAAAATTGAAAGAGAATATACGTAACAATGTGAATCGTGCTTAGGAAAAACCTGCGGATTTTCCTCAATTTTTTGTAAATCGCTTTTGATTAGTAAAAATGTGCATTATTTTGATGATTTTGTGGAATGTTTCAACAATATATTCCATAAACGAAATATCTATTTCTTTCCCAAGCAAGAACTTCAAAGTATATGACCTAACAAAGGATTTTTCTTAAAAATATGTATCATTAATCACCTGCGCCAATGCGATTTAATTAGATCATTTGCAATATTAGGATTCGCCCGTCACGTGATTACAAAGAACATATGACGTCACAAAAATGCATTAAATATAATGTTTAACATCGTGTCAATAAATGTAACATAGCTTTTAAGAGATACTCCCGATCAAAGTATTTTTGCGATGATTCAAATAATACCGTTTTCCAGTCGTACTTTAGCATTGGGACGCCTTAACATTGCTGCAAAATTTATTTCTTCATTTCCGTCTTTTATTACAATATCTCATGCAGGAATTTTGTTCTCTAAAAATGTATTGCAATTTTATGGAAAGGAAAAATTTAGTTCACACTATATTTTCTACGCCTGTTCAACTGAAGGCCTAAAATATCAATTTCTCATGAATGAATCTAACTTCTAAGGATGAATTGATGTTTATTTCTTAAATATACCGTGACATTAATATATATATATATATATTAATAAAACAGTTATTAGGAAAATAATATGAATATTCATCTTGTCTAATGCAAAAAAATTCTAAAAATTAAGCGCTAGTTACAAAAATCATTTTAAACAAATTACCATCTTGTAAAACATACTCTGCTGTACTTGAATTAAAGTGACATCTGTATTGGGAATCTTCAATTCTTGCAAATGTCTCTAAACACAGATCTCTAGAAAGAGAAACATGCTATTATCTTCGATTTGACATCAATACATATTCGTTTTCCTGGTTTTTTTTTTTTTGCGAATACGTTGCTCTAAAACTATTTGATAATTTACTTATAATACGAATATTGCAAAAAACATTGTCAAGTTAAAAATCACTAATATTGATAAAACATTATACCAATCTTTAAAGATTTATTATGGGCCAAAAATCATATTTTGTATTCTATGTTTTACTCGTATAAATTATTCTAAATTATTTCCATACTATCAAATCACGGAAATACATATCATTAGAAATAAAAAAAACCCATTATATATATATATATATATATATATATATATATATATATATATATATATATATATATATATATATATATATATATATATATATATATATATATATTTATTTCACATACTGTCTTGTCAGTTAGCAGTGCCTTTCATCATTTTCTTACCTATTGATAAAACTGGACATTGATTTGTTTATCATTAGAGTGAAATCTAGGAAATAAAAACAAAGATATATTAATGTAAACATTTATATTCTAACGATTGATTAATAGAACATAACAAGTATTAAAAAAATAAAGGGACATATAAAGAAATGTAACTTCAAATTAAATGCAAAATAGTCTTTTTTTTTTATTGTTCTTCACGTCTTTATGTTTCTTAATTTACTCTCTTACAACAAAAATATCGTATTAGATTATTGATTTAGGAAAATTCCGATCTATGATTCTAGATTATGATTCTCTTGTGTAAACTTGGTCATATGTCGGGCAAAAGTCGTTAAAATTCAAAGTAATTGTAGAAGTCAGTCAAAAAATGACTAATAAATTCAAAAACTAGAAATCAAGGTAAAACTGGAAAGAAATACGTGCACATACGTTTATTTATTATGAAAGAAATTTAAAATTATTTACATTCCACGACAAAAATCTTTTGAAAGACCTATTTGATATCGAATTAATTTTCCTATACATCATGTCTCTGATAAATTTTGTGGATTTTTTCAGATCTAGAAAAGGTAGAATAGGTTGATAATTTTGTCGCATTTATTTGTATTATTCGTCAAAGGTAAAATGGTTTGCTGCCCTTATTGTGAAAGGTTTTTACCATTTTTTTTGCTCTAAAAACGTCCCTTTTTGAAACTAAGTGGGATACTCTTTTTGACCTGATAGAAGTGTCCAAACTTACAACTATTGACAAGATTCACCATATGCGTTTTCTAAATACTTATCTGAAACTTTTTAAAAATACAAGTAACTTATGCAATCCTTTGTATCAGATACAATTCGACCGAGGAAATCGTTGAGTTTAGGTGTTAAAAAGATATTTGCGCGCAAATTTCAATTTAAAGTCCTCGTAAGTTGACAAAACTTGAATCAGAACTTTTTATATTTATTGAGATACAATAAAATATGTTTAAATTAAATCACGCAGATTCAAGTAAAACATTAAATGTTTGTACTGAAGCCTATCGCGACCTACACTTTTTGTGTAACAACTTACACATTATAATACTTTTCATCAACTTTTTAGCAATCAAACCATAATATTGTTTTATCATTTCAAATTTTTCTTTGTATTGAAGTGTCTGTCTACTTGTGCTGTCTACAGCTAGATTCAACTTAATTGAGCTGACTTGAGGAACTCCCGCGCCTTAAAAACAATAATTTTGCAATATGTTCCCCAGATATGAAAGCATTACGATATCGACATGACTATAAAGCTTTTACTGTATTGTTCTTTGTTTACATTTCTATCTCAATGTAATTCAATCACTTAATTCTCAATTCTTAAAAAAAACCCAAAAAAACAAAAACACAAAAAAGTTCCAACCTATGTTTTTTTAGTCGTTAACGTGAACTGGTAAATTATAATAATGAATTAAAAATAATAAAATAACAATCTAATACATTTCCATAAATAGGAGGACACAATACTTAATGTTGACAAAACAGTAAAAAGATGGACAGATTATAAGTTGTAACACAACAAGTGTAAGCCCTGATACGGTTACGTGGGTTCGTAAGCGATCAGCTGGAAATTAAAAAAGCGACAGAAAATCTCAAAAGAGAGAAGATATGTAATTTTTGCCAAGGCTCTAGTTATTTTAACAACAGCTTTATATAAACCCATGAACAGTAAAACAAATAACCTTCCTAAAATAAATGGGATATTGTGTCTTCATCGATTTTAGTATAAACATATTAAATCAGGCATTAAAACTACTTATAATCATAGATAGGACAACAATGCATGATTTCAGCTGTAAAAACGTTTATTATAATTTTCGTAAAAGAGGAACAGAGTAGAAGTTATATATCTAGAAACTGTAATACCATAATGGTATGACCTATCTACATTAATTTACAAAAAATGACTGAGGTTGAGTGCAACATTGATTGTATGAACCCCGAGCGACAAAGATTACCAAACAAGAAGCGGGGGGCGATGTATTCTTTTCAAGTAAGCTTCTTTATCTTTTATTGGAGGAAGGAGGGGGTAATATTTTATCACCATCATTAAATAAATGTATATGTGTTGTATGGCGACTTCCTCCTCGGAAAATAAGTGCAGTCAAGGGGGAAATAAAGTACAATTATTTTGATATTGCACTAGGAACATTTTGTTATTATAATGACACAAATATGAACTCAAGTTTTACCGATGTACAGGAAACTTATTGTTTTAATTAAATGCATTTTAAATATATATATAATGTTTTCCTTATTGATATACCAAAACAAAACACGTGAACTCTTGTCGATGTTTAAATAGTATCATGTAACTATAATTATTAAAATGCTCCGTGTAGCATTTATTGGATTAATGAGTTCACAAAATTTATAATATGATATAAACTACAAGAACCCATTAAATCTTGAAAGTTTATCATTGTTATTCATTGAACAAAAAATAGTTGTTTTTGATGCTCCTTTAGAATGAATGAATCCACAACATAGAATATTAGTAAAAAAATTGAAGACTGTTTCTTAAAATTATGGAAGTTACAATAAGTATCCGTTTTACCTAAATTGAATTTTAGAATTATTAACAACATTGAATTACAACAGGTTCATCGGCAAATAAAGAATTATAAAAACACATTCATTTAATGATGTAAGAGGAGTAATGTCTGGTGTAACGATTAGAATCAACTTTGTAAAATATTTTAATATTACGAAGTGGAACGTTTACCCATGTGAGGCCAATATTTTTGATTATGTGCGACAAAATGTCGTCCAATTCGACATATAATCATAAAAAACTAGAGAAGTGGAACTCAGAAGCCGAAAAGATTTAGGTTTTCATGTACGTGGTAAATCTTTTAACCAAAAAATAAAACATTATTTCAAAGAGCAGGTTAAATTGAAAGAATATCCCAGATATAAGCTTAAACAACTGACACTGAATCACAAATCTATCATTAGTAATACGATAACCCAACTCCCTTTTAAAAGAAGATTTACAACTTTGGTTAATATTCAAAGCAGCTTGTAGGATACATGAGAAGAACAAACCCAATAAATGCGTACCAAACAAATTTAAGTAAGAATAAACGAAATATTCTTGCTGTTAAACAAAGAAGATATCAATTCAAGCATACCAAAACAAGTAATTATCTTAAATCAAGCACACACGCAAACACACACATGCAAACACACACACGCCAACACAGACATACACGCACACGTGTCTTTAAAATTTGCAGAGCTAAACGATTCTTTGAATCATCAATGCGTTACCATCAAAAACTTTGTATACTCAAAAATGACACAGAACATTTATTATCGAAGGAAAAAATTATAAAAATAAGGTATATATAACGTAGGAAAAGTCGTAAGATATAAGAAATAAATACTCACATATAATAATGAATTCATTCACCATCGCCATGATGCGGAAAATGTCTGTCATGTTTTGAATTTGAATTGAGCATATTTATTCATTCACTTCCTTGTTTTCTTTTTAAGTGTTTTTAATCAATCTGGGAAAGAGTAATGCAATATTTTACGTTCCGGACTGTTTTCAAGTTCACAGAATATTTTTCGAGCGTTAACATCCGAGCGTTGATATCTTTTACATTTTTCCTCAACATTGTAATTTATTAAAAGTGATTAGTATTGACAGCATGTACATGTATAGATAAGATTTTTTCCCGATATTTCCTTCCAGTTCTTTTCACTGATTAAATTTGCACCAGAATTGGACAACTTACACAACACATAAAGTATTTTGTGAAGATAGAATGTGGGTTTAATTATATCAATAATTAGATGTTTTCTTCATATTTTGACACTTCAATAGTTCCCAAGCATTTTGTTACTGAATTCAATTTATCCTTTACGTATACATGAGTTTAACTTTTCTTTAAGACCGCATATAATATCTTTATATATTTATTCGTATGTAACTGAGATTGTTTTATTTTTCCCTTTGATTGATCTCAATATGTGTCTTAGTTGTTATAGCATATGCTTATAAGTAATCTATAAAATATTAAACTTACAGTAGGTTTTAATCATTTCAATCATTTTAATTTTTAACATAATATTCTGATTAGGTTTTTCCTTTTTCTGATATAAATTTAACACGTGTTTTACACGTACCTTCATTAATTTTTCGAATAGCAAAATAAAGCTTTAATAGGGAATGGTTTTGCTTGAAAAAAATTAGATATGTTTATTTATGTTTTGGAGCTGCTCATTCCTTTGGACTGATTAAGTCACGTAAAGTTAGATAATTAAGTTCGTAATTTTGAATAATTTTGAATAATGTTCATTACCAGATTCAAAAACAGAAGAAAACACTGCAGGACATTGTGATTCAAAAGTTATAGCCCTTACAATCTTGGAGAAAGAAATCAACAAGAAAGATACCAAAGAATATTCCCAAAATACAGAAAATCAAGAGGTTTTATTTATGTACTACTGTTAAAGTTGATTCAAAAGTGTTTGAAAAACAGAAAAAAATGTATTGAAAAAAAAACAGATAAGAAAAATCGAATTGAAAAAATAAAATTGTCCAAAAAAATAAAATAAACAAAAATAAATCTAAAGTATGTGCCTGATTGTGGAAGATAAACTTACAAAAAAAATGTTGGAAGGATACCTCAGTCTTGTGTATGATAGGTACTGGGATTTAAAAAAAGGACGTGCTCTTTCGTAACATGGCTGCTAAAACATTTACACTGTGCATTCTGCTCTCTGACTGATTCTCTGGTTTTAGCGTGCAATTATTTGTTTATATCAACAAAATCAATTCAAATGCTAAACACCATGTTTTGAGCTTGAATTTTTGTAGAAATTATTTGCATTTGTTATATCGATATTTCAAACAAAAGGAAGTATGGGCGTTAACGACCGCAGGTAAACTACATGCCCTGAAGGCATTCACACCTTAATCCCCGCTTTTCCCCAAGGTTTACC
Organism: Magallana hongkongensis; assembly: GCA_015776775.1. Lineage (NCBI taxonomy): Eukaryota > Metazoa > Mollusca > Bivalvia > Ostreida > Ostreidae > Magallana > Magallana hongkongensis. The sequence goes on along the minus strand of CM027470.1, from coordinate 25,234,175 downwards.
CCACGGTGAATTTAAAGCCTCTGGTTGTTAACACTATTATTAAGGTATCAATAATACATTAATTAAAACGTAATATTTTTAAAATCATGATACTCCTCACAAAATAAGTCTTGTGAGTCGAGCCTATTGAATAACAATTTAGATTTAAAGCTCAAATAAAACCAAATACATGAACACATGTGATTTAAATAATTGAATTATAAAATGATATTGATACATGTATTAAACAACAGAAAAGGCTTTTATGAGCAGTAAGATATCGTTCATTGGATATCATGAACGGGGGTTGCCAGTCTCTTACACGGGAATTGAAAACACGTGATGTGTGCAGTGGCTGACAGGGGATTACAGGGTGCACAGGGAAGGGATGTGCTCAGGGGCTACCAGGGGTGCAGAGGTAATGACAAAAACAAAAACAAAACATAGATGTGACAGAGAAAGGCAGGGATTTTCATACGGACTGGGGTTTTCAGAGTCGGTAGTGTCAAGCAGCGGCGCAGGTTTCATCATTTTTCTTGACACTGGCATTATACATGTAGTTATCTGGCTCAATTATAATAATACTTTTTTCGTTTGTCAACACATTGTTAATTAGCATGTCAATCTATACTTATTTCGCATGTCAACATGTACTTAATTCACATATCAACATGAATTATTGCATTGATCTAATTTCATTGACTTGATGTTGGTGGGTTGAGTTTAGCTTTGTTTTTAAGGATTGGCCGATAAACAGCTTAGAGGATTTGATTTTTTTTCAAGCAAGATTTTTTTTAAATTAATGATTCCTCATATGCTTTATTGAAAGTAAATAAAACAGTTCCTTATTATAAAATTTCTAAAATAAAATGTCATCATCTATTAAATAAAGTAATATTGCATTCCAAAGAAACTGAATATTTTGTTGATAAATTTAAACCTAGTTGCTATAAAGAAGTAACACAGTATTAAATATATGTTAAGTGTGTTAAGTTTTTTCTTCGTTTGAAAATAATTATAATGAATAACATCTTAATTTTTAAGATAAGGGTAATAATATTAGGATAAAAATGAATACCACGACGATAAAATTAACGTATTTGTCTATTTTTCAGTTTTCTGGAATGAGTAATTGTCAAACATTTAAAGAAACACATAACGAAAGAAAAGAAAAAAAACATTTTAACCTAGTCAAATTAAGCGAGAAAGAAAACACTCTTTGGTGAATCATGTCAAAAAGATAAAAAAGTGAACTGCTTCCATGCTACTGAAAAATTAGGAATGGGAATAGAACATTGATTTCATTTAGCTTTTATTAAGCTTTTGCTTTTTGTAACAGTTTTTGATTTGATCAAGAAGTTATCTCCCTACTTTAAATACGAGGATATCAGCAAAATTCCTACTGTCCCTAATCATCAAAGTATCACAAATCTTAAAAAATACTGATTCCGCACCCCTAGTCACGTTACATACGGAATGAAGTATAGGTCAAGGGAAAAAAACTGTGAAAAAAAAACCCAGCAGGAAATTCCAAAACTGCTAGAACCTAACAGTTTATATATAATTGAGTTTCATTCATACAATAACCAAACAAGCTTCCCCAGCAAAAAAGTCGGGTAGTGATTGAGGGGGTTCGAGACCTAGTCGTACATGTAGTTTGTCATAGATTAATGTCATAGATTAAGACGGATGTGCGGTGATCTTGTACATTTGAGGATAAGAATGTAAACATTTCTTGAACTGGCTTGTTTCTGGCCGAAACTTGCCAAAAATGTAGCCAAAAGATATAAAAGCAAAAAATATGAAGTCCTACATGGCATTTGTTTGAAAAGTAGTGTCCTATCTACAACCATTTGTTGAAAAAGGTCTAAGCTTGCTGATTTGAGTTGTAAATTTGTCTCAGTGTACCGTACCCTATTTTTTAAATTGGCTTCAACAACCACAAAATATATTTGTTTGTGTCTATGGAGGTACATTAATTTTATATTTTTATTAGAATGTAATTTATACTTTTTAAATTTAAAACAATAGCTTTCTTGGACCCCTACCTCACTTCTAAAAAAATACTTTAATTTATACTTATAGAACTAAAAAAACAAAAGAAACTTGGGTCAGGTATAGAGATTTATATCAAATTCAACACGGATTGTTTGGAGTTGATGTTCATTTTTTTCTCTGAAAATATAAAGCCAATGTGTCACCATAGACACAGTAGTTCCAAATAAAGACTTAATTTTTCTTGTTCTAAAAATAGATCCTATGCCGACAGATAAAAACAGGGTGTCCTATTTTATTTCAAAGTTACAACTTACATTTGCAAAATTCAACTTTTTCTCAACGAATAGTTGTAGATAGGACACAAATACACCCTCTTCATCATTTAAGATTTATTAGATTTTCAAAACAAGTCTGTAGCTACATAAATAATGTTTTTTGTATTGATATTCCGAAACAAAACATTTCATCTCTTGTCCATGTTAAGATATGAATATATAGCTTAATCAAATTAACTTCCGTGTTCTTAAATTCGTAGCATAAAATCTAAACTCCGGGCTCCATCATGGAATAAATTGATTAGCTTACACCAGTTGGTAATGTTGACAGTGTTGCGGGCTGGCCGACAGGCTTCAAAACACCTCCACAATTGATAAAGAAAAACACAAAAAGTAACGTTTTTACAATTTATATAACAAGAAATTTGAAAACAAATCTATGGGCTGATAGTCGTCCGGACACTGGTACACCAAACTTCACAGGTCACTTAATTCCTGTACACTAATCACTACTCGGTATTCGCTATTCGTGACCTGCGTACACAGAACTTACACATTAAGTTACAAACACACATAAAGTCCATACAAGTAATGAACCAAATGCCCCCCCCCCCCTCCCCCCGTACACAACAGAAAGACAACATGGTACATGTGGCAGCGCTACATTACATTTACTTGCATTTCACGATACATGATAATAAACCAAATTACTTTACACGTAACTTCAAATACTTTAACGACATTTACTTGCCAATTACACTATTAGAGTCACTAAACACGACGTACACATTTACTACTCAAATAACGGCAGCCCTATGAATATACTTTACTCAAGACAATAGATAATTAAAGAAATATTGAACTATAAAACGAACATAATAAACGAATAACTTACGAAAGCGACATTCAGACAAATCAAATTACAAATAAGACACATTGAAACAACAAAGTTATCCCAGGACCATTAAATAAACAAATAGAATGAGAATGAATAAGTATATAGGTTTACTCACATCAGAAGCCGTGTCTGTATTTATAAAATTAGACAATTAAACTACAGTAAATGATAATATCAGGAAGATCGTGCAGGTGATTTTACCCGGTCCAAAAAGACCGAGGATCTAGACTCAGGTGGATATACATTGTATACAGGTATCGAGGGGTACCAGAAAGGGTAATAGAATTAGAGGTCCAGTACAGGATAACTAAAAATTAAAGACAAATTAAAACAGCATCGTAAATTTAACAATACCTCCCCCTTTACAAAAAGTATACTTATACTTCCGAACATACATATACGAAAACCTAAAACCAACAGTTCATATGTACACAAAATAACACACATTTATTGTCTACTAAGATAATCTGCACTCTGATTATCCTTGTCTCTAATTGCAATAACTCCGTATCTATATGATTGAAGAATAGGTGCCCACCTCATGGTTATAGCGTTGATCACCTTAACCCTCATCAAATACATCAACGACTGATGATCGATTTCTACCAGAAATTCACGACCATATAGATAAGATGGTAAGTTAAAAGATGGGTCTGCTTCACACTTCAGTGCGTACAGTTGACCCCAAAAGCAGTTCCCGAGTAAACCCCCAGTGGACCAAGATTTTCAAAAGTAAACCCCAGGTAAACCAAGAAAGGATTTAGTTGGTGTTTACTCTGGTGTTAGGTTGTGTCTGATCGGTACTGTAACCATACGTTCATTATAGTTATAGACAAACAATACATTAAAATAAAGATTTAAGTTAGTTCATAATATGTTTTGCGGTGCTACCATTCTGGCGAGCGCAGCAAGAATTACACATACCTTGCATCATTGTCAACCTAGTGCTATTTAGGTATCAACAAACGTCAAAAAAATTTTGAGAGAGTATTGCTCTACAATAAGTATGCCAAAGGTACTAATTTTAATCGTTATGATACATACAGCGCAACCCCTACCCCTCTCCAGAGAGAGAGAGAGAGAGAGAGAGAGAGAGAGAGAGAGAGAGAGAGAGAGAGAGAGAAGGGGAATGTGTGCCCGGTCCCTGTAGGTGTGTTATTTCCGACTTTTTCAATTTAATGGTTTGACTATATGCGATATTTACATAAATTTTTTAACTGTTTATTTTTTCTCTTTATTCCTTTTTATTTAGTTCAAATATCCTATTGTTTATGATTTTTTTTCCCTACTCATATACTTACCTGCCTACTGTGGATGCATGCACAATTATAAATTATACATGTAGCTTTAAAAATGGACCGATATATAACAGCTAGTAAAGTATGGCTTTTGCTAGTATATATCTATATAATCTATATTTTAAAAAAATATAAACAAATCATATGCCAATGAGGCAGGTACATGTATCGCAGTCTATACTGAACTAACTAGTACACTCATTATACAGATGTTTGATCCACCTCTAAATTTATCGCGGGAAATATAGCGCGAGAGCACTGTGACGTCATCCACGACTTTGTTCGTCTTTGTTAACGTATCTCGACTCAATACGAAGGTATGGAAGAAAGTAACAAATCTCGTGAGTCTCGCCAAAGCATATGCGGTACTCTAAACGTGTCTTCAAACCTTAAGACACCGTAAATTACGACTTAAAAGTCGGCCATTTTTGGCATAGAACCCGGTGAAAACATTAGAGAGCATTATGAGACGTAGACAAAAAAATTTGTTTGATGAACTAAATGTTTAGCTCGTTCTTTTTCCCGCGCACATTGGTTCCTAGAGCTCGCTTCGCTCGCTATTATAACGCTAAATCTGAAAAGTTGAACACTAGCTTCATATTGCCTGAGCAAATTATATTTACAAATTTTTACAGTTTGTTATTGTCATTTTTCATCTACAAAGTTCACACATCTCTGAGGAAGCTTTCTCTGTCTAATGCAGAATAGCCATTAAAACATTGACATTTCCATTGAAAACAAACTGAGAATGGTAGGCTACACTTTTCTGTTAAGTCACATGGATCATTTAATGTACGATTTTCTAGAATGAATGTAAGAAATATGTTTATCCTGTATTGGCCCAATTATCATCATTCGTAGTAAGAAAATTTAGCTATAGAAAACATCTTAATCTTGTTATCTGTAGTCAACCGTTTTTAATTTGTTTATTAATTTAAAATTTCGTTATCAAAATGTAAACGAGTTCGAATATTCAAACACAAGATCTTCCTCTAAATTTCCAAATATATTATATTTGGCAATACACTATTATAATTAAAGACAAATCTATATACAGCCGTTTTACCAGTAACGAATATTTGCCAGTATCGAATAATTTTTTGAAAAATTATTGGTGAAAAACGAAGTTAAGGTTTTTAAAAATCCAAGCTAGGCAATTGTAATATAGAATTAAATATTTTAATAGTGTGTATAGTTGTTTGATAACTGCACGACTATTTACCGTATTGTTTACAAAATAAAAAGGTGACCAAAATATTAGCTGCAGGAATGCACAAACGAAAGTGTGAAAACAATTAAACATAACAATAAACATAAGTTTGTTATTGACCCCTTTTCAATAATCCATTTAATAAAATTATAATATCCGTCATATGACATGCTAAAGAAGCTTTAAATGAAATTATGACTTCAAATAGAACCTCGTGTAGTTTTCCTCGTTTCAGTTCATTGCGATAGAAGTGTCATTTGGCTGGATATATTGATACATATACGGATAAAATAAAGGCAAATTGCAATTACTTATCATCAATTCTAACTATAAAGTGAATATTATCTCATTACTATTTTTCTGTTCTGGCTGCTGGACGCAAACAGTTTTCATGAACTTTGTTTAACCCATCCACCCAATTTCCTTTAAACATACGATATGGTATGTAAGACTTTATATTTTCCCCATATTTTCATATGAACACTGTTTATTTGAAAGGTGGTGGTTTTTAATCCCAACTTTGCAAAATTATTGTCATTTATTCAATTTCATTTCATTTTAAAACAATAAAAATGAAATTCATTGAATAAACAACCTTTAATGCAATAACTTGTTCAATTTTCTTTGGAAATAAACTTGGACTCATTGGATTATAATAATGTACAAGTTTTTCTGGTGTATGGTGAATTTCCTTTACTGGAAAAATTTGGTTGTCAAAAATTCAATTTCATTAAGTAACGCAAAATGAAAACTGTTCAAGCCGAGTTTCAATTTGACAAGAAAACGGTAGGATAAAAATAACAATTATATTATTTGTTTGAATAACATATTTCCACAATCATTTTTCCTTCTTCATTTATTAGTCTATTGACATTTACTTCTAGTGTATTTTTGAAATTGTTCCGCCCCAAAATATTCGGTCAGAAATGATAGAGGGCGCTTGGTTCGATACTGGAAAACGTATTCAAAACTATGAAAATGGAGGGGGTGTTAAAATTACAATCTTCGGAATTCATCCTTAATATTTTCGAAAGTTTGATGCTACAATTACGAAGAACAAAGAAACGTGATTTAAACAATAAAGAAAAACATTTGGAATTCGGTAATAATAGTCGCATGCAGGACAAAACCGCATACTGATTCGTTACTGGTAAAACGACTGTACATCATCATCCAGTCAATACATGTATTTGTCTAAAATGAGAATGAACCCCCCCCCCCCTCCAGATATTTCATGAAAAGCATTTTCCTAGCAGGACTGATTTAGGACAGATGGAGACAGTAGCCCTTGAGCTACATTACCCCTCAGCCCCTCCCCTGATGGACAAATTTTGTATTGTAGAGAATAAGAAGGTAACTTAAAGTCTCCCTAGGCAATTAGGTGGAACATTTGTAGTATTTTTAATCGGATGGAGGCTAAAATATTTCGTTTTTATGTCCTGTTGCCTGTTTATTTTTTCAGTCATATATATAATCATGTGGAGAGGGGGGGGGGGATGTTCAGGAAGCAAATGGGCAATTTAGCGTCTTATTTTGACTGCTGTATTCAAAATCGTTAAATTAAATAACTATTTTGAATAAATTCAAAAACTTATTATCCTTTAAAATAGATGTCAGTGAAATATAATCGGGTAGTATGTTACTGCCACATTGGTGCATTGTCACGTGATAACTATAAATAGCTTACACGTACATATATTCCTTAACATAAAATGAAATAGAAAAACACTATCCCGCCGCGGTTTCCAAAATCAAATAAACATACCAAGTGAGGACAAAACATCCCAGTCTAAACCGCTCCAAACAGTTTGCACGGAAAACGGTATGATGCATCAAAACAACACACAAGACAGGATTCTAGCAGCACTTTTCAATTTAAGCATTGATCAAAGTAACGATACGTATATAATTTCAAGTTCAATATATACGGGGTAGTGTGTTCTAGTCGGATTTTTATATCGTAAACAACGACAGAAGAAAGCCTGGCCGAGAAAGAAAAAAGCAAATTCACATACCTTTTAGAGAATGATTGATAAAACTAACATCTTTCCCAGTATTTTATGTTCAATTCTCAATATGTTTACAATGATTTCCGATCAATTTCACACAATATTAAACTTTTAATCATGACGTCATCAATGTGTAAATCTACGTAATACAAACTAATTTTTGAAAAATTCGTTTCGTTGCTTAGATATTTGAATATGTATTTAAGAACTAAGATTTGTGATTTCACGGAATTATATGTACAACTCAGATTCCGTATGCTTTTTTAACACCCCTGCGCAAGGCCATTTATGATAAGCAGGGTACACTGTACATGTATTACATATGGGATTTAGTCCTTTTTGTTTGATATTGAACTGCAGGTTCTTGTCTTTTATTATGTATATGCTTTTCTTGACAACTTTGTATTCTTGCATATAGATAAATTATTTCAACTATAATAAAATATATCTTTTGAAATAGCAACAACAAAAAGATCATTGAGAAAAAAATTCCTTCATTCCTCTTTTGATAGGTTTGAATGGTGTATACTGCTTTGCGAAGTAATGACCAAAGCAGCGTATCATCCCCTCATCTACGCTCTGACACTGTCCAGGCTTCATATACCTCTGAAAATTTCTCCGAGTCATCTCTATCAATGGGCGTATCTTGGGAAGCGTGTAATACATGTACATTTAATGCCAAATATGTTTTGTTGAACAATATCATATTTTGTAAAAATAAAAAATTGGAATTAAAAATATTTACACTTCAAATATTTTTTGGCATGTAAAGTGTGTTGAAAGCTACTGCAGTTACAACACTGTAACACACACAAGGTACTCAAAGGTTAAAATTACTAGTTTTATTATGATGTCACAAACGTTGAACGCTCTAAACTTTTTAAGGTATTTATCAGATATATCATGCAGAAGAGGCGAGACGTTTAAAAATGTAAATATAAGCATTGAGTACTTGTATTTTGAAAGATACAGCCTCATGTTATGTTTATGTTAACTGCATTCTACAAATTTTTACATTTATTTACCATTCATACTCAGGAGATCCCACAGGGCCTTGAGTTGTATTGTCATTCAAGTGTAGATACTCTGTCAATCTCTGGAAACGAATCCTACTCATAGTGTTATTGAACCCTTAATTCCTATTACAAAGATATATACAGATTTAGATGATATAAATGATCTCAAACAAAACAGTATTATAATAACTATAACCTTGCAATGATTACTAGCATAGAAAATAAAATGATTCAATTAGAATAACCGACTTAATTGATACATTTTAGGTATAACCTAGCTGTTTTTCTTTTTATTTGGAGGAAGTTGTTTCTTATGTAATTTAAACTAATAAAATTTATTAAAACATAAAAACATGTATTCATAATGTTAATTTTCATAAAATCAAGATTCTTTTCTAATAATTTTATCTTGTATTATTGTGTTGCAAAAAAATCACATGATAAGTAATTTGTTTAACACGCACCTGCTACTCTGCAGTTCAGAACATATGCATAATACTATGCATGCATGTTTACTGACACTAATAATTAGCCTTCTCGAATCATGAATTTTGCTTCATTAGTTCTAATGATTTATAATGTACATAAGAATTTGATTTGTGACCAGTACATATCTATACTTGGAAGCTGGTTGGTGCCGATAAGGTTGTACAGGTTAAAATACACCTTGATTTCCTGAGGAGAAGTGTCAAACCAATCCGCATCACGGTGACCTCTTATCTCGAATTCCTGAGCAGCGAACCTGTTGGTTTCAATGGAAAATCTCTCGAAGAAATCCTCTGATACCATAAAAAAGAAGTAGCGCAAAATATTATCATTTGAAATCAAATCGTAAATTGGACCGGTTTCCTCTTAGAACGGTGCGATCGACATAGGATTCAATTCGTTGGACCAAAAACAGGGACCCTCTGATCTGACTAGAGAAAGTCTCTAAGGACAATTGGGAGTTCGGATCATCAATGCCATCCGTACTAGATGAGAATGAACCCAAAGAATCATCAATGTTAATGTCTGAACCTGCAGGAATGCTGTATAAATCGTCGTTGGATGAATCACTGTCACTTTCGCCGTCACGGGAAGCGATGTTAATTTTCCGCGCTGTTTACATTGTTGCTATACAACCAACATTTGACGTACATTTTTATTTTTTGAAACTTGAACCTTGCTGAATCTGTCGGGAATCTGTCTTATTTCTTCCCAATTTTTGTATTTTGTAGCATGATGTGTCTTTTTTTTATAACGCTTTGTCAAAGCTAATAAAACGTCGAAATTTCCAGCTTCTTTCTAAATCAAATTCATGTTTTTCTTTTGAACACACTTTTTAGGTTATCTATTTTCCACGATCGGAACAACCGATTTTCATTCGCGGATCTTTTTTGATTTTTATTCATACAATATCATGTCATATACAAATATATATATATATATATATATATATATATATATATATATATATATATATATATATATAATATGTATATATATATATATATATATATATATATATATATATATATATATATATATATATATATATATATGTGTGTGTGTGTGTGTGTGTGTGTGTGTGTGTGTGTTTTAAATACAATGTCATTAATATCAATGCTATTACCTTTTTTGCAAGCCAAATCAATAAGTATGAACCCTTTTGCACAGTTACATCTTCCGTTATCGCATAATCCAGAATAATAACTTCCTTTGCACTGTTCGTCTAAAATACAAAACCCGCCGACGGAAACACTATCTGAAAAAGTAAAAGAGGACAAATCATGAATTAAAAGAAAAAACAGAAAAGGAAACTAGAAGAAAGGAAATGAGTCGGTTTGAAAGACAACAAAATCTCCTATTCATAAAAGTTTTCACCAATTTTTTACCCAAATATCTTGAAATTCAAATTTATTTAATACAGTAGGTATGTGTCAGTAATGTTATCTTTTTGCGTTTATGGTTACTCCGTTTTACATCATTCTTTGATAAAAGAGAATGTTTTTACGCTCCCTACACCACTTATTAATATTCGATACTAGACTTTGACCCGTACGTGCACTGTTTGACATTTTGCATATGATATAGGACATTCAAGAAATAGATACATCGACACACCGTATTGTTGACATTTAAATAACCAAGATTTAAATAGCTGTTAAGCCTACAATAATGCTATTAATTGCACTACACTCTGCTCAGTTAGAAAAATCTGTGTCTCGGAAATGTGATATTGTGGAAACATATGCTAAAGAGCCTTTCGCGATTAAGCGTGAATATAATGCGCATGTGCAAGATTGTAAAATCCAAAAAATCAAGATACTTTACGGATTTTTAAAAGGAATTTTCGTTGATTATTAATTAGCGAAGCTTGATTGAAAAAAATAAATAAAAAGATCGGTAATACTCAAGTACCAATGCTGTTTAAAATATAAAAAACAATAGAGAGTACTCTTCCGATTTCTCGGTATTAAAACCCAAAAATTCGAGTCTATTATTTTAATATAGTAGTATAATTTTTTTCTCTTAATAATTCTATTACATGTATAAACTGTTATAATTATGGTAGTTTTTTTTAAGATAAAACAGAACATTACTGAGCCTTTTAATGTGACACATTAGCTTGCTTATAGATTCATACATCTAGAGACCATATCGATAATTGATTAATTTCAACACATCTTTTAATTTCAAACATTGTACTTGTTGGTTAAACAAGGTAAGGATTTTTTCCTTAGATCAAAAAGTATTTGACAATACGTATAAATACAATATTGCAATTTAGCAAACATTGAACTTTTTCAATATTACACAATGTTTTGCTCAAATATAGTTAAAAAAAACGCATATTAACAAATACCTGTAAAATGAGAGTCTAAAATATTTTAAACGATATCATCAAAATTCTAAACCTTCAAAGAGATATAGATAAAGTTATACAGATATTGTAGTTATTGCATTAAATAATTTTTGGTTCAAGGTGGTCTTTCTACTGTAAAATTAAAATAATATTTCAATATCTAATACATTCATATATAAAGCAACATATATTGAAAAGACGTTCTACTATTGTATTCGTGGCTTATTGATTTTGCAGTCGCTATATCGATCCCCTTAAGTAGTAAAATTAATGCATTTTTTCCTTTCAACTAAGACATCATAAGAATAGTATTTATAAATTACATTTATCTAATAATCTTCTGCATATTTAAAGATTCTCTTTTATTATTCCGAGTATGAGCACATCCACTATAAATTGATTTCTCCAATTTAACAATACACTCTTTTCTTTACTTACCTTAATTAAAATTTTCTGGAAGTACGTTATCACGGTTCAGAATATCAACTGACTTTATACAGAGTTCTATATATTTATTTCTCGAAGCATGTTTCCGGAATTTATGACAACTGAGTAGTTACTGACACTATTGAAAATCAGAAGTTAGTTTTTGAAAATCACATTAGAAAAAATTCTAAGTTCTTTTTTTCGTGAAGGGTACTCTCCGTTTAAACGCAAGTTAAGGCGAAAAAATGGAAAAACGCATTATACCCCTTTTTCTTGTTTCCTAATCAATATACTTACATGTATCATAACGGAAATTCTATAGAAATTGGTTAAAGTACATGCGGTAGAGAGAGAGCGTATGTTTATTTATGTTCATGGAGAAGTGTGTTATTAAGTCCAGTGATGAGGCTGTCGACGCCGGGTCAGAAATCTAAATAAATGCTACTACTGACCACGGTGCGTCAGATCATTAGTATGCACTTGATAGCATTTACTTATTAGGAGGAGAATGTTGTAGCGTAGTGTCCATGCGTATAAAATGGGGGTGTGGGAAAGCTGGAAGCTGTCTTTCTGCCTCCTCTTTTATACAGGTAAGATAAATAATAACGCTTGCGCGAATTCTCAAAAGTAAAGTTAAAGGATTCAGAGAGATCAACTAATATTTTATTATCAGGGATTGTTGTAAAGAATATTATTGTTGATAAATTTCATTGTAATTAATATTGATATATATTGTTAAAATGTCATATTTAATTAATAAAAGAGTAGTCATCTGGAAGCTCTCTTTCTGCCTCCTTTTTATACAGACTGGGACACGGGCTACTCCCCAGGTAGAGGAGGAGACATTCCGGAAACACCTTGGCTAGGGCACCCGCCAGGTGTGGGCCTGTTGGAACAAAGATCTCGAGGATCTCAATAAATTAAATATCATAACACTCCATATAACCCCAAGTCGACTTTTATATAATAGTACTGGAGGCGTTATGATACATGTAGCATCATAAACATGGTATTGTTTACCGTTGTACATGAAGCACTTCCTGTTAATTTGGATGTACCCTGGGCTGCATGAGCACGAACCCTGATCACAGACATCTGCAAATTGTGTTCCAATGCATTGCCAATCAAATCCACATAGACCACCAATGCTGACATTCACTGATTGAATAAAAAAGTAATAAAACAAATGCATCAAATATATATGATATTCACCAAAGTGAATTTATAGAAATTCGAGTTTGATTTTTATTGTCTCACTGGCTTTCTTCTCATTTTTTTTTTTTTCATTTACATGTATATTGTGAAAAAGTGGTTTATAAACCAAACGGACCTGGTGAATTTTCGATATTATCGTTGCTGATAAAATGTATGAAAATTTATACACATATGAGACAATAACCATTTTACAAAACTACCGCTTCATTGTAAAAAAAATATTAAAGCATTTTAAATCTCCACAAAAGAAATGTGTTTGGTTCCTTCGGACATTCAAAACAATGTAAGATACACTAACTAGACTATGATCTATACTACATTGATTGGTATTATTAAAAAATATATCTTACTTTTCAAACACTTTTCGTCCTCCAAAATATATCCAGGCAAACAATGGCAGACACAGTAGTTGTTGATATGGATACACTGTGCATCGTTTATGCTGCAGGCATAAACATCATCCCAAGTTATGTAATCTCCTGTAGCATAAATTGTGGTTTTTTCATATTATGTTTATAACTACATGTATGTACATTTTTCAATATTATTCTTAACAGTGAAATCAGTAAGAACGCCGGTTTTAATCTTTGTCGTGCTCAATTATTCCTTATATATTTTTAAGTAATTGACTTACTTGCATTCCACGATGAACAGTTGATATTTAGATATACATCAGTAAAATAATATGATCTTGAACATAACTGGAACATCTTGCTCCCATTGTCAATAGTTAGAATAATCTCTTGTAGAGAGTTACTGTGAGGATGCAAATTATCTATCTGGAAATTGCATTTATTAGGACATGTGGTGACTGTGAAAAAAAAAAAAACTTTCATTATAATTTATAAGTTAGACTGAATAGATTAAAATAGAAATTGGTAAGAAATCTATCGTGCTTCTGTGATTATTTAAGTGCAAAATGATGTGTGAATACAATCTTGGTTATTTTCCCTTTTTACTTCAATACACTTTTCCAAAAGTATGCGTATTTTTATTAAAATTAGTCAAAATGTGTCGCAAACATATCTTGGGACAGACCTAAAGTATACCCTTTCCTAAAAGAATTACGCCACACATTTTCTTGAATTATTCCTAATTTTTAAATATCTCAGAGTTTAAACCACGTTCTGTAAATAGCTATTTTTTTTGAAAAGCTTCATATGGTTTGCCAAGTTTTAATACACGGGGATTTTGCATTCAAAAAGATACAAAACTACCCAAATGATAACACTAAAAATTTGTGAGAGTTGTTCCAAATGGATAAAAGATGTCAAAATTTCCATTTCAAATCTCTCTAAGAAATATATTATCGTTCCTGTGAATTTTAACGACTGAAGAACGATAATGCGTCTATGAGAATATCTTTGATTGTTACCCTTTCATCAATTGTAAATAAAGTTTTCCAAAATTAGGCGTATTTTCATTAAAAGTCGTCGAAATGTGTTGCATTGATATTTTGGAACAGACTACAACATTTTGGTGGAAAAACTAGAGCGTTTTATTTAATTTTATACATGTTTATACCATGACAGATAAGTATTAAACGCTATATATTAACATGTAAACAATGAACAGATTGTGTCCCACGTTTATATGAAAACATGATGTATATATAAAACGGGGAAGTCGAAGGGTGGGGGGGGGGGCCCTCTTCCTCAATTTCTTTATTTTAATTTTTTTCATTTGTGATAGTGATGGAAATATAAAAAATCTGAGTGAAATTTGACTTTAAGAACAAAACTTAAAGAAACAGCACACTAAATACCACTGTTTGAAATAAAATGAAGGTAACACAAAAATTAAGGGAAAAAAAGTTGTTTTTTTCATCCCTGCCCACTCATCTTAATGTCCTTAAGGCATGCAGTTGGATTTTTATATGCATTTTAAAACAAGAGGCCCAGGGGCCACATCGCTCACCTGAGCAACAATTGCCTTAATTCTGATCAAATTAACATTACAGTATTAAAAATATCTTGATAACCAGGTAAAGTAGATCTTGCTAAAAAAATTAAAAATCTGCCAATTTTTATCCACCTCTTTTTTGGTTAATACCAAGCCCCTGTAAGAGGATTTTTCTCTAGTCTTATATACCCCCCCCCCCATTTCGTGGCCCCACTTTTCTCTAAGGAATCATGGTTTCATCAAACCTAAATCTGCATAACCTGTGCTTTCACACTAAGTACTGAGTTTTGGACCGAAAACTTCCCCAGAATATTTTTAAAGATTTTCTCTATATTTTCCTATGTAAAAATTCAAACCGACATCACGGCTTGCCCTATCACTAGGGACTCGCGGGGGTGTTAAGGAAGCATATGGGATCTGAGTTACATGTAATTCCGTGAAATTACAAATCTTAGTTATTATGTACATATTCAAATATATAAGCAACGAAACGTAGACCAAAAAGAAATAAAAACTACTGAAGACAATTTTTGCCAGAAATTAGTTTGTATTACGTAGATTTACACATTGATGACGTCATGACTAAAAGTTGAATGACGTGTGAATTTGATCGGAAAGCATTGTAAACATATTCAAAATATAACTAATCTAAGAACTCTAATAAAGTATTGTGGTGTGATTTATTGAGAATTGAACATAAGGATACTGGGGGAGATGTTAGTTTTATCAAGCATTCGCTAAAAGGTATGTAAATTTGCTTTTATTTCTCGGCCAGGCTTTCCTCTGTCGTTGTTTACGATATAAAAATCCGACTAGAACAACACTACCCCGTGTATATTGAACTTGAAATTTTATACGTATCGTTAGTTTAATCAATGCTTAAATTGAAAAGTGCTGCTAGAATCCCATGGTGTGTGTTGTTTTAATGCATTTTGCCGTTTTCCGTGCAAACTTTATAAAAGTTGGGAAGGTTTTACGAGAACCGGATGAATAACTTTTTAATAAGGAAAAAACATAGGATTCTAGCAGCAGTTTTGATTAAACTGAGATGTTTTGGCTTCACTTGGTATGTTTATTTTATTTTGGAAACCGCGGGGTAGTATTGTTCTATCTCATTTTATGCTAAGGAATATACGTAAGCTATTTATAGTTGTCACGTGATAATGCACCAATGTGGCAGTGATGTACTACCCGATTTTATTGCACTGACATCTATTTTAAAGGATAATACTAAGTTTTTTATCTTATTTAAAATAATTATTTAATTTCACGATTTTGAATAGAACAGTCAAAATAAGACGGCATATTGCCCATATGCTTCCTTAACACCCCCGCGTGTGATTTTGCAAACTTGAATTTACACTACTCGAGGACGCCTCTACACAAGTTTAAACTTTTCTGGCCAAATAGTCTTTAAAAAGAAGATTTTTAAAGATTTTCTCTATATATTCCTATGTAAAGAGTCATCCCTCATTGTGGCCTCACCTTACCCCTGGACTATTATTTAAACAAACTTGAATCTATACTATCTGGGGATGCTTCCACTCAAATTTGGGCTTTCCTGGCCTAATAGTTTTGAGAAGAAGATTTTCTCTATACATAAAAATTGATCCCCTATTGTGGCCCCGCCCTACCCCCCGGGACCATGATTTGAACAAACTTGAATTTATACTATTACACTTTTACACTATTTGCATTATCCGAGGATGGTTACACGCTAATTTGAGCTTTCTTGGCCAAATAGTTTTTAAAAGAAATTCTTTTGAAGAATTTCTCTATATATTCCTGTATAAAAATTTATCTCCCAATTGTGGCCCCACTCTACCCCCGGGGACCATGATTTGAACAAACTTGAATTAACACAATCTGAAGATGCTTCCACTCAAATTTAAACTTTCCTGGCCTAATAGTACTTTGAGAATAAGATTTTAAAAGATTTCCTCTATATATTCCTATGTAAAATTTGATCCCCCAGTTGTGGCCCCACCCTACCCCCGGGGACCAGGATTTGAACAAACTTGAATTTACACTACCTGAGGATGCTATCACTTTAATTTGAGCTTTCCTGGCCTAATAGTTTTTGAAAAGAAGATTTTTAAAGATTTTCTCTATATATTCCTATGTAAAACTTGATCACCCTATTGTGGCCCAACCCTACCCACAGGGACCATGATTTGAGCAAACCTGAATCTACACTACCTGAGGATGCTTCCATTTTAATTTGAGGTTTTCTGGCCTAATAGTTTTTGAGAAATAGATTTTTAAAGGTTTTCTCTATATATTCCTATGTAAAAATTCATTCCCCCATTGTGGCCCCACCATATCCCCAGGGACTATGATTTGAACAAACCTAAATCTACATTACCTGAGGATGCTTCCATTTTAATTTTAGCTTTTCTGGCCTAATAGTTTTTGAGAAGAAGATTTTTAAAGATTTTAAAGATTTTCTCTATATATTCCTATGTAAAACATGATCCCCCTATTGTGGCCTCCGGGGAACATGATTTGAACAAACGTGAATCTACACTACCTGAGGATGCTTCCATTTTAATTTGAGGTCTTCTGGCCTAATAGTTTTTGAGAAGCAGATTTTTGAAAAATACCAACAAATTTTCAATTATTCTAAATTATCTACCCTTTAAAGAGGGCGTGGCCCTTCATTTGAATAAACTTGAATCCCCTTCACCTAGTGGTGCTTTGTTCCAATTTGGTTGAAATCTGCCCAGTGGTTCTTGAGAAGAAGATGAAAATGTGAAAAGTTTACAACAACGACGACAACGACGACAACGACAGACAACGGACAAATTGTGATCAGAAAAGCGAGCTAAAAAAGTTAAGAAAGCAGTAAAGAAATATTTTGGACACAATTTATACAAAAATGAAGACAAAAGCTAAATTAATATATCAAACCCTGTTTATGTGAGGTAATGCACGTGCTTGCACGGGGTTTCATCCACTCAACATTAAACAAAAACAAAAGCTATTTTCATTTGATTTTTTTTTGTATTTATCCGACGCTTCCTACACCTATCCGATGTTTATGAACACTGTCATGTTTTCAGAGAAATATTTCTTTGAATCAATGAAAGTAACAAAAAACTGGGACGCAGCAAAAACACTGTAATATAATAATTGTAATATAACTTTAACTTCAATTCCGTCACTTATTACAATATCTTATGCAGGAATTTTGTTCTCTAGAAATGGAAATCTTTTACACTAATGTTACAAAATTGCGATATAATGGAGAGGCAGAAATTAGTTGACACTAGATTTTCTACGAATGTTCAACTTGAGGCCTAAAAATCATTTTCTCATTAATTTATCTAAATTCTAAGGAAGGGCTGCTGTTTATTCCTTAACTATAACGTGATATAACTAACACAGTGATTAGAAAAGTAATAGGCGTAAAATTCTTGTCAAATGCAAAACATTCTAGATATTAGGCGTCAATTACAAAAATCATCTTGAACAACTTACCATCTTGTAAAATATCCTCTGCTGTACTTGGATTAAAATGACATCTGTATTGATAATCTCTAAATCTTGCACCTGTCTCTAAACACAGATCTCTAGAAGGAAAAGCATGCTTCAATCTGCCATCAATACATATTCATTTTCTTGTTTTTTTTGTTATGCAAATACGTTGCTCTAAAATTTTTTGATACTTTACTTGGAATACAAAATATTGAAAGAAACATTGTCAAAACTCGCGAATATTAAAAAAAACCCATTATACCAATCTCTAAAGAATGATTATCAAAAATATCATTTTGTGTTTCATGTTTATCTCGTATAAATTATTCTAAACTAAGTACACAATATAAAATCACGGAAAAGCATTTCATTAAAAATAAAATACATTCAATATTTTTATTTCACACACTTTCTTGTCAGTAATCAGTGCCTATCACCATTGTCTTACCTGTTGATATAAATGGACATTGATTTGTTTATCATCAGAGCGAGATCTAGGAAGTAAAAAAAAAATAAATGTAAACATTAATGTTTCAACGATTGATTAATAGAACATAATAAGTATATTTGTTTTTAAAAAGGAGCTATATGAAGTGTTAAAATACAAAATAAATGCAAATTAACCTCTTTTTATGTTCTTTACGTCTCTATGTTTCTTATAAACTCTCTTGCAACAAAAATATCGTATAAGACTACAAGTTATGGTAAATTCTTAACTATGATTCTAGATTTTGATTTTCTTGTGTGGACTTGGTCAAGTGTTGGGCAAAAGTCGTTAAAATTCAAAGTAATTGAAGAAGTCAATTAATGACTACCAAATTAAAGAACTAGAAATCAAGGTAAAAAGTAGAAAAAGTACATGCACTTTTAATTATCATGAAATAATTCAAAAACTATTTACATTTAAATCTTATTGAAGACCTATCAAATATCAAATTAACGTTCCTATACATTAGGTCTCTGATAAATTTTGTGGATTTTTCAGATCTAGAAAAAGTAGAATTGGTTGATGATTTTTTCGCATCTAATTGTATTATTCTTCAAAGGTCCAATGGTTTGTGAAAGGTTTTTACTATTGTTTATTGCTCCAAAAACGTTCCTTTTTTTAAAACTAAGTGGTATACTCTTTTTGACCTGACAGAAGTGTCCAAACCACAACTATTGACAATATTCACCAAATGCGTTTTTTCCGAATATTTATCTGAAACTTATTCAAAATACAAGTAACTTATGCAATCCTTTGTATTACATACAAAGGGACATTGGAAATCGTTGAGTTTAAGTGTTATAAAAGATATTTGTGCAAAAAGCTAAATATAAAGTCCTCGTAAGTTGACAAAAACTGAATCTGAACTTTTTACAATCATTGCGATAAAATAAAAAAAGTTTAAATCAATTCACGCAAATTCAAGTAAAACATTTGATGTTTGTACTGAAGCGTATCGTAACCTACAATTGTGTAACAACTTACACATTGTATTACTTTTTATCGACTTATCAGCAATCAAACCATAATATCGTTCTTTCATTACACATATTTTGATTTGTATTGAAGTGTGTTTACATAATTTAACAGTATCGACCTAAGAAGGTATTTGGTTAAACAGATATAATTCAAAAATGAGTTTAGGTAATATTGAGAAAGAAACGGTAACACAAAAAAGCGAAAATACTTTACAAGTGTATCGATATAAATCTGTTCATTTCTTCTTCATAGCAAAATCAATGTCATTAAACACTTTTCGAAGGGGCGGGATAGCCAATGTTACGTCACCTAACTCTGATTCAAACTTTAAACTAAAACTTAATGAATTATTGGGCTTATGTAGGCTTCATTTTCAAGGATTTCGTTGATCCTGTCATAAAAAATGAATCATTTACGAATTATAAATAATAGTATTGATCTATTTACCGCCAAATTGTACCCATTCAACACTGAAAAATAATAGCTATCTACGAAAATTGGCTTCACGAAATTCAATCCTCAATAATTTAAACTCTAGCAAGTATAGCATGCAATTTTTTTTACGCTTTTGTAGATGTAAAGACTATTTTTTTGGGGGGGGGGGTGGGGGGGTGGAGGATACTAAATACGTTTTAGTAAAAGGGTTCGCGTAGTTTAATTGTCACATGCTAAATAGAGTGCAACCCATACACACAAAGATCCTACAACAGCATTCTAGCTATTTACTTCTTATATGAATTGCAGAATAATTAATATAGAATAATGACTCTTGCATTTTTAAAAAAATTATATTTACTGTCAATGTCGGTCTATTTGTGCTGTCTACAGCTAGATTCAACTTAATTGAGCTTAGATGAGGAACTCCTGCGCCTGCGAAGTTCATTCGAAAACAATAACTTTGCAGTATGTCCCCCAGATATGAAAGCATAATGATATCGACATGACTATAAAGCTTTTAATGTATTGTTCTTTGTGTACATTTCTATCTCAATGTAATTCAATCACTTAATTCTCAATTCTTAAAAAAAAAAGTTCAAAGCTATGTTTTTAAGTCGTTGACGTGATCTGATATATTTCAATAACTTTAATTATAAAAATGAATTGTAAATAATAAAATAACAATCTAATACATTTCAATATATAGAAGGACACAATACTTAATGTTGACACAACAGTAATATGATGGACAGATTATAAGTTGTAACACAACAAGTGTAACACACAACCCTGATACGGTTACGAGGATTCAAAAGCGAGCAGCAGGAGAGTAAAAAAAGCGAAATAAAATCTCAAAAGAGAGAAGATATGTATTTTATACCAAGGCTCTACAGTTATGCCAACAAAAGCTCTATATAAACCAATGAAAAGTAAAACAAATAACCTTCTTAAAATAAATGGGTATTGTGTCTTCATCGATTTAGTATAAACATCTTAAATCAGACATTAAAACTACATATAATCATAGATAGTGTGTTGTCTATAATTAAATTTTAAAATTCTTAAGAAATATTGTTTATACAAGTTAACCACTCTGAGTTTAGTATACCCGGTAATCTTTTTTGGTACAAGTTAACTATATCTGGTCAATCACTCACTTCCTGACAGCCTTACTGACCAGTCTGGTCTCACTTTGTCAGTGGTCTTCAAGCTTGTTAGATGCGTGCCTCGAAACACTAAGCAAGTCTTTTTTATTGAAGTAATTGCTTAAATTTGTTTGTAATTAATTGTATTTTTGAAGTATAGTTAAAGATGGAAATTATTTTACAGATAAAACATTCTTAAAAGTATAGCACGCCATTATGGTCTTTAAAGTAATTAACATATTTTTTCTAAATATGAAGTAAGGTTCTATATTTTCCTATTTAGTAAATTGTTTTTCTATTTGTTGTAGTTTTTTACCTTTATATTTGTCACCATTTACGTCCATAATTACTTTCCATACATTTTGTGCTACGTTTATAATGTTACTAATTTATTGTTAGAGTTGCTTTCCATAGTTTAAAGCTCACTCAGCCGGTTTTACTAGGCGGGTTCTAATCCCGTGCATTTAAGAATTCAGTCTGGGCGTAGCAATTGGAGAGAGCGGACGTTTTCTACCAGCTCCCTCATTTTATCCTACATGTAATGTATAAGTATTTCTGACCAGAGTCCAACTATTCTGGGTAAGTTTGTTTTTATTTTAATGAAACGGATTTAATGCCGTATTTATTCCTAAAATGGCCAGATAATCTTGCTTTATATTTTCCGTGAGTATTTTGGAAGTATTTCGAAGTAATGTGTGATAATGTACGAAAGCCGAGAAGGATCATTCGAGATTCGAGATTCAAAATACGAGATTCGAAATACGAGATTCGAGATTCGAAATTCGAGATTCAATATCTAAATTAACCAATCAAATCATGGATCTGAAACCTGTATCCTAGCAACATCAAACTGTTCTAAATAAAGATCATTCGTACATGCTCTTTCCTACAAAAAAAATGTCTTAATAGCTCTTATATAGTGGTTATAAAATGGTTAAATTAACATTGATGAATTAACCCCACAGAGTATAAACAATTAAATTAGAAATAACACTGTTGGCTCTGCGATTCTAAGTGGTTTTGTTTGCCCTGTATATATTTCCCCCCGAACAATTTTAACCCAAAGTGTATTCGCCCCAACTGTGTAAAAATCGGCTCGCGAAAAAAGATCTGTTTAATCTAAATGTTTTAGCTATGAAACGAAACTCAATGAAATAATCGACATGTCAAAATATAGGTTATGATAAAGTTTTAAACCATAGAAGATATAATGATTTACAACCTCAAAGACAAAAATCCAGATAAGAATAGTGTATTGTTGGGTATGGCAATGCCATTGTCGATATGAGAGAGAGAGAGAGAGAGAGAGAGAGAGAGAGAGACAGACAGACAGACAGACAGACAGACAGACAGACACAGAGAGAGTTTTGTAGTGTCAATTTCAGTTTTGATTTAGAATTTGAAATTGATTTGATTTGTTACAAGCATATATAGACAATAATTAAGCCTCTAAAAGGAGAAAAGAGAGGACGTAGTTAGGGTAGGGCAGACCAACTAGCAAGCTTTAATTTTAACGGTGTTAGCGCACTTGTGATTTACATCGACTCTCTCTCTCTCTCTCTCTCTCTCTCTCTCTCATCACCTAGCATTTCCTTTTCCGTGAGGGGGTTTGGGGTATTTGTGATGTCTTACATTAGCTAGCAAAAATGATAAAAAAACCCATGAAATGTTCTTTAAATTGTGTGCGGATGTTGTACTCAATAATCTGTTTTCAGTATATAAATTGGGGGGGGGGGGGGGGGCTATATAGTCCTAATTTAATTTGTCAGTTATTCTGTCCCCAATTCGTTCTCTCTTCGTTTTCCAGGCTTTTATTTTATTTGGCTCGGCAAATTAATTTCAAACTTTCTGTGTAGCTCCATAACGATACACTATAGATGAATTATGAGTAGTTTTACTTTTGATAAACAGGTATATATTCGTACTTGATTAAATTTGACTCTTATAATCGGATTTAATGTTCAAATAAATATAGGGTAGGAAAGAGTAGACGGGACTTTTTTGCGCATATCCTACTGTACCATTCATTCAACACAGGTATTAGCACTCATCGAGTTCGACTTGCTTTCCTTTTTTTCATCCACTGGTTTTAAAGCAATTAATTTATGAAAATATTTCGAATTTATGGCCTGATTATATATAAATTAGAGCTGCGCTGGTGCATCTATTTACCCAAATGGACCAACATATAACTAAATGAATCTAAAAAATTTGACAAAATTAGTTTTCAATTCTAATCGGATATGTCCTTTAGAAAAATCTTGAACCACACACATGTTTAGCAAATAAAACGACAATTGTTTTATTTTTTTATGAGGAGGGGTAGTGCCGGTAAAAGACATGTGTTGTTTGTGGCAGTTGGGCTATACTCTCATTTGTTATAATAGGTAATACTACATATTGATATAAAATGAAAGTTTCCAATTACACTGTACATAGTTTCTATCATGCATTTTGACCCGCGCGATAGTTTAAAACAATATTTGAAAACAAAATCACTTAGATCTGCGAAACACACTGCATTATAACGTAGTCTACTTGAATATTCTGTGTAAAAAAAATACAAACAATTATTTAGTTAGCTAGGGAGAAGTGAACATAGCATTTATTTGTATATAAGAAAATGTACTAATAATCTTTATTTAGAACAGTTTGATGTCGCTAGGATACGTGTTTTCAGATCCATGATTTGATTGGTTAATTAGATATTGAATCTCGAATTTCGAATTTCGAATCTCGAATCTCGAATCTCGTATTTCGAATCTCGTATTTTGAATCTCGTATCTCGAATGATCCTTCTCGGCTTTCGTATTTAACCCAAAAGTAAAACATTTATATAAAAGAGCAGGCTCCGTCGTCATAAATGTTCCTCAAGTCAATACTCAGCCTCAAATCTGAGGTTTGACCTCAAGTTTATGCACTTTTCTTTACAGGATATGAGTTGCGGAATGAGTTGAAGGATTTGAAAATTTTGGTGACGGTGGAGCCTGGTTCAATTTAAAAGAATATCCCAGATATAAGCTTAAACAACTGACACTGAATCACAAATCTACCATTAGTAATACGATAACACAGCTCCCTTTTAAAAGAAGATTTTCAAGTTTGGTAAATATTCAAAGCAGCTTTTAGGAAAAATGAGAACAAACCCAATAAATGCGTACCAACAAATTTAAATAAGAATAAACGAAACGTTCTTGCAGTTAAACAAAGACGATATCAA
This sequence comes from Magallana hongkongensis, assembly GCA_015776775.1. NCBI lineage: Eukaryota > Metazoa > Mollusca > Bivalvia > Ostreida > Ostreidae > Magallana > Magallana hongkongensis. The sequence continues at coordinate 25,209,359 of CM027470.1, read as the reverse complement.
TTCCAGCATACCAAAAATGCAAAATACCTTAAATCAACCACACACGCAAACACAAACACACACGCCAACACAGACATACACGCACACGTGCTTTTAAAATTTGCAATGCTAAACGATTTTTTAAATCACCAATGCGTAACCATGAAAATTAGGTTTACTAAAAAATGACATGGAACATTTATTAACGAAGGAAAGAATTATAAATGCGAGGAACACGTAACGTAAAAAAAGTCGTAAGATATAAAACAAATACTTACATATAATAATGAATTCATATACGATCGCCATGATTTGGAAAATATTTGTTTTTGAAAATAGCTTATTCGTTCATTTACTTCCTGGTTTTCTTTGAAAATGTTTCAGGTCAATCGGGAAAAGAGTAATACAATGCTAGTATTTTACGTTCCGGGCTGCTTTTCAAGTACTCAGAAAACTTTTCGAGCGTTCACATCCTTATCTTTTACATTTCCCCTCAACATTGTATTTATATAGCAAAGTTTTACTTTGAAGTTATGACACATCGTATATATCAATTGTGAATCTATTTTCCCATGAAATATGATAATGCATTTTACAAGATATCATAAAAGTGTTAAAATATTAAACGGATTCGTATAGAAGATATCACCACCAATCAGATGTCAATATTTTGTCAGTTAACTTTAGTTATTTAATTCAATTAAATCTATTTACGTTCTGTAATCTTACTCAAATCCATTTTTCTATTTTTGTGTCTTGGACATTCTATAGAATACTCCTAATAATGGTCAGTGTGTTTTGTTGAGAGCGTGTACATGTACACATACATTTTTCCTGGAGAGTTCTTCCAGTTCTTTTCACCTATAAAATTTGCACCAGACTTGGGCAACTTACACAACACATAAAACATTTTGTAAAGATAAAATGTGGGTTTAATTTTATCAGTAATTAGATTTTTTTTTCTTCAAATTTTGACAATCAAAAGTATGCTTAAAAGTAATCTATGAAATAAATATACTCCAATAAGTTTTATTTCTTTCAATCATTTCAATTTTCAACACGATATTCTAATTTGGTTTTTCCTTTTTCTGATATAAATTCAACATGTGTTTTACATGAACCTTCATTAATATTTCGAATAGCAAAATAAAGCTAAAATAGCTAATGATTTGCATAAAAAATTTGATATCTTTTATATGTTTTGGAGCTGTTTACCCCTTTGAATTTATTGAGTCACGTTAAATTAGATAATAAGTTTTGAAATTGGGATTAATTATGATTAATTTTCATAATCAGTTTTAAAAAGAGAGGATAACACTGAAGGATATTGTGATTTGAAAGATGTAGCTCATACAATAATGGAGGAAGAAATTAACAAGGAAGATACCAGAGAATTTTCCCAAAATACAAAAAAGTATTTATATATTACTATGAAAGTTTAATCAAAAGCGTTTGAAAAACAGAACAAAAAATGTATTGATAAAAAAAACAATTATGAAAAATTGTTTTGAAAAACAAAAATTTCAAAAAAAAAAAAATAAACAAAAATAAATCGAAAGAATATGCCTAATTGTGGAAGATAAAATAAAAAGAAATGTAGGAAGGATTCTTCATAGATGTGCTTGACAGGAACTGGGATTATACAAAGAAGGACGGGCTCTATCGTAACATGGCTGCTTAAACATGTACAGTGTACATTCTGCTTTCTGTCTTATCCTCTAGTTTTAGTGTGCAATTATTTGTTTATATTAACAAAATCAATTCAAATGCTAAACACCATGTTTTGAGCTTGAATTTTTGTAGAAATAATTAGCATTTGTTGTATCTATTTTTCAAACAAAAGGAAGTATGGGCGTTAACGACTGCAGGTAAACTACATGTCCTGAAGGCATTCACACCTCAATCCCCGTTTTCCCCCGAGATTTACCCCACGGTGAATTTCAAGCCTCTGGTTGTTAACATGATTATTTAGGTATGTTTAATACATTTATTAAAACGTAATATTTTTAAATTCATGATATTTCTCACAGAATAAATATTTTGATTCAAAGCTCAAATAAAACCAAATACATGAACACATATGATTTAAATAATTGAATTATAAAATAATATTGATACTTGTATTAAACAACAGAAAAGGCTTTTATGAGCAGTAGGATATCGTTCATTGAATATCATGAACGGGGGATACCAGTGTCTTACACGGGAGTTGAACACAGGTGATTTGTGCAGTGGTTGACTGGGGAATACAGGGTACACAGGGGAGTGATGTGCTCATGGGCTGACAGGGGTGCAGAGGAAATGACAAAAAAACATAACACAGGGGTGACAGAGAAAGGCAGGGATTTTCATACGGACTGGGGTTTTCAGATTCGGTAGTGTCAAGCAGCGGCGCAGGTTTGAACATTTTCTTGACACTGGCATTATAGTTATCTGTTTCAGTGTTATGATAATACTTATTACGTATGTTAATATATACTTTTTTCGTTTGTCAACACATTCTTATTTAGCATGTCAACCTATACTTATTTTGTATGTCACCATGTACTTAAAGTAGATCCAGTGTTCTGTGATGTCACACTTTTTTGTAAAACTTTGAATTCTTTAAAAATTGTGCAAGATAGTTTTATTTATTTTATGTGAATTTTATCACATGGATGAACTTAGAATTATTGGTAGGTTCAAGATATTTTCGCACTTAATTTTATCCTAAATTTCCAGATTTTTATATATCTTATCTATGCAAAGGGGAAATAACTCTTTTTCTGACTTTTCTCTCAGTTGTATGTCTAAATGCTATTTTTTTTCTTATTTCAACGATTAATTTTAAAATGTTTTTGTAATTTTAGTTTTCTGATAATGTTGACGTTAAAATTAAACAAGAAAAACAAATTTCTGCCTACAAGATTTTACTTTTAACATAAAAAAATACGGTTTTCTAATGCTAAAATATGCTTTAGTTTATGTTTATCTGGCATCTAAAAAAGTGTGATGACATGTATATTTTTTCAAACAATTGATGACATTTAAGTCTATTAAGTCGAAATCAGTTCGGTTTTTCAACTTTCCTCAGAGAATTTTACGAGTAGGGAGCTACCTTAATTCACATATCAACATGAATTATTACATTGACCTAATTTCATTAACTTGATGTTTGTTGGTTGAGTTTTAGTTGTGTATTGAAGGATTGACAGCTAAACAGCTGAGGGGATTTTATTGATTTTTTTTTCGAGCAATTTCATGATTCCTTATATGTATGATTAAAAGTAAACAAAACAGTCCCTTATTATAAAAATTTCATGCAATCTTCTAATACTTAAAGTAACTCTAATATTGTTACAAAAATATCTGAATATTTTGCTAATTATTCTATTATTATTATTATTAAGGTCTTCCGTTTCCAACGGAAGACCTTATTGTTTTTGCTTTGTTTCTTTTTCCCTATTATTATTATTTTTTTTCTTTTTTTTTCTTACAAATTTTGTGCACGCAAGTTCTCGTAAACGGCTTGGTCGATTTTTATGAAACTTTCAGATCTAATAGAAGTTGATCTGAAGCTTATTGGAAATTTTTTATATCGATGACGTCATTTCCGTTTCTGAGATATTGACGATTTAGTGATTTTTTGAGGGTCTGCTTGTCCATTGAACTCCTCCTAAACGGTAAAAGATATTGAGTTCAAATTTTCAGGGATGATAGACAAAAGATTGATGATATGTCTAAAGGCAATCATCAATGTCTAGCTCAAAGAGCCTAAAAGCTCGCCTGGACCCGAAAATAGATATTTAAAAAAAGTCATGATTTTTTGTGGTTTTCTTTGTTTATCTCTTTTCTCAAAAATATTTTGTTAAAACTTGTATAGCAAAAAAAGTTTATATTTATAAGAGCTTTCGTTTAATACCAAGAAAAAGGGGCTGGCCCCTAAAATTAGGGACCCAAATGGGTCTAAAGTCTTTGATTTGTAGCTCTTTACTGAGAGCTATTTTGTTTTAAATTATAGAAGCAAAATTGTTTATCTTACTGTTATGTACCCATACAATAATATGCCTTTCTCATATGTTGCGTAATTAGGGATTTTTAGGGGTCAGAAGTTCAAAACTTTGATCATCTATATCTCCTTAATGAAAAATATTTTGATAAGCAGTGTAAAAGAAAAAGTGTTTAGAATGACGTTTTTAGCAATATTAAACTCTCAAAATTTCGTTAAACGGCCCCTAAAAGAAGATAAGGGACCGGCCCCTAAAACCTTCTTTCTCATATATCTCCAAAACGGTAACGAATTTCTAAAGACTTGTTGAACAAAATGTGCTCAAAATTAAAGGACCTTTTCTTTGATATCAAGAAAAAGGGGCTGGCTCCTCAAATTAGGGGACCAAAGGGCTCTAAAGTCTTTAATCTGTAGCCCTTTACTGAGAGATATTTTGTGAAAGGTTATAGAAGCAAATATGTTTATCTCACAGTAATGTATCCAAGCAATGTAATGATTTTATTATGTGTTACGTAATTAAGGGGTTTTAGGGGCCAAAAGTCCAAAATTTCGGTCACCAATATCTCAGAAAGGAAAAATAATTTGAAATGCAATACAGAAGAAAAGTTGTTCAAATTAATGTTCTTAACAATATTCAACCTTCAAAATTTCGCTAAACGGCCCCTATAAGGAGATAAGGGATCGGCCCCTAAAACCTTCTATCTCATATATCTGCAGAACGGTAACAATTTTCTAAATACTTGTTGAACAAAATTTGTTTAGCATTAAATGACCTTTCATTTAATATAAAAAAAAAAAATGGCTGGCCCCTAAAATAAGGGGACCAAAGGGCTCTAAAGTCTTTAATCTGTAGCACTTTACTGAGAGATATTTTGTGAAAGGTTATAGAAGCAAATACGTTTATCTCACAGTAATGTATCTAAGCAATGTAATGATTTTATTATGTGTTACGTAATTAAGGGTTTTTAGGGGCCAAAAGTCCAAAATTTCGATCACCCATATCTCAGAAAGGAAAAATATTTTGAAATGCAATACAGAAGAAAAGTTGTTCAAATTAATGTTCTTAACAATATTCAACCTTCAAAATTTCGCTAAGCGGCCCCTATAAGGAGATAAGGGATCGGCACCTAAAACCTTCTTTCTCATATATCGCCAGAACGGTAACGGTTTTTTAAACACTTGTTGAACAAAATTTGTTTAGAATTAAATGACCTTTCATTTAATATCGAGAAAAAGGGGCTTGCCTCTAAAATTAGGGGACCAAAGGGCTCTAAAGTCTTTAATCGGTAGCCCTTTACTGAGGGATATTTTTTGAAAGGTTATAGAAGCAAATATGTTTATCTTACGGTTATGTATCCAAGCAATGTAATGATTTTATTATTTGTTACGTAATTAAGGGTTTTTAGGGGCCAAAAGTCCAAAATTTCGATCACCCATATCTCAGAAAGAAAAAATAATTTGAAATGCAATACAGAAGAAAAGTTGTTCAAATTAATGTTCTTAACAATATTCAACCTTCAAAATTTCGCTAAACGGTCCCTATAAGGAGATAAGGGATCGGCCCCTAAGACCATCTATCTCATATATCTCCAGAACGGTAACAATTTTCTTAACACTTGTTGAACAAAATTTGTTTAGAAATAAATGACCTTTCATTTAATATCAAGAAAAAGGGGCTGGCCCCTAAAATAAGGGGACCAAAGGGCTCTAAATCTTTAATCTAGCACTTTACTGAGAGATATTTTGTGAAAGGTTATAGAAGCAAATACGTTTATCTCACAGTAATGTATCCACGCAATGTAATGATTTTATTATGTGTTACGTAATTAAGGGTTTTTAGGGGCCACAAGTCCAAAATTTCGATCACCAATATCTCAGAAAGAAAAAATATTTTGAAATGCAATACAGAAGAAAAGTTGTTCAAATTAATGTTCTTAACAATATTCAACCTTCAAAATTTCGCTAAACGGCCCCTATAAGGAGATAAGGGATCGGCACCTAAAACCTTCTTTCTCATATATCGCTAGAACTGTAACGGTTTTTTAAACACTTGTTGAACAAAATTTGTTTAGCATTAAATGACCTTTCATTTAATATAAAAAAAAAATGGCTGGCCCCTAAAATAAGGGGACCAAAGGGCTCTAAAGTCTTTAATCGGTAGCCCTTTACTGAGAGATATTTTTTGAAAGGTTATAGAAGCAAATATGTTTTCATTACGGTTATGTATCCAAGCAATGTAATGATTTTATTATTTGTTACGTAATTAAGGGTTTTTAGGGGCCAAAAGTCCAAAATTTCGATCACCCATATCTCAGAAAGAAAAAATATTTTAAAATGCAATACAGAAGAAAAGTTGTTCAAATTAATGTTCTTTACAATATGCATCCTTCAAAATTTCGCTAAACGGTCCCTATAAGGAGATAAGGGATCGGCCTCTAAAACCTTCTTTCTCATATATCTCCAGAACGGTAACGATTTTCTAAACACTTGTTGACAAAATGTGTTCAGAATTAAATATCTTTTCATTTGATATCAAGAAAAGGGACTGGCCCCTTAATTTAGGGGATCAAAGAGCTCTTAAATCTTTTATCTATAGCCCTTTAATGAGAGCAATTTTGTGAAAGGTTATTAAGGCTACATTAGGTATAATACGTTTAAATATCAATATAATGATTTTCTCTTGCGTTACCCAATTAGGGTTTTTAGGGACCAGAGGTAAACAAGTTTGATATTTTCTATCTTAATTGGAGGAAATGCAAGTATTTAAAAAAGCAAGAGAACTTATAAAAAGCGGTACAATAAAGCATTAGTACTTCATTCCTTTTTCCATAACATGTTTTGCTGTCGAAAATCAAAGTCGATGATGTCATATTTCATTCTAAAAATCGAACGGAAGACCTCCTCGTTGCTCGCAACGAGATCGTGTCTAGTTATTATTATTATTATTATTATTATTATTATTAACTAGTTGTTATAAAGAGGTAACCCACTATTAAATATATAAGTATGTTTATTTTTCTTCATTTGAAAATTATAATAAAGAATTAACATCTTTATTTTTAAGATAAGGGTAGTATTATGAGGATAAAAATTAATACCACGACGATAAAATTAACGTATTTTTATATTTATTTATAGTTTTTGTTGGAAAAGAACTCACCAAACAGTTGAAGAAACATAAAACCAAAGGAAAGAAAACATTTTTACTGAGTAAAACCAAGCAAAAGAGAAAACACTCTTTTGATGAATCATGTCAAAAAGATAAAAAGGTAAACTGTTTCCATGACACTGGAAAAGTAGGACTGGGAACAGAACATTGATTTCATTCAGCTTTTAATTAAGCTTTAGATTTTGTAACAGATTTCAATTTGATCAAGAAGATATCTCCGTATTTCAAAAACCAGGATGTCAGCAAATCTCTTGGTGTCCCTAATCATCAAAGTATCAAAAATCTTCTTTTACAAAATACTGATTTCGCACCCCTAGTTACGCTACATACGGAATAAAGCATAGGTCAAGAGAAAAAAACTATTAAAAAACAGCAGGAAAATCTAAAACTCCCAAAACCTAACAGTATAGATATACCTGATTTTCACCCAAACACTTACCAAACAATTTTCCCCAGCAAAATAGTCTTGTAAGTGTTTGGATTAAGTATACCTTTATTTATTTCCTAGTTTTTTTAAATTTGAACCATGAAAACACAATTCTGATAATTTACCTTGTTATTCTAAGGGCTTAGCACATTGAGTGATAACACCCTTATTGTTAATTATATCCCCTCAACGGTGTTTTATATATCTTGTGTTATACCTTCGATTTAAATTTAACCACGAAAACAGAATTGTGATTATTTACGCTGTTATTTTAAGGTCTTAAAACATTGTTTGAATGTTAACGATCTTATTGTTAATCACATCCTCTCAACTGTGTATTATGAATTATGTGTTTTACCCTAAACTATTCAGTTTCCTAATCTGCAGTTAATATCTAACGAAAAAGAATAAGGTAATTTAAAAAAAAACATGAAAGTATCAAACGAATTTGTATAGGAAATAACAACACTGTATCTTCTATCAATATTTTGTCATCAAGCAGAGTCATTCTTTCTCTTCTATATTTTTAAACTTAACTCAGTTTACTATTCAATTGCGTTTTCTTGCGAATTCCTTATAGCGTGTTCTGAATCGTAGTTCGTGTGTTTTGTTGAGAGGTATGTATGCAAAAGAATTTATGCTAAGATGTCTTCCAACTATTTTCATGGAAATGTAAAATATTCTGAAAGCATTCATTGTACATTTAATTTTATTAATATTTTATTTTATTTATAATCCTCAAACATTTTAATTTATATAAATTAAACAAAAACAAAAAATAATCAAAAAATTCAAATTTTGTTCCCGATCCCTTTTAATACCCTATTTAGAGAAAGTTTGTATGTTCTTAGATAAAAAAAAAATCTTGCGTACATATCTCCTTGGTAGTCAAAGATTGTTCTCTGTATCAATAACAAATGCTTTAATTTTAATCAACGAACTTTTTTTCATTTCCAATATAGTTCAATGTTCTCCAATTAAAACCATTCACAAAACTTGTAGTTCTTCCATTGTCTCCCCTTATTCCTTTCAATTTTCTTTAAAACCAACCAGAATATCTTTAAATATTTATTCTAGTAAACGTAGTTTGAATTTTGTGTACATCTTTGAATTTTTCGTAGTCATTTCATGCGTCTTGTGGATAGACTTATTTGATATCATATCATCATACATTTTGTCATGCATACTGTACATAATGCATATCAATAACGAGTAAAAGTTTTGTTGTTGAAAGAATGGTATGTAAAAGACAATATAAATACAAGTATGATACCAGGATAATGCATGAAAGCTTTAAATCTAAAGCTTATTTAAATAGCATACTTTTAAAAATATATGGAAAAAAGCTGTTGTAGTTTTTACAGCACTATGATATCTGTTTGGAACAAATCTGTTGGCACTGTGTTTAAATATACCATTCAAATCACCATAGTCATAACAAATATTGACTATACATATGTTGCAGGGTGTTATAAATAAATGACACCAAATCCCTGTATTTATTTTCGATACCTAGTGTTTCTTTATTTCGAGGAATATCAAAAAGTAAAATCTATAAATATATATACACTTACACTCATAAAGAGTTACACAATTCATACGCAATATTGCACGCGTCAGTTATTTAGAACATTTGAATGAAATGAATCAAAAGTAATTTACAAGGAATATAATAAGATATTTCAAGTGTACATGTATACGATCTCGTTACGAGTGATGAGTAGGTCTTCCATCTGATGTTTTGAACCGATATCAAGAAGTATCGATAAAATTACAGAATCCCCACCCCCTCCTCTCAGACAAAATATAGCAATGCCAATATCTAATACAATGCTCAAATAACGTTTTTTTTTTATTAAACATACGACATATAAACGATTACAGATATTCAAAATTACGCAATAAATGGGCGTGGGGATAATTGTCCACACAGTTAATGTGACAATAAACAACTTTTCTTCTGTAATGCATCACAAAATATTGATCGTTTTTCAAGTTAGTTATGAAAATCTTTATGAGTCTCTAGACAGCTAATTACAGGGGCCCGATTTTTGTAGTTTAAAGAAAAGGTCTTAAGAATGTTTCATACATTTTTTGTTCTTTAACCCATTGTTCATTTTTTAAGTATAAAAGATTGAATATTTAAGGGACCAGACCTGTAGATTCCTAATGGGGAAACACATAGGGTTTTCACTAGTGAAATCGATTAGAATTATCAATATGAACATTTTCTTTTCTACAATGCATCCAGCATTTTTAAAAGTCACAACTTTTAAGAACATGCAACTGCCATAAGAATATGCTGCGATGTTAAATGGTCGAAAAAGGGTAAAACGAGTGAGTCAAGTAGACAAGTTTTAAAAATGTACCAAAAGTATGTCCCAAAACCCAAGTGTTATTCTTTGTTTAAATTTGTATTACAACTTTATAATACCCGGTCGGGTTCTTCGCTAATATCTCCATGAAATATATTTTTGACATACATCATTTATTTGCAGTTAATTTTTAAGGTTAATTTTTACTAAGTGCACAAAGCCGCCAACATACCATGAAATATAATCAATATATGATGTTTTAAAACATTTTCCATAAGCCAAATCTCAAATAAGCATGTCAGTCTCTAACAAATTCCATTATATTGAGAATAGATAATGTGTTGTAAACAGATCAATATCAGTTTACTCATTCATAAACCTATTGACAATCTTTGCTTGATCAATGTTCTAATGTAAAAAGTCGTCTCCATCTTTTGATGGTGGTGGTCGAAAAGTGGCTGCATCATGTATATTACTGTAATCAGACAGATCTGTACTATGATTGGGCACAACACATGCGTGATCGTAAGTGTCGTCATCATGTTCTGTTTGTTCGCGCAAATGATTGTAGACATCTTCGGTCCTTTCATCTTCTTGTTTGCTAGACAGATTGTATCCTTGTGTTTGTTTAGCAGAAGAGTATGAGGATAATGTTGCAACATTTTGCTGAAACATTGAAATAGATAAGTAAGTTACAATGTACATCTACATTTCACTGCATTCTGAAATGGAAAGCAAATATCCAAAGAAAGGTTAGCATTTATGGATTTTAGCATGATTTTAGCGATAATGCGATAACGGATTGATGTAAAATATTAAAAATATATGAAAAAATTAATAAGTCATCGCTCTTCTATATTTAAGTTAATTTCCATCGCATTTATAGGTTGAAACACTGGGGAAATGTTTGTTAAATATGGTTGGTCCAGTGTATAAAGCATATCATTAATAATTACAAATTGTATCCGTGTGTTACTTAAGCAGAAGAGTTTGGGAATATTGTTGCAACCTTTTGCTGAAATATAAAGACATATAGGTAAGGTACATCTACGTTTCGCTGTATTCTGAAACGGAAAGCAAATATCCATAGGACGGTTAGCATTCATTGATTTTAGCATGATTTGACTTTAGTGATAATGCAATAACGGATTGATGTAAAATATTAAGTAAAGATTAAAAAATGATAAATAAGTTATCTCTGTTTTATATTTATGTTCATTTCCATCGCATTTATAGGTTTAAGCACTGGATGTTTGTAAAATATGGTTGGTTCAGTGTATAAAGCATATGTTAAATATAGTCAAAAATCATTGTATAATTACATCATTATAAATAATTACTGTAAAGAGTTATTCTAAAAATTTTGATGAGCATGTAATCGTTCTAATAATACTTAAATTTCAACATCAACTATCCTTTACTGTCTTCTTTTTGATTATACGTGTGCATGTTTTGCTAGTTCCATGTATAAAACTGATGTGATTCATGGCGCTTAAGAAATAAAGTCTTACATTGTCACAGAATTTTAAAATGAAACACTCCAAGGGCGTTGATTCAAGGAATAAAAAATCATTCATTGAATATTATGAGGAAACAATTTTGGTCGGGGCGTGCACGTGGTTTAATTCAATAAAGTCCAAAGGACTTTATGATAGATTTGATCACGCTCCGACAGAAATTATCACCTTGTAATATTCAACGAATTATTGCTTATTACTTATATTTATATTATTTCCAATAAGTACACTTTAAACAGCATTTTTAAACCACTATTTTTTCATGTTATGGATTACTATGGGGCGCAGCTAATACCGTTTGTCGGTAATGCTTTAAGGCATGCCCATTTTGTGTCGCTGGCTTTTCATAAAAGTATTGAGCTATTGGCTTTAAAATTGATTCTTAAGGTTATCACAGACAAAGACAGTTGAAAATGTAAATATTTGATAATAAATTTAAACTTGTTTTACTTTTCTTTGCCATTTTTCTGTCAGGAAGTAAATGCTTCAGATATCTTATCATTCTCTTAACTCTGCAAGCTAACTGTAGTTTTCACATAGAGTTTATGTAACGCGTGTATTTTGTGTTTAATTTGGTTTTGGGTTTTTTATATGCATTGATGTGTGAATATGTTTTCTATCGCCGCTATTTTATTTTGGCATATGGATATTTTTATAGTATATTATAAAAGCATTTATATGATATATTTTATGGTGTAAAAGTAAGTTTTTGTTTTTAATTACTTATTCATAGACTGTTTAAAATTTACTTTACCTTTTTGTCGTTTCTATTAGAAATTTGAGCACCACTGCCATCAAATCCTGCACAACCGTACGCTCTGTTGTCGGAAAACATAACTCTGATGTCCTCTCTATAAAAAAACCCCCAAAAATGATCTTGATTCGTTAAAAAAAATATTGCTTTTCATTTCATATATACTTATTAAATCATAGTTGGTAAAATAAATATTACATCTAAAGAGAGCTGGTTTGTTGTGATTATATTAATATTTTTAGAACGGAAATCTCTGTATATTTACATTAGAAGTATGCATATTTTACAGCCAAAATATTAAGATTTTTTTCTTTACTTAATAAAAGTCAATGGTTTATTAAATCATATCAAAAATTTAAAGTGCATCTGATGATTAATGTGTGGACCATTCCATCTCAATATCAAACAAACTGACCTCTTTGTGATTCGAAATTTTAATCTTTTGTACATCAGGTTCGTTACAACAGCTGTTACAAACACACCAAGAATAAATCCCCCAAACAATGTCCCAAGTGTAACTCCAATGTTAACGTCTCCGGTAATATAAGTAAACATATAAGTGTGCATTGTTTAAACAATAGTAAAAAATGTTAAAATGATTTAAATAGATAACTGACAATATATTGAAGAGACATAGATATCGATAATTTTCATCGGTTTTTTAAAACTTATTATTTGAATAACATAAGTGAATATACATATATATTTTTATCGTTAGTCAGTTACCATGCTGCTGACTATCTGACCTTCCAAGACTGTGTGGTTGATCTAAAGAGAATAAATTAATAATGATAATAATATTCTAAAAAAAACATATACACTAAGTCATACAATGTTAAACATCCTAGTCAGACAACAATTTAGATTCACTTATCAATTCAATGATATAATTATTCACATTATCTATTCAGCAGCTTAAGTTATATAATTATGCAAAAACATTCGTTATACAGCATCTAATCAAAGTGTTAATAAGTATATCAGTTAAGATATATACATTCTACTATATTCTGTCCTGAGATATCCTCGATTCACTATTTGCTTAATTACTCGATATTTGTAAATATCTCAGTGTTCAAACGATGTTCAATCAAAAGTATGACATTTTTTCAGGATTTCACCTTTGAAACGCCCCCTTTAGCTTATCAGGATTTAAGATAAGGCTTTTAAATATGATATCTACTGGGGTTTTGTATTGCAATAGACGCAGATTATGACATTAAAAAGCGTGCGAGGCAATCCGAATGACCTCCGAATGGAAAGAAAGATGTCAACATTCCCATATAAAAAAATCCCTGTAAGAAATCATTTTTTGTTCCTGTGAATTTTCCAAGTAAAACTGATAATGTGTGAAGAAAATTATTCTGAATATTTCCTGTTTATCTATTGAAATTGCACTTCTTTCCCAGGTATGTGTAGTTTTATTGAAAATCGTACAAATATTCTGCATAAATATTTTGTTACCGATTCTTAGATAGAAATCCTGAACTTTAAATGGAAAAGTCTTCGTTATATCTACCCTTTAGTATTTTCCATCAAATTACCGGTATAGATAAATATATACTTTAAAAGCAAAAGGAAAAATATTTCAACATAACTTTTGTTAAAATATTATTAAGATATGAATAATACTTCCCTATTCTGTAAAAGGAAACGCTAATCTTTAAAACAAACAAAATTGTTCTTTTCTATATACTGTAGAAGCACATAATTTCGTTGGGTCAAAAAAAAAATAATTTTGTCACATCGTAATTTCTTTGTATTCATGAATACCGTAGGTTAAAAGTTCGACAATAATTTAATTACGTTGATTTATACTGCCAACGAAAATAACGAAATTAAATCCTCAATGAATATTTCGACTTCTACAGTATTTCTACAAATACTGAGAGAGAGTTAGACTTGCGCTTACAATACAGTTGTAATGTCAAACACGTGCACACACATATTCTTTAAAACATTTTGCATAACATTACTTTTTTCACACTCCAATTCAGTAATAGTCAATCCTTTTGTACATGTACATCTTCCATTTTCGCATACTCCAGAATTAATACTTCCGGTGCATTGTTCGTTGAAGTTACAAAACCCACCGATGGGAACAGTATCTGAAATGATAAATGATGACAAAATAAAAGAAAAGGATATAAATCGGTTAATAAGTAAAAATCATACTGGTGATCATACACTTAAAGAAAAGGAAGATAACGATCCATCATGTACCACACTATTGTTATGAAGAGTTAAAAAATTACGAAGTCCGAGTGAGCTAAATGGACACATTTAGATTTGATAGAAGCCCCCAGACCCTTGTTACAAATATTAAGAAAATTCCACTACTTAACGTATGTGTTTCTAAGTTCGTGTGATAAAAATCAAGGGGGATATAAACCCACAAAATGAGCCCGAACTCCTTTTCAACGTTTTCAAAAATAATTTCTCCTTATTATAGTTGATCAGTGTTCATTATCTATTTAATATTTACTATAGTTCAGTCTAGTTCATGGTAAAGTATCAAGTATAGTTAAGCAGATTTCTCACAAGTGCAGCGTCATATCCCGCTATATGTCGACGAAAGAAGAGACGTAACTGTTGATAATCAAGTTGTGGCAATGTAAGTGTATTTGTGAGTGTTTGCTACGGATATATACGAAAGCCGAGAAGGATCATTCGAGATTCGAGATTCGAAATACGAGATTCGAAATACGAGATTTGAGATTCGAAATTCGAGATTCAATATCTAAATTAACCAATGAAATCATGGATCTGAAACCTGTATCCTCAAACTGTTCTAAATAAAGATCATTCGTACATGCTCTTTCCTACAAATAAATGTCTTAATAGCTCTTATATAGTGGTTATAAAATGGTTAAATTAACATTGATGAATTAACCCCACAGAGTATAAACAATTAAATTAGAAATAACACTGTTGGCTTTCCGAATCTGAGTGGTTTTGTTTGCCCTGTATGTATTTCCCCCCGAACAATTTTAACCCGAAGTGTATTCGCCCCAACTGTGTAAAAATCGGTTCGCGACGAAAGATCTGTTTAATAATAATCTGTAATATGTTTTAGCTATGAAACGAAACTCAATGAAATAATCGACATGTCAAAATATAGGTTATGATAAAGTTTTAAACCATAAAAGATATAATGATTTACAATCTCAAAGACAAAAATCCAGATAAGAATAGTGTATTGTAGGGTATGGCAATGCCATTGTCGATATGAGAGAGAGAGAGAGAGAGAGAGAGAGAGAGAGAGAGAGAGAGAGAGAGAGAGAGAGAGAGAGAGAGACAGACAGACAGACAGACAGACAGACAGACAGACAGACAGACAGACAGACACAGAGAGAGTTTTGTAGTGTCAAATTCAGTTTGATTTAGAATTTGAAATTGATTTGATTTGTTACAAGCATATATAGACAATAATTAAGCCTCTAAAACGAGAAAAGAGAGGAGGTAGCTAGGGTAGGGCAGACCAACTAGTTAGCTTTAATTTTAACGGTGTTAGCGCACCTGTGATTTACATCGACCCTCTCTCTCTCTCTCTCTCTCTCTCTCTCTCTCTCTCTCTCTCTCTCTCTCTCTCTCTCTCTCTCTCTCTCATCACCTAGCATTTCCTTTTCCGTGAGGGGGTTTGGGGTGATTGTGATGTCTTACATTTATTAGCTAGCGAAAATGATAAAAAAAAACCATGAAATTTTCTTTAGATTGTGTGCGGATGATGTACGCCATTAATCTGTTTTCAGTATATACATTTCATGGGGGGGGGGGGGGGGGGGGGGGGGGGGGCTATATAGTCCTAATTAATTTGTCAGTTATTCTGTCCCCACTTTGTTTTCTCTTCGTTTTCCAGGGGTTTTTTTATTTGGCTAAGCAAATTAATATAAAACTTTCTGTGTAGCTCCATAACGATGCACTGTAGATAAATTATGAGTAGTTTTACTTTTGATAAACAGGTACATATCCGTACTTGATTTTTAATTTGACTCTTATAATCGGATTTAATATTCCAATAAGTATAGGGTAGGAAAGAGTGGACGGGACTTTTTGCGCATATCCTACTGTACCATTCATTCAACACAGGTATTAGCACTCATCGAGTTCGACTTGCTTTCCTTTTCTTTCATCCACTGGATTTAAAGCTATTAATTTTTGAAAATATTTTGAATTTATGGCCTGATTATATATAAATTAGAGCTGCGCTGGTGCATATATTTACCCAAATGGACCAAAATATAACCAAATGAATCTAAAAATTTTGACAAAATTAGTTTTAAACGTACGACTCTTTTTCAATTCTAATCGGGTATGTCCTTTAGAAAAATCTTGAACCACACACATTTTAGCAAATAAAACGCCAATTGTTTCATTTTTTTAAAGGGAGGGAGGTGGTGCCGGTAAAGGACATGTATTGCTTGTGGCAGTTGTGATATACTCTCAGTAATACTACATATTGATATAAAATGAAAGTTTCCAATTACACTGTACATAGCTTCTATCACGCATTTTGACCCGTGCGATAGTTTAAAACAATTTTCAAAGCATTGAATGTAATTCAACCGATCATTTTTGAAATTTAATTTTCTGGATCCCCGCCTGATACGTCCGCCTTCTTGTATATTAGAATTACATGTACGTTGACCATATGTACACATTAACTTAATCGGCTATGCTATGGGACGTATTGTATTATGGGATATAATAATTACATATTGACATATGTAATTATTGTCAATTTTGGTGCGGGGGGGGGGGGGGTAGGAAACTACAGAGAAACTTAACTTGGCTGTGAAACATATGCTTTTATTCTTTCTTGTTGATATATCAATGAATGAATTATAACAAAATATATGTACAACAATTAATTTTGAAATATTCATGCACAATCAAATAAAAGGTTTTACTGTTCTCTGCACAAGAAATCGGCAATGTGAACAAATTGGCACCCTATCATCCCTACCTTTAATTGTAGAGAGTAGGTATCCTTCTATATTGAAAACAATTCCAAAAGTAAGACTCATAATAAGTTGTTTACTGAGGAAAAGGGAAAAAAATTGTATTTATTAATAATTCCGTATGATGTGATAATATCTCAATGATTTGTTTATAATCATAGTACTAGTGTATCACTGTATGCATACATAAAAACGATAAGTAATGCTTATATTTATAAGTGAAACAGGACAGATTATTTATATTTAGATTATTTAGATACATGTATTAATCTTCATGCGGGGATCTAGAAAGGAGGGGGTCAGGGGATCTAGACCCCCTCCTCGGGAAAATTGGAGCTTATCAAATTTACATTGTAATTTTTTTTAAAATTGTCCTAGGACCTCCTACAGAAAAAATTAGGTACGCTTATGAAGTTCTCTACCATAACTGCATTTTTACACAAAAGGGGTGAATAAACCCGGGTTTTAAACTTTTACTGGTGGTGAAATACCTTAGGGTTCAAACGCATCAGGTGGAAATGCACCAGGGCAAACAAAATCACAAAATCCGCGAAGCACACTGCATTATTACTAGTCTACTTAGATATTCTGTGTAAAAGTAAATACAAACTAGAGCAGAGCTCGTGGCAAAGCAACGAGTAGGTCTTCCGTTGTTGCTGCGGGTTGAAAATATATGTGATATGGTGTCAAACGATTATAATCAATTAACTTTCAGTTCTGCTTTTGTTATAAAAACGTGTTTTAATTGAAAGCCTGTATATAAAACGTGTTTTAAAAAAGAAAGGAAGAAACTGTTTTAGAAAAAACTATTTGTCGAACACAGTTTGTGTAATCGTTTCAAAAATTCTTTAAAATAAGAGATGTTTAATGGCGAGTTAAATTTTCAAAGGGTAGCAAGCATTGTTATAATATATATGATACGAGTAGACTTGGACATTCAAAATAATATATAATCAGCGAGAAAAAAAAGATCAGCGGGAGAATTTATGCAAAAGCGACCATCTAAATTTTACACGTGCTGTTTCATAGAGACACCGCTATGTAACGTGAATTAAATAACCTTATTAACAGAAATAAATATTACTTCTCTCGACGATGTAATAATGTGCAAAATCCTTATTTTTATGTCAGTGGGTTGACTAATTTAATTGAAAAAAACTTCAATTGCGCTTGCGTAAATTGGAATTCTGGGAAGGAATTAGACAGCCCGTGTTAGATAAATTCGAAGAAGTTATGAAACTGGTCAGTTTCTAGATCAAACTGTGCATTGATGTATTAATAGACTATTATGAGTATCGTCAGTAGCCACGGTCCGGAATCCGTATGTGCAGTCATACACTGTATGTACATCGATACACCTTTACCTCCTCACCTACAGCCATACAAATGAGGGTGCAACCATCATATACACATGCATAGTATTATAGTTCTGGAAACTATTTATCTTGTATTCTAATATATTGGGTATTCATTGTTCACCTAAAATAAGCATTCCACTGGCTGTAGCTAACCTTGTAAGTAAATGAAGTTGCATTACAACCTCATAGTACACAACTTCAATTAAAAGGGGTTTTTTTTATCAATTTTCATACAATTAGCAATAAATAAAATCCCCAATAACGCACTTAAGTGTAAGCACATATATTTTTGGGAGGCAGATATGTCGCTATATTATAGTCTGCAGGTCAAGTGAACTATCATGGTCTTTTAAAGAAATAAGAAGTCTGTCGACATTTGCAGTACTTTGATGATTTCTATGGCGATCGACTGCATTGCATAATGTAGTCGTATTTCCCAAGAACAAAATTTCCTTTGACTTCCAACTTTTAATTATAATATATTATGAATTATTCTGTTCATAACTATCGAAGTTTAGCGTGTTCAACAGGTTAATTTATTAGCCACATTGATGATTCTCAGGTTACGATTTCACATCTTCAATGTGAAGATGATTGACTTCAAATAAAAGTCTAATTGTTCATAAAAGCACCCTTCCAACTGTTACTCAATTACATATGTTCTGAGTTGTGTGCACTAAAGCGACAGAAGATTGTCGGTCGCACGTGGCGTTTGAGTTAACACAGACTGACCGAATAAACAAACGGGAGGGAAAGTAAAAACACGTTGAATAGAAAATGTTACACATAAGAAGAAGTCACCAAAAATGATTTTCGACAGATCTGGATATCTTTTCGCCAATTTAAAAAAAATCCAGCGCGAGTACTTATCAGCGGGGCGGGAGGAGGGGGGGGGGGGACGCAGCAATGAGTTCGCTTCCACACTGAAACGAACAACCATGTATAAGAAAAACTACAGAGTGATTATTATGTGACCGATAGAATCTAATCTTAAGTTGTTTAAAACTCATGTGAATATTCTTTAAAATAATCAAATGCCTCAATTCAGGAAAATTGAGGACATTCTTTTATCGTGCTAGCACCTACCGCAAACATGTAACATAGAACTTTGATATAATTTGATTTTTAAACTACTTTGTACGCTATCGTATAATTAAATCAATGCTTAATCAACTGTTCAAGTAAAATAAATTTATCTTTTCATCTTAAACCTATATAACAGTTGAAAACATAATAAAATATAGTTCTGTCCGTGCAAAATATGAAACATGAACGCGTGATAAGGTACATGTAGAAGAACACGAGCCGACCCCGGATCACTTGTTCACTAGCGCTGGATCTCCTCGGTCATGTGCGAGGGATAATCATCATTAAATATTTGTGGGGGGGGGATTTAAAATTTTTTAGATATACAAACCAACCATTAATTTATGTCTGACGATGTTTCCGATTTGGAGTTATATCGTTCATTAATATTCATTTACAGTCAAATGTTTAATTAAATAAATACAAGATGGACAAACTTTTATAAAATAAAATTAAAACTGTTCTTGTATTTACGGCTATATAAACTCAAACACGTTCATATTCATCTAAGTGTGCGTCGCGGTGTGCGAATCTTGTGTATTAGATAACCGCTTACCGCTAGGTAGTGCAGCCGTGGCTGATCTCCTCGGCCGTGGACGAAGGATAGATTACGTTAAGGTACAACGCACAGACACGCACAGCTAAGAACCCAGGAAGATTTGAAAAGTTTGCAGTATAATGACCATATTCTATCAAATAGAAGTTCTTTATTTTTAACTTAAAACCCACAATTGATCTATGTCTGATATTGCTTTAGATTGAGAATGACATTGTTTTTATTAATTAACTGAACAATTTCTTAATTGATACCCAATCGATTAGTCCATAAACTTTTATGTGTAATCAAAACTAAAACAATTCTTGAGTTCGCGGCTAAATAAACTCACATATGAGAGACACAACTCTCGTGTATTAGATAACCGCTGACCGCTAGGTAGCCCAGCCGCGACCATGGTGACCGATTTTCTCGGGCGAGGGAGAGTTTCGTTAACTTTGCCAAATTGCCGCGAGTACTGGTCAACGCGTATTACTATTTACCCTCATATTATGCAATACCCGAACACAAAAACAATTTTATGAGCTCAATAAAGTCACAAACCAAATTTTTGCAGCGACGCTCATATCGAAAAATTTACCGTTTTAGAGTTATTAAGCAAAGACTTTTAAGGGATCTAGTCCCCTCATTTTAGGGGCTAGCCCCTATTTTATGGTATTAAATGAAAGCTCGAAATATTCTGCACAACTTTTGTTCTATATGTGTCTAGAAAAAATTTACAACTAAAAAGTTATTGAGCAAAGATATCAGCAAAATTTTACATTTTTTGAAACACAAATTTCGATGTAAGTTTTTAAGAAGTATACGTGGGTTAATCAAACATGTAAAACTAGGAGGACAACGTTCAAAGTGTCTACATTAAAGATTTATAAATTAAAAGTACTTGCTACGGATCAACTCAGAGCCTTTGCAGGTACACGAGACCCACTAAAAAAATATTCAAAGGGGAATAACTCAAAACCGGAAGTAGCGTTTTCATTTTTGTTTGTGCTATAGTAAGCTATTGTCATTTCTAATAAACCCTGAAAATTTGAATAAAATCTAATGACAAACAAGCGAGATATTACAGTTTAAAGAAACGTCTAGAAGAAAAAGAAGAAGAACTAGAGCAAAGCTCGTTGCAAAGCAACGAGTGGGTCTTCCGTTAATGTCGGAAGAAAAGCTAGAATTTTCCTGTAAGAAGCAGAGCTCTTAAACCAATAACAAGAGTAACTTAAATAAAAAGATGAAAAAAATCGAATTATTCCTGGTACGACTTAACAAACCCGAATGATTTTAAGTACGATTTAACAAAAACCTTTTTGATTTCAAGAACGACTTAACAAAAAAGATCCGATAGTGTTTGAGTACGACTTAACAATTATTTTTGGTACGAGTTAATTTTTCTATAAACATTACGCTATTTTTTAAACAAAGGACGCGGAATTAAAATTTCCGGAAAAATCAATTTTTAAACCCCGATATCTCTGTAATGCATCGTCTGATTTTAAAACGGATTTCAGTTTTAAATTAAGCTTAATAAAAGCTGCTTTGTTGCTTTATAATAAATATCAAATTATTGGTCAGAAAAGAGTTATCATAAAAAGACATAGTAGCCCTTGTACCCCCTAATTTGTGGAGCCAGCCCCTTTTTCTTGATATCAAATAAAAGGTCTCGCTAATATAAACATATTTTGTTCTACAAGTGTTCATGAATTGTAAACCGTTCTCGAGATATATGTACAAATGTGTTTTAGGGGCCCACACTTTAACCCCTTACCGGGGCCACTAACAACAAAATTTTTGGTTTAATATTGTTCAGAACATTATTTTGAACAACTTTTGTTCTACGCTGCTTTTTAAAATATTTCTCCTTTTTCAGATATTAATGATCATAGTTTTGAGTTCTGGCCCCTTGAAACCCCTAATTACGTAATATATGACTTAGGTATGGTACTGTATAGTTGAACAGCTGTACAATGAACATTTTTGCTTCTATATTTAATAAAAAGATATTGTTCAGTAAAGAGTTATTGTAAGAAGACATTAGAGCCCTCTTGACCCCTAATTTGAGGAGCCAGTCCCTTTTTCCTGACATCAAATGAAAGGTCTTGTAAATATAAACATATTTTGTTCAACAAGTGTTCACAAAATGTTTACCTTCTTGAGATATATGTACAAATGTGTTTTAGGGGCCGACCCTTTAACTCCTAAATGGGGTCATAAACAAAAACATTTAAGGTAGCATATTGTACAAAACATTATTTTGAACAACTTTTGTTCTACATTGCTTTTCAAAATATTTCTCCTTTTTCAGATATTTATGATCAAAGTTTTGAACTTCTGGTCCCTTGAAACCCCTAATTACGTAATATATGACTTAAGTATAGTACTGTATAGATAAACAGCTGTACAATGAACATTTTTGCTTCTATAATTAATAACAAATTATTGTTGAGTAAAGAGTTATTATAAGAAGACTTGAGAGCCCTCTTGGCCCCTAATTTGAGGGGCCAGCCCCTTTTTCTTGGTATCAAATAAAAGCCCGTGCAAATTGAAACAGCTTTTGCATAATAAGTTTTAACAAAATATTTATACGTCAAAAGATATTACGGAAAAAGTGCGAAAACTTTGTGAAAAAATTTGGTGCTAATTTTCAGGTTCAGGCGAGCTTTTAGGCCTTGCGCATTTTTCGCAATTGGAAGCATGGAGGGAAATCTACAGACATTCATCTACAATCCCTGCAAATTTCAAGCTTTTATCATGATTAGTTTCAGAGGAGATGCGTGGACAAAATGACCTTTAAAAATTTACAAAATCGTCCATATCTGAAACCGGAAGTGACGTAATCATTTGAAATTTCAATAATCAGTAGCGAAATTGATGCTTTATAACTCCTAAAAATTTAGTGTAAATCGGTTGAATAGTTTCTGAGAAATACCGCTCCAAAAAAGTCAGAAAAAGAAAAAAAAGTATAACTAGAGCAAAGCTCGTTGCAAAGCAACGAGTGGGTCTTCCGTTAATGTCAAGAGAAAAGCTAGAAGTACCTGTAAGAAGCAGAGTTCTTAAGCCAAGAACAAGAGTAACTAAAACAATTTAGTATAAAATCGAATAACTCTTGGTACGACTTAACAAAAAATTTTTTGTTTTCGATTTCAAGAATGTCTTAACAAAATAAACCCGAATGTGTTCATGTACGACTTGACACGATTAGTTTTGGTACGAATTAATTTTTCATTTAACTTCACGCTTTTTTTTAAACCACGAACGCGGAATCAAAATTTCCGGAAAAATCAAATTTTAAACCCGAACTTCTCTGTAGTGCATGGTCCGATTTGAAAACGAATTTCAGTGTTAGATTAAGCTTACAAAGTTCTTCGTTTTTGCTAAATGAAAAATATCAAATTATCGCTTAGAAAAAAAGTTATCATAAAAAGACTTACTAGCCCTTTTAGCCCCTAATTTTAGGGGCCAGCCCTTTTTTCTTTATATCAAATAAAGGTCTCGCAAATGTAAACATATTTTGTTCACATGTATTCACGAATTGTTAAACGTTTTCGAAATATCTGAACAGCTGTGTTTTAGGGGCCGACCCTTTAACTCCTTATCGGGGCGACCAACAAAAATTTTTTAGTTGCCATATTGTTAAGAACATTATTCTTAACATTTTGTGTTCTACATTGCTTTTCAAAATATTTCTCCTTTTTCAGATATTAATAATCAAAGTTTTGAACTTCTGGCCCCTTGAAACCCCTAATTACGTAATATATGACTTTGATATGGTACTGTAAAGATAAACATCTGTACAGTGAACATTTTTGCTTCTATAATTAATAACAAATTTTTGTTCAGTAAAGAGTTATTGTAAGACGATTTTAGAGCCCTCTTGGCCCCTAATTTGAGGGACCAGCCCCTTTTTCTTGATATCAAATTAAAGGTCTTGCAAATATAAACATATTTTGTTCACCAAGTGTTCACAAAGTGTTAACCGTTCTCGAGATATCTGTACAAATGTGTTTAAGGGGCCGACCTTTAAACTCCTTAATGGGGCCATCAACAAAAAAATTTAAGGTGGCATATTGTACAGAACATTATTTTGAGCAACTTTTGTTCTACATTGTTTTTCAAAATGTTTCTCCGTTTTCCGATATAAATGATCAAAGTTTTGAACTTCTGGCCCCTTGAAACCCCTAATTACGAAATATATGACTTAGCTATGGTACTGTATAGATAAACGGTTGTACAATGAACATTTTTGCTTCTATGATTAATAACAAATTATTGTTCAGTAAAAAGTTATTGTAAGAAGACTTTAGAGCCCCCCTGGCCCCTAATTTGAGGGGCCAGCCCCTTTTCCTTGATATCAATTTAAAGGTCTTGCAAAAATAAACATCTTTTGCTTTACATTATTTAACAAAATATGTATACATCAAAAGATATTTCAGAAAATGTTCAAAAATTTCGTGGAAAAATTTGGTTCTTATTTTCAGGTTCAGGCGAGCTTCGAAGCCTTGCACAATTTTCATAAGTGAAGGCAATGGGGTACATCTACATACATTTATCTACAATCCCTGAAAATTTCAGGCTTCTATCTTGATTAGTTTCGGAGAAGATGCGTGGACAAAATGACCCTTAAAAATTTACAAAATCGTCAGTTTCTGAAACCGGAAGTTACGTCATACGTTCAAATTTTAATAACCTCGAGTATTTACAATACCAAACAAGTTCTGAAAATTTCGTGATAATCGGTTGAATAGTTTTTGAGATATAAGCCTCAAGAAAAGTCAGAGGAAGAATAATAATAATGAAAAAGAATCCGAAGAAAAACAATAGGGTCTTCCGTTGGAAACGGAAGACCCTAATAACTAGAGACGAGCTCGTTGCAAGCAACGATTAGGTTTTCCGTCGTAGCTGCGTCATACTTGTGACGAATTACAAAAAATTGATAGATGATCATAGAACAATATTAGATGTGTAAACACTGAGAAACAAAGTATTATATTTCTGTGACCGCGTAGATTTTACAGTGATAGAGAATTCGTCTGGATCTGCATCGGTCGTGTGCAGTACGAACCGGGTGGGGGAATGATGGCGTAAAGTGTATATGGTAAAAGGTTGGGGCGCGCTGTGGGCCGTAAGCTAAAACGAAGGGTAGGTTTGCCGTATTCCCGAAGGTCCACCAGTATACAGTTCCAGAGAAATAAACAGGCAATTGATCCAGGATTACACATTATTGGACGAGACTCAACGATGGCAACATTATAACAATTTAACAGACAGACATGTTACAAACAAGTCGGATATAGCCAGAAGTGGCCTCCGGACTCAAGACTCACGGAGAGTCGGACGTGGCCGGGGCTGGCCGCCGTATTCCAGACTGCGCATTGACAATTGTACATAACTATTTATAAGAATCTTAACAATGAGTATAAATTGCAATTGACAGGTAATGATAAAAGTAAGCTGAGTGAAAGGTTCACAGATATAAAATAATTAAATAAACTCAATGAGTCTTTGATGTCCAAGAAATGAAAATCTGATAATTGCACAATGTTGTTTTAAGAGATTAACAGTCCTTGACACATGACACTCTGTCTATAAAGTCTGAAAAGTGTCAATCACTAAATAAAAAAAGTAACTATGTAAGAAATAAACTGTGAGAAAAAATTACGAAACAGATGTTGAATTTTACAAGTAAAGTAAAAAAAAAAAATAATTGAACAGTGCATTTTGCACGATGATACTACATGTTTATAAGCAAATACAGATCTTAACACGTTGTCTCTAGTTTAATTCACCGCAGTTTGTTCACAGAGTGGGACTGTGGTTATGTCCGGTACGAAGGTAAAAAGACCATTGGCAAACGTTTTACACGCATTTTTATCGAACGCAAGCGCCAATGAATCTCTTAGTATATATGCGGAGATCCTGGAAGTTTGACAAGAGGTTTTGAAGAATAATTTTGTATTTCGAGGAGGGGGAACATGCGCGGATCAGTAAATTTTTCCGGGGTGGGGGTTGAAAAGTCAGACGGTTATTTGAGTTTGCCAAAGGATGTCCGAGGCATATTTGGTAAGTTTATAATGTACACGTAATTGAAAGAAATTTCGCTGGGGGGGGGGGGGGGGTCTGGAACCCTTCCCCTTCTAGATCCGCGCACGGAGAAGACCGATGCCGGTAATTTTACTGTAATTTTAACCATTTTTATTTAATTATTCATGTTCATAATTATCAGGAAACCAATGTTACCTTTCAAAGCAGTTAAAACTTAAAACTTAAGATACGAACCATTTAGTCTCGGTGAGTATTGCGTCCGCGTACGAAAATAATGGCAATTTTCAAGAAATTCGGATGGACGATCTGTGTCCTAGGTCGTCCATCCGATTCTTTTTCTGACTAAAAGCTACAGACCTGCAGTTAGAGATTGTCAAACTCTTATTGATTATGTCAATCTGTTTGTCTCAAAGAATCATTATTTAAATCAATAAAGTTTTACCTTAGAAAAAAAGAAAGAAATCGGGCACAATTTTCAATGTTAGCATTTTACAATTTTATGGTCTAATAAAATTTCAAGAAACAACTCTTCATTGCTTTATCCGAAATATTGCATGAAAAAAATTTACATCGCATTTTTTAAATTACAAAAGGATATTCAAAATGAACTTGGATTAACCGCTAACAAACAGGCATAAAGAGAGACTGAGAACCAATTTCTTCTCTTCTTTTTTTACATCAAAAGAAATTCAAAAATAAATCAAAATATATTTTTTCTTTGTATGCGTTAATGAAAATGTAGATCAGCAAGGGGTTCTTTTTCGTGCAAGCACCTACTTAACAGATTGTTATACGGGTCTACAACGATGACAAATATCGAAAAGGCAATATTGTGAGTGAAGGATGAATGTGTAGTTTGTTTTTTAAGTTTATTTTTAATACATGTAATTATATTTATCTGGATCGGTTATGTATGTTAGTTTTTTGTTCATTAAAGAGGGGAGTAATTTCCAAGCACGTAGCATCGTTTTTGAAAGTGGGGAGGGGGGGGGGGGCAAACTCATCCAACAAATCTTGACAAGCAAAAAAAATCCCAAAAAAATCGAATTTTCCAAAATTTTCAAAATTTCACTTATAATTTCAAGATTTTCATACCATTTTTAGACGGAGGCTCTATGAGCCTCCTCTATTGCTACCGGTCAGCTCACATGTGACGTCGATAGTGGATTTGACGGACACCACCTAGCGGCAAAAATTGCAATATTCGTTTGGGATTCATATTTCAACATTGTTATTGAAATAAATATCTTATTTGCAATTACAATAAATAGAACTATACATATTGCGATCAATAAACATAATTTCTCTCGAAAATTTTAGTCCATATATCAAATTCCAAGTAAGTATGAATATGCATGAGTTTAAGAATAGCAATGGTGTGTAATCGTTTAGTGGCTATTTATACTTTTTATACAGCTTCCTGTCCGTGAAGTCAAATAATGAGGATTCCTCAAGAACCATCTTGTGCTGACCAAAATATTGAATAATTATGAAATTCAATGGATAAACACGGCGTGGTTCTTAGTCTGTATCGTATATTACTTGCGCATTATCAATTAATCTCCCGCTGAGATGTATAGCTACACTCCCGCCCCCGGCATCGATCCAATAAAATTGGTTGAACCACTGCTATGTGAACTTGAGTATTCCCCCAATTAAATACAGACAACCATGATCGTAGCATGGCACATTTAGTTTAGTTTTACTGGGCATGCATGCTAAACCAACTATAAGGATAGTGAAACAAATAAATTAAACATCCAGATTACACCCTTTAACGCACCCCCCCCCCCCACACACACACACATACACACATTCAGTGTGTGCATAGGTAGAGTACCCAGGCCACGTGCTGTGAAGCTTGATTAATCCTGCAATGTCTGGCCAGCACTGTCGATTTCAAAGTAAGTTGGGAAGTCAGTGTGTTTTTGCAAGCTGATAAGAGAATTTCGCGTGAAAAAGTGTAAAAACATTTGACAGAATGTACATATTTTCTTTTAAAAGTGAAGTACGGGGTATTACAAGAACTACCGCGGTATATTATTTAAAATTTAGCTTGAAAGTGATATTACAGCGAATTCTCTTCATCTTGGATATTTCCCTTTTTAAACATAGTTAGATAAAAGAAAAGAAGTCGTGCATATACTGAAAGATTGAATCTTTTTACAGCAAAAAAGCTCGCGATTGCGTGTTAAATATTTTTCCGAAATTCTAAATTTATATCTCTAAAATTTGTTTACACCACAAGTAAAATCTGCATAAATTCGTAATATTTTCATCCCTTGCAGAAAGTCACGATGAAATGTTTACAGTTGATGCGCTAAGCTGTTGATCAAAAGGCTGAGCTAGCAATATTTACTTTTTGGACCGCCTGAAATGATTAAATCAACGGTAATTTTGAGAAAAATTGAGCAAAATGAGCTGTAGCATCTCTTATATATAAATATTTTATCTCCATAACTTCTTGAAACGCTTAGAAATATATTTGATCACTATCTACAATCGAATCGTACATTCTGCAAAAGAAAAAGAACAAAAACTATATATGCGAGATTGAGATCATGCATGTATTACCTACATGTAACATTAGGGGTTTTAAAGCATGAGCGATTTTTTTCATATGAAAAAAGTTCACTGTTCAAAAGTTTTTATTGATTATATATCATTCATTTTAGTATATTTTGTGAATCATTAGGTATAGTACTAACTAACAAAATATTTTTTGGTTGTAATTTGTTTTTGCATATTCCATAAAAGAGCATGAATATGTTAGCAAAGTAGTTTCTGTCCTGTAGTATTTAGTATTGCAAACTCTTAATTGATACTCTTAACCTTCTATACCTTAAAATTTGAAGAAGAAAAAAACCATTGTTATTTTTGGGAGTCGATTTTTATCAACTCTCCTATGCAGTTACTCTGGCAAACCGGAAGTGAAACTGTGTTTGGACCTAACCACAGATCATCGCCGCTGACAAGACCTTGTTCTCGAAAATAATACATAAATTCGATGTAATGCATTCTGAAGCATTAAATATTATAAAGTTAAATATTGCTTGGATCCATTAATTTTCCAGAAATATTTACATTACTGATACATAGTTTGATGGAATTTATTCTATCTTAAAATATTACGCAATATGATTCATATGATGTTTTCCTAGAATTCTTAAAATTGTCGGAAAAGCCCGAAAATTCATATTATGAAAATATGCGTTATTCGATTACGGATAAGAAACTACTTGGCATGCGAAATTACATATCGTTGATTTTAAGATAAATATCAATCGATGAAATCAACCCCGTCGGTACTTTTATACTTGGAATTATTAGATTAATCTCCTCCGCAGTGATGCCTCCGTCTCTCAGTACTTTCAGTACTTTGATTTTAACATGCTACCAAAATGGGGGGGGGGGGGGGGGGCAACTCCATGATAATTCAATTTTTTTATGTAAATTTTATAAAAATAGTTGCTTCGAGAAAAAGTGGGGAGAGGACATCTTTATGTCATATAACATGTGAAACTGATTTCATTCCACCCACAAGCTTGAAATAATTTTAATGAAAACAATATAAATAGCCGTCATAAATCCCATTTCAAACGACATATTACCACTTGATTCTGCGTGTCTTTTTAATGAATTTATAAACAGTGGCAAATTCTAAAATGTATTTTTAAAGGTAATGTTAGCTGCAAGTCTGTAGACCTTGTATGAAAAATTTCGGATGGTAGTCAATTTTTCCTGGATACAGACCGAGCGGTACATATATGCAGCTAAGGTAACTAAGAATGATTACAATAAAATACTTTGTTGAGTAATGCAAGCTTTTAAGAAAGCAATACTTATATTTGTTTAAAATATAACACCCAAATACTTCGTCTTACATTCGCTATTTGTAGAACAAGCAGAACCAGTATCAGTCTGACTGGCCTCACCATATACATTGTTGGAATTTCATTGTACACAATTTCTTTTAAAAATTAAACACTTAAAGTGTTCATCTATATGGCTTCACATAACGTACACACGTGATTCAAAATAACCCAGACGGAAAACGGTAAATAATTCAGTCATTGAGTCTACGTTTTATAGAACTTGTAAGAAATCACATTGCGGGTCTGAATGTTTGTTGATATGTCAATCTATCAATATACAGTTTGTTAATTATTTTTGATTGCTAAGGCTACAGCGTATTTGATGAACATTGAACAACATTTTTTCCATGCCACTTTTTTCCATGGAAGATAGCGAATACAAGTATAAAGCATTTATAAAATTTATTTTATTACCTCTTTAGAATTGTGTATGGAATAAATAATTTATAAGTTGCTGCTGAAGGTTGTTTGGTATTTTCGTTTGTAGATGTTTTGCAAGTAAAAAACCTGAAACGCGGGGCAAGTCATAATTGATATCCCTAATAACCGTAATTTAAAATTAGCGGCTTTGGATTCAAATATTATCGTATACGAATATTAAGTTCACTTTTTAAAATCATCTCCACGATCATGATTATATTATATCCATCACAAATCAGTATTTTTTTTTGCTTTAAAAGAATTGTTCTATCGGGAGCAATCCCGCGTTCGTTGATATTGCTTATATTGCCAGCGTACATTTGTCATGTCAGTAATACACATTGTGCTTTTTATGACGGCCGTGTATACGTATGTATTGTAGAAAAGTTGAGTTTAATTACCATGCATTGGAACCATTTTATTAACACATCTCCCAGTATTGAAACAATTCAAAATGTCTCTGTTACAGTAACACAGTGGGGCGTTAAACGTGTACGTCCAGCTCTACAAGCACATGCACTGTCGTCTAGGCGACGGCCTGAATACAGCTAGCGACTCTCCTATCGATCGGTTACCTGAGTCTCGTAATGCATCTACATATAGACAGGGGCACAGTTATGAAACAAACAACAAAAATAAGGTCAAAGAGGTTTATCATTATGAAATGAAAATGTACATATGTATAAAAACATTTGGGAATTTTATGTGGAATTATTTTTGCGCGCTACATGTATCAGTTAGTGCATTACAAGAAGCCCTTTCATAACCTCATAAACCTGCGCACCCCCACAACAAATGGACCGAACTGACAACAATTGTTTCTGCAAATACTGACTATAAATTACGAAAACATGAAATTGAATACTATAGAAGGATTCAAAATTAATTTCTTTACAACTTTGCTTCAATAATGCATTAGAAATGTTTATTCCTTTTTAAGTTATTGACAAGAAACTTTGGACGCCTCTAACTCCCTAATTATGAGGGCCAGCCCCTTTTTCTGTATACCGAATGAAAGGTCTGGGTAAGACCAAGAACTTTTAAAATACATGTTATAACAAATTTTTATCAGGTGGAAAACTAACACGGAAAATACGCGAATTTTTTTGATTTTTTTTCTTACCTTGGTTTCAACATCTATACCACCCCTTTTATTTGCATCTAAATAATCAATAAAATATATCTCGCACAAATTCAATGTATCAGCTTCCAAACCAGCCCATCTTTGAGACTCTGCCAGTTATCGTTAAAGCTAAACCCCCTGGACAAAAGAGGTCTTTAAATTTTACTAAAAGGGGAATAATTCAAAACCGGATAGGGATTTTCCTCAACTAAAATATGCAACGACAACATCACGCGGCATGTTATCAGTCCTGAAAATTTCAAAACAATCGGTGAACAAACGAGCGAGATATTAAGGATCAAAGTTGGCGTCTAGAAGAAAAAAAAAAATAATAAGAAATTTGAAAATTTTTCAGAATAATAGTAAGGTTTTCCGCTGAGAGCGGAAAACCTTAATAAAGAAAAAGAAACCGTAGAATAACAGAAGGGTTTTCCGTTGAAAACGGAAAACCCTAAAAATAATAAAGAAGAATTTCCAACAGAATCAGTACAAGGTCTTCCGTTGGAAACGGAAGACCTTAATAATTATTTAGTTAGGTAGGGAGAAGTGAACATAGCATTTATTTGTATATAAGAGCATGTACGTATGATTTTTATTTAGAACAGTTTGATGTCGCTAGCATACATATTTTCAGATCTTTGATTTGATTGGTTAATTTAGATATTGAATCTCGAATTTCGAATCTCGAATCTCGTATTTCGAATCTCGTATTTCGAATCTCGAATCTCGAATGATCCTTCTCGGCTTTCGTAGATATAAGCAACTAAAACATCGATTTATTTACCAGTTCGGTGTTTATTACTTCAAAATCAGCTGAATAGAGTGGAAATTTAAGTAATTTTAAAGTCAGATATCTTGGATAAGCGGTAATCTATTTTCCATTCTTGTTTACAGCAGGGGTCATTTCTCATCATGTTTAACATAAAGAAAAATAACCCGTGGGTCTTTTTTCTTCACAAAAACCAATTATTCTACAGCAAGGAGTGTCATTATTTTGGGTCGAAAAATGACCCACCGTCATTTTTCTATGGGGGTCATTATTCTTCTTTACCCCTGCCCAAATTTTGAATTTAAGGTTTTTGTGCTGAGGGGAAACTGAGGAAATTCTAGTTAAACATTTCCGAAAACACACATCCTCTGGTTACAGTAAATTGTACATAAACAATTCTAACTGTCCCCTGCCACCTAAAGGTTTGTTCATTTATGGTTGCATTCACTGTTTTGATGGCAGTATGTCTTTTTCAACAAAACTAAATAACTTTTTCGCAACATTTTAACTCAATTATACATTCATCGCATTTACTAAGGGTAAAGTCAGATTATAACGCAAACTCTAAAACATACAACACAAGCTTGATATAATCGTTAGTGAAGCGAAGTTATGATCAAAATCGAAAATATCCCTTTGGTTCCCTGTGGTAGAATTGTGCTGTCTAACTTTTGGTTTCATGTACGAGGGTCAATCAAAAAATACGAAGACTTTTGTAATAGCTATGTTACTTAATGTCATATCATTACTAAATTTGGTAGACATAATTTAACAACAGTTTCAAACAATTTGCAAGAAAAAAAAGCTAATAAATACCTTTATTTCTAAGAATTATTTAGAATCTAATCCTGCAAAAATGAGGTCACGGCGCACGGTCAAAATTTGTGTTATGTCAACAATAAACCATATAATGTTGAAAATAATATCTCTATAAATTGGGCTTAAAATCAAATGATATTGAAACCTTAAATTAAGTTTTGTCTCGGTATTCTATGTTCCAAATAAAGACGGGATATATTATTTTGTCGAACAAATATTAGTTACTAATGACAGATAGTCCTCTTTAGAATTGACTAAAAACATCGACGTCGCCGGACGTCACGGCGCAACGAGAGGTACAAACAAAATGGATTTAACCCAGGAAAAAGCCGACACAAGCTGTGAAAATGCTCAATGGTGCAAAAAAATAAGTCAACAATTATTTGCAAGTTTGTGTTTAACTGTAAAAAATTTTGTGGGAGTCGTGGTAATTGTATTTTGAATATAAAACAGTCCGAAAGAGAGTAGAATATCTGTAAATATTTGTTAAAAAAATAAGTAACGTCAACCGACGTTCAGGATTATCGTTACAGTAAACCAAGAGATAGACTGTTAGAAAATGAAAACTTTGAAGAACTAACTTATGATTCTCGAACAAATGTGTGCAAATAAGATGTTAAGTGGTTCAGTGCAATTTTAAATTGTAAGAAGAGAGGCACAAGAGACTAAGCGTGATATAAAGATGGGGTTTATCAATAAACTGTGTGTGTTTAATATTGACGTCATGTTTTGAACGTACCGTGCGCCGTGGTGACAAAACATGTTGTTTTTAAAAAGGGGTAACAAAAATACCGTTTCATCAAATGGACTAAAACTTCGCACATCAATAACATAAGTGTTGGTGCACAGATTAATCTGATAGTGTTGACTTTAATGAAAAATATATGATGGACAGCCACATTGTCTTCGTATTTTTTGATTGACCCTCGTACTCATACCATTCGATCCTCAGCTGGTCACGTGATACCCGAAGGGTATATAAGCTGAGAAAAACAGTAGAATCAGAGAGTCTGTGTTCGACGGCCGAGACATCAACACATCGAAGCCAGGGAAGAAATTAAGGTTGGTAAGAATAACCTGTCTATGGTGTTACGTGCCTGTAATAGGCTTTCGAGACTATAGGAGTATATTTGGATTAATAAATATACAGATTGGCTTGTTAGTACGCTACAGTCCCGGAACAGCGCGTGCGCTCCTGTCTCCGAGCAGCGCATACGCAATTATAGTAATTTGAAGTGCGTGCGTCACAGAGAGCCGGGGGATATCATATGTACATATTTCAAAATAAAATCTGTGATTGAGGAAATAGATTATTTAATTCACTCTTTGACTTGCTCAGGCAGAGCAGCCGAATCCCACATCGAACTCAGAAACGTTACATTAGCAAATGTTGTGCGAGCAAATTTTGTTTATAAAGTTCACAAACCTCTGAAGCAGCTTTCTCTATTTAATGCAGAATAGCCGTTTAAACATTGACATTTCCCTTGGAAACAAACTGAGAATGGTTGCATACACTGTTCTGTTAGCTCACACGGATCATTTAATGTAAGATTACCTAGATTGAAAGTAAGAAATAAGAAATGATAATCTGTTATTTCTATTCATCTTATGGCCCAATAATTATCATTCACAGTCAGAACAAGAGGCCACATCGCTCACCTGAGCAACAATGGGCGTTCAAAAGATATTGTGCCATATGGCCCCTCGGTAGAATAACAAAAACTAAATATTGTAAAGAATTCGAATTTTACACTTATTTTTGTATACACGTTATCTTTGACATTGTACCTTTATGGAATACTATTTTTACACAGAATAAGAAAATTCTATGCAAGATATAAAGCAAAACATTTGGTAAGGGTACACTGCCAATTCCCTATATTTTCGTTCTGTTCCTCCCCCCACCCCCCATTTATAAAGCGATCAAAATATATAATATGAGAGCATATAGGTATATTTTCTTCCTCAACTACCTACTAGTTATTGTATTTTAAAAAAAATAAAATAGTTACTGTATTTTATTACAAAAATATTATAGATGTAAAGAAAAAATGGAATGCGTTCAATTCCTGAAATTAACAATATTCAAACATTTAATTTGTCTTCTCCATTATAATTAAATGACTGTTGTTCACCTGGCGTAAACTCGTGGGACTTTTATAGCTTTACTCACACTTGATTGATGAATACACAGGAATGAAAAATGTTGTCACGTGACATGTTAAAGAGCTATAAAAATCAATGTTGCATTATGCATGCACATCACTCTATTTTACTAAAGACATCCTATTTTTTTCATCTTTATTAAAAAATAACAAATGGCTACAAACCAGGATAATTTTCCGCTGTAAAAGTCTTTTTTAAGAATAGCGATAATTCCTTTATCCCCATAACAGAAATGTGTCAGAACAATGGAAACTGTTTTAACAGTGTAGTTTTTATTTACTCGTCTATCAAATTGATGTATATTTCACATTCATTGTATAAAGATAAATAGGGGCCCCAGGGAGTAGTTATATAAAGCATATCATCCTTTATTTTTTTGTACAAGTATTTAACATTTAGCGAGACATTTCTAATGATCAACCAAAATTTCAGCGTCAATCGTAGTATTATAAGCAAGATACAGAGCTCACCATTCTGCTAGGTTTGAGTCATATTTTGTTCACATGAGTTTCTTACATTCAGCTTACATGTAAGAGTTTTAACTTGGTTTTCCTATTTAGCATTTAAAATAGAATAAAAATGGCCTCAGCTCTGTGTAAAAACATAAAATTGTGAGCAAATCTCTGTATCTTGCTTATAATTCGAAGCGAAACACTCAAATATAGTTAATAAATAGAAATTGTAAACAATTAAACATAAGAAACATGCACTATAACAAATAAAAAGCACAATATATTTTTCAAAATGAATCATATACATGTATATACCTACATATTTCTGTCAGCGATATTTAACTCTATTTAAAGTGAATTATCTCGAGAAAATGCTGAGCATCTCAACAAGACACATAGCATTAATCTGCCAAAATGCAAAACATCATACCGAATTACCGATAAAATGAATTGTATTTTAGTATCTTTTTAATACACCAGATTTTCCTTAATTTGCGCAGGTAAACAGTTAACTCTCTGATTTACCGAAGTCTCTGTTTGATTTGATACGTAAAAATTACAAAATACAGACGATAGTTCCCAAGTTACAAGGCATAAATAATGAAAACGAAACGAAAACCAAAACAAGCTAACACTACCGTAATATGTGAAAACTGTAAACACATTTAAATATGTAACCTCAATTTACTTCACAAGATCGGCACCAATATATTTTGCATGTTTCAAAGATTCCCCTCGTACGCAAACTGTTGCACAACAAACAAATTTATCATTGTCTGATCGACCCGTTTATCTTGTGAATATCTTTAACCAAAAACATCGTTTTAGAAGTATGGAATACGAGTCTTGGTAAAATGCGTAGGCAAAAACGGGTCGGGGCAAAATAAAAGCCGGGCAGATCGGCAATCGTCAATTCCAAAATACGCATTGTTTTGCAGCAATATTTACAGCGAATACAAATATACTGGTCCGTAACATATCCTTAAAAGTTTAATGAGATTGGCAAATGCCAATTTTTTGTTTTGCCCCGGTCCGGGTTTGCCTACCCATTTTACCAAGACTCAATGAACACCGAACCCGAAGCTATAAACTGATTGAAACACTGCTTTCCTTTATTATTATTTTCGTAATAACTAAGTTTTGAAATAGAATGAGCCCATAATGTTTCCACTTTATATTTTCCCTTCCATAAGGAATATTTAGCTAAAATACATTGAATTTGACTTAGTAGTCCTTGTGAAGAAGATTTTTTTAAAATATGCAACCCCCTTTTTTCTACAGTCTCGAGATTTTCTCAGCTTTGAATAAAGACCAGTCTTTCATTTTTGCAATTCATATTTGCCATCCCGTAAGAATGATTTGTGTCAAATGTGGTTGAAATTGGCCAAGCGATTTTTAAGAAGTTCCAAATGTAAAAAGTTACAGACAGACGGACAGACAGACGGACGGACAGACGGACGACGCACAAAATGTGATCAGAATAGCTCACTTGAGCTTTCAGATCAGGTGAGCTAAAAATTAGATATAGAAATATCTGAATCTTATATTATCTGTATTCAACGATTTTGTTTATTGACATAAACAGTAGTTTTCAACATTTAAATGCAGTTGGATTGTCAAACGCCAGATCTGCCCTAACGTTTTAAATATGCCATTTTGCGCAAAAAACTATTATATGTAAAGAAAAAATATATTTTAGCTTCAAATTCACTTAGCTTCAACACTGTTGTCAAGCCAATATGCGTGCCATTTGGTACGCATATAATAAGATGGCGACGGCCTCTGCAGGTTCGTAAGTTTACACAACTCTTGTTATTTAATCCCGCTACTATCATTTATTTCCCGCTACTATAAAGTAATGATATATGTCCTCAACATACTGACGCTGAGCGGTTCTCGGGATAACGATATTAAAACAATATAATACAAATGAATTCAACGTCTCAAAACCGCACAGTTCAGTGAAAATAAGAAAACACAAACTAGACACGATCTCGTTGCGAGCAACGAGGAGGTCTTCCCTCCGATTTTAGAATTTGAGATATATGTTCTATCTTGATTTTGCTATCTAACAGCTAAACATGATTTAGAATAGAAAAACAGGGTCTACATTCTAGGGGCCAGATACTATTTTGTTACAGGTGTAAGAGCTTTGTTCAACAAGTGTTTAGAAATTCGTCACTGTTATTGAGATATCTTAGAAAAAAAAGTTTTAGGGGCCGTCCCTTATCTCCTTATTGGAGCCGCTGAACCAAATATTGAAGATTGCATGTTGTAAAGTACATCATTTTTAGCATCTTTTCTTCTATACTGCATTTCAAAATATTTTTCTGGATTTTTGGCCTCTAAAACCCCTAATTACGTAACACGTCATAAAATCATTACATTGCTTGGATACATAACTGTAAGATAAACATATTTGCTTCTATAACTGTTCACAAAATATCCCTCAGTAAAGGGCTACAGATGATATACTTTAAAACCCTTTGGTCCCTTAATTTGAGGGCCAGCCCCTTTTTCTTGATATCAAATAAAAGGTCATTTAAATCTCAACATTTTTTGTTCAACAAATGATAAGAAATTCGTTACCGTTCTTGAGATATATGGGAAAGAACGTTTTAAGGGTCGATCCCTTAACTCCTTATAGGGGCCATTTAACGAAATTTTGAAAATTGCATATTATTAAGTACATCATTTTGAGCACATTACTTCTATATTTTTTTTCAAAATATTTTTCCTTACTGAGATATGGGTGATCAAATTTCTGGATTTTTGGCCCCTAAAACCCCTAATTACGTAACACATCATAAAATCATTACATTGCTTGGATACATAACTGTAAGATAAACATATTTGCTTCTATAACTGTTCACAAAATATCCCTCAGTAAAGGGCTACAGATGATAGAATTAAGAACCCTTTGGTCCTTTAATTTGAGGGGCCAGCCCCTTTTTCTTGATATCAAATGAAAGGTCTTGTAAATATAAACTTTTGTTGCATTACATCTGTTAACAAAATATTTTTCAGAAAAGAGATAAATTAAGAAAACCATTAAAAATTACGACGTTTTTTTAGTCTTAATTTTCGGGACCAGGCGAGCTTAAACGCCTTTTGAGCATGACAAAAATGAACACCAAATAGCACATCTACAATCTCTTCTCTACAATCCCTAAAAGTTTGAACTCAATATCTTTTGCCGTTTAGGAGGAGATCCCTGGCCAAGCCGACCCTCTGAAAATCGTTAAAACGTCATTTTCTCAATAACGGGAATGACGTCATCAAAATAAAAAAATGTATATTAAGTTCGGATTATTATCTATTAGATCTGAAAGTTTCACGAAAATCGGCTGAGCCATTTCTGATAAATCGCCTGCACAAATTTTGTAAGAAAAAAAATAATAATACGGAAAAAGAAACCGAACGAAAACAATAAGGTCTTCCGTTGGAAAACGGAAGACTTTAAATATAATAGGAAAGTAGCTGATACCCATATCATCAAAATATGGTACGTATCTCCAAACACATAAACATGCCGTAGGTACGCATATCATCGGGATTTTCATTAACGAAGAAAATATCAATTAATATGCAGTTTTGGATTATTTTATAGGTTGCTACATGTGAAGACTCGCTAGCCTTTCAAACACTTATGTTTTACCCGCTGAAATACGATCTGAATAAATAACAAGAGTTGTGTAAACTTACGAACCTGCAGATGTCGTCGCCTTTTTATGATATGCGCACCAAATGGTACGCATATCGATTTAACACCAGTGAAGAAGGTAAAAAAGCCTAAACATTCTCACGACTTTTCAACCTTCTTTGAAACTCAATCTTTTTAAAAGATTAGAAATAAGATGTATTTTTTTCTTTTCAAAAGTTCAACCAAATTTTGGTCAAATATAAGTAATTGTTTATCTGTTTTTAAGTAATTTAGCAATATATATCTAAAAATCAATTTGTAATAAATACTAATGATAAATCATACTTTTAAATAAATTCAATCTGAAGAAATCATATCCAATGACCAGGGTAAATTTGTACGTTGTGAATGTAAAGAGGTATAGTGCATTTAGAATACGATTCACTTACTGTATAGCGTTTTTGCAAACAGCAGTCATTTTCATTATTATACAATCAGTCAAATACATGTAAATAGCTAAATAGTTCAAATAATAATTCAGAGAAACGCAAATTGCACACTTAA
Source organism: Magallana hongkongensis (assembly GCA_015776775.1). Lineage (NCBI taxonomy): Eukaryota > Metazoa > Mollusca > Bivalvia > Ostreida > Ostreidae > Magallana > Magallana hongkongensis. The sequence goes on along the minus strand of CM027470.1, from coordinate 25,169,385 downwards.
AAGCTTAAAAAGTCTGAGGTATTTTACACAACGTCATTAAATAATGTTTAAATTGAATGTATCTTCAAATCTTCTGTATTTTTTTTTAAAATTACCTTGTATAATTCTGAATGTGAGCACTTCTTCAATTTACCACACTGTCTACATTTACATTTATGTAATTTTGCTGCAAGTTATTACAGTTCAAAGTATCAGCTTACTTTATGCATAGTTGCTTATATTCATTTCTCGATGCACGTTTCCGAAATTGAAAACATATCAGTGGTAACAAACACCTTGCAAAATCAGTACTTAGATATCGAAAATCGCATTGCGATGGGCACCTTACAAATAAAAATTACCTAGCATCATCAGCTTAAAATATTTTACCTTGGTACATGTAGCACGTCTTGTTTATTTGGATGTATCCTGGGCTACATGAACAAATACCATGATCACAAACATTTGCAAATTCTGTTCCATTGCATTGCCAATCAAACTTACATATACCACCAATCTTTACTATTTCTAAAAAAAAGTCATAAAATAAATGTAACACAAATTAGAATGCCATATATTATTCAAAATGCAATTAAAGATATTTAAGTTGATTTTTCTTTTTATACATCTTAATATTGTGTTTTTCTTCATTTTTATTTATATTGTGTAAAATGGTTTATAGGCCAATCGGACCTGGTGCATAGTATACATTATTGTTGATGACATAAGAATATGTTTGCATATTTTACTATATATAACTTTCTACAACAACTACTACATTGTATTTTATATCTTAGCAAACTCAAAAATGTGTTTGTTTTCTGGTTATTTTCAACACCGTTTTTAATACAATAAACCAGTCTATACTCGATACTTCATCATATTGTTATTAGGAAAAAAGCTATCTTACTTTTGAAGCACCGTCTGTCCACCAAAATATATCCAGGCATACAATGACAAATACAGTAATGGTATATACGAACACACTGTGCATCGTCCATGAGGCAGCAGGCATTAAAACCATCCCAAATTATGTATTCTCCTGTAGTATGAATTTTGTTTTTTGATTATTGATATTGGCTTTATTTTTATATTCCTTTTGAATATTATTTCAAACAGTGGCATCATCAGCAAGAACATCAGTTTTATTCCTTTTCGTGCCTTATTATTCATTTTGTATTTCTTAATGACTGACTTACTTGCATTCCACAATGAACAGTTGATAGATAGATATATAGGATGATAGTATCCTGTGCAAGAGGGGAACCTCTTTCTCCAAGTGCCTATATTTAGATCAATTTCTCGTAGAGAGTTAGTGTTATCATGCAAATAATTTATCCAAAAATTGCATTTTTTAGGACAGGTGGTGACTGAAAAAAAAGATGAAAAAAGACTTACATAGTTTTTTTTTAGAGTTTAAACTGGATGATTTTAAAATAAAAACATAATTTTACTGATACAGTGCTTTATGAGTTTTTGCGTTCATTGAAATTAGTTTTTAAACACATTTTATAACTGTTAGATTTTTTATACCACTATGCATTTACTTAAAAACAGCAAAAGCTGTTTTGTTTAGATTTTTGGCATTTAATTTCTTCACATTTTCAAACATTAATCCAATGTTAATTAACAAGGCCATTTTCCCGATAACATTCAAAGATTGTTGAACCGAAAAGGCACACAAATGGGATGCAGCTGAATTGCTGTTTAATGATAGCTGTTAAAACCCCTCCAGCTATAATTTATTATTTCCCTTCCGTAACTTATTACGATATTTCATGCAGGATTGTTTTATACTAGCCAAATGAAAATCTTTTATACATATGTTACGATAATCTGATTTGTGGAAAAGCACAGATTTTTTGCTACTTTGGTTTTCAACACATGTTGCATTTGAGTCCTAAAAAATCATTTTATTATGAAAGTAACCAAATTTGAAGATGTCATTTCAATTTGGTATTGATTTGCAAGCTATGATTAATATTAATAACAAACACTTCCTTTGTGACAGTAAATAATACAATTCCTCTCGTGTAATGATGGAATAATATAAATATTTCACGACAATAATCAGAATAATTATGAACAACCTACCATTTTGTAAAATGTCATCTGCGGCACTTTTATCAAAGAAACATTTGTGCTGATCATCTCTAAATCTTGCAACTGTCTCTAAACACAGGTCTCTAAAGGGAGAAACTCTGATATAAACTGCATTTCAATCGACTCAGAAATGTATGAGTACACGAAGCTAAAAACTATTTTATTAATTCAGTAAGAATGATAAGAAACTCATGGTCAAACTATGTCTTAGTTATAAGATTGAATGGCGATCAAGCCATACTCGATATATATATATATATATATATATATATATATATATATATATATATATATATATATATATATATATATATATCCAACATGTCTTGTCAATAAACAGTGTCTTTTACCATGTTCTTACCTATTTATAGAATTCGAACTGGACAAGTACTCGCGTATTAACAAAGTAAAGGCTATAAAAACAATCAAAAAAATGTAAACATTCATATTTAAACGATTGATCAATAAAACATTATAAGGATAAAATATAAAGAGACATATAGAACAGAAATGCAAAATTGACCCTTTTATTTTCTTATGGCCTATTTCTTAATCATCTTTCTTGTAATAAAATTACAGCTACATCGTTTTAGATTACAAAGTAGGATACATTTCTATTCATGAATCTAGACTATAATTTCCCTGAAAGGTCAAAAGTGGTTAAAATTCAAAGTGATTGTACGAATCAATCAATATCTGACGAGCAAATTCAAAATAAAACGGATAATATTAGTAATAGACATGCAAAGTAAAAAAGCGAAAAGAAGTTTTCCACAATAGGAGAAGATATGTTTCTTTTTAAAGGCAGTTACGATTAAAACAATAATAACTCTTCACAATCAAATGAAACGTCAAATTTGTGAACCCGTCCACAAAAAAAAATAAAATTAAAAAAATAACGAGATAATGATATTGTGTCGTCATAGGCTTTTGTACCAACATATTTTATCAATATTAAAATTATTGATAGATGAGACAATTATGCATGCATCACCAGTAAAAAAAAACAATATATTATTTCATTCATATTGATTATTAAATCTGTATTAAAATATGATAAATGGTTCATATTCACTTTGTTGTTGATTGTTTGAGGGATGGAGCGATCAAGAGTTAAGTGTCTATATTTTTTAAAACTAATTCTTGCGTAGGGCAATACATACGTCTTAAGGAGGCTTATTTCTTCTTTGGGAAATCATCTACCTCTCTAGCTATTATGCAATAAATGTATAGTGCAAAAGGATGAAAACTTCCGTACAGGATATATGTGCAGTCGAGGGGAATAATAAACTCATGTTAATATTTAACAACGCACATTTTGTCTTCGTATTATTAAAAAGATACTTTACGTGCCCAATCATTCTCATATCGTCATGAAACATATGGCAACTTGAGTTTATAAACAAATTACACTAAAGACTACATTGTGTACTTTTTCGGTGTTGTGTATTTTTTCAATAGCGTAAACTCTCATTAAAAGTGATAAGTTATGCCAGAGAAAATTGATCTCTTTCACAAAAATAGTAAAACACTTAATAAAGTGACCTGAACATTTCATTTCGATGTAGTTTTTGAAAGCCCCTTTAGTAAATTTATTGACTGTAAATTCGTTTCCTATTAATCAATCAAACAAAAATAATGGAATCGCTAAACTTTGTAGATACATGTACCCTTCAGACGTCCCATTTATGAAAACAATATTAACTACTTATCATTATTGGATTATTTGCCCTTCTACTTCATATAAACAATTGGGTGACCCCTGATTAAACACATTATACATGTATGACTTTTTAACAAAAAGCATTTTATGATGGCCATACAGTGTTGCTTTCTAGTGACCGTAATAATCAAAAGTTTACTTTAATTCATAGAGTTAATGTCTCTATATGTTTATTGATTTAATACATATTGCGTACATTAAAACATTTCCGTATTGGAACAGGTGACCTAGTCGATGTTTAAATATTAGCAAGTACCTATTATTAAATTGAGTAAAGAGATAAATTTTCAAACTATGTCATACTAAACTGATTGTTTAACTTTGCTATACTAAAGAAGTAAAACGAACCAAACCGAATTTAATTTGCCAGTTGATTTTCATTTTAACTTACATTGTATACCTATTTATTAGCTATGAAGACAGTCCCCCAAAGAGAACATTAACATATTTTCTAAGCAGAGTAGATCAAATATGACAGCAATAATTAATGCATGCTTTACAATGTTTATTGACGAAGAAAGTTTTAAATCATGAGCCGTTTAAATATTTATAGTACATTAATTATAAAGTTGACATTATACAGATAGACAGAAACAAATAGCAAGAAATGATAAAAAATACTTACATATGATGGTGTATTTATACACGACCGCCATGATTTGAAAAATTACTGTACACATTCATTTACTTCCTCGTTTTAAATTCAATCAATATACATGTAAGATAAAACTGTGATAGTAGACAGTTTTTTAAGTCTCATAACATTGTTTTCATGTCCTTATTGTTCATAATATATGTTCCTTCAACGTTGTTATTCCTTAGCATAACAATACCTTGAAGTAATGCTATTATTAAAGTATGTAATGATATCAACATAATTTTCTATGTTATGTTAATTTTGTAGCTTAAATGTTTATAGGCATGGATTTCTTTACCAATGTCTTAAATTCACTGAAAAAAATTGACTTTTTATTTCATACTAAAGAATCCGGTACTCTCTTCAAGCCCCTAAAAGTTACGAACATTTATATAAACACCTACAATATTTTAATCAAATGTCGTAGCGGCAATGCCATTGAAAAGTCAAAATTCGCCAATACGGATTTCATTAAAGGTCAAAAGGCAAGGTCAGCTAATGTATTGTTGAGTTCATATCTCTTTCGTTTAGGGTTGTATATGAAAACCAGTTCATGGAACTTGTAGAACTGGTAGAACTTCTTAAACGATGCGTATTTTCTATCTCAATTTCACGCAAAATATACTAGGATTTTAATTATCTTTCACCTGCGCCAAGGTGTTTTTACAGGCATTTAAATATTTTCATTCCTAAGAAAAATTACCATAGCCTTCTGCGTCTCTGCACACAGAGATACATCCAGGTACCGCATAAGACCAGCTGAAATGGGTTAATGGATACCGGCGATTACAACGCCGACACTTTAACAGAAAAAAAACATTGTATATAAAGGCCTTGGTTTCATATGATAAAACTCAAATGATCATATCGAAGCCAGTACACACGAAGGAAAGAGAACGAGTAAATCCTAAAGAAATATCAAGAACATTATTTTGTCAACGTGCCATAATGCTCCCTAATATTTTCTCCCGTGGTGCTATCTCAAAAATGGCTAACATTTTACTCGTAATTTACGGTCCCCCGAGCTTTTTTTGTTTTTATTTACAGTTTTTCATTTTATAATACACTGTACATATAACACATTCATACACACATACATACAAGTCATGATCTCATAATTTTTTTAAACTATTCAAGTTGATACAATTTTGCATAAACTGAAATGAATAAAGCTCTTGAAGTTAAATATTAAGAAAAAGATTTTTCCATTCAAACCATCTATCATTATGTTTATCATAAGAAGAGTTTCTTATAGCAACACATTTTTCAATTTCATATATAATGTTTAAGTGACATAGTAGACCTGCAAATATTGGAACTTTTTTGTTGTACAGGCATTGAAAAATATATTGTTTAGTATACAGGATCAAAAAGTTGATGACTAAGTTAGAATTAGAAGGAGGAGTCTCTCCAAATAATATGTTATACTCATTAAAGCCAACTCTTTTTGAAACAGCATGACATATATGCATACTTAAACTACTTGAGCTTTGAATACACGTTTTGAGTACCGCACAAGGTTTGTTGAGACCCAAGAGATTTTTTACATTTTCCATTTCTTCATTGAGTTGAGATACGTAAACATTTAACTATGACGTCATAGTGATCTTGCACTATATTTCCCGCGAGAAATTTAGAGGTGGATCAAACATCCGTAATGCATGTACTAGGAATTTAAGTATAGACTGCAATACCTGCCTCGGATCATGTTTTATTTTTGGTTGTGATAGAGAGATTATATATATGCTAGCAAGAGCCTTAGTTTACTGTCACATTGATCCAATCTTAAACTCATGTCTGCATGCATGTACAATAAGTATAAGTAGGAAAGATAATAAAATGGTTCATTTTGAACTAAATTATAAAAAAAATAAAAAATTAAAAAAACCTAAAGAAAACAGTTAAAAAATTTATACCGATATTGCATATTGTCAAACCATTTATTTGGAAAACGGGAAATTATACACACACAAACAGGAAACAGGGGCACAGATACAACGTATGTAATGCAAAAATATACCAATAAAAAATATGAACCAGAATTTTTTTAAGATAAAAACAAGATAAAAAATATAATACTGTATTCATCATTAACAATGTTTAGCCAAATTAAACATAAATTACGTTTAACAGACTAATCAATTCTCTCCAAAAGTAAAGAACAGTTTTAGGTGAAATCAGATCTATGTATTTTTTAAACTTAGAAATCTTATCATTCGCTATATTTCTCTGTTTGTCTGTCTCTCTCTCTCCCTCTTCCCTATGCGTCTGTCCACTCTCTCTTCCTTCTCCTTATATGTCTGTCTGTCTGTCTGTTTGTCTCTCTCTCTCTCTCTCTCTCTCTCTCTCTCTCTCACACACACACACACAATAGGTTTGCTGTTAGTGCTGATAACTAAATAGCACTTAGAGTTGACATTGATGCAAGGTACATTTATGTGTAATTCTTGCTACGATCGCCACAGCGGTAGCACCGTAAAACATATTAAATAAGTTAGGCAGAAAAGACTACTGTAAAACAAGAAAATATGGCGCACTACAAATTTTAGCGCCTTTGGCGCAACTGCCTCTGAGCGCTAAAATTAATAGTTCGCCAACGATTTTCCATAATTATGTATTTAATGTCTCAAGTTGCAAACAATAACGTCAGTCCATTTTTAAGGCTATATAGAAGTGTTCATTTAAATATCAGATGCTGTCGGCTCTGTTTGTTTAAACAATTACACAGGTAAACGGTATGGGTTATCGGATATAAGTTCCTGAACATGGATTAATTAATTCAGTTTTAATTGCTTTTTAATATCTCTCATTAGCACCTTGAAAATTGGGCTTCTCCCCATACCACTTCCATTTAGAGCCTCAAGGTAAAAATGTGATTAAGCGTGGCGATCGTTAACGCTGACAATACATGATTGATCATAATTTCTTCGATCTCTGATTAGTGGATATAAAGATAACAAGACGATACCTATTTTTTGTGTTTTTAAATGTAAAATTACTGTGAAGAAGATTCTCATGGTGATCGAAACTCATGGTAAATGTAGCATTCGATTTCACTTTTAGTTTTGGGACTCTTCTAGTGTTATCCAAGTCGAAACGTTAAATTAAAAGTCCGATAACTCAAATTTCTTTACCAACAAAAATTACTCATCATCGCCAATAAATGAGGTTTTCATATCTATCTACTGACGATTTACAGAAAAGTAAGTGTATCGTTCTCAACGACAACGATATAGAAATCAAAGTCGTTGTGTTCACGTGCTTGAGTGAACACAGAACTAAATTTTGGGCGTGATCGTTTATCAAACAACAACATTTTTAAAAATATAATTGCGCTAATGTACTGGCACTTGCGTTTGCGCTACAATACGTACATGTATGCGCCAAATTTTCTCCTTTTACAGTATTAAGGATGACAATTACTTAGAATGAAAAAAAATTCCACTGATGATAATGAAAAACCAACTATTGTGTGTTATATACCTTACATGGTAGTGTTATTCTTCACTTTCAAAAAAGTAGGTCAATGACCTAATTTTTGAGTTAATTGCCATTGAATATTTGTTGAAAAATTGAGAAAAATCCATAAAAATTTTAGACTATGATTGAGATTTTCTAAATTGTGAAAAAATACAAATTGCTTAACTCTTTAACCAATGAAATACAGTTTAGGAATGGGAGTGACATTAAATCGATACAAAGCATTAAGTTTTCATTCACAATTTTTAATGATATTCTACTCCGAATTTCCTCTATCAGTTTTCAAATTACTACCCATTTTTGATTCAACATTACAAAAAACTGAATGATGATAATACTAAAACATTTATAGTATTAAACTAAGTATATTGACTTTTCTATGCTGGCATAAAATTTATATGAGGTCAATGATCAAAATTTTGAGATATGGCATCTTTTATCATTTTTAAGCATTTTTCAATATTTTTGTAGTGTGTGCCATGCGATTATCTAAACGAAAAAGCAAGACAAAACCAACAGAAAATATGCAAAATTATGTTGACTAACAAATAATATTTTAATTTTAAATATATTAGTACTACCAAAAATATTTCAGTGGAAAACAAAATCTGAAAAATTTAGTCCGAATTTTCTCTGTTTCGCGAAAAGTCAAACTTTTCCAGAGCCTCATTCCATAATTTAGTAAAACTATCGATTGTTATGTCAATGATAATTCATTTCATCAATACTTTTTGTATTTAAAACAAATTTTACTCATGAAATTGAACTTTTTAACAATCCGGATTTGAGAACTCAAACCCTGAGTAAACAACTTCCTGAACATATTAAGTATCTATACTACTATATTAAAATATAGACTCGAATTTTTGGGCTTTAATACCGATAAATCGGAAAAGTACTGTCTTTTGTTTTTTATATTTTAAACATTAATGGTAGGTGAAGATTACCAATTTGTTTTTATTTTTTCAAGCTTCGTTAATTAATAATCAAAGAAAATTCCTCAGAAAATTTCTGAAATCATCTGAATTTTTGGGATTTTACAAACTTGCGCATGCGCAATACATTCACGCTAAATCACGGGAGGCCTGGGCTCCTTATTTTATCTTTCCACAATATCACATTTGCATGGATAAACTTGGAAACGATAAATCAAATGCCTGTTAACTTTCATTGGACTTTTATTCCGTTCATCAAAGAAAATATGAGAGATAACTCTATAACAGTGCATTTACTATAAACAATTCCCGAGGGTTTCGAATGTCAACATGGTGTGTAAAAATGTTGTTGAATAAATGTTGAACTCTGCAATTATAGAATTAAACTTTTCGAAGAAAGGTATTTACAGCTTCAAAAGAGTTTGTTATGAACAATTTGGCTGTTATTGTCAATGCAACTTTATTAATTTTCTCCTAAATCGTTTTGGAGCGATTCTGCAATTTCTGCTATATTACGGGTATATGGGAGGCATTTTATTTTATGTGAAGGCCTTTCCCGACCCGAGACACCGTAAGATTATTCCAACTCAGCAGAGTGTAGTGAAATTAATAGCATTATTGTAAGCTTAAAGCTTAGTTATGCAAATGTCAAATATAAACGGTGTGTCGATGTATCTATTTCTTAAATGTCCGATATCATATGCAATGTCAACCCGTGCACGCACGGGTCAAAGTCTCTATTAAACTCTATTAAATATTTGATTCTGATGTCCGTGGCATTTTTTTCTTAGAAATTGTGCGACCTTAATATTGCATACCTCTCCGTTTTTTTGCAGCATTTGACATTTGTTTTCTTACACTTGTATTCAAATATAGCAAAAGCACCCACTTATAATTATGAAAGCGTATTTCGTCCTTTTTACCGTTTTCCCTACGTTACTTTAAGAAAAATGATACAATAAAAGATGTAATTTGATTTTTTTTAATTAACCTTGAACTTTGACCTTTATCATAATGTCATTTTGATTGGTCAGACAGACGCTCCCATTCTTGCAAGAGGTCTACATTAAATGAAGTATGGTTTCATATAAGACCTTTCTCAATTTAAGAAAAATTTCCATGAAAATTTTAAACTTAGTTTATAGTCTTTCATTTATCAGTTAATCCAATTCGTTTATCTCGTGGGTCCGTAGGCATCCAGCTTTCTTTAAAGCCATCAATTCTGAGATATGTTGCTATATTAAACGGTCGAAAAAGGGTAATACGAACGCGGATAGATAAAGTAGACAACTTCGAAAATGCACTAAAAAATCCTCAAAGATTCAAGAGTTATTCTTTGTTTATCTTTGCTATTAAGAGTGTATGCTACCGGTCCATTGCTGATATCAATTACAATGTATCTGTAACATGACCTACTTATACAAGTAGAGGCTATTTGTCTGTGTATAGATGTGCCTTATTCCATATCATTATTGGATTAATTCAATAGAAATAAGTTAAAACAAAACGTTTTGACTGATTTGTGTTTATATTAAATGCATTATTTTAACTTACATGTAATTAAGTTTTTTACTCGTTTGGTAAAACATTTACAAATGAATGAAGTGTTAAATTGCTTCCTAACGACTAAGTACAATACGCATTATTTTGAATTAACTATATCCATAATTGATATCCGTATAAAGGGGCTTTAACTTATGTAGTTTTAAATGACGTATGGCCATCACCCCCATCTTTCGATACATAATATAAAAACAAAACAAGACATAGTATATGTTGCTCTTTGCCACTAGCATTTCTTTGATTGTTAAATAACCTTGTAACACATTACGTAATTAAAATTATATAAAATTATATTGCGTAATACTATAACTGTAATTTAATTGAATTATGTCACAATTCTGCATTTGGTCTTAACATGATGGAAATATTATCAATATTCGAATAATAATCAATAATCATATACAAATATGATTTTATGAATTTGCTGAATTGAGAAACTGAAATCGAAAGTTGGTTACGTTATATCGTCAAACAAATTCATTGTGGTCTGAAAAAGCCATGAACACATACAATAAGATGTACGAATGAAGAAAAAGATGAAGAAAATGAAAATAAAGAAAATAATATGTAAAAAATTTAACACTCAAAAGGTTAAGGGGAGATGGTGGATTGTCAAATAAATTGTCCAGAGGAAAAGAATCGGGATTCAGAGGTGTTACCCGTTCGGCGTCCTGAAAGAAAGTTAAAAAGTGCGTCTTTCTAAACAAATTAAAGAGAGTCGCTAGAATTCCCGCGATTAATTTCATTGGTCAAATGATGACACCAACATGTCGTAAACAAATAGAACACTCTGTACTACTTAATTATACAAATTTAAAAGTGCGATAACTTGTTAGCCGAAAAATTGAAAAATATATGTAAATAATGCATTTCAAGTAAACTTAAAAGTCCTTTCTAATTCACCTGAATAAAAGACTCAAGTGAACTTTTCTGATCAAACTTTATCCGTTGTTTATCTTCGTCGTTGTTGGTGTCGCCAAGCTTGCTGACGTTGTTGTTATAAACATTTTCAAATTATCATCTTTTCCTAAAAGCATTGCGTCAATTTCAAATTCTACAATATTTGATCCCCCCCAAAATATTTTAAAATTGTTCTAAAAGGGAAAAATATAAACTCCCAAGCAAGAGTTGAACTCATGACTCATGTATGAAATGGGAAAGAATAAATTCATAGAATTAAACATGATTTCATTTTATATTTTGATAGGAAGTACAACATACAGCAGCTGCATGTATGTAGCTCCCAGTTTAAAATATAATTCGGATTGACAAACATAGAACAGCTCCATACGTGTTAAAATGCTGAAATGTACAGTTTATGGCAAACAAAACTTGCGCTCGTTTTTTAATTGATTAATCTTATTCTACATTAACTTTCTGGAAATAGTACAATCACGGGCTGAGAAAATTTAGTCGCCTGTAAATACTAATATGTGTTCAATATATATTGATGCAAAATTGTCAGATTTTTTTTTATTAATTATCGTTTCATAAATAATATATTTAAACTTACATGCCTTTTTCTTTATTATTAATCACTAATTACATAATGGGTTGGTAACATGTAAACAATACTTTAAAAACTGACTTGTGATCACATTGCTTGCTAGCTACTCCTTTTTTATTAAGTCTGTTTGTCTGGCTTCACAACTTCCACACAATCACAAGTTTGTACATATACATGTCTTATGTTCTTTTTCTATAAATGGTTTAATATATTACAGAGATAGAAATTGTGATATTAATTTTAAATCATTTACTTCTACCTGTAAGTTAACCCTTTTTTTTTTTGCTCTTATGTCAAACTGCAAACAAACATATTTCCCATACAATATTAAAGTCATGTTAATTGACATGGTTATATTTGTAAATGATGGATAAAACATTTTCTATAAAGAATATCTCAAAAAATCACGTAAGTCTCCAACAAATGTCATTATTTTGACCTCAATAAATAAAGTGTCTTTAAATAAATAAATATCAGTTAACACATTCATATGCATATTGACAATCTTTGCTTGTTTAATGTGTTAAAATAGAATAGTCGTCTCCCTCTTTTGAAGGGGATGGTCGAAAAGTGGCTGCATCAAGTATATTACTGTATTCAGAGAGATCCGTACAGTGATTAGGCACAGCGCATGCGTGGTCGTAAGTGTCGTCAACTTGTTCTGTTTGTTCGTGTAAATGATTATAGACGTCATCGGTCCTTTTATTGTCTTGTTTTTCCGACAAATTGTATTCTTGTGTTTCTTTTGCAAAAGAATATGGGGAAAACATTGCAACATCTCGCTGAAAAATCAAAATAAATAAGTAAGTTACATATACTTTTTTTATTGTAATCTGATATGGAATGCAAATATCTTTACGAAGGTTAGCATTTATAGAGTTTAGCATACAAGTTATATATTAAACAAGGTAATAAAACTGTTATCTTTCTTTTATATTTTATTTTCAAACCCAGAGTACTTAAAGTTTGAAAAAAGGGATATAAAGTTAATCAGGTGAACATAAAATAAATTAATATAGGCATTATATATAAATATTGTTTCTAAAGACGTTCTCGTTTAAATTCATTCGTTGTATTAATATTCTAATTTAAACAATCAACATCAAATTTCCAATGATCAATACATGATATATTATGCATGTACGCGTGCATGTTTTGACTAGTTTTATGTGTAAACATTTATCTGTTGTGACTCATTGCAGTTTAGAAAAAAATAGGCCTAATGCCACATTCCATTGCCTTTTTTTTTGGGGGGGGGGGTCAAGCAATAAATGCTTAAAATACAATTTTTATAAACAAAAACATTACCTTTCTAAAATTGTAGTATATTCATAATTTATATCACACATTGTCATCATTTTGATGTGTTCATATGGTGTTTTTTTTCAGCTACTGCATTTAGACACTGTCATATGAATATGTTCGTGTATGTTATATGAATATGTTCGTGTATATTAAAAAAGGCAATTACTACATTTCTTTTTATATGTTGCTTTTAATTTAAATCTTCAGTCGGTTTTCATAAACTAAAGTGATGGCTTTGCCAATATCTTTAATCAATTTTAATTGCATTGCATGTTTTTACCTTCTTCTCGTTTCTATAAGAAATTTGAGCACTGCTGGCACCACCATACGTTCTGTTGGCTGCAAACATAACGTCAGGTTCCCCTCTTTGAAAACAAAAATATCCCTACTCAATACAGTTGTTTTTCAGGTCATATGTTAAGGATACATGTATGAAGAATATTTGATAGATAGAAAAACAATTGTCCGCAAATGTACTTTTTTCTGGTTCGTAATTTTAATCTTCTGTACATCAAGGTCGTTACGACAGCAGTTACAATCACACCAAGAATAAATCCGCCAAACAATGTCCCAAGCGTCACTCCAAGGGTGGTGTCTTTTGGTAATACAAATAAACATGGACGTGTGCTTTGATTAACCAAAACTATTAAATTGTTCAATGTAAGAATGCTTAGAATTTTTAAATAGCAATTAATCAAATAGGAAAAACAGAAGTTATTCTTTTTTACGAAATCTCATGATTTGAATAACGGAAATAGATATATATTTAGTTTTATATTTGATCACTTACCATGTTGTTGACTATTTGAACTCTCAATTCCAAGACTGTTTGGATGACCTAGATAATACACACTAATAATCTCATATACTTATATACACATTTTTTTTAAATTTATGTTTTTATTCATGACTTTCACAGCTTTCTTACATACTACATTTCTTTTAGAATCTCAACATTTTTTTACATACAATATACATGGAAGAATATATATATGATAGTTCACAATGGTGTGAAAGTTTGTTTTTTATGTTTTTAGTGGGGCTGAGAAAGGACAGAAAACATTGAGTGAAATAATATGCATAAAAACACAAACAAAAGAAACCAAAAAAGAAAAGCAAATAAAAAATATAACATGCACACCAACTTATAAATTGACAGCTCTAAATTTAATGATTTTCTAATATGTGATTATAATATACACAAACAACAGCATGAACGTAATATTTAGCACGTACATGTATATATTTTTATTTATGAGAGAGAAGAAGGCGGAGAGAAAAAAGCTGACGGGGCAATGGTTGCTTTGCAGCATAGCTGTCTATCAGGGTTTGCTTATCAAAAAGATTTATTACGATATTTTAAAAAAGCATCATACATTCTTTTAACAAATAGTTGGGGATATAGTAAAGACTTGCTAAATTCTTTCAATAATATTCTCCAAGTGTCCCTCAAATTTTTCAAATTCACAGTTCTTTAAAAGTAAATATTTTTTCACAAGAAGCCTGTTTTCAATTTTCCTTTTGAGTTCCAACACATTTAAAGTTTGGTAAGTTTTAAGTCTACAAGTGAAAATATACTGTTTTACAATATAACTTAACAGGTTTTGTATTCTATACATATGGTAGTTTTTATATTTACCAAAAAGTATACTTTGCTTATCAAACATTAGGGACACTCTGTAGTTTCTTAAAAATAACTCTTAAATGTCACTTCATAGTTTTTTTTTACAAATGGGCATTCTACAAAAAGATGACTGATTGTTTCAGAATCTTGTTTACAAAAAGAACATTTAGGGGATTCAAAAAGTTTAAGCTTATGCAAGTAATAATTTGTTGGTAATATCCGGTGTAAAATTTGGAATTGTAACTAATGGAATTTGGATTCTTTGGTTGTCTTAAAAGGAAGTTCAAATATTTTATACCAATAATTCTTATTTAATATTGTGTCATTCTCTTCCCATTTTAGTATTGCTTTTTTTTTTCCCTTATCAATATATTATACATATCTTAACATCCTTTTTTATTTTTGTAGAATAGTGTGTTTGGGATATATGGTCCAACTGTTGGTTTAATTTCTTTTATATTGCATTCACCTATTCGTTTTAATATACTCTTTTTTAGACCATTATATTCAACAAAGTTAGTCTTAATACCAAGTTCAATTAAAGATTCAAAACTTCTAAAGTCACCATCTATATCAAAATGGTCAATGATGCAAACAAAACCAGCATTAAAAAAACTTCTCAGAAATATACTTTCCTTGTTTATCCTTACCCTTGGGTTATACCATATGTGTTCAAAAAGTTGATTGGTGTTTTGGGAGATATCTCGCTTATTTTTATGTAACTTAGGAACACTTCTGACCAAAATTTGTTACCTATACTTTTACTGTGTTTAAGTACATAATCCGAGCCCTTTATCCATAAGTTTTGTATTTTTATTTTCATTTGAGCTTCAAATAAATTAATCCACTTGGATTTTGATGTGAGGAGTCTACGAATCCAACTTGATTTCAAAGCAAGTGTAAAATCAGAGTAATCAATCATTTTCAATCCCCCCAGTCTATAATCTTGAATGACAATATTTTTTTTAATTTTGTGGACTTTGCCACCCCATAGGAAATGATATAATTCTTTATCAATTTCTTTTAACATTTCATTATTAGGGTTTGGTAAGGTAAGAATAAGGTGGTTAAATTTTGGAATAATTAATTTTTTCAAAACCACTAGTCGTCCAAAAGGTGTTAGTTTTCTGCGTTTTGCATTGTTTCAAAGTACTTTGAATTTTTTTGAAATATTGGGTTGTAATTTAAATCAATCATTCCAGTAAGATTCATGGAGAATTTAATTCCTAACAAGTCAAAAGTGTTATTTCCCCATTCTAACTTCCATCTTGAATGATGAAAAACCTCTTTTGAAAATTTGTTGCTCCCAATCCAAACAAGTTTTGTTTTAGAAAAAATAATTTTTAGTCCTGATAATTCAGCAAAAAAATCTAATTCTCTTAGAATTCCATCGTATGAATCTGGGGATCCATCTGAAAACAGAGTAGTATCATCTGCATACTGTGAAAGTTTATTGTTTTCTCCTTTTATAATTATACCTTTAATATCTTTATTTCTTATAAGAATCCCTAAAACTTCTGCACATAAAAGAAAAAGATATGGTGAAATTGGGTCACCTTGTCTACAGCCCCTTTGAGGGTAAAAATAATCTGACGCTATCCCATTTTGAATAACACATGACTTGATTCCACTATAGAAAGTTTGTACCCAATCTTTAATTGAATCACCAAAATGAAATAGATCAAGGGTCTAGTAAATAAAATTCCAAGATATGGAATCAAATGCTTTTTCAAAGTCTATTAACATTAATAATCCTGGTATTTGGTTTTTTTTTCAGTATAGTTCATTAAATCATACACTAGTCTAATATTTTCTCCTATGAATCTCCCCTTTAGAAATCATGTTTGGTCACTACTGATTAGTTTGTCTAAAACTTTTTTTAATCGTTCCGCTATACATCCAGAGGCTAATTTATAGACAACATTTAATAGACTTATTGGGTGCCAATTTTTTAAAATAATTCTTAGGTTTCCTTCTTTGGGAATACAGGTAATAATTCCTAATTCATTAGTTTCTGAAAATTTTAACAATTCATATGAGTTATTTATTGCCCGTGTTATAAAAGAACCCAAGTCTTTCCAAAATTTTTTTAAAAAACTCGCTAGAAAAACCATCTGGTCCAGGACTTTTATCATTCTTCCTTTTTTAAAGAAAGTTTAATACTTCTGTTTTAATTAATGGGCCTTCAATGAATTGCAATTCCTTAGTATCTAATTTTTGAAAGTCAAACTGATTTATTTTTTCTTTAACACATTTTTCTCCAGCTTTCTGTGTTTTTTTACTATACAGCTTCTCATCGAAGTTTTTTGTTTCATTTAAAATTTCATATTGATCAAATATTATTGTTTCGTCTTCTTGCACTAGTTTTTGTATTTGCTTATTGATAAAGTTTTTAGATTCTAAAGAAGTAAAGTACTTAGAAGGCTTTTCACCACCCTTTATCCATTTGCTTCTTGACCGTAAACACTGTCCTTTAAACCTTTCTTTTCTAATATTCTCAAGTTCATTTTGTTTACTGGTAATATCAGGCAAGGATTGTTCTCCTAAGTCTTGTTCCAAAATTAGTATTTCTTTTTCTAATTGTGATTCTCGCTTACTTGCATTTTTTTTCTTAAAAGTAGAGTATGAAATTGTTTTCCCTCTTATTTCCATTAACAAGATGTCTAGAAATATTTGGTCATTAATTGCAAAAGATATTATGTCATTGTCTATCTCTGGAATTAATTCTCTATTGTAGACTAAACAGGCATATTGTAGCTCAACCTCGCAAATTCTGTCCTTAATTAGTTTAACATAATCCTTGTCTGTTAGTAGTGAATTATAAATTCATTTGTTTTCAAAATTAATACTACTGGTGAATGGTCTGGTCGATAACTATTTTCAAACTTTATTTGTGGAGCCAGAGATAAAAAAAGATTGTGAGATCAAAAAAAGAAATCAAGTCTTCCCTGTTTAATTGGGTTTCTCTTTCTCCAGGTGTATCTTCTTAATGTGGGATTATTTTCTCTGAAAATATCAATTAAGTCAAGAGTCTCCATGAGTTTATGAACTTCTACTTGTGCCTTAGGTTTATTTATTCTTTTTTAGTTCATAGTCTCTCAGGTGTTGTCAAAGTGTTGTGACTTTATATAAGAACAAAAAAAAGGGGGGAAACGGAAAAGAACAGAGAAAAGATCCATTCTCTGATTCTCAGCTGTTAAACCGGACACGACTCTGCTGATACTAAATATTAAACCCTAATTGTACACTGAGTAATTCCGGCGTAACATACACAATGAAATGAAATGGGCGGACGATAGCGCATTATTAATAACACTTTAAACAGAATAAAATATGGAAAAATGCAGAAAAAATGAAAAAAATCATTGAAAATTTACAATTCAGGTATATTGAAGGTAATAATTATAAAGGTTATACAATTGTGAGAATATATACACACTGAGTCATACAATTTTACACATCCTTGTCAATCAACAATTTAGATTTTATTGATTTAGGGTATTATCTAAAGATATTCACACTTATTTTTTTATAAACAGTCCAAGAAGTTCTCACAAATATATCTCTTTTGACAAGTTCATTATACTAAGATAGCAGTCATTGATACTGACAATTGAATAAACAGTGGTTCGAAGAAACCGCTATTTTTTTTTTTAAATTAAGGAAGTCGAATATGAGTGCTTTCATTGATAAACTACAATAAAACTTTATTTGGCTGACGTGTTTAATCATTCATATATAAGCAGGCAATTTGCTTGCTGATGAATACTATGTCGTATAAATGTATAATTTCTACAAAACTGAAACAAACAAAATATCATAGTATGCTATTTAAGACAATTTTTTACAAATTAGCTTTAGACCTAAAAAGAGTTAATTGTTATGGGGAGTTTTTATTTAAGCTTAAAATGAATAAGAAGATAGACAAATCAGCTTAAAAAGATTTTTACTGGTATATTGAACCCATGTAAACAAAAACAGGGTATGAGCCTTGTTTACATGACGAAGAATTGTGAGCCCTATATCTTGCTTAAAACTCATCAACTGGCACCCAACTCTCATTTGATAATTAGAAATGCATTCATAGAGCATTGCAATAAATAAATACAGGAAAATATTTGACCAAAATCGCGACCATGCCCCTTTAATATGCCTAACATTACTTTTTTCACATGCCAAATCTGTAACAGAGAACTCCTTTGCACATGTGCATCTTCCGTTTTCGCAAATTCCAGAGTTATTACTTCCTGTGCATTGGTTGCTTACGTTGCAAAATCCCCCAACGGGAATGGTATCTGAAAAGATAATTGATAACTATGTACGGATTTGAGCAAACACAAAAGTAAATTACTCTGCAATACAATTAAATAATACTGTTAATCATAATATTCATTGATTGGTGTTTAGAACTAAATATCTTCAAAGTTTATTGAAACTAACGTATCAATGGCACTGATACAATAGGTATGCCTGCAATGGTTTATTTTCCCATTGATGGATAATCATTTTTTCATTTTCATTTCATAAAATAATGTGTAATTTACACTCCCTGTTTTGAATCAAATGAATATTTTTGATAAAAAAAAGAAATTAACGTACCTATATGTCAAAGTTTCATACTATATACGAGGGTTATTAGTAAGGTTCGCGGACAAAGCGATCTACGGCAAAATTACTGTGTACTTTGTACGATGACGAATGTTTTATTAAGTGACTACCAATTGAAAAAAAGTATGCAAAAAATCATATGATTTTTAAGTTGTTTTGAAAAGATACAGCGAATTTAATTTTGCATGAATTTGATTTACGGAGCACTATTTCATGTTTCTACGACGTCAGGTGACGTCAAATTATTGAAAGGCAACTTAAACCTGTCACTCTTTTTCAAAGTTAACACCCTTTAGTTCACACACGTTTCATGCCATTAACCAATATATAAAAAACATGTTCACACCAATATTCGTCAAATGTTTGTATGATGTCTTGTGTGTCATTTCGTAGATCATTTAGGTTCGGAAATCACTGTTCACGCAGTTTCGACTTCAGATAAGGAAAAAAAGCGAAATTCATAGGTGCAAGATCAGGGCTGTAAAGGGACGAGGTGCAGCAAGAGCTTAGAAAGTATTCAGTATTTCCATTTTTAAACCTTCAATTCTAATTGTGGTTTTAATTGTAAACCTTTGTTCAATTGAAATAGCAGCATCTAAGAACCTTTTGGTCTCCATCGGAGATTTTTCTGCGTACACTCAAAATTTAATGCTCAAAGGTATTCATTTAACTTAATAACCTTTTTGACCCATTTTGTTCATGTTTGGCGATAAAACGGTCAAAAAATCTTCAATTTCATTGAAACTTTTTACAAAATTACCTTCATAACTTATTGGGATCTTATATGAAATATTGTTTTTATGCGCTTAAACTGTACTTTTTCATAAGAAGGAAAAACTGCGTACAAAATATAAAACAATCAAAAAATGACATGCTCCGTAAAGCATATATTATCAAAAATAATTAATCTGTATATTTTTAAGGTGCATGTAAAAACTATTTTTTACATATTTTTTAGAAAATACGTCAAGATTAAATGTGAAAAGTTTTGCTGGTATCATGCAAATAGTCCACTCTCGATCGAACTTGTCCGCGAAATTTTCTTACAACCCTCGTATTTACAGGTTCCATTAGATGATGACGATTCAAATAATCAGAGCTTTAGGTTTAGGTCATTTATGGTCACAATCATTGTTTTGATTGCAGTGTTCATTTTTTTAAGTTAAATTGTTGTGTGTATTATTTGTGATATGTTACCTTAACTGAATATTCATATAATTGAACGGTGTTTGATAAATCATTATTAGTTATTTGAATAACAGTATAAGAGTCTATCCATATCATTAAACAGATTTTTTAAAAAGGTACTCAATTATAAGCTTTCTGAGATACCATATAAGCAATTTTTTTTTTCACAAAGATGACATACCTTTCATGCAGCTATCGGCATCAAATGCAGAATACCCATTTCTACATGTGCATGTTCCATTGAAACAAACTGAGAACGGTTGTGTACACTGTGCTGTTAGCTCACACGAATCATTTAATTGTAGATTTCCTAGTATGAAATAAAAAGATATTAATAATTATAAGCCGCAATTCAATTTATTTAAAAAGTTTTTAAGACTATAAGGAACTATAAAAGAAGTCAATAATTTGGGAAAAAAACCACTTTTAAGTTAACGTGATTCTACTTTAACACCTATTGAATGCTTCTTTCAAAATAGGGAAGCAAGTATTGCAACTACTTTGGACCTACCAAACATATACATACATGTATTTATATATAACCTAAAAACTTGCTCTTTATATAAAAAAAACATTGATAACACGGGTTATCGTCCTTTAGAGAAATGTGTATTCCCCTTAATGTTTACTTCAGAGCTAATCGCGGCTGATCCAAGACCCTTTGCAAACAAATTGTTACTGCTTGTTCGTCCAAATAAAAAAAAAACAAATTAATACGTCAATCATCGAATTCATTAATTTTAAATATTTAAAAAAAATTATTAAATGATTTAAGTGTGTATTTCATTCATCTAAACATATACCGTCTGCATTCCGTTCCGATCGATAGTCTGCGATCGATGAACTTGTAAACAAACATGCCGATGTACAAACAAATTGACACTCTGCCTATTGGAGAACGTTTTTTGTTAATAAATCAGAACGAGTACGGATAATAGATTATCATCAGCGTGATCGTACGCTTGCTCGGCAATGTTATTGCTTCTTTGGTAGCCGGTGAAATTTGCCGATTATTTCGGAATGAGGTGTTACAGAGGCCCATCTACAATGCTGAGCAACAGCTTCAGTTGCACTATGCGCTCTGGAAATACAAATTCCACTAGCATGCGCGTAAAACCTTTATATCAAATTCAGTGGAATAAGTTGGGTCCAGTCGTCTTACTTGAACAAAATGTTTCCGATACGCATTACGAAGCAACCATTACTATCAAAACCTTTGGGGTAACGCGGAACATCTGTCTCAACCAATCCGATTCATCTCGCTTAAAAGATGATATACTTCCTCTTTTTATATATAAACCGATCAGTTGATATTCGGAGCTGTTAGTAGAATAAAAATAAAGTTCTTGTTATCGTGAATGTTGCAGAATAACCTCTGAGGTCTAGAAATGTTGATTAGAAATATAAAAGCCGAGGCGAAGCGAATCATCACTTCAAACAAAGGCGTAAGCTTAACAGATGAAACATATTTTTTTTTTAAATCTGCTTAACATTACTTTTTTTACAAGCAAAATCGAAAATTGTGAATCCTTCTGTACATATACATCTTCCGTGTCTGCATATTCCTGAATTATGACTTCCTGTGCACTGTTTGTGTAAACTACAAAACCCACCGACAGGAACAATATCTGAAATTATGAACAATAGCAATTCAATGATTTAAACAGCAAAAAAAAAAAAAGACTTCGCTTAAAAATTAATAAAATATGCCACTAAGTATATAAATACATCCGAATTACAATATTTGAAAGTCACATACAATAAAGTAGTAATTCCATTACAGGTATGCAAGCAATGTTAAGAGTCATTATGATATCTGTGTCAATTCTGGTTCTCTACGAAACTTAATGAAAATATTACAATGGCAAAGACTATTATTTTACAAAGTTTACAAACCTTTATAGCAAATATTTGTATCAAATGCAGAATAACCATTCAAACATTTGCATATTCCATGGAAACAAACCGAGAATGGTTGCATACACTGTTCTGTGAACTCACATGGATCATTTAATTCAAAATTTTCTGGAATAGAAACAAAATATAAGGAATGTTGAAAGGTTTTATTTAAAAGTCTTTAGCTAACAAAAATCAAGTAATATGCAGACACACTTTTTAGCTGACGTGTTCTTGTGTTTCCAGGTATTGAATTAATATCTAAAAAACACTCTCTGGAACGTATGAAATAATACGTTTACAGTCAGTTCAAGTATATCTGTTCCAACATACACCATATCATAGCATAACAATCTCATATTATAGCATTAAAATCTCATTCAATATCATTATATTCTAATTCCTCAAAGCATACCATACCATACCATATGCATACAACATTGTTTCAACTCGGTTGTAAATAATTTCAATATAAAATTAACTGTGTTATAATACATATTTAAGTTAAAATTTCATAGCTTTCATACTTTCAAATGTTTGGAACTCTTCTGTGTTTGGTGGTGTTTGTGTTCAAATTTCATAGCATTACATATCATATCGGTAAGCCTTTGTTTTAGTTTCCAATAGCATAGCACACATATGTGATAGTATTGCATGTAATTCTAATTGCATTTTTTAAAATCGCATACCATAGCATAATGAAATGACTGATGTATTCATAAAATAGCAAAATATAATTTCATTAGCCTATGCTTATGTTTGACATTACGAGTAATGCCTAGGTCACGCGAACAATATTTTCTCGTATCATTGGCTAAAAAATATGAACCCCCCCCCCCCCCCCCGCCCTAACACTAGTATCGAACGACCCAGAACAATAACATTAATTTCTAGGAACAACGTCGATGTCTTTAGCAGTTTGAAAAGATTTTAGTCGGTGAATCGTCGTTCGATCATCAAACGTTGAGCAACAGTTTGGTTTTTACAATTGGTCATTTCTTCGTCGATTAGGTCCCCATTTGTCGCAAGATTTCCACATTCTTTCGTAATGGAAACTAAAAAAAAGTTTCACTTTTCTAGAATTTCCACAGGAAGGACAAAACACCATCATGTCCCGTTATCGGCAATTTGATATGTGATAATTAGTTTAATTGTCGTTTAAACCTAATCCAATGAAAAGGTTGGTTAAAGCAACTTCGCGATCGTAGTCGCATATGACATCACACACAATGGCGGGTTGATCGAGAAAGAGAATACGAATATCGCGACATCTGAATTTCATCGCTTTCAAACTAAAGGCCCTGTCACACCAAGCTGCGTCACCACGGCGTGTTCACGGCGTTGTAAAATTCATGGAATCGCCGTAGGATCACAAGGAAAATTCTGAAAAATGTACAGTTTTATTTGAAAATTTTACAAGTGGAGATGTCACGGCGTCCTGACGGCGACCAAGGCGTTCTTACGGAGCTCCTACGGCGTGAAACTGCGTTTCCACGGAGTTCTACTTGGCGATAAACTGCGCTCTCGCTGAGTCTCCGCCGAGCGCTCATGACGTGCAAGGAGTTTTTACCCCGCGTCCACGGCGTGCTCTGCGCGCTGACTGCGCTCACAATACGTTCTTTACTTCTTGGTAGGTTAATATAAATTTGTACAATTGTATGGGAAACAAACAAGAATTTACAACTAGTAAATAAATGTTTAAAAATTGTTTTGATTTTATGAAAAGGTACATTGTAATTGAAACATAGTTACTTCTAAACAATTTGTGAAGGACTAGGATCAAACTCTTAGTAGTCAGGTCTACAAAAAAGATCCGTTATTAGTTGTTAGAAAACATAGAAAAGATGTGAATACATTAGAACCAAATGGCACGAATTCCATCTACGTCCATTGATTGGTCTTGGAATATTAGCAAATGCTACTTTTTACATAGGTATCTACATCCAGTTTGATAATTATTACATCAATTGCTATTGAACCACAGCCTTTTTTTCGAGTGTTCGTGGTCTTGATGACAACGCACTAGAAACGCCGTGGGAGCGCGGTATAAACGCAGAAGAAACGTCACGAGAGCGCGATGAACACAGCAACAGCTCTTTGGGGTCGCTGTGTGAACGCAGCCAAATGGAAAACAACCTGTTCAAACGCTGTGGATGCGCAGTGAGAGCGCAGTGAGAGCGCGATAGAGACGCAGTGATATCCTAAAGGACTCCGTGAGGTCTCCGTGCAAGTGCAATTGACATCACTCCGGATACACTGTGATCAGCTGCGTTCCTTAAGCACACCGACGGAGCTCTCGTGGCGCTGTTGGAGATTTTACCGCGCTGTCACGACGACCTCACTACGCTTCTACGTAGCCACGGCGCGTACTTTGTGCATGTTCAAAGTGCGCACCGTCGCATGGCGTTCTTAAATGTTCAAGGCGATCCCACCGCGACGGACGAAGATGCCGTTGCGTTGTTACGGCGATGTAGGAGACTCTACTGTGTTTACCTTGGAGTTTTACATCATTTAAGGAGGCCGATTTGGGGGTTTTTTGCGAAAAAACTACAATAGCATAACTCTTTATTGTTTAACTATATGTAATTTAAACCAACTCTTGTTTATTTGCGAAGGTTCATGAAAATCGACCGTCTGGTTCTTTTTAGGGACCATCTCAAAATAGAGGTACATTTACTATAGGAATATAAATATATATATATCATTTTCCGCACATCAAAGCAGTTAAAAAAAAATACTACAATAGCTTTTTTTCTCAAATTGTTATATATGATTAGCAATATCATTTCCTACCTTATATGTAAAAAAAAAATTTAACCGTCTGGTTTTTCGTGGGGGCCATCTCAAAATATTAAAATGCACCAAATTTTGCTATATATTTGGATCATCACGAATGATTTTTCTTTTATGTTATTTCTTATAACGTACTCCTACAAAGCTTTATTTTATCATAACGTCATAAAAGCGCAATGGCAATGCTCCCCTACCGCACAATGTAACAAGAGGCCCATGGGCCACATCGCTCACCTGAGGAACAATAGGTATGATAAAGTCAGCTTAATGGAGTCATAATACAAACAATCTGGACAATGTACAATAATACATGTAGATCCTGTATAAATAAAATCCATTTTTCCCCCTTAGAAATCGGATAGCCCTGATTGATGCCAATATTTACAAGAGCAGACTTTAATCACCGCTCCTGCACATATATAGGGACTCAACGTTGCGCAGGCAGGGATGACCGCACACCTACGCAACTCAACAGGTACCAACGTTTACGCAAGCAGGGATGACCGCACACTTGCTCCAACAGCTCAACCTAACTCAAGCAGGGAGTGCCGCACACTTGCGCTAGAAAGGCCTGAACACCAGCAGGGATGACCATACATTAGTGCTCCGCCGCAACCACCACCAATACAAGCCGGTATGACTGCACACTTGTATTAATGCGATACAGGGCAGGAATGACCGCACACCTTGTATCGAAGGTTAGAAAACACGTAGATTAAATAGAGCAGGGATTTTCACACACTCAATCTATCCATACCTGTTCAAGTTTAACCCCAAACAGTCGCTCATCGTAATGCAAAAGACACTGTCCCTATATATGTGCCGGCCTAAAATAATTCATAGTATCTAAAAATTGGAAATCAAAAATAAACAAACTAATCCGGTCTAACCCAAAACTTATGCAGAACAACTTATATACATTGAATATTTATTATTGTATAAAAATAATCATCCCAATAATTGGTTAACAGTGGATGCATTAACTAAAATAATCAAGAATCAATAAATCAAGGGCAATAACTCAATACAGTAATACAAAAAGATTCTAATGAAAAAATAGCTGCCTGCTTCAATTTTATAGTCATATCACATGATGAGTATTGCAGTTCTCAAAAAGATCCTTTACAATTATTTATATATGGGATATTTAGCTACATCAAACTCTGAACCTTCTTGTGAGGCCGAAGAATTGTCCTGGAGCCAAAGTTTTAACAATTATAAAGAATCATCTTGCTGATGAGTTTCTGAGAAGAAGATTTTTAAAGATTTACTTTATATATTCCTATGTAAAACTTTAACACCCCCCCCCCATGTGGCCTCACCCTACCCCCAGGGATCATGATTTTCACAACTTTGAATCTACACTACCTGAGGATACTTCCACACAAGTGTCAGCTTTCCTGGCTGATTAGTTTCTGAGAAGAAGATTTTTAAAGATTTGCTCTATATATTCCTATGTAAAATTTCGACCCCCATTGTGGCCCCACCCTACCCCCGGGGATCACGATTTTCACAACTTTGAATCTACACTACTTGATGATGTTTGCACACAAGTTTCAGCTTTCCTGGCTGTTTAGTTTCTGAGAAGAAGATTTTTAAAGATTTACTCTATATATTCCTATTTAAAACTTCGACCCCCATTGTGCCCCACCCTACCCCCAGGGATCATGATTTTCACAACTTTGAATCTACACTGCCTGAGGATGCTTCCAAACAGGTTTCAGCTTTCCTCGCTGATAAGTGTCTGAGAAGAAGATTTTTAAAGATTTACTCTATATATTCCTATGTAAAATTTTAACACCCCCCCCCCCAATGTGGCCTTACCCTACCCCCAGGGATCATGATTTTCACAACTTTGAATCTACACTACATGAGGATGCTTCCACACAAGTTTCAGCTTTCCTGGCTGATTAGTTTCTGAGAAGAAGATTTTTAAAGATTTACTCTATATATTCCTATTTAAAACTTCGACCCCCCCATTGAGGCCCCACCCTACCCCCGGGGATCATGATTTTCACAACTTTGAATCTACACTACTTGAGGATGTCTCCACACAAGTTTCAGCTTTCCTGGCTGTTTAGTTTCTGAGAAGAAGATTTTTAAAGATTTACTCTATATATTCCTATTTAAAACTTCGACCCCCATTGTGCCCCCCCCTACCCTCAGGGATCATGATTTTCACAACTTTGAATCTACACTGCCTGAGGATGCTTCCAAACAGGTTTCAGCTTTCCTGGCTGATAAGTTTCTGAGAAGAAGATTTTCAAAGATTTACTCTATATATTCCTATGTAAAATTTTAACACCCCCCCCCCCAATGTGGCCTCACCCTACCCCAAGGGATCATGATTTTCACAACTTTAAATCTACACTACCTGAGGATGCTTCCACACAAGTTTCAGCTTTCCTGGCTGATTAGTTTCTGAGAAGAAGATTTTTAAAGATTTACTCTATATATTCCTATTTAAAACTTCGACCCCCCCATTGAGGCCCCATCCTACCCCCGGGGATCATGATTTTCACAACTTTGAATCTACACTACCTGAGGATGCTTCCACACAAGTTTCAGCTTTCCTGGCTGTTTAGTTTCTGAGAAGAAGATTTTTAAAGATTTACTCTATATATATTCCTATTTAAAACTTCGACCCCCCCCCCATTGTGGCCCCACCCTACCCTGGCGGTCATGAATTTCACAACTTTGATTATACACTACCTGAGGATGCTTCCACACAAGTTTCAGCTTTCCTGGCTGTTTAGTTTCTGAGAAGAAGATTTTTAAAGATTTACTCTGACTATATATTCCTATGTAAAACTTCGACCCCCATTGTGGCCCCACCTTACACCCGGGGGTCATGAATTTCACAACTTTGATTATACACTATCTGAGGATGCTTTCACACAAGTTTCAGCTTTCCTGGCTGCTTAGTTTCTGAGAAGAAGATTTTTAAAGATTTACTCTATATATTCCTATGTAAAACTTCGACCCCCCATTGTGGCCCCACCCTACCCCCGGGGGTCATGAATTTCACAACTTTGAATATACACTACCTGAGGATGCTTCCACACAAGTTTCAGCTTTCCTGGCATTGTGGTTCTTTAGAAGAAGATTTTTGAAAATTTCTCGAAATTTTTCATTAATTTCTAATTATCTCCCCTTGAAAATGGGTGTGGCCCTTAATTTTCACAACTTTGAATCCCCTTTGCCTAAGAATGATTTGTGTTAAGTTTGGTTGAAATTGGCCTAGTAGTTCTTGAGAAGATGTTGAAAATGTGAAAAGTTTACGGACAGGCGGACAGACGGACGGACAGACGGACGACAGACAAAATGTGATCAGAATAGCTCACTTGAGCTTTCAGCTCAAGTGAGCTAAAAATCGTGTTAAAAATAAAAATTTCCTTTAAAAATCTAAATATTGTTTATCTGTATTTTGTTAATTGTGTTCAATTTTATAAATGATATCGAAAAAAAATCATAAGAAGTATAAATCAACTGTATTATAAAAGAATGCGCAAAAACATGCGCAATGCAAACTAAAGTCGGCCTCCTTAAGGACGCGGCGGGATCGCCGTGAGAACGCAGCTCCGGTGTGACAGGGGTTTAAGGAATTAGCCAGATTATTTCATGTAAACAATAATAAACTTCATTTTTAATGGGTATAGAATGATTTTATTTAAACATTTCCGAAAGCTGAAAAACATGCTATATGTCCTGTAAGATGTCTTTCACAAGCAAAGGCATAAGTTAATAATTAAGATAAAAGATTTTTTTTTAATGATAAACTTTACTTTTTTTACACGCAAACTCAACCAATTTGAATCCTTCTGTACATGTACATCTTCCGTGTTCGCATATTCCAGAATTATCACTCCCTGTGCATTGGAAATGTAAGCTACAAAATCCACCGACGGGAACATTTTCTGGAATAATAAAATTTGTTTATTTATAAATTAAACTCGCAACAGAAAATAAGTAGGTTTAAATATTCAAATTATACTGCTGAACATTAAAAAAATAATAATGATTTTTAGAATCAAATATATTGAAAGTCTACCCAAACTAACGCATTAATAGTAATTGTACAACTGGTAAACCAACAATGTATTTTTTTTGTGTTCTTGGTTGCTCAGTTCTACACTTTTTACATTATGAACCAATTCTGTTAGCAATGACGATTTTAAATTTCCCTCCATGTCGTAGTCGAAAACAAGAGGCCCCTGGGCCACATCGCTCACCTGAGCAACAATGGCGAACTACATTGACTTAACACACTTTACGGTCAGACGCGACATATCTTCCATTATTTTCTATTTTTTCCTATCTCCACAATGTGAGGATTTCCACCAAGTAATTCCATAATTATGTTTTCCTGTTAATATATGATATTTTTTTTTATTTATATATAAAGTGTTCAATTCAAAATATATACTATGACTTTATTTATAAGCATTCAAATCCATTTTGCATGCTATTTTAAGGAAAATTCTAAATATTAAAGCTAAAAAATAGCCTGGTAGTAAACCTTGAATTTTTGGGAATTAACAGGTTTAAATGTTAATAAATAAGGAATAGTTTATCAAGAAAAATTATATGAAATTGAGGAACGTCTCGTGTGTCCTTAAATAATTAAGAACAGTAAAATAAATTTAATATTAGCAAAGTTAAGTACCATGATAATTTTCTGACCTAAAACTCAATATTTTATAAAGGGGTAGGGGTGAAAATATATTGTGATATATTAATTATATATAACACCGGTATATTATTTCCTACAGTTTTTGCACATATGTGAACAGTATTAGCTCATTCAAGATAAAAAAAAATCATACATTTCCCAAGACGTATATCAGTTAAAAAATCAGGAACCATTGTGGGCCTTCCTTATTGTGTGTAATCATAATTTGAACATTTTGAATCTACACAATTAAAGTAAATCCACCCTCCTGTGACGTCATACATTTTACATAAAGCATGAATTCATAAAAATTCTTGCAAGTAGATTTGTAATTTCTATGTTATCATAGGTGCACATCAAAAACTCAAATCATTGTTTACTTGGAGATACTTAATAAGCATTTTTCATCCTTATATTGGACATAATTCAATAATGACAAAGGGAAATAACTCTTTTCTTCTTTTCTCTAAGTGATATATCTAAATGCTATAATTTTTCTAATGTAAACATTTTTTTTTTAAATTAATTTTAGTTTTCTGGCAAAGTAAGCAATAAAATTTAAATAGACAAACAAGTATCCATCCACTTATATTTAGTTTTTAAACAAAAAAAGTGTGATTTTCAGATGATAATTTCGGCCTTTGTTTTTTTTTTACCTTACATCTTAAATAGTATGGATACATATATATTTTATTTATTTTGTGATGAAATTCAAATCCAATAAGTTAAAAAAAAGTTGAGTTATTAACTTTGAACCCATGATTTTATAGGTACGGAGTTACCTTAAAGGATGCCAACATTTTATTTATAAGACATTATTAATATGTTGTCTTAGAGGCCATGCAATACATATCTATGTTATATGATGAAAATACTGGAAAAGGTAGTTACCATTTACCTGCAATATTTCTTGTTTGGTATATTGGTATTTATGAAAAAAAAAATATCAAACTTAAATTAGTGTAATTTTTATTTTCCACATCTAAGTGAATATTTTTAGTGTGTTTATTTAAGATGCCAAGCTCTATGAATATACCATGCAGATGAGATACATTTCATTTTCACAGCTCATATCTCATGTGAAAGTTAACAAAGATTGACGGACAGAGAATTGCCAGCTAGTCTGGAAGGCAGTACGCAGTGTTTGAACTCTGTGGCAAAAATGGCTAAGGCTACAGTAAAAAACTTAATTGGTCTTCCCTTAAATAATTGTTTACCTGATGTAAACTTGTGTGACGTTTTATAACCTTACTCACTTGATCAATGTAAACATTTGACTGGAAAATGTTGTCAAACGATGTGTTAAAAAGCTATATCATTTAATGTATTGTCAGGCATACAGGTATAAGTTCTGTACTAAGGCCCATTAATTATTTCATATTCCCCCAAAAACAACAAACGGCTACAAACCAAGATGATTTTCTGCTGCAATATTTTCTTTAAAATAATGATAATGCACGGATATCCTCATAATTGTAATGTGTCAGAACTGTTTAAAAGAAGTTTTTGTTTACTCGTTTGAAAAATACCAAAATTGTTGCAGATTTCAAATAATTTATCAAATGAGAAAGGACCCCAGAAAGTAGTTATAGCACATCATCCTTTTGATTTTTCTGTACACAAGTATATAATGTTTAGCAAGACAATTCAAATGATCAACAAACATTTCAGCGTCAGTCGTAAAATGATAGGCAACTTTTAAAAACGTATCCAATTTGTTTAATTTTATTTTTTTATTGCATTCATACATTATATAGATAAAATGTTTTGCAATTGAGTTAGCCAGGTGACACAAAGTCAGATTATGCACTGTGTATTTTGGAGAAATTAGTCCGACCCTATGACCCAATTACAACAGTTTTTAGTTTTGAAGATAACTGTAAACAAACGGTGTTGCATTAATTTGGCAGAGTTATTAAATAATTACAAATTACCTTCTAATTGTAGTATCAACAAGAAATGTAATGATTATCGATTGTAATTTTCAATGCACGGTATATGTGTTTGCATCACCCGTATTTATAACCTCTAAAGATAAGACAGTCGCGGGTGATTAATCACAACAGGGTTTAACTGAGGCTGTGAAAATGTCTTTTCAGATTCATAAACATCTTTTTATTGTCTTTGGATTTAATTTACTCGATTATGAACTCGGAATACATGGCTACTTCAAATTCTCTTTCGGAGGAAATTCAGGCGAAGTTACCGATTATTTCAAACAAAGTCGCTCCCTTGTTTGATCCTTGTTGACACAATTAGAAATTAATAAACAATAAAAACAGAGGGAAATGCACTTTAGTACGTTGTTAATACATCAGATTTTATCATTTTCGCAGGTAAACAATCAACTGCCTATTTACCTAAGTCTATGTTCGAAATATAAGGCGATTGTTTCCCAAGTTAAAAAGCAAAATGAAACGAAAATCAAAACGCGGCTATGTTAAGGCTGTCCGAAGCTAAATATATATCGAAAAATGATACTATTTTAATTATCGAAAAATGCTTTAACCGAGCGAGTTTCTTTAAACTTTTATTACATAAGTTAACAGTGGCATCCAACACTATATTTGATGTATTTTTGTGACGTCATATATTTTTCTTAAGCACGTGACGGGTGTATTCTAACACGGTAAATAATCTATAAAAATCGCATCGCC
This sequence comes from Magallana hongkongensis, assembly GCA_015776775.1. NCBI lineage: Eukaryota > Metazoa > Mollusca > Bivalvia > Ostreida > Ostreidae > Magallana > Magallana hongkongensis. The sequence goes on along the minus strand of CM027470.1, from coordinate 25,136,715 downwards.
ACAAGTGAATAATGACATTAAATCAAAAATATTTTTATGAAAAATCCTTCGACAAGTAATGTATTTTGCAATTCTTGCTGGGGGTTCATATAAATATTTCGTTTATTTGAAATATTGTCAAAACATTTCGCACCGCCATCGAAATTAGGCACATTTTTACCTTTTAGGCTCGATTTACACAATATCGGGTCAATCGGTAGGTTTCCCCCAGCAAGATTCACAGTGGTACTTATTTTCTCTCCCGATTTCACGTAAAATATACTAAGATTGTTTTTATCTTTCACTTGTGCCAAGCCGTTTTTTATATGCACATACATATCACCATTCATTAGATTACACGTAGCAGGGGGAGTCTCAAAACCATTAATTTTTGAATATATATTTACCTATTACGAAGCTTTAAAACTGTTGATTTTTTTTACTCCATATCGGTGATATTGAATTTAGTATCACTAGTATTTACAACAGTGTCTATGTAAAGGAATGAAGCGATTTTATTATGCACAATGAATATCACTTATTACGTTACGATACATTCCCTAAGAACGATCGAAAGGAATGCAGATGGTGACGTCAAAGTTAACTATGACGTCATATCTTATGAAGTACAGACAAGTGACTTTCTACATATCGCTGTGAAATTAATCGGGCAGCCTTAACATAGCCGCGAACAAGCTAAAACCACCCTCACAAGTGAAAATGACAACGCGTTGAAATATTTAACCTCAATTTACTTCACAATAATCGGCACCAATGTTATTTCCATGTTGCATAGATTATATTCGCATGTGAACTGTTGCACAACAAACTGCCAGCTTCAACAAAGAACCTCGTTTTCGAGATGCGGTAGACTGGCGATGCCTGTCATAAGACCAGTCTATCGCAATGAATTGCCAGTCTACGATATATAGAATATGACGAGCCCTCTTTATTAGTATTTTCGCAATTGCCTCAAATTTGGAACAAAATTCGCCTATAATTTTTGCAATTTATATGTCCCTTTCCCTAAGGATGATTTATACTAAATTACGTTAAGATTAACTCAGTAGTTCTTGAGAAGAAGATTTTTTTAGAATGCACCCCCCCCCCCTCTTTTTACAGTTTCAAGGTTTTCTCCGCTTTGAATATAATCTGGCCTTTTATTTTTGCAATTTATATTCGCCTTCTTATAAGGATGATTTATGCCAAATTTGGTTAAATTTGGCCATGTGGGTTTAGAGAAGAAGATCAAAATGTAAAAAGTTTACAGACGGACAGACAGACGGACAGACAGACGGACAGACAGACAGACAGATAGACGGACAGACGGACAGACAGACGGACGGACGGACGGACGGACGGACAGACGGACAACGGGTGATCAGAAAAGCTCACTTGAGCTTTCAGCTCAGGTGAGCTAAAAAGCAAACACTTATCAAAGATACAGCATGAACAAAAAATATTGACAAACTTAACGAACCTTGAAGGCAGGTATCTGGTTTAAATGCAGAAAAGCCATTTATACATTTGCATTTTCCTTGTAAACAAACTGAGAAAGGTTGGGTACACTGTTCTGTTACCTCACACGATTCATCTAATTCTATAAAAATGATAATAATCTGTAGTGATTATTCATTAAAAACGTTTTTGCAAAAAATAAGCTTAACTTAAATTAGAATAAATTGAATGCTATGCGAAAACACTATTAGGTGACTTATTAATTGAAAGCTCTTACACGTATCGAATATCTCTTTTAAAAATCCAACAGCTCTTATAGCAACAATATTTATCCCTTTTATCAATCTGATTATCCTATTCACAGTTAGAGGAACGAAATATACAATATTTTTTTTCTTTTTATATAATCTATAGTATTAAGATTTGTAAATTTCTATTTAGAGCCCTCAAAATGAACAAATTGGTGTATTTTAAGATTAGTTAAACTATGTCAGTTTAAAAGATGATAAGTTCAACCAATTATTGGTCAAATGTATTAAAATAATGTTTTATGTAACATAAGATAATCATATATAATCAGTCTTTCTTAATGAATACTTATAATTTTTTATACAAACTAAGTACAAACTAAAAAAAAATAATGACCAATACGAATATAAATATGTGTACGTGTATGCTTAAAAAGATTGTAAATATCTTGATTTGCATGCACATAAAACATGATCAAAAACATATGCTAATTCTGTTCCACTGTATTGGCAATTAAACTTACATATCCCACCAACGTTTGCCATTGTTAAATATTCACATTCAGTGTGTATTTCCCCTTATGACTGCATTTGAAATCTGCAATGTTTAATTTCCTATGAAAAAATTTAGCCTATTCATGGCACATGAGCACAAATATAAACGTCAATATAAAAGTCAAATTTTTTTTAAATTATTTTTTACGTCAATTATTTTCATTGTGAGGTGAAAGGTTCAAACTTGATACGTTCTTATGATTCAATGTTACTCACTAACCAACGATGTTAACTAGATAAAAAATTTTACTTTTACAACCAACTTTAGGTAGCAAGGGACAGTTTCGGATAAAGTACCCGTCAATATTTTTGTAAAATTGAGAGTTGCTGTACTTGAAGGCTTATACGTGTTGCTAAAATTCATAAAATGATTTTTAATGATTATCATTATTTAGAGGGGTGTCTCTTGTTGAAATTGATATGCCATATGTATGCCCCATATGTTAGGTACGTGAGAATCAGAAGTAAAATGCGAAACCTGCGGCTATGACTGTTGTGTTGATTTTACACAGTGAAATTGCAAGTTACAGACGGGAGGTAAAATAACACGAAAAGTAAGTCGATGGAACATTGTAAACTATACACCGGTACGTTTCTGACATGTCATAGTGCAAAATCCATGCGGCACGGAAGGTCAACCCTCTGCGGGGAATTAGCTGGGGGAGGTCTAAAAGGCTGAAAAATCATGAAAAATTAGCAAAATATGAAAGGGTCTAAATCTCATAAAAACCAGTATGTAGAGAATTGTACAGGTTTTGACTGGTAATTTTCTTCAGAAATTAGTGATTGGCCCTATAACGAGTGAATTAAAGGTGTGGGAATGGGAACTGAGAAAATTTTAGTTACAGAGTTCCGAAGACATGCATCCCTTGGCTACAATGAGTTGTATAAAAAAAACTGTCCCGTGCCACCTTGGGGTGTGTTACTAAAAAAACACGATATGGTCTTAGTTATTGGAGATCTTATAGCTAGAGTCGGAAATGATAACACCCACAATGAAGCATGTATCGGTGTACATGGCACAGGACAGATTTATGAACATGGAAAACGTCTACTAGATTTCTGTGATATGAATGGGCTAGTGGTTTGCAACACAATCTTTGCACATAATGACATTTACAAGTACGTTTGAGTTTCTCTAGGTAAGAGAACAGTGAAATCATGATCAACAAGAGATGAAGGAGATCAGTCAAATATGCACGGACGTTCATAGTTGCAGAAGTTGACAGCGATCAAATACTCCTGGGTAAAAAAAAAATAAGTTAAAGGCGATGAAGAAAGTGGAAGGACAAAGGACGTTTGCGGCGAAAAAACGTAAACAATTTGAGATAAGAGAAGCCATTAAGCTGAAGCTGGATTCTCTGCACTAGAAACCAATAATGGTGAACGCAACATCGACGAAAAGTGACATAATATCCAGGACTATCTTACTTCTGGAATATAGAGAAAGTGTGAAAGAAAAATGGATAACATCTAATAAACGGACTTTATATCAGAGTGAAAGAAAATCAGATCAAAAACTTTTCACTGCAAAGACAACACAGAGACAAAGATAGAGAGGTCAAATGAAGTACAAGGAGACAAACGGAAACGTATAGAAGACAGTGCCTGCAGAGCGGAGATAGACTTGAAATACCCAAGAACTCTATAAAATCGTCAAAATGATGTCTGGAAAATTTACAAACAATTCAAGTGTTGTGAAAGACCAGCATAGCAACATTCATTCACAGTGGCACAGTGAAGATGGTCAGAACGTTTTAAAAAAAACCGCAAGAACCCTTGACATTAGTGTGGAGAAAATAAGTGTAATTAAAAAACAAAAAGCCATTAGGAGGATGAAGTATAACAATGCCGAAAGAGTAACTATTTTGAAACTTCCAAAATTGGAAATTAACCAGAATGCAACAAATGGCATGGAATCACACTTATACCAACATTTAGTAAAATGTTTTAAGAGTTCTCTTGGACAAAGTTTAACTACACGTTGATGGATAACTGAGAAAGGAGCATGCAGAATTAGGATCAGAAAGACAATATTTTTGTTTTACAAAACACAATAGAGCAGTCAATAAAGGGAAAGTCCTCTCTATCCTTCAAATTTGTTGACCTGGAAAAGGCCCTCGACATTGTACATTGGGAAAGTATATCAAGACTGTACGGCCTACGTTTGATGATTATTAACATCATCAGGATTTCAGTGTAGTGTGGTGACTACATGTAACAAACTGAATGGTTCCCAGTAATATCGGGACTGAAACGGGGCTGAAAGCTATCAGCTCTGCTTTTTAAGTGGTTATAGACTGGGTAATTAGGGAATCGACTAGAGATTCGGAAAACGACATAAGAAGGAAAATGAGAAGCAAACTGGGTGATCTAGATTACTGTTGATTCCTAATCAGAACAAAAAATATCCGCGTAAAATCGAGAGAAGCTCCCTTCGCGGTTTTTAAAATCTCGCCATTAATTTTTGATCGTTGAGAACTATAAGAAATAATGAGTTTTCTCGCAATTTAATACAAAACAGCGGGGTCGCAGAAGTAAGTACTCGCGTAATATAAGGAATTTAGAGTATGCCTGCAACCTTTGCTTATCGCTTTCACTCATTAGCATTTGCAGGATAAAACAACCAAACTACATACAACATTTGGAAGCTTAAGACCTAATTTCAATTTAAAGAGTACCAAATAATGCACGGAACAGCAACCCCGTACAAATAATTGGAGAGCATTTGGAAGATGTAGACACCTCCACAAATCTGGTCAGCATTATAGCAACACCAGGAAGTACTGATATTACAAAAATCAACAAAGCCCTTCATATGTTTGCCATCTTAAATGCAGTTTAGAAATCTACCTATATAACCACAAGTACAAAGCTCAAGATCTTCAATAGTAATGTAAAATCAGTATTACTATATGTATAAAAATAATAAGAATGCTGAAAGCTCCGGAGAGAACTCACAATGAAACTGGGAATGTTCATACATCGATGCCTACGGTCCATATCTAAGATCAGATGGTCAAAAGTAGTATCTAACAACAAACTCAGAGATAAAGTAGAACAAGAACACATATCTCTAGAAACTGCTGACTACGGTCTATTGGACCGGCAACGTATTTCAGAATGCGAGTATGTTTATGTTACATCCTTTCAATAGTTCTCAAGGAATGTATATTCCTTTACATAGACGCCGTTTTTGTACTTGGTGAAGCTAAATTCAATGTTATCAAAATGGAGTATCAAACAATGAACAGTTTTAAAGCCTCATATGAGGTAAAATACTATTTAAAATCTAATGGGTTGAAGACTCCCCATTTTTTATGTAAACTAATATTAAATTGAGATGGTGTAATGCATGCAACAGGACTTGTGCATGTAAAAGATGATTTTTTTTAGTATATTGTATAATGGCACGAAAACCATCTACAATAGGCAAATTGTAAACCCCGAAAACTAAAAAAGAAATTAGGTAATAAAACAATTATTTAATGCTTGAACAGTCAATAGACCATAATTTTTCCCTTGGTGCAGGGAACAGCTCCGCTCGGCCGTTGTCCTCGGGCAATAGATCATACTGAGCTGTTCCCTGCACCTAAGGAAAAATATTCTGGTCTATTGACTGCTCAAGCATTAAATAATTGTATACTATTTATAAACTACTATTAAAATTACCACAACTATATATTTTTGCATTTAATATCGATACATATATATGTTTGCTTCCCCGTGATATTAAAATTTTTTTAAACAATTAACCAATCATTAGATTTCGTAGTGGTAATCATGGGTAGTCCTGCCTAACGAATTAAAATCCACGACGAAAACAAATTGTGAAGGAGTTAGTTTTTGTACTGAAACTGCAAACCCTGCACCCACAAATTGACATCCCCACAAATAAGCAAGAAACTCACAATACATTAAAAATTGCCCAAATAGAATTAAAATGATTTAACGGTACTTATTCTATGCAACATGTTATTACTATCTTACTTTTTAGACACTTTTCGTCCACCATTATATATCCAGGAAAACAATGACAGACGCAGTATGTGTTGATATGGACACACTGTGCATCCTCTACGAAGCAGGCATGAACATAATTCCAAATAATGTATTCCTCTGAAAAATTAATTGCGTTTCTTCATTATACATATTGAATTAATTTCTTCCTTTTAAATAAAATTTCAAAAGTATTATCATCATTGAAAAAATTCAATTTGATTCCTTTCCATTCCTAATTATTCATTACATATGTTTAGATATATGACTTACTTGCGTTCCACGATGAACAATCGATGTAAAAATTTGCTTTATGACCGACTCCTGAACAAAAGTTGAAAATCTCCCTCTTATCGCCTATCGTTAGGTGAACTTTTCCCAGAGAGTTCCAGTAATTATATAAAAAACTCGTCCGCAAATTGCATTTTTTGGGACAGGTGGTAACTATCATGAAAAAGTAAATGTGATCTTCATAACTATTTGAAATGTCATGCAAGAGAAAAATAATCTTTGTGTTAATGACTCTGTTTCACTATTCAATACGATATTTTATTTTAACAAAATTTAGTCTTATATGCAGAATGTCCTTATCATTTTTAGGCGGAAGCGCCTATTGCAATTGCTTTCATGACCTTATACGTCATAGGTCAAATTCCTGCCCTTTTTCATGGTAAACTATCGGATGTTATTTAAACTAAGGGCACACAACTCTATACCCCCCCCCCCCCCCCCCACTGTTCGACCCCCGTTTAAACATCGTTTCTGATAATAGAACTGTGGTATGTCTCTAAATTTTTACTTCATCGTATTTAATTATCCATTGAAAATGCCTATAGCAAAGATAACAAGTGGTAGATTTACGTTTTTGATAGTACAGGAACGAACGATAACTCTTGCGATGGTATGCGACATAAACAAAGGATAAGCACGGAGTCTGATGCCTGTAGATGAAATTCCGAGGGAAAAAATAGTTCAATTTGAAATTGCGTGTTTATGAGTACAGAACGAAAAATTGATAAGGAAACAGGTAATGGATGCTTTTTTAAAAAAAAACAAGGGTGTGTATAAATCTATATAAAAAAGATTATTAGAATGATACAATGCCTGTAAATTATTTATAAACATACCAACGTTTCGCGTAGTAATCTCAGACAATACTGCATTACGTTATGCAGTGTAAAAGTTTTGTCAACAAACCCACGTTGAGAACAACTGGTGACTGTCCATCTTCGACATACGTAAGGTAAGTTAGGTAATTAATGTGTTATTGCTCATTGTATAAACGTTTGCCTCATCATTTTAGATTTTCATGTTACAATAATCTTGATCGAGGAGCTGGTACATTCTTAATCCGAAATTCCTCTGACTCTAATTCCTGCTTGTATATTGTGACGTGCGGAGGAGACATGTCTCAATAAAAAAGCGGGGGTTAGAATCAGAGAAATCTCAGATAACTACATAAATTTTATGAAAGAATTTATTTTGTTTGTGTTAGGCATGATTCATCGATAATTCTGAAATGACGGTCTTTTGTTATGAATATACTGTACAAGGCGAGGCCTACAGGATATCTTTAAAGATTAAAATTTAGCACAATGGAATCGCATATAAAAGAAGATAACATTTCCTTTTTTTAAACCTTTAATATTTTGTGACATCTTTGCAGATCTATATGTTCATATGGTGATTTTATGATTTGTTACGAACTGCACTGTATGATATAGGGTTTATTCATTTTGCTTACAAAAAATTACAATATTCAGCTTGGTTTAAAAATGACTCATGAATAATGCAAATGAATTTTCTCTAAAATATCTCAAATATAGCTTTTAAGTATCATACAAGATACAATTCATTGGTTGATATAATACTGATATTAATACATAATATGAATATTCCAGATAGGCTATTGATTGCAAATTATTTAATTGAACATTTAAAAAAAATTAATATGATTTATCCTTTTACCTACTGTATTTACTTGTATCTCAGAATTACCTTATCATTACTCTATAATGAAAGTGACTGAAATTTCCTATGGAAATTTCTCTACATCATAATTTATATGATAATTTTGATGACTGCATCTTTTGTTTTTAAATTTTAAAATGTCCAATTCATGAGAACTTGGACTATATACCAGTATATCTTTGATCTACCATGTTCATGATTAATTGCAATTCCAAAAAGACTCAATTATATACCTGACAATGATTATAGATAATAACCTAACATATATCTATTTGTTCTCTATGTATATGTTCTTTCAGATGAATGTCAAGAAACTGATTAACATTAACTGACAAGAGGAGACAATGAGAGCTCAACATCATTCTTCATCTCTGGTGAAGGGGAGAGTTGCTAAATTTGGGTGCACAGCTAAATTCAAGCAAAACAAAGAAAAAGACGGATGCTATAAAAATGCGGTGTTGGCTTCCCAGTTAAGCATTTTTAAAGAGGGACAAACATTGCACGTTTGCAACTTCTAAATGGAAGCAGGGCATCTGAAATATGCTGGAATCCTCATCTTAGTGGCCTTAACGCCATTTTCAAGGTTAGTACATACAACTAAATTTAAATACGATATTTCCCGTGGTTTTCTTGTTTAAGTATGAACTAATTATACCCATGCTTGGAAGGAGATGGGGTGTATTGTTTTACCCTTGAGTGTCTGTTTGTCTATAACACAAATTTTGTCAAAGATATCTCAGCAACAATCGCAGATGCTTGAAATTTTAACTCAGTCTTTGTTAAGGTAGGCCATTCGGTAAGATTGATTTTTCAAAATATTTGATGTCAACTTCCCATTACATGTAATGTTAACTATGCTTTTTTGTATACTTATCAGAGCAGGGATATCACTAGTGAGCATTGACTCACAGATATCTTGTTGTCATATCTTTAATAATATAGTAAATATTCTTGTACTAAATGGAATTAAAAACTGAAGAATTTTGGAGAAACAAAATTAAACTTTCATTTACAGTTCAATCACTATATTTTCCATTTGTTGTATGTAATATACCAAAATAACCTTACAACTATTGATAATTCATATTGTGTGATCTTCTTATATATCTCATCCTTTATTTGCAAAATACATGTATACTTTTGAAAATAAATTATTTAAGGTAAAACACATTTAAATTCAAAATATTTTATAGATTAATTTTTTTTAAATCCATGTTTTCTTTATTGGAGGTCAAGTATATTGTAATGAAATATTGCTTGATAACATATCCATTATTCATTTTTCATCTACACATTTTAGAATATCCTGCTGAAAAAGACAGTTTTCATTGGTATAATGGATGCAAAACAACACTAGTTGTTGTTACCACAAATGGCACACTCCATGATAACACGCTTTCCAAAAACACCATTACGGCATGCAGCCATAAAGGGATTCTTTGAAAGTCTATGTATGTAATGGTGGAAGATTCCATTAGTATTAAAATAAAAACTTAAAAGTTCAAATGTCTTCAATACTAGAGACCTGTGATTTGACAGTACAACATGGAGCAATTGTAAAGGACACATAATTTGTACATTATTGAATATCAATATATAGTTATCCATAAATCACTGGGCGTTTACATTGTATTGTAATTCTCAACATTTGCATATATGTTTGATCTTTGTAAAATATGTTTGGTATACAGCACAGTTAGTAAATACATTCTTTCTAAGTTTTAAAGATTTGTCAACAAAATATATGAAATGCAATCTGAGGATCAATTAGAGGTCTGTAATTCTCCACATATAAAATGACTTTGAAATCATCCTGTTACTGTTAAACTTGAGAATATATTAAGAAGACATCAAAATCTCTTTATTGAATACCTTTTTTACAACACATTGTCCAGATATTTTGTGTATTATTCTATGAAGCTGATTTCTCAATGGCTATTGCTTCTCTGGTAAGCAAAGTGACACACATACTACTTGATTTTGTAAATACTGTAATCAAGTGATGTACAAATGTAACTTCTGCATTTTTGTGAAACATTATTGTAAAGAATAAAATAATACAGTTTCAGAAGTTCAGTTTACTAAATTCTAATTCTATAATATTCTTTCATCATTTTGATATCAAAATGAACATTTTTAATAAATCGGCATAATAAATGAAAATGTATTCCTGTAATTTCAGCTTGCATATAAGTATCAATTGTTATACGAATGTATTTCACAAAACAAATGTTTTGATATTTAAATTGCTCTTCTCATTGAATCTTTATTTTGGGCATGATCCAGACTAATCTGGTGCAGTAATAGAGTATTTCCACATTTACTACATGTATATACCTTAATTGACATATAAGAATAGTGTTTTATGTTATCAAACTAATTCTTAAAAAGAAAATAGTTATAATAACACTATGACATTGACAACTTGCAATCATGCTTCCGCCTATCAGTACTTTCAGTACTTTGATTTGTTTTGCATTTATTGGGTAGTTTAAAGTATAACAATGTCAATCATTCTAAAATGAAATTTATTTTACTGAAGAAGTGCTTTGTGAGTTTTCGTTATGATTGACAATAGTTTTAAAACTGTTCTCTGTTTTCAAACAACATTTCCCATTAACATACAAAAATGGAAGCTTTATTTATGTTTTAATTTTTTTTTTATTTTACCAACTTATAAATCATATTATAAGCTGACAAGATAGTATTTTCCATAGTATTTCTACATCGATCTGAGAGATAATAGATGGGGATGCAACAGCAACACTGTTTTAATAATTGAAAAAATAAACTTCAGCTAAAGAATAAGCTACAGTTTCTTTCAATAGTTGCCTTAAATTCAAAAGTTGTTTAAATCTCTTAAAATACACATATACCATTTTGAACATGTTTGTATATAAAGAAACAGGTTGTACACTTTTATCTTGGCAATGGCCGAAATTAACATTGAAAAGTCCCGTAGACTTTCGAAATCGGCTCGTACATGACAGTTGGGTAAATTATGCGACAAAATTACCGTTCTTTTGCTTGGGAATTTTTGATAACTTAAAAATCTTTTCAATTTACTAAAACATTCTCTAGTATTAATTGACAATTGTGAATTTATCTCGGAATAAAAAAAAACCGGGACAGACTTTAGTTATTTACTTGTCATTTTCATTGATTATTTCATAAATGACTCATGATTTTGCCAAAACGAAAATACTTTTGACTATCTATATACCGAACATGTATAACGGGTAATTTTTACTGCTGTGATTTTTTACGAATTTGTATTAAAATGGTCGATTTGAATTTTTACGCGTAATTTTTTTTACGAATTGGACATGTCCGTAAAAATTAAAATCATCTGTGGTAAAAGGGGGGAAATTTCACCGTGACTTCGTTACAGTTAACACACATACAAATCAGAAAATCGTTTTTCTGTTAACGAGTCCTTAATTATTATGATTGTGTTTATTCATTTACCTATTTATATGTGATATACAGTTTACTTATTCCTATTAATCTCGGTATCATCATTGATGTACACCATGTGCTCGCGGATCGTCTCAGTTCGAATTACCGGGATAAAAGGAAGACAACTCCATTTCAACATTTTTTTCTCTCTCTCTTTTTCTTTCTCGCCCAACCAATAGAGACAACTCCATCTCAAAAATCAAAGTTTTTATTCGGTGTTCTTGGTAAAGAATAAATTGTGGAAACCGATTTATTTAAAGCAGTTATAACTTCCTTTGGAATCATTTCACTAAGTGATCCATTTGGATTTGGCATTGTAGACACTGGTTTATAATAGCTTCGTATCCCCGCCATAGTTATTGACTGAGCGATTGAAATCTAGCTACTAACGTGGCATTATACGTAGTTTTAGAATGAGTAGAAAGATCTGCACTGTATTCACAACGTGACCAAAAAACACTCAAATATACCTACATGTACAGCCGTCAGGGACTGAGCTGAAAGTCGTGAACATTACTCTCAAACTGGTATAATGTACAAAATTTACGTGCGGTGTTTTTTTACTTCTGTGAAAATTTACGCGTTTAATTTTTACGGATTTATAAACCTCGTAAAAATAAGTAAAAATACGCAGCACGTAAAAAATACCCGTTATACGGTATATTTTTTAATATAATTACTTTTTTTGGAAGAGTCAAAAATTACGTTGCTAGTATAAATTTTCAACGCATGCCGGTCTATGAAACCATTTTATTATAAAGGCTTTTGTGAATTAGATTGGCACTGTTTCAAAAGGGATTTTTTTTATTAATTATTATTAACACATCTATCTAAAATATTAGAGTGGAATAATTCACGTTTGATTTAATTCAAATAATAATTCGAGACAAAAATTAATATTTTTTTCAAGAGCCTACCACTTTGAAGGATATCCTTTGCAGTATTTAAACGAAATGAACATTCGTCTTGGTCATCTATAAATCTTGTAACTGTCTCCAAACACAGATCTCTAAAAAAAATCAATGTTATCATTTATCTACCATCGACATAAAACTTAATATTCAATTTCATGTTCATGGTTTACGTTACAATTGAACTATTTTGTTGTTTAAATGCGAAATTTGAAAGAAGGATTGTCAAAAATGTTCCACCTAATAATGTAATTAAAAGGCGAAATGTACATTAAAATAATCAGTCTAACACAATGTATATTGGTAAAATAAAGTTTCAATAACAGTTAATTTTTAATTTGCTAAAATATATATATATATATATATATATATATAAATATATATATATATATATATATATATATATATATATATATATATATATATATATATATATATATATATATTCTTATTTAATTACATATCATCAAATCAAGCGTTAATATAGTATTACTGTGGAATCATTAGATTATGTTGTGGCTCAATTTGGGTGGAATTCGTGGATATCTGTCATTCACGAATCGCCATCCTCCACAAAATAATAAATTAGTGCCATAAAGTCATATTTCAATTTGTAGCATAAAAGAATACACGTCCCACGACTTATTAAAATATACGCAATCCAGAAAAATTGACCCGCACGAATTCTGATGCATCCACAGAATTTCTAAATTAAATTTTTTCAATATATATTCAACATACTGCTAGTCAGTATGCAGTGTCTTTTACTATTTCTCTTACCTATTGATAGAACTGGACATTGATTCGTGTATTATCAGAGTAAAATCTAACAATTGAAATAAAAACAAAGATATAAATGTAAAAATCAAATACAAATACATCATACATGTATTGGGTTACAGAAAAAGGTGAACCTTTCCTAAATGGAATTGACCGTGTTGGGAAAAGTGAATAAAAGATTCTCATGAAAAGAGAAGATGGGTGGATTTTATCATTGCCTTTACGAAAACCAATGATATTTATTCATCCAACCCATGAACGTATTATAAGTGAATCTGCCTACGAAAATTTCATAGGATATTAATAATGTGTCTTCATATATTTGTTTTACAAACCCATTTGATTAATTAATAATTTAATTCTGGTTGTAACGCGCTTTCTGATTGGCTAAAAAATTGTTTTATATCGTATAAAGAATGTCGCCTACGTCATAGTAAGACTAACGTCAAAAACGTATCAATACGCCTGACATTACGTTTGGATTTTGTACAAATGTACGTCATTTTAAAGGTCAAATGACCGTTTTTATCTACAATGAAGAGTAAAAAAATTAAATTATAAGCAATGAATTCAATATTTATTAGTTTTATACAATATAAAATGGTTTGAAACAGTTTACGCTTTTGCATAAACCGCTTCGCGGTTTATAAAGCGTAAACTGCCCTAAACCATTTTATATCGTATAAAACAAATAAATATTGAATTCATTTCTTAATTAAAACTATTATAGGTAATGCATCCATGCATGATTGTATCATCAATAATAAAAACAATATATTGTTTCATCCCCTGGTTTTGTGTTGTACATATATATATTTTATATGAAACGAATAAAAAAAAATGGTTGTTATTTACCTGTTGGATGATATTGAAAGAGGACAACAGCAAGAGTTCGATACCTAGTATTTTTTATAATAACCTCATTCTTCTTAAAAGCATGCCTACGAGAAAACCATGTAAATATAGAAAATAGCTGTGGCAGCAAGTCTCAAGAATGAACAGAATTTTATCATAGATTTCAAGGATACCTATCTAGAGTCAGATATTTGATGTTTGTTTTTGCACTGAATGTTTCTATCTATAGTAACGGTCAGTATTGCATTCTGGTTAATAAGCCTCTAAAATCAAGAAAAATTCAGAGAAAAATTGTCAAATTTAGTAATAAATTACAAAATGTATAAACAATGTTTGAAAAAAATAAGATTATATTCTTAAAGAGGAAGTTGAAACCTTTAATCGTTGCATATTTTTTTTTTATATTTCTATTTACACCATGAAGTCCCAAGGGTGAAAATATTGGCAGGATGCCAAGAAATGATAATAATACATTTTTGTCAATTTATCAGAAAGAAATTCTCAGAAAGTGGCACATTATTTTTTTTAATTTTGAGTTAATAAGAAACTGTCTGATGTATTGTTACAAATAAATAAAATTCATCTTTGGACTCTCAAGGACTAAAAAGTAATAAATTAACAAAAACATCCCATTTTCAAATAAAATAAAAATTTGTTGTTTTTTAAAATTTTATTTTACAAGCGATTTTAATCCACTGAAGACATTATTTGTAATTAAACATGAAAAAGAAACCTTATTAAAGATTAGTTGTTATCATTGTTTCTCAAAGAATTCTTATTCATTACATTTGCTTTTCATTACTACTGTTAGAATTGTCTCCCCTGTTGCCCTCTTCTGTAGAGAAGGTAAACTAGTCAGAATGTTGAGAAAGCTTTACAAGTTCAAGTTCAGGCAAAGTATTGAGAAATGAAATGTTGTGAGTGTTGTTAATATATATAATGATATTGAATGATTTTAATTGCACAAAAATTGCCCCATCTTGTTATTGTTATTCACTATATCACATATTGAAGTTTGATGGAGACTTGTATCTAGTCTATAAACTGCTATTTTCTGTCCCGAAATATATAAGCAGCACATTTGGACGACTTTTAATTAAAATATACAAACCTGTGATAGAAGTGCAATTAAAATAGATGATGGGGAAATTTTCGAAGATAATCTCATTCACAGATTATCATATTTTACTCGAAAAAATCCACAAAAACGAGTAGAGTACTAAAATGGATAGAATGATATATCGTTAAAATGACAAATCTCCTACGGACCCAGTTTGACCTGAGCGTAGCCTGGTCATGGTAAGATTATTCTTTCTATGTTGAAATCATTCGAAATTCACTAGGAATGCCTGGTGCAATTTTTCATCGTTATCATCAGAGTCTGTTGCAATAGACATCACATTTCTGTACGTGTATATTTCAGTGGCCATCTATAAACCACCCTGCAGATGTTAAGGTTAGACTCTTATAAGCATTAATTTTGACTGATTGAATTTCTTGTGATTGGCATTTAAATTTTAAAATCATAATGTATTCACTTTTATCAAATATAACTATACCTGTAAGTCGTATCATTGCAAGTTTTGATCCGCCCGATGGAAGAATTATAGTTCATTTCTTCCATTCTTCTTTTTACTTATTTATTTTACGAATCAGACTTTTTTCTAAGTTATAACATTCATAAAATCTTGAAATGACGGGGAGGGGGCCAGGTTTGTTTTAGTTCTTGAGAATGTAACACAGTAAGTACAAAATTAATGAAATAAATAAAGAGCTCTACTCCCTACCTCCCTATTAGCAGTTTATCTCCTTTTTGAAAAAAATAAAGTGTTACATGTAGGTTACCCTTTCCCCAAGGGATCTCAACCTACGAAAACCGTATATAAATATAAATATAAACTATAAAAAAGTTATCCCAAATATTAATAAAGACATCATAATTTGTTTTTGTCGGATTGTTATTTGGGATGTTATTGAATTATAACCCATCATAAGAAGACCTAATCCCAGAATTATGAAGCAGTCTAATAAAATTGTTTACAATCTCTCACTGTCTTGTGAGTAAAAAAATTGAAAAAAAAATGAAATGCTAATAAAATGTGTCTGTATATTATAATACGCTGATATTATGGTGATATCAACAAATTTTAAGTGCAATCAATATGATTTTTAAGATTTCTTAAAATATTTTATGCATATTGATGATTTCTGTTAAGTTCGCGAGAGTTATCTTTCCTGCGGTATTGTCAAAGTTATACAGCATTTTCATATATGGATACAAAATCAACGTCGCCGGAGGTAACCAATGAATTTATTCCGCGGTAAAATCTTAGGAGCGTCATTTTAATAGCGTGGGTTCTCACTTCTTTCAGGACGCCGATAGCTAAGCATTGAAAATTTTCAAAGCGATCTATAAAGCGGTAAGGTTTATATTTTTGTTTTATTTTACTGATGGAGCCCAATAAAGTACTTATATTGGGTCATTCTATTGTACGCCGCTTTCAACAATTCCTAGTAAGTAATGAGGATGTTAGGTACTGTGAGGATCTTGGTCTAAGAGCAAATCATAGGATATTTTATAGAGGAGTGGGAGGTCGCACTATTTCGGGCATTCTCCGCGAGGATGCGAGTTTCATTGAAAAAGTAAAACCTCGTAACATAATTCTAATTGTTGGGGGCAATGATGTTCGACGTCTTCCGAAGAATTGGCAGCAAATATTGAATCTCTTGTATCGGTACTGCACTATAGATTTGGAGTCGCTCAGATCCATGTGTGTAAATTGTTGCCACGATTTAAGCAATGTTTTGATTACAACAGTACTGTGGATGAAGTAAATATCCTTCTCAAATCTTCTCTGCACAGATTTGAATTCGCTTCATTTTGGGAGCATAATGACCTCTTCCCTTCGCCCAAGTTCAAGGCGTGTGACCATAAATTTCTTTTTGACGGCGTCCACCTCAATAAACAAGGCAACGTTCATCTCTATAGAAGTTTGCGCGGACTTATTTTGTCTAGAATGCGTTAAAGTTTCGGGCGATTATCTCTTGTAATTTCAAAGTAATCATATATATATATATATATCTATAACGTTATATATGTAGATCTACATACATATTTAGTATTATTTTATTTCTTGTGATAAGCAAGGAATGGAATCCCGTATTTGATATCCATCACATAGTTTTATCATAATTTACTTGTGTTTTCCTGTAAATTTTCAAATGTTTATTGCCTCACTGAGGCAGATCTCATTGCAATGGAATAAGCATAATTTACCAGTGTTTTCATTATAATTTTCATATGTAATTTTTGCCTCTCCGAGGCGGATCCCATTGCACTGGAATCATCACAATTTATTGGTGTTTTCCTGAGATTTTTCATATTTGTTTAGCCTCCCTGAGGCGGATCTCATTGCACTGGAAATCAACGCAATTTACTTGTGTTTTCCTGAGATTTTTCATATTTCTTTAGCCTCCCTGAGGCGGATCTCATTGCACTGGAATCATCACAATTTACTTGTGTTTTCCTGAGATTTTTCATATTTAATTTTTGCCTCCCTGAGGCGGATCTCATTGCACTGGAATCAATACAATTTACTTGTGTTTTCCTGAGATTTTTCATATTTCTTTAGCCTCCCTGAGGCGGATCTCATTGCACTGGAATCATCACAATTTACTTGTGTTTTCCTGAGAGTTTTCATATTTAATTTTTGCCTCCCTGAGGCGGATTTCATTGCACTGGAATCAACACAATTTACTTGTGTTTTCCTGAGATTTTTCAAATTTAAAATTTTGCTTCCCTGAGGCGGATCTCATTGCATTGGAATAAACACAATTTACTTGTGTTTAACACAAATTTATTTGTGTTTTCCTTACAAATTTAATTTTAAAAATTAAGTATTCCGGAATTTTTATGTTTTATCATATATTTTCCGATCAATTCAGACCGGATGTTGACAATTGTTTACTAACCTATATCAGTGAATTTGTTATTTTAGTTATTGTCATCAAGAATAAGTATGCCACCAAAAAGAACAAGCCAAGCTCGCGCAAAACCATCAACAGTCTCAAAACAAAAGAAACGCAGGACATCAATGAACTTGGAAGTGGTTTCGCCAGCTTTATCCGTTTCGCCAGCTTTATCCCCCGATGTACTGGAAACCATCACAGCACAGGTGACCCAGCGGGTGACGGCCACAATTAGAGACGAGTTGACAACGCTGATAAACAACATTAACAGCAACAGTGCTTCAAATTCCCAGGGGAGTATTAGTATAAATCCTCTAGGGGCATCTAACAACAATGATAATGACGGGTTGGTAAGAGAATCTAGACATCTGGACAACGCTATTCAACACTCCGTTGAAGCGGTAGTTGTGGATCACACTGAGAAAATCGCTGGTAAGTGTCCGACAGGTTTTGTTAGTACAGCAGTACCAATTGATGCAAGGGTATCGGATCAAACTAAATCAAAAATTTGGTCAAACCAGTATATAGAATTTGCAAGCCTTTTGTCGAAAGACAAACAAAAGAAAGGTAAGTTATCCATACAGGTCGAAGATGGTGACAGTCCAGGCAAGCTTACAATCCACCAGGTAAAGAACGATTCCCAAAGCGAGGTAACTCTCTCATCCATGCATGACTGGCTTACAGCATGGAATAGATTTGCTGCAATTTATTGTATTAAATACCAAGAACAACAAGCTAAATTAGCTAAACATTTAGAATCAGTCAGAGATATTGCAGACGCCAAGGGCAATTGGAAAGCTTACGACACCGATTTTAGGATGCTTCACTACTGAATTCAAAATCCACTGATATTCCCAAAAATTGACTGACATTGTCTGACATCCACTGTACATTGACTGTACCTCACTGTACATTTCACTGACTTCTACTGTACCCCACTGTACATTTCTACTGAACAGCACTGTATCCCACTGAACAGCACTGTATCCCACTGTACACCACTGTACAGT
Source organism: Magallana hongkongensis (assembly GCA_015776775.1). Taxonomy (NCBI): domain Eukaryota; kingdom Metazoa; phylum Mollusca; class Bivalvia; order Ostreida; family Ostreidae; genus Magallana; species Magallana hongkongensis. The sequence goes on along the minus strand of CM027470.1, from coordinate 25,117,521 downwards.
CCTACTGACTTCCACTGTACCCCACTGTATGCCACTGTACAGGGCACTGACCAGCACTGTACCCCACTGTACGCCACTGTACCGGGCACTGACCATCACTGTACCCTACTGTACGCCACTGTACTATTAATTTGAGAAAAAATCGGATTTTTTAATCTTCAGGATATTTTTTTTTACTTCAATATTTATTTTTATTATGCTGTATATAGCATTCACATTATGCATAGATACAACCTGACAGAAGAATGCAACAGGTCGTTAAATTTATTTAGTATGTTTTATTTATTAACGTCTATCGTTATTGAATGTTACGATCACAAAAGTATGATTATGTCCATAGCTATCAGGTGAAAGTTCTGAATTTTACATGTTGAATCTGATTATCAAAAAAGTGCATGTCAATATGTTTATTCTGCCAGTCATTGGAAAATAACCCCCCCCCCCCCCCCAAACCAGCAAGGTACATTATCATTCCTTATTGATGATATACGACAAGCTCTTGTTTAAATGATCGGGTTCATAATTCTCTGTGTCTCATGAGTCGCTTTAACCCACTGAAAAACAGTCAATTAAACACTGAATCCACAAAATATATTCATACTTGTTCGTGTACACATGTCCGTGTATCATATCTGCGCGCTTGACTACACAGGTACATTTTGAAGAAAGCCTGCGAGTTTCTAGCTCATTTGTTGAATTTTTTTTTATTAAAATTATATTTAAAAATTCATTGCAAATGTTGGGTTTTAATTTTGCAAAAAAACATATAATGCAGAATGCATTTTAAATTTTAAACACAGAGAGAGAGAGAGAGAGAGAGAGAGAGAGAGAGAGAGAGAGAGAAATTAATCAAAAACCGATTGGGGTAAGAAATTGATTGTCTATTAATCTGCTTCTTTTACATACCGATTCTTTTTCTTTAGTCTCAAGTTTATCTTTGCCAACTAACTCCCGGGTTAAAAAAAAATCTGCAAACTTTAAGTCGAAAAATAAAATGTAGTACGGATAATACATCCCCCCCCCCCTTTTTTTCCTCATCCACTTGCAAATTGATACCCCTTGCAGTACTGTGCTATGTCGAAACGATTCATGTTAAGCATGAATATCATGTTAATAAAATTAATGCATTTTTGTTTATTTTTGACCTCGGTGTGGAATAACTATTAAATAGATATAATTAATCCCACTTTTGTAAGCATTACATGCAAGTAGACCTAGTTGTAAGTAAATAAAAAAATCTTTTAAGACAGATTCTAAATGATTATGATCCTAAGGCACACGGCAACCGTAATGGGTTTTTTAATCAAAAGTGAAAATTCAGATTTTTGTTTCAACAGTGTATTTCCCTGAGGTTTACATCTATTTATACCTAGGCTACAACATATATACACAGGTGGTCAGTTCTCACACCTCGACGCAGTCAGCCGGTCGTGTGTATAGTCTGCGCCTTTTTCTGTTTGTTCCGAGTTTTTCATTGTTCCAAGACAGACAAAATATTTTATCTGTAGACATACACAAAGAAGGAGACAATACATCGTCGATATTAAAAATTACTTTTTAGCGTTGACTTTCATTCATTAAGAATTTAAATGACAATCATTCAATAACGAACTTCAATTTGTTTTATGCCAACATTTACATTTAACCGCTGTCAACATTACTATACATGTTACCGGTGGTACTTTATTCAAATACTAAACTATTTGTACGTAAGCATGGAGAGAGAGAGAGAGAGAGAGAGAGAGAAATTATCTTGTTTGCTATGATACAATATACCAATATACTGGTTTCAGTAAATACAGGAAAAAAAAACAAAAAATCAATTTAAAGGCCGAACATTTTTACCGGGTGGTAAATCTCAGGTGAGGAGGGGGGGGGGGGGGGGGGGGGCTTAATTTCTAGAAGTGTGAAAGCCTCCGGGGCTGGAAAGTCTACCCGCATGCGGTCGTGAACGCTGCTAATCACTATACACAGGAAGCAAATATTACACAAGATATAAATGATTTGTTAGAATTGGTCTTTGTTTGAATAACTTATTGTTCTAAAGACAACACGAAGCGATTACGTGTCGTCCGGATTTTCTCTAAGTGTGTAAAGCAAAAGTTGGTAAACTACATGTAATTCTGCCCCCCCCCCCCAATATAACTCGGTACATTGTGTTTAGCACTCGACATTGTTTAAGACGTTAATTTTAACAAATATAATTGTGTAAAAAAACCATACGACCAGTTAAAATGTTGAATGTAAAGGCAGCCATTATACGATGACAACTAATGGAGTTCGTTCTCAATGGAGTGACGTTTTCGTGCAACAAGTTCCAATTGTCTGTATAACCAGTAAATACAGTTTTTATAGCTCATAAGTTTGTTTTAAAAAGAAAATTTTATACGCATGATTTGGGTTGCATGCTCATTCATCTTCGTGGAATTTATTAGGTCACAAACATTCAACATGATTCAAATATAAATTGCGTATTTTCAATTACTGAATTATAGAAATATTTGTCTCATTTATCCGACCTGTACACAATTTACCTTTTACGGAAAGAGAAAATAAATATGTTTGCCTATTAATTGAAATGTCGCTTATAATTGAAGAGATGCTAAAATTAAATTGTGATGCAGGGGGTGTTTATGCCTTCCTGACCTTGTTCCATAAACATTTGGGAAGATAGTTACAACATAAGAGAGAGAGAGAGAGAGAGAGAGAGAGAGAGAGAGAGAGAGAGAGAGAGAGGGGGGTGCTATAATTTTTTCTTATTAAAACTATGTAACAAATGACAACATTCTAAGCCGTGCAAGAGAAGGTACATGTAGATGTATGACATCTGGTGATAACGAACATTGTTAAAATTCAAAAGTATATAAATTAAAGTACCGTAACAGAGTGAAATATTATTTGAACAGTGTTCGTTATCCCCACATTCCATTCTTAATTTAATTTAACACTATACAATGTACTTATTTTGATATCAGCGACTGCTGGGGGAGGGGGGAGGATTTATAAATATTTAACATGTATAATATCCGATTTGATTTGAATGATATAAAACGCGTCTAAAATGATGAATATAAAGATAATTTTGTTTATTCACTAATGTTATATTTTTAAAAATACATATTTCAACTGGATTTTATACTCTCAAGACCACATATATACCCCATAAGGGAATTGCATAATATCTTGAACAAGGTGTCAGACTGACAATTTACAAGGTTGAATATTGCGACACTCACACCTTTTGATCTACTGAAAGTATGTATACTATACACAGACACTGACTCACTGATCTTCCTGTGAAGTAAAACTTCAAAGACATTTTAAAGTCCAGACCAGTTGGTTATCTTCTCTCTTTTGAAAAAAATTCAGTATGCTGAGCAATATAGTGGATTTTTTTATATCTATAAATTGTAATACATTGTTTTAAATTCTCTGAATTTTAAAACTTTAATGTAACATGTTAACTAATATTTATTAGATAATATTGATTAAATTAAATTCATTGTAAAAAAAAAACCTAATTAAATATTTAGGTACTAAAACATTGATATTGAAATATATATAAATAATTCCCCTTTTAATTGGATGAGTTGCTATATTTCGTATGATAATTGGATTCTGAGTTTTTAATACATGCACGGATACGGATCGGAGGATCGGGGGGGGGGGGGGGGGGGGTCAGAAGATAATTCAATTTTTTAAAACTTACATTGTACAACTATCCAAAATATGTCTAAGCTCCCCGAGAAATCGATGATATCCCTGCCTTTTCCCTGACCGCGCATGTAATTATATATGAACTTAAAGAAATAGAAGCCCATTTTCTCTCTTGTAAGCAATAGGAAAGAATCAAAACAAATCCAGATTTTGGTCTCAAATAAAGTAAATATTCAATTCATTGTTCAAACATATTAATAACTTATAAAAACATAGGTACAGTGGGTTACAGTGGTGTACAGTGTTTGTCAGTACCCTGTACAGTGGTGTACAGTGGGGTACAGTGCTGGTCAGTGCCCCGTACAGTGGTGTACAGTGAGATACAGTGCTGGTCAGTGGGTAGGTACAGTGCTGTCCAATGGAGTACAGTTGAGTACAGTGGCTCTGTACAGTGGGGTACAGTGGGATACAGTGTGGTACAGTAGCTCTGTACAGCGGGTGTACAGTGGATATACAGTAGGGTACAGTGAATATACAGTGGATGCCAGACAATGTCAGTCAATTTTTGGGAATATCAGTGGATTTTGAATTCAGTAGTGCTTGTTGCCCAAGGACAAGTTTCATGGGGTGATGTACACATGGAGTTATATGTTAATGCCAGACTGACGACAGCTCTATCTTCAAAACCTAACAAAAGTCATAAAGATATGTCATATAGCTCTATGCCAAGAGGTGTCTGTTTCCAGTACCATTCAGGTAAGAATTGTTCAGCAGGCTTTTCTTGTCGCTTCCAACACAGATGTTATAACTGCGGCGGGTCACACCCTTTTATTCAATGTACAAAGCAAGCCAAGCAGCCCTTTCGGATCATGCAGAGGTATCAAAACCAAACAGGTAGTACAAATACAGGGAAACAATATAACCAATCAAAATTATTTGGCACATCCAAGCAAGGGCCCAACACCAATCAAGGTAAATAGACTTGCTCATTGGTTATCAGGGTATGATGAAGATGAAACTAATTTTTTAGTTCAGGGTTTTTCAAAGGGTTTTTATTTAGGCTTTGTTGGAGAATGTCCTGGAATAGAGTCAAAAAATTTAAATTCGGCTCTTACAAGACCAGAAATTATTGACCAAAAAATACAAAAAGAAATTTCGGCTGGTAGAGTTCAAGGACCTTTTGAAAATAAACCATTTTCCAATTTACAGTGTTCACCACTGGGTTTGGTTGAAAAGAAAGAGCCAGGTGAATTTAGAATGATTCATCATTTGTCATACCCAGAAAATCAATCAATTAATGATGGCATACCATCTGATGAGTCATTTGTTCAATACTCATCTATTTCAGATGGTATTCATTTCATAAAAAAGTGTGGAAAAGGTGCTTTCTGTTGTAAAACTGACATTAAGTCAGCATTTAGAATTATAAATATTCATCAATCTCAGTATCAGTTTCTTGGGTTCAAGTGGAAGAGTAAATATTACTTTGATACATGTTTGCAGTTTGGTCTAAGTTCATCTTGTAAAATATTTGAGCGATTCTCAACAGCCCTACAATGGATAGCACAAAATAAACTTGGTATACCATGTATATCACATGTTTTGGATGACTTTATCATTGTGGATATATCGCCAACTCAATGTGTATACAAGCTTAAATCTTTCTTGAATATGTGTTCAGATATTGGGGTTCCCATTTCACTTGAAAAAACATGTGGTCCTAACCAAGTTATAACTTACCTGGGTTATGAATTGGATTCAACAAAAATGGAATGCAGATTACCAAAGGAAAAAATTGTAAAGTGTGTAAACAAAATCCAGTTTGCGATGGAACAATCTAAATTAACATTAAAGCAGCTGCAGTCAATTATAGGTTTATTGAATTTTGCTTGTAATGTAGTGTTGCCAGGCAGGGCCTTTTTAAGGAGGCTAATAGATCTGACCATTGGAGTAAAAAAGCAGTATTATAGAATTAGGATGACGAAACAAGTTAAGGAGGATTTAAGTGTCTGGTATGATTTCTTGAGTAATTTAAATGGTTCTTCAATGTTTTTCCCAGATATATGGTTAAGTTCAACTGAACTAAGGTTATATACAGATGCATCTGTAGCTGTGGGGTATGCTGTGGTTTTTTGGTAGTCAGTGGTTCAAAGGAGAATGGAATGACAGTTGGCGAAATCAGAACATAGCAGTTTTAGAATTATACCCAATAGTTTTGGCTGTTGATGTCTGGTCAAAATATATGGCTAATAAGTGCATTTTGTTTAACACAGACAATCAAGCACTGGTTCATGTCATTAATAAACAAACGGCAAAAGATAAGCACATCATGTTTCTTTTGCGAAAACTGGTATTGATATGCTTGAAGTTTAATATTTATTTTAAAGCTCAGCATTTGACTTCAAAAGAAAATTTACTATGTGATTGTCTTTCTCGTTCAAAGGTAAATCAGTTTTTACAACTGGCTCCCTGGGCCGACAGCAATCCAGTCAACATATCTCCACTACCGCCCTTTCCAAATTAAGAGGTGACATACAAAGACTATTGGATGCGAGCCTTACTAATTCTTCTTTAGCTTCGTACTCTCATGCTTGGACAGTTTTTAAAGATTTTGCCGAGAAATACGAGTTAATTATTGAGTTCCCAGTGAAGCAACACATATTGGTATATTATGTTGCCTACCTATTTTCAAAGGACTATGCTGCAACAACTATTTCATCATATCTCTCAGCTATTAGTTACATCCATAAGCTCAACAGTTTTGGGGATCCATGCTCGTCTTTTTTAATACAAAAATTGCTCTTATCAACACGCAAACTTAGACCTTCACAAGATGTTAGAATACCTATTACAAAAAATATTTTGCATCAAATTTGTGACTTTTTACCAGTTACAGTTTCCAATGCATTTGAAAAGGCCTTGTTTAAAGCAATGTTTTTGTTGGCCTTTTATGGATTCTTGAGAAATAACATCATGTCAAAAGGCAATTAACAAAAATTTAATTCTGTTTAATCAAATTTCCAGGCAGCAAGATCATTTAATTATCAAATTTGTTACATATAAACATCACATGGGCAAACCATTTTTTCTCACTATTCACTCGGCAAGTAACAAAAAGTATTGTCCAGTTCAATGCCTAGAAGACTACATTAAGTTAAGAGGAGTACAAAACGGGCCACTTTTTTGTTATGTACCAAATATTCCAGTTTCCAGGGGTAAACTTTCGGCGGTTTTAAAAAAACTGTCTATCATTTGCAAAGTTGGATATGAGTCGCATTACTAGCCATTCTTTCCGGATAGGCATGGCGTCGCACTGTGCGGACATTGGCATGAGTGACAGCAAAATTAGACTGTTAGGTCGATGGAAATCAGATGCATTCAAAAGTTATATTAGACCAGTTAATCTAGTATAGAAAGAGCAAAGACTGACTGTGAACTTATGGATATACACTGTTATTCAGGAACATATGTATATTTCTTGATAACTTATAATGCGTTAAAATAATTTGAAATATAAGTTGTTATTTTCATTCAAAGCTTTGAATGGGTTAGACATATGTATGTTCCTACCTATGATTACTATATATTACAAGTATTATGTTACATTGTACATCTTTTTGGGTGCGGCATATGTATATCCTTACCCATGCATGAATAGTATTTGTATGTGATTGCATGTTGATGGGACTAAAGTTTGTAAGGCATATGTATATCCTGGCAAATATTAGTCCCTTTTAAAGGTATAGGAATGCACTTTGCCACTTAAAATTTTCTCCCTCCCTCCTTGGGGTCTGAACTTGATTTAATTAGAATTAATCAAGTACATGGCGCTTTCAGACCACAAGGATTATGTTTTTCATAAATTATCTAATCAATCACATCATTGATTACATCAGTAATGGGATTTATGGATTATTTTAGTTGTAAAATATTATGGGTAAAGAATTAAATATTCATAATTTTATGAACTTATTAATTATTGTTATAAAATCATCTATTGTCATTTTCCTGATTATTTCAAACCAAATTTGGTTAACAATAAAGTCACAAAAGTGGCAGAGTGCAACATACCTATTTGTTATGTGATGTTTTGCTGTACAAAGATGAAGGGCTCAGGTGGTTCAATTTTGAGCGGATAGAGGTTAATTATTTCATGAGTGAGAAATAATGCTATATGCAGTTATGGTCTATTTTGAAAATTATCAATTATGGATAAAATGTATTATATTTTTATTAACAATTTTTCAGGCTTGATATTGGGTCCCTCCACCCCTCAAGCAAAAAAAAGTTCAATCCTTCATACTGTCGGACAAAAATAATTACAAAACCTGCCTCATTCTATGATCATTTTAATGTGATGGACATTCATTGGCAATGGGTTCCACATCACTTTCGCATTTTAAAGAATCGACTGTTAAATTCAACAAATATATGTTTCATTATTTTTTTCCCATGGAGGTGAACTTTTTGTTTTTTTGGTTTTGTTTGTTTTTGGGGTTTTTTTTTGTTTTTTTTTTTTTTGTTTTGTTTTTTTTTTGTTTTTGTTTTTTTGTTTTGTTTTTTTTTTGTTTTTTGTTTTTTTTTTTTTTTTTTTGGGGGGGGGGGGCCTTTGAAATTTGGTCCTTCTTCCTGAATTAAAAGATCACTAGTTCAAGCACAGGATGAATGACCATCTTTAAGTCCTCCTTAAAGATAGCTTAAAGGTGTTTATAGGTAGACGATCTTTAAGCTATATGTGTTGCTTAAAGGAGGCTTTAAGAAAGCGTAAAGATGGCTTAAAGGCAGCTTAAAGACTATCTTTAAGCCATCTTTAAGCCACCTTTAAGGACAACTTATAGGTCCTTAATGTCCAAACTTCTAAGCCACCTTTAAGCGCCCTTTAAGCCACCTTTAAGCCATTAAAAAAATTTCATTCAATATTGTGCTTAATTTACCAACAAAATGTATTAATTTTATGAAAAAAAGGTATTTAAACGGTTTTTGTTTTAGAAAAAAAAAATAACAAAAAAAACAAACAAAAAAAACGCCCACGGCGAGAATTGAACCCGGGAGCCCTAGTTTACTTGCATCACCACACTTCCTCTGCGCCACGGCAACTTACATATCGACGAGCGTTTTGTTATCCTATATATCATTGGATATTGAATCAATGTATTGAATGTGTTTACTTGAAAAGATTTTGAAAAACCATTCAGTTTGTAACAATCAATTATATCTAATTTATAAATTACATGCATGCATGTATTTAGAATGAAATACGGAACTTGGTCTTCAGTGAACAAAAATATATTATACCTAAATGGAAACCGTTAGGCTCACTAGTAGGCTTTCTTAGTTAATAAATTTAAACCGAGTAGATATACGTTAATCTAATTTATAGCTATAAAAATGTGAGAAAGAAAATGAAATCATTTCTTTTATTAAATGCATTGATACTTTTAGGGTATTTTTTCAATTTCCCGCAATTTCCCGGTTTTCATGATCACGGCGCCGTTCAAATATGTTTAAATATTAACATGTAATTGTATACATGATTTTTAAACTATCAATTCTATAACAAATAATATAACCGATTACCCGTGACGTATTTACTGCATGTGGCAATTGCAAATGATGTATACATATACTTGTACATGTATACAATTGTAAGATGTGCCAGGCCGGGTATGTGACATATTTACCCTTATACATATATTTAAATAATCAACCCCTATTTATGATCACCGGTACAATAACTAATTAGCCTCAATAATTTACTCTTACATACATTTATCGTTAATTTGTAGACGTAACATTTTTGAAACCCAGAGCTAGGAAATAATACTTTGAAAATGAATTACAAATGTAAATTAACTTTTATTCACTAGACTTATCGTATACTCGTACATACCAAGATTCATCACCTTTAGAAACCCTGACGTGCACCTGGGCACACGACACACCTGCTGTGTATATCTTGTATATTCTGTGTTAGTTCCAGGGGTTTTCTTAAGTTGGACAAACAATAGACTTTAATTAGATATACACAAACGAACAAAACTATGTCTAGACAAACAAAGCAGTAATATCCTGCCCGATATAACAAAGGCAGCTGAGAGTCTTTTCATCTTTAACATGTATCTAGCAGATCTAGAGTTAGACAAAGAAATAATGAAAATTGAAAAAAAATACAAACCTTAAACCGATTATCAAATTAAATCATGCATTTTTGGTTCATTATCTTTATTTTGTTTAATAACCGGATTAACTGAGAGAGAGAGAGAGAGAGAGAGAGAGAGAGAGAGATTTGTTCACCGATTAATTTATAATAGGAAACAAACATACTTTAATTAATTTTATGCACATATTAAGATACAGAGACTGCGCTCATCCCTACAATAATTTTGAAACCCCCAAAAAATTATATATAATTTTATAACGGCAATCTGTGTCCATCGGAGCGGTGTTGATGATAGCGATCTGTGTTTAATGGAGCGACAATTAAAACTGCCTCGAACACACCCCCCCCCTTCCTTGGAAATTATATTATCACTCGGATGCCCCCCTCCTATCCCTATAAAAGAGCTTTTGCATTTAATATATGTTTTTATTGTTAAGCTTGATCAAACTTGACTTAAAGGGAACTTAAAGCTGGTTTAAAGACAACTTAAAGGGAGCATAAATGCCACTTAAAGATGCTTAAAGGTGGCTTAAAGATGTCTTAAAGGTGACTTAAAGAAGTTTGGACATTAAGGACCTATAAGCTCAGCTTAACGGTGACTTAAAGGTGGCTTAAAGATTGTATATTCTTTAAGCCACCTTTACGCCACCTTTAAGCCACCTTTAAGGACTTGCTTTAAGATTGTTTTTCGCCCTGTGAAGTATAAAAAAATGAAAAAAATAAATTCATGTAACACTATGATTATCGAATTAGCAGAGAGAGAGAGAGAGAGAGAGAGAGAGAGAGAGAGAGAGAGAGAGAGAGAGAGAGAGAGAGAGATATTGTCAATCTGTAGTAAACTATATGTAAAACTACACAACAAAAGATCCCGGCTTTAAATACTTCAGTACTTTGCGTTTTGTAGTTTTCTCCCTGAAATTCTTATTTCGTGTATCAAATGGTAACTCTGCCTGTCTTAATGTGTAGCACTGGCAAATAATGGGGTGTGGGGGGTATGTAAGCTTGCTTAATTTTTCTTTCATTGATAGTGAGATATATAAGAGTTTTAAAAAATAGTTAAATCCACTTGCGCTTACATGTATATGCAAATTCCCATTTTCCCATGATTTCTCGTGTTTTAATGGCATTGATTTAAAAAAAAAATGCTGAAATGTGTTGAAGCAACCCTTCAGTTCAGTAAAATATTGTTTGGCTCGCGAATATGTCGGGTTTTTCCCCATAATATACATGTGACAATGTAAAGCTAACGCTAAACTACAGATTCTGGAGAGTTTTAAAAGTAGAAAAATGTCCAACTTTAAGACAATATATATATATATAATACTATTGAGAGTCCAAAGACAGATTTTTGATATATTGTAAAGATAAATGTCCTTTTATAACTAGAAACAGATTTAGTGAATTTAAAGTGCCACTTTCTGACTTTAAAGCATTTTAAAAATGTATATTTTTACAATTTTACAAAAAGTTTGAAACATGCCAGATTCGTGACCTATATGCACTTAACAGAAAGAATATTTGGGAATTCTCACAAAATGATTTACACATATGTATCTTGTTAGTGTTAACTTTAAATGACTTTTTGAATTCATATTTAAACTAAACTCAGAATTCTTAACAATAATTTGGTGAATTATACAAAATTTCTTAAAAGAGTCAAAATACTTTTTTTAGTAACAGTGCTACATGTACAGAACCAAGTTTAGACTGACCACATCAAAAAAAAATTGTGGCAAATTATTTCATATAGATGCACACTGTTACACACAAAATATGAAGTTGGTCAGAGAACCTTGCTCCCCTAACCTTTTGCATGGTTTTCTTGTAGACATGCTCTTAAGAATGCCGATCCTGTATAATTGAATATTTCGTCATTTATCTTTAAGAGGAGAATTTTATGATAAATATGGTATGATCTTTGTACATTGATTTACAAGTATTGATTCAGACTGGGGCATTGATTACTTTAGCCCCGAGAGACCAAATATTGCACGACGAGAAGCAGACGACAATGCATTCGTCCCCAGGTGGCTTGCATATTCTTTTGAGAAATAATCTTTATGTCTCCCTTAGCATCATAAAAGAATGGTACACATATATTGTGCTGTATAGAGACTTCTACTTCAGAATGTAATTGCAATCATTCAAAGGGAAATATGAACCCATCTTAATATTAAAACAATTTGTCACCGTATGGATGTAAAAGTACTTTGCGTTTCTTAATTTATCATATTGATATGACATATACGACAACTTTTTAAAGTCTTGAATGTATAAACAATTTATATTAAAGACGCTATATTTGTTTTTGTTTTCTATGTTGATGAATTCCTTGATCGGTTGAATCGGTTTTTCCAGTAGTTATGAGTGATATATTATGCAGGAAAAATGTGATCTCCATATAGAAAATGGTAATACACATAATTATAGGTTGACTATTTATAACTTATTAACCTCAACTTTCAAGGTCCTGTTGGTTACATTTCAGATTTAAAGATGTTTCTTGTGAAAAATACACTATCTTAAATAAAATTATCCGTACATTTTGTAATCAAAACACCTTTCAGACGATTAATCAATAACGAATAAAATTAACCACTGGACTGAGTGACTGGTTCCGTATGAAGATTGAGACCTTTGACCCTCTCAAGTCATATAAAGCATTGAGTTACCTTTGATGTAACATATGATAATAGGACCCCCGGTTTCCATTCCTTTTTATTGTTAGGTTTTTTATAATACCCATACTGTGTTGTCATCTTTTCATCGTTATAATAAAAAATATTTTCATTTACATTTAGTCTAAGAAATGATATAACACCAAATACTTACCCGAATATTTAATATAACAACAAAGGTGAATTTGTGTCTCTATAATGATTCATCACTGATTCACAACTATCATTATATCATATAATGTACTGGTTTGATGAAATTTACAAATTGAATTTTACTACGTATACATTTTGTGTTTGCCTAAAAATGGTAAAAGCCGAACATGAGCCTATTTTTCATGCATTCTCTATATGAACGATTTTATCATTATTAACTGATGAAATGTTTAGCTAATTTATAGTTAAACGTTAGACAGACAGATATAAATAAGTAGTAAATAAGAAATAAAGAATAGATACTTACATATGATGGTGTATTGATGCACAATCGCCATGATTTGGAAATTTCTTGTTAGCCTTTTTTGATTTCTGTATACGTTCATATACTTCCTGGCTTACAATCAACTAAGAAAAGAGAATTGTGATAGAGTACGTTTCAGAAAGTTTGTAATGATCATTACCTTCGATTTACTTCCTTATTGTTCCCAATATCCTCTCAAACATGTCTTCATAACTAAGTTTTACCTTCAAGTAATGTTATATCATAAATAATGAAAGATATTATATAAACAAGAGGCCCATGGGCCACATCGCTCACCTGAACAGCAGTTCCTTGTAACATTACATTTCGTAGCATATGCTTTTTCTATTTTAAACATTGAACCCCTTTCTGGGGACCCAGTTATGGTCCGAGGTTTATGGTTGGCTTGAACAACATAAATAGTAACATAGGAATGAAAATGTGAAGCACTGCGGTGGGACCGCACGTACACAACCTGAAAAACTGAACATAGCAGAGTTCCACTTCAAGGGGAATAACTCTCAGACTGTACAGAACACAAGAAAGATAACTCTTGGTTCCACTACATTAGAGTTTACACAATTTGAGGATCCTTGCATAGTAATCTCACAAACTGTGGCATTATAGTTCTCGAGAAAAACTTTTTAAAAACATTTTCAATATATCTTTCTATGTTAAACTTTGAACCCCTCTTGGGGCCACAGTATTAGTCCAGTGCTAAAGTTTTAATTATTTGGAATCTACATTATTTAAGGATGCTTGCCTAGTTATCTCACAAGCTGAAGCATTATAGTTCCCTAGAAAAAGATTTTTCAACATTTTCCCTCTATATTTCTATGCTAAACTTTGAACACCTCTTGGGGCCCCAGTATTAGATTGAGATCACGGCTTTTATAATTTCGAATCTACACTATTTGAGGGTGCTGACGTAGTTATCTGACAAATTGATGCATTGTAGTTCTCGAAAAGAAGATTTTTAACTTTAAACCCATCTTGGGTCTCTAGTATTAGTCCAGGGGTCACTATTTTAAAACTGTCGAACCTTCATTATCCAAGGTTGTATGCATGATAGTAATCTCACAAATTGAAGCATTGTAGTTCTCGAGAAGAAGATTTTTTAACATGTTACCTTTATATTTCTTTAATAAATTTTGACCCCATCTTGGGGCCCCAGTATTGGTCCGGGGGTCACGATTTTACCAATTAGGAATCTACATAAGCGAAGGATGCATGCATAGAAATTCCACAAACTAAAACATTGTAGTTCTTGAGAAGAAAATTTTTAAACTTTTCCTTTATGTTTTTTAAAATGTTTAAATTTTGAACCCCTCTTGGTGCCCATCAATTGTCCGGGAGTTACAATTTTTGAATCTACATTATTTAAGGATGTACATGTATGCATAGTAATATCCCAAACAGTTGCACTATAATTCTTGAGAAGAAGATTTTAAAACATTTTCCTACATATGTTAAAATCTAAACCCCTACTGGGGCCCCACTTTTTGTTCGGGGGTCACGATTTCTACAATCTTCACTATGTATACAACCTTTTGTGTATGTATTGGCATTTTTGGTGAAGTGGTTCTTGAGAAGAAAATTTTTAAACATTTTTCATATGTAGTTCTATGTTAAACTTTGAACCCCGCCTGGGGCCCCAGTCTTGGTCCTAGGGTCACGATTTCTACAATTTAGAATCTTCATTATACATACAAGCTTTTGTGTAAATATTGGCATTTCTGGTGCAGTGGTTCTTGAGAAGAAGATTTTTTAAACATTTTCCTAAGGTATTTCTATGTTAAACTTTGAACCCCGCCTGGGGCCCCAGTTTTGGTCCGAGGGTCACCATTTTTACAATTTAAAATCTTCACTATATATACAAGCTTTTGTGTAAATATTGGCATTTCTGGTGCAGTGGTTCTTGAGAAGAAGATTTTTAAACATTTTCCTATGTATTTCTATGTTAAACTTTGAACCCCGCCTGGGGCCCCAATTTTGGTCCGAGGGTCACCATTTTTACAATTTAGAATCTTCACTATGTATACAAGCTTTTGTGTAAATATTGGCATTTCTGGTGCAGTGGTTCTTGAGAAGAAGATTTAAAAAAAAATTTACTATGTATTTCTATGTTAAACTTTGAACCCCGCCTGGGGCCCCAGTTTTGGTCCGAGGGTCACCATTTTTACAATTTAGAATCTTCACTATATATACAAGTTTTTGTGTAAATATTGGCATTTCTGGTGCAGTGGTTCTTGAGAAGAACATTTTTTAAACATTTTCCATATGTTGTTCTATGTTAAACTTTGAACCCCGCCTGGGGCCCCAGTTTTGGTCCGAGGGTCACCATTTTTACAATTTCGAATCTTCACTATATATAAAAGCTTTTGTGTAAATATTGGCATTTCTGGTGCAGTGGTTCTTGAGAAGAAGATTGTTTTAACATTTTCCTATGTATTTCTATGTTAAACTTTGAACCCCGCCTGGGGCCCCAGTTTTGGTCCTAGGGTCACGATTTTTACAATTTAGAATCTTCACTATATATACAAGCTTTTGTGTAAATATTGGCATTTCTGGTGCCGTGGTTCTTGAGAAGAAGATTTTTAAAGACATGCACCCTAAACTTACTGTTTCGCAATTATCTCCCTTTTGAAAAGGGCTGTGCCCTTTATTTTAACAATTCATAACCCCCTTTCCATAAGGATGCTTTGTACTAAATTTGGTTAAATTTGGCCCAGTGGTTTTTGAGAAAAAGTTGAAAATGTGAAAAGTTTACAGACGGACGGACAGACAGACAGACGGACGGACGGACGGACGGACGACGGACAACGGGTGATCAGAAAAGCTCACTTGAACCTTCGGTTCAGGTGAGCTAAAAATAGCAAGATAAAAATATCACAAAAGACGGTTTGATGATGAGGATATTTAGGAAATGCACTGACCGCAAAAATGAGTTCACGAACTCTAAGTCGATCTCATAAAATAATAGCAGTGTGTTTATAAAGCCTTTAAGGGTGTTATTTTTTAATATTACAAAGCATAAGTTCTTGTATCGTCGTGCAACTTTGATTATGTTATCTTAGTTCCTTATGACGAATATATTCCCTTCCGTTTTGTCTCGAACAATATTGTATCCGATGGATGGGGGAGGGGCTAAAAAACAGTGTTGCTCTCAACCATAACCAACATTTGTATATATTGCGTGGAGCAGAAGTGAACACTTTCATTTAACGACTAAACCTAACAATTTCTTTTTAGCTTTCAAAATATAAGCAATGACATGAAATGAGCTTTGTTTAAATACAATGTAACAAGAATTGTGGGCTCTGTAACTCTCTTATAACTCGAACACTAACTCTCAGATTTTGGTTTACCATTAGAAATGTCTTACGTAAGCATGGAAAACATTAATTAACAAGAGGCCCGAAGGTCACATCGCTCACCTGAGCAACAGCAGCCATAACACTGATTGTATGAGCATAAAAGTATCAAATTCGAAACATCCCGACAATTAAGTACAGCAGATCTTACACAGAGAGTATTTTTTAAAATCTGTCAATTTTTATCCACGTATTACTAAGCCCATTTTGTTGTTTTTATTTTTTCTTTATTCCTATATGAACCCCCCCCCCCCCCCCCATGTGGCCCCATTTTCTCCAAGAAATTCCCATTTATAAACTTAACATCCCCTAATTGCGGCCTCACCATGCCCCTGAGATCAACTTGAATTTACACTATCTGAGGATGCTTACACATAATTTTGAGCTTTTCTGGCCAAATAGTTTTTGAGAAAAATTTTAAATATGTTCACTTTACACATATCCCTATGTACAAATTGACCCCTCCCCACATGTATGGCCCAACCCTACCTATGGGGACCATGTTATTGCCAAACACGCACCAATACCTGGTTCAGTAAATCTTGAAAACTCAACAAATTCTGGATGGGCTTAAAAACACATAACAAGATGTTTTAGGGTTCTAAATAAAGGTATAATCTAACTGATTAATAAAGTGTTATCCATAAATTCAAAAAAATAATTAAGGAAACGTTAAATCTTAGCCGATATCTCGTACAGTGCCAGTATTACTTCAGATAAATGCAAACAAAAAAACTTACTGAATCATGCAACAGTTTTAAACATTGGAATATGGATAATCTTACAAAAATGCTACCCTCTTATAAAGATACACTACTTTGATCGACATAGAAACAGCTTGTAAAACTGCAAAGAGACCCCACAAAAGTATTTTTGTTGTTATTGAACAAAGGGGTCATCATATAAAACATACATGTAATAAAGAAACCAATTGTTTAATTTTCGTAAATACACATTCGCGCATTTAAATATTGCATTTATTTACAATTATCCTTAATTTCTATAATGTATTGGACCTCTGTAAGTTTACAAAATGATTTTGAATTACGTATACATGTATAATGTAATTGCCTAAAATATTAAAAGTCGATCATGAACATGTCTTCAATTCATGCGTTAAATGAACGATAGAAAGGTTTGAAATCTTATAAAATGTACAAATATTTATTTTGAGTTTACTAGACTGATAGAAATATAGACAAGTTGTGTCGAAAATAAACAATGAATACTTACATATCATGGCGTATTTATACACAATAACTTTAAAAATCCTTGTAAGTGTAAGGATTTCTGTAGTCTGAATGCGATCTTTTACTTCCTCGTTTTAAATTCAACCAAAATAGAAAAATGTTGGGATAGTGTATGTTCAAAAAGCATTATTTAAATATCTTATCACTTAGTTTATAATGTCCTTTTTTCATTATATACTTTCAACGGTGATATTATTTCGCAATAGTTTTATCTTGAAGTACTCCTATATCGTTAGGTATATAGTTAATATACAATAAAAACCATAATGCATACCACTGAGTATTATTTTAAAAAGAAGAAAGCATTAAATGGATGCGTATGTGAGTATCAAAACCGTATCAGCTGTCATATT
The DNA here is from genome assembly GCA_015776775.1 of Magallana hongkongensis. NCBI lineage: Eukaryota > Metazoa > Mollusca > Bivalvia > Ostreida > Ostreidae > Magallana > Magallana hongkongensis. The sequence continues at coordinate 25,099,592 of CM027470.1, read as the reverse complement.
TAGTCATTGAGGGTATAGAAATCTAGAATAACGATTTTCAGTCATGCTGAATGCCAGTGAACGGAAGTTATAAAAAGTTATTCTATTAATTCCTTTAAAATATGTTTTGGGACTATGAAGTGTCATAAAATGAAGGAAACAAATTAGTTACTTATATACTGTAATTGAATAAACAATCGATCTTTTCAAAATATATTACCCATTCGTGAACACAATAGGAAGAAATCTTCGCAACAACTATCGTATGCATATTAAAATGCCTAGCTGTCGAAAATGAACGAATCATTTGTCTAAGAACATGTTAAGATGTGTCTTAATAAACCTAAATAAAAACCAACATGGATTTCAGTTGAAAATATAGTGAACAAAGTGAAAATTTACAAAGATGTGTAGTTATGAAACAAGGTAATTAAGTAATTCAGTGTCATCCATAAATTTGTAAACAACAGCAATAATATTAGTACAAGTAAGAGTCAGCGAAGGCAAATTCTCTTCACATGATAACAATGTCTTTGTATCAAAAATGTTCAAATCCAGCAAAAAGGAGACTCAAAAGACTATTTCTAGCAGTGGGATAATTTCTAAAGGTTCAAAAGAGATGGTATGCATCTTAATTTTTCCCACATGAACACCAAGCAAATTGCATGTTGATATTATACTTTTCCTGCATGTTACATGTAGTATTATTTTAATTCATCTTGTTAAGAATTAACAATATTAACCACTGGACTGAGTTACTGGTTCTGTATGAAGGTATCATTAATTGACATTTTCCCCTCTCAAGTCATATAAAGCATTGAATTACCTTTGATGTAACATATGGTATTATTATACTTTCATGTTAAATAATGAAATCTGATTGGTTTAGTCGCAGTTTATAATCCTTTCTATTACCCTCAGCGTTAGCAACACACTTAGCAACGGGTAACACAACGAATTGTTACATGCGCGTAAACTATGCGCGTACGGTTCGCCAAAGAATTCACGTCATTCATATATATAAGTAGTAAACTTTTCTTTAAAACTAAGACATTCAGTATAATGAAATAAATAGTCCCCGTTTAGGAGGGTAAGAGTTGAAATTGACACCCCGAGAAAACTATTGTCAACCTTCGCGTCGGTTGACAATAGTTTTCTCGGGTGTCAATTTCAACTCTTACCCTCCTAAACGGGCACTATTTGAATGATAGGACCCCCGGTTTCCAATCCTTTTCATTGTTAGTTTTTTTTTATAATACCCATACTGTGTTGCCATCTTTTAATCGTTATAATAAAAAAAATATTTTCATTCACATTTAGTCTAAGGAATGATATGACACCAGATACTTACCCGAATATTTGATATAACAACAAAGGTGACTTGGTGTCTCTATAATGATTCATCACTGATTCACAACTATCCTTATATCATATAATGTACTGGTTTGATGAAATTTACAAATTGAATTTAACTACGTATAGATTTTGTGTTTGCCTAAAAATGGTAAAAGCCGACCATGAGCCTATTTTTCATGCATGCTCTAAATGAACGATTTTATCATTATGAACCCATGAAATGTTTAGTTTATTTATTGTTAAACGTTAGACAGATATATAAAGATAAGTAGTAAATAAGAAATAAAGAATAAATACTTACATATGATGGTGTATTGATGCACAATTGCCATGATCAGAACAATTCTTATAAGTGTTTGGATTTCTGTAAAACGTTCATTCAATTCCTGGTTTAAAATCAACTACGAAAAGAGAATTGTGATAGAACACGCTTCGGAAAGTTTTTAATGGTCGTTATCTTGGATTTACTTCCTTATTATTTGTTCACAATATCCTCTCAATTGTGTCTTCATATAACAACGTTTTAACTTCAAGTAATGTTATATAATAAATTATGCAAGTTATATCCAAAAATATAGCATGATCAAGATATCAACAAAGACCGTTTGATGATGAGGACATTAAGGAAATGCACTAAACGCAAAACTAAGCTCACGAACTCAACGTTGACCTAATAAAATAATAGCAGTTTGTTTATAAAGCCTTTAAGAGGGGTTTTTTCCTATTACAAACACAAGGTCGTGTATCGTCGTGCAATTTTAATTATGTTATGTAATTTTCTGGGGACGAATACTTCCGTTTTGTCTCCAGCAATATTTTATCCGGGGGATGGTGGTGGTGGTGGTGGGGGGAGCTTAAAAGATTTCAGCATTCCCCTCAACAAGACGCCAACATTTGTATGTGTTGCGTGGGGCATAAATAAACATTTTCATTTTAGGTCTTTACCTAGAATTTTCCTTTTAACTCAAAATGTAAACAAACAGATGACCCAAGCTTTGTTTAAATAACAAAGAATTATGGGCTATGTTACTCGCTGATCACTCGACGACTGGCACTCAGATTTTGGTTGATTATTAGAAATGTCTTACCAAAGCATTGTTAACATTAACAAGAGGCACAGATGTCACATCGCTGACCTGAGCAACAATAGCCATAACTTTGATTGAATGTCCATAAACATATCAAATTCAAAACACCCTGACAATTTCGTACAGTAGATCCTACACAATAAGTTTTAAAAAATCCGTCAATTTTTATCCATATATTACCAGACCCCTTTTGTTGTTTTAATTTTTTCTTCGTTCCTTTTTAACCCCCCCCCCCTTTGTGTACCCATTATTCTCCACGATATTATGATCTAAATTTGATCAGCACAACCTGTGCCCTCACACTTGTTTCAGTTCTTTTTGGCTAAATGCTTTTCCAGAAGATTTCTAACGATTTTTTTCCTTTATCTTCCCATGTATAACTTAACATACGCCATTGTGGTCCTACCATACCCCCGGGAACAAGTTGAATTAACTCTATCTGTTGATGTGTCTACGCTTTGGGTTTTTTTTGGCCTAAAGGCTTTCAAGAAGAAGCTCTTTATATATTATCTCTACGAATTCCTGTGTTAAACTTAATTACTACCTACGGATACCTGCACACAAATTTGAGGTTTTCTGGTCTAATAAGTTTTTGAGAAGATTTTTAAAGATTTTTCAATATATTCCTATGTAAAATTGACCCCCCCCCCCCCCATTGTGGCCATCATGATCATGATTTAAACAATCGTAAATTTACACTATCTGCGGATGATTTGCACACAAGTTTCAGCTTTTCTTGGCTATGAATGGTTTTTAGAAGAATATTTTTAAATTTTTTGTTTATGTAGAAATTGACACCCCACCCCCCAATTTCGGTCCCCACATAACCCTGGGGACCATGTTTTGAACAAACACGACGCCGATAACTGGTACAGTAAAACTTGACAACTTGGCAAATTCGGGGCGTGCTAAAAGGCAGATAAACAAGATCGTTTGGGTTCTAAATATTGATATAATCTAACAGATGGATAATGTGTTATCCAAAAATATCAAGAGGCGAGGAAATAGGAAGAAAACCGTTAAACTTTAACTGATTATTGGTACAGTGCCAGTAACACTTCAGATAAGCAAAAATAACTGACACTTGATACGAAATCAGCAATTTTAAACATTGGAAAAGGATAAACTCACAAAAATTCTTCCTCTTTATGAAGATTCACTACTTTACTTTGATCAACATCGAAAACAGTTTGTAAAATTGCAAAGAGATGTCGCACAAAAGAACTTTTTTTTTTGTTCTTGAACAAAGGGGTCATTATTTTAAGTATAAAAATGAAAATAAATATCAACTAGATACGATCTCGTTACGAGTAACGAGTAGGTCTTCCGTTCAATTTTTTTAAACGATACTATTAAAATATCAAAGAAATTTCAGAATTTCCACTCAATCCCTCCCTTTCAGATAATGTATACGATTGTCAATATCCTTTCAAATGCTAAACAAAGAGTTTTGCTTTTTAAACATACAGCACATTAAAGAACTAAAATTTTAGTCCTCTAAAATCCCTAATGACGTCATCAGTGGGTGTGGCAATGAGTTTTACAAACTAATATTGTGACGATCAACAACTTTGCTTCTATAATGCTTTACAAATTCTTGATCGTTTTTAATGTATTTGTAAGATACTTTACGAGTCTCTTGGCCCCTTATTTAAAAGGCCAGCCCCTTTTCCTAGAATTTCTTCAAAAGGTCCCACGAAAACTAACATTTTTTGTTCTTACAGCCACCTAAAATTGTTGATCATTTTTGAGATACAAACGACTGAATATTTTAGAGGCCAGTTCTCTAGATCCTTAATGGGGACAGACATTGGTGCTTTGATTAATTGAATCAATTAAAATCATCATGCAAACATTTTCTCTTCTAGAATGCTTAACAAAATATGTCTCCTTTCCTAGATATATTATATATCTTGGATATATAGTCCAAGTTTAAGTACTTTGGCCCCAAAAAATCCCTAATTACGTATTAAGGGGCATGGCAATGAATTTTTCTGATATATATTAATATTATCAACAACTTTGCTCCTATAATGGATAACAATATCTTTATCGTTTTTAAGTTATTTGTAATAGAATTTACGAGTCTCTTCGCCCCTAATTAAAGGGGCCAGCCCCTTTTTCTTGATTTTATTGAAAAGGTCTTCAGAATACGAACATTTTTTGTTCTTACACCCATCTTAAATTGTTGTTCATTTTTGAGATACAAATGTTTGAATATTTTAGGGGCCAGCCCTGTAGATCCCTAATGGGGACAAACATTGGTGTGTTGATAAGTGGAATCGATTTAAATCATAAATGCAAACATTTTTCCTTCTATGATGTCTAACAAAATATGTCTACTTCTCTGGATATATTGCGTTAAAGTTTAAGTACTTTGGCCCCTAAAAATCCCTTATTACGTAATAAATGGGCGTGGCAATGATCTTTTTTTTATAGACATAGATATTATCAACAACTTTGCTTCTACAATGGATTACAAAAAATGTATGACGTTTACATCACGCCCAATAATCTGTGAAAAAATGATCGATATCGGTTTTAAGGTTTTCAAGAAATCGCGTGCACAAAATTTGGGGAAAAAAAATAATAAGAAATAGTACGAAAACTATAAGGTCTTCCGCTGGAAACGTTTAAATGTTGCATTTTTAACAACTATCCTTGAATCCTATAATGTATTGGACCTTTGAAAGTTTAAAAAAAATTATCTTCATTACGTATACATATTGTAATTGCCTAAAAATGTTAAAAGCCTATCATGAACATATTTTTGATGCATGCGTTAATATAAACATTTAAAAGGTTGAAACCATATGAATGAAGACTATTTATTTTGAGGTAAGTCGACAAATAGAGATATAGACAAGTAGTGTAGAAAACAGAGAATAAATACTTACATATTATGTTTTACTTATACACAATCGCTATATCTAGAAAAAATTCTTGTAGGTGTTACGATAAAATTGCAGTAATTTGAATACAATCTTTTACTTCCTGGTTTTGAATTCCACCAAAACTCGAGATTTGTCTTTTTACATGGCATTTACGACTAAAACGAACAATAACTCTTCATAAACTAATGAAACGTAAACAAATTAATGTGATATTAATATTGTGTCTTTATCGACTTTTCTACAAACAGATTTAATCAATATTAAAATTATTAATAGATAAAACAATTATGCATGCCATCAGCAGTAAAACCATTTATCATTTCATAACTTTATGCTGATTATTAAAATCTAATTGAAAGATTATGATAAATGCTTGGTATTCAATGTTTTTATTGTACAGAGGAAGCGACCAAGAGTTAGGCGTCTTTTTTATATAACCATTCTATCATTGTTAGGAATGCTGATTGTATATAATTGGATATTTCTTTGTATTTTAAAAGGAGACATTTCATTACTTACATGTTATGATCTAATTAAATACATTGATTTACAATTATTGACCGGAGTTGAAATCAACATTGATTAGGTTAGACCCGAGTGAAGAAATATAGCCGAAGCGGAGAGCAATACATACGTCTCAAGGAGGCTTGTTTCTGTTTTTGAGAGTTAATCTTTATGTCTCCCTTGCTATTATGCAATAAGTGTTAAGCTCAAAAGGATGAAAACTTCCGTCCTGGATATATGTGTAGTCAAGGAGAATAATGAACTCAATTTGATATTTAGCAAAGCCGATTTTGTCGTCGTATTACAAAATTAAATACTTTACGGGTCCCATGGTCCTCTTTTCGACATGACACATAAAGCAACTTTGTTTAAGTCTTGAGTTTATCGACAAACTACACTGTGTATTTTTTAGATAGCGTAAACTCTCATTTAAAAAAAATGATATGTTATGCGGGAAAAATGGATCCCTATAACAAAAATAGTAAAACACTTAAGATGACCTGAACCTATCATTTCGACTAAGCCTTTGAAAACCCATTTGGTTACTTTATTGATTGTTTAACTTATTAAATAATCAAATAAAAATAAGGGAATCGCTAGACTTTGTACATACACTTCAGACACCCTATCAATGAAAACAATATTTACTACTGGTTTCAGTGTCTGATTCCTATGTGGATACTTCAGTAATGGATATAGCCCTTCTACATCATATAAACAATTAGATAACCCCTGATGAAACGCAATGTACATCAGTCAACGTGATAATAAAGTTTACTTCTATTCTCTTTGAGTATAAGTATTAATAAAATACATGTACCAAATAGAAACACGGGCATCCGTTTTGATATAACAATAACTGCAAGTAATTGTCTCTATGTGTATATTGATTTAATATATATTTTGTACATTAAAAAATCTGTATTGATATTCTGGAACGAAACATGTAACATTGTCAATGTTTAAATATTAGCAACTAGCTATTATCAAATTGACTTCCGGTTTCTGAAATGCGTAACCAATTTCCTGACCTCTGGTCTCAATATAATAAAATAAAAACTTCTAGTTTTTGTATCGAGATAATAAATTAGTTTATAGAAAGTGATATCTAAAGTAATATTTTAACAACAGGTTCGAAAAATTCCCTACATGATATACAATTCTTTTCCCGAAAAGTAGACATAGGAAATACATCCGACGGTGAATAAAACAAAGACTAGGGTCATATGAGGCTCTATGTTAATACATAAACTGTTGATCATCTGTTAACATTGAAGCTATGCGGAGCTAATTGAATGCGTCAACATAATTACACACACTTTTGTTCAAATATGTGTTTTATTGTAAAAGAGGTGAATTTTGTTATGCTAAATTGATTTTTTAACTTCGTTATACAAAAACTAAAAACAAACTACAGCGAATTTTTGTTTGTTTGTTGATTTTTATTTCAGCTTTTATTGAATAGTTTTACTTAATTATTAGCTATGAAGACCATAGCAAGATTATTGTCCCCCAAGAGAGTATTAACATATTTCCTAAGCATAGCTAAAAAAAAATGTGATGGTGATTATAAATGCATACGTTGGAGTGGTTATTGACGAAGGGAAGTTTTACTATTGTAAGCTATTTAAGTATTTAGTACTTTAATTTTAGAGCTAGGGTCAGAAAAAGAGATAGAAGAGAGAGAAAGAGAGAGAGAGAGAGAGAGTAAATATTGATTAATTAATACTTACCTATAATGGTGTATTTAAACACGATCGCCATTATTTGAAAAATTACTTTAATTTGATTAATGTATATTTTTTTCCTCGGTTTCAATTCAATCAAGATAAGAAAATTGTGATAATTGACGTTTCAGACAGAACTCTCTTTGCATAGTTTTTTTCTACCAACCCATGAAACTTAAAAGCTTATAGACGTGGATTTTTTTTACCATGCGATGTCTTAAATTCGCAGAAAAAAAACTTGAAATCTTTTTATACCAAAAGAATCCGGAAATTTTCTTCAAAAAGTAGTTGCCCCTTAAATTTACAAACAGTATTTTACCACTTAAAACGTTTTAATCAAATTTTGCATCGGCAATGTCCACCTAGCCTAGAAAACTTAATCTTCGCCAGACTGAGTACATATTTCATGAAGGTCAAAAGTCAAGATCATTTTAAACCACTTTAATGCTGAGTTTTCATTTCTTTTTTGTTTAGGGTTTTACATGAAAACTATTTCCTGGATTTCCTGGATGTGGTAGATTTTCTTAAACGATGCGTATTTTCTGTCTCAATTTCAAATTTTACGCAAACTATATTAGGATTATATTGATCTTTCATTTGCGCCAAACTGTATTTTAATGAATTGAAATTTAGATATCTCCATTCATAAGTTTAAATTACCCATAGTCATGTGCGTATCCGCCAACAGAGACACGATCAGGTATCGCACAAGGCATGCCAAAAGGGTCAATGTACTCCCATGATTACAACGCAGACAATTTACAGGAAAGATAAATGCATATATGTCGGCATTGATTTCATATAATAAAACTCAAAAAATTGTACAAATAAGGCAGAAAAGACTATTTACATAAGTATATTTTACTATAAAAAGGTCAATTGTACAAAAAAGAGTTTAAACTACTTTCATATTAATAAAATTATATCAAACACGTAATTTGAGATTTAAAAAAACCCATGGATTTTAACATTTTAACAAATGCTTAACAAAAAAATAAGGATCGCCTACGAGTTAAAACCAGAGCAAATAACTGCACTCCGTGCTTTGATGAAGACAAACTACACTTCATGTCTATTTTCAACAGGCTTCGGAAAAAGTATCATATCTTAATTGCTTTCTTTCCGATTTGTTTTCGTAATATTTCTCCTTAATGTCAATATGAATGACTAGGTTAGAAAACTCGGTAAATACAGAATTTCAAACAGCTTTTAAATAAAAAAACAAACAAAATAAAAATGTAGCTTTTGTCTGATATACTCTCATTTCCAATTACTTTATCCAAAAGGACAAGTAAAGTACTAATTAAATTTAAACACAATAGTTTACGAGATATTTAATAAAACAGTCATCATGCATTAAACTCCTTATTATAAGATCATAAGTAAACGTTATTATATATATAAACTCAATACAAGTAAAATGGAAAATTCAATATTGTTTTTAAAATTCTAATCTCGTAATCAGTGCCATGTCCTCTAAAGCAACAAAATTGTTTGGGTGTGTTTTTCTGTTTCAAGTAGTTTGGAAAGATTTCTAGGAATATATTTATCTGCAGAGTTTTTTTAAAAACTTTTTTTCTGGCATGCAAGTATGCAACTGATTTTTCAATTAAAAGAAATTATGTAAAATAAAACTGAACCAAATCATGAAATGTAACATGAAATATACCTGTCGATACTAAGATTGATTAAACGGTTTAATATTGTTGAAATGAGACGGCTTTATTTCTTTTTATAAGTCATTGTAAACATTAGTGTCATTCATGTTTCTCTTACATCTTTATTTAGTCAATGTCTACATAAATTGCAAGAGTAGGTATTCAACGCTATTAGATATTTGATTCTGATGTTTGTGGTATAATTTTAGTAATTATGCGACCTTAAAACTGCATACCTCTCCGTTTTTTGCGGCATTTCACATTTGTTTTCTTACACTCGTATTTAAATATAGCAAAGGCATCCACTTGTTTTCAAAGCATTTTCGTCCATTTAACCGGTATATATTTTACCGGTATATAATTAATTTTTTTTTTAATTGACCTTGAACGTTGACCTTTATCATAATGTCATTTAATTGGCCAGACAGACGCTCCCATTCTTGCAAGAGGTCTACATTAAATTAATAATGGTTTCAAAATCCTGTCTAAAATGATAAGGAAGATCTTGTGAGTCATTTAATAACGACACACAAGACGTTTCTCAAATTTAGAAAAACTTCCATGAACATTTTAACCTTAGTTTTTAATCTTTAATTTATCAATTAATCTAATTCATTTATCTCGTGGGTCCGTAGTCACTAGTTCTAAGATCATGCAGCTACTACTACCAAAGGAATATGTTGTTATTTTATACGTTCGAAAAAGTGTTATACGAACGCGGATGAATACCGTAAACAACTTTGAAAAAGCATTAAAATATTCCTCCTAAAATCAAGAGTTATGTTTTGTTTAACTTTGCCAATAAAATGTATGATACCGGTCCATTGCTGATTTAAATTACAATGTATCTGTAACCTGATTTACTTATTCAAGTAGCGGCTACATGTCTATGCATAGGTTATGCCTGATTCCACATAATTATTGGATTTATTCAATAGAAATAAGTTACAAACAAAACCTTTTGACTGATTTGTGATTATTCTAAATGCATGACCGACAAGGGATTAAGTTTTTTTCTCGTCTAGTAAAGTAAAACATTTGCAAATGAATGCAGTGTTTAATTGCTACTTAACGACAAAGTACTGTGTGTATTATTTTAAATTAACTTTATCCATAATTAATTTCCGTATAAAGGGATTATAACTTATGTTGTTTAATTGATGTATGGCATTCACCTCCATTTTTCGATACATAATATAAAAACATGTACAAAACAAGACATTGTATATGTTGCCCTTTGCCACCAGCGTGACTTTAATTGATACATACCATTGTAACACAATACATAATTGACATTATATAAGATCATTTTACGTAATACTACAACAGTTACTGTAATTTATTTGAATTTGGTCACAATTCTGCATTTGGTCTTAATATGATGTAAATATTATTAGTATTCGAATAGTAATTAATAATCATATACAAATATGAATTTAAGAATTGGCTGAATTGAGAAACTGAAATCGAAAGTTGGTTACGTAATGTCGTCAAACAAATTCATTGTGGTCTGAAAACGTTATGTACACATACAATAAAATGTTCAAATGAAAAAAGAAAAAGAAAATGAAAATAAAGAAAAAAATATAAAAAAATTAACGCTTGAAAGGTTAAGGGGAGATGGTGGATTTTCAAAGAAATGGTCCGAAGGAAAAGAATCGGGATTCAGAGGTATTACCTATGTGGCTTTCTGAAAGAAAGTTAAATAGCGCGTCTTTCTAAACAAAGAGGGTCGCCAGAATTCCCGCGTTTAATTTCATTGGTCAAATGATGACACCAGCATTATGTAAACAAAAAGAGCACTCTCTACTTCTTGATGATACGAATTTAAAAGTGCGATGACTCGGAAGCCAAAAAATTGAAAAATAAATGTATGTAAGGCATTTCAAGTAAACTAAAATTCTTTTCTAATTCACCTGAGCCAAAGACTCAAGTGGGCTTTTCTGATCAAACTGTATCTGTTGTTTGTTTTTGTCGCTGTTGGTGTCGCCAAGCTCGCTGACGTTGTTGTTATAAACATTTTCAAATTATCATCTTTCCCAGAAGCATTGAGTCAATTCTAAATTCTACAATATTTGATCCCCAAAAAATAATTCAAAATTGTTATAAAATGCAAAAATATAAACTCCCAAGCAAAGATTGTGCACATGACTCATGTATGAAATGGGAAAGAATAAATTCATAGAATTAAACTTGATTTCATTGTATATTTGGATAAGAAGTACAACATACAACAGTTGTATGTATGTAGCTCCCGGTTTAAAATATAATTCGGATTGACGAACTGAGAACAGTTCCATACGGGTTAAAAATTTGAAATGTACAGTTTATGGCAAACAAAACTTGCGCTCGTTTTTTACTGATTAATCTTATTCTCACACTAATTATATGAAAAAAAGTACAATCACGGGCAGAGAAGATTGTAAATACTTCTATGTGTTAAATATATATTGATGCAAAATTGTCCTTTTTTTTTTTAATTAATTATAGTTTGATAAATAAAATATTTAAACTTACATGCTTTTGTCTTTATTGTTAGTTACTAATTACTTAATGGGTTGGTAACATGTTTACAATACTTTAAAAGCTGACTTTTGATCACATTGCTTGCTCCCTATTCCCTTTTTATTTATTAAGTCTATTTGTCTGACTTCCCAACTTCCACACAATCACAAGTTTGTTCATGTATATGTATTATGTTCTTTTTCCATAAATGATTTAAGGATGGATATTCTTCTCATCATTTTTTACCTCAAGTGGGTCTCCATATATATATGAACATGTAAAATTCAAACTGTTGCAATTCACAATAAAACTACATTAATGATTATGAATATATTAAATGACACAAAATTAATACCTTATTAAATGTGTTGAGACCAAGGAGAATGTAAAATTATGTTGTTTACGACATGCCGTAGTCGGCGAGAAATAACAACAAAAACAATGGAGAGGGGGAGGCCGAGATTGAGGTGTTGTTTGGTGTCATAACGACGGGAACGCAAATACGACTCCATAAAAAAGGGGATTCGACAGATATGGGATAACACAAGACACATAGCTATTCGAAAATCTCTTCCACCAATGAAACAATTGAGTCAGATGACTGTCACTCCGTTGACAATGTTCCAGTAACGTTAGATCTCGAAGAAATTGAAATTGTTTACACTGTAAATAAACGTTCTATTTGCTTATATATTTAGTATATTTGAAAAAATGATATTACGCATTATATGTTCACTAGTATCATTACATACACATTGCAAACTCTAACATCGCTCATACTGTGCTGGCACTGTACCAGTAATCGGCTAAAATTTAACGGTTTTTTTCGTATTTTGCCATGTTTTACGATTTACTGTACCAGTTATCAGCTTTGCGATAATTACATAGTAAAATTCCTGTATATGTTGATTTGATACTCTGCATAATTTAATTTTAATTATGTCTGATAGTGGGTCAGAATAAATGTAGTAGGAGTAATTAAACATAAACAAAACTCATAAAATTATTCGTTTGTTATCATACGGTAATACACAAAAACGTGAACTTTTCAATACACAACATTGTGCTATCAGGCGTTCAACTGCGCCATGAATCTCTCAGAGTTTAATGAATTCCTTTTATATGTACATGTTATATGTATTGATACATGTATTATGTCAAATCAAAGAAGATATATGGTAACGTATCACAAAGAGGTCATAATCTAGTTTTAACTAATTACGCCAATTCCCCTAATGCTGGAAGTGAAAAGATGTAAATCCAAATGTTTTTATTATTTTTTTTTTAAATCATGTTTCTTTGTTCTTCTAAACTGTAGTATCAAACTTCATTTATGTCATTTAAACAAATATGACCGTTATTTTTATCATACCGTTTTTCCGTCAAACTGGGCTTGAACAGTTTTCATTTGCGTTACTTTAGGATATTTAATTTTCATGAAAACACTTTATAATATTAATTGATGATAAGTACATGTATTTGCCATATGCTTTTGTTTTGCCTGTATATATATCAATATATCCAGCCAAATAATACTTCTGTCGCAATGAACCGAAACTATGAAAACTACACGTGGTTCTATTTGAAGTCGTAATATCATTCAAAGCTTTATTATTATTTGATATGATGCATTATCTTATTAAAGGGATTATAATTACTAATTATCCACTAAATAGGGACCAACAACAAACTTATTTTCAAAGTTAGGCTTAATTGTTTTCACACTTTCATTTTTCTGCTTTGCACTTCCGGGAGCTCATATCTGGTTCACCTTAAAGTATTTATTTCTGTTTTATAATTACCTAGCTGGGATATTTTAAAACCTTAACTTCGTTTTCCGCCAATAATTCTTCTAAAAATTATTCGATACTGGCAAATATTCGTTCAAAATTAAATGAATATGAAATTTTTATTTTACTATTAGAATTGTCTTAATCTTTTTCATTTTTCTTTTTCAAATTTAAGTCAGGTCGCTTAAGTTCATTTTTTAAGTATAGCAATATGGATTTTGAAAGTTTAAACCTTCACTATTACAACATAAAGATTGATATCATAAGTCAGTATTTTAAATTCATATATATCATTATACCTATAAGTATTATTTCATTAACATTTATATATAAAAAAGAAATATGCATACAATGAAGAATTTGAAGAAAAAAAATACATCATGGAAAAAAAGAATTTTAACCAAGATCAGAGTTTTTGCATAAAGAAATCTCAATTAAACAAGAATATCCGTTTTTAGCTCACCTAAACCGAAGGTTCAAGTGAGCTTTTGTGATCACCTGTTGTCCGTCGTCCGTCCGTCCGTCCGTCTGTCCGTCCGTCTGTAAACTTTTCACATTTTTGACTTCTTCTCTAGAACCACTGAGCCAAATTTAAACAAACTTGGTACAAAGCATCCTTATGGGAAGGAGATTTTTAATTGTTAAAATAAAGGGCACAACCCTTTTTAAAGGGAGATAATTGCGAAACTGCGAAAATTGGGTGGGTGTCTTAAAAAATCTTCTTCTTAAGAACCACTACACCAGATATGCCAATATTTACACCAAAGCTTGTATATATAGTGAAGATTCTAAATTGTAAAAATTGCGATCCCCGGATCAATACTGGGGTCCCAAGCGGGGTTCAAAGTTGATTATAAAAGACAAATTTAACATAGAAATATAAGGGGAAAAATGTTTTAAAAATTATTATCAAGGACTAGAGTGCTAAATTTAGTGAGATTACTATGCAAGTACCCTAAGATAGTGTAGATGCTAAGTTATGAAAACCGTGATCACCGGACTAATACTACGTACGGCTCCAAAATATGTTCAAAGTTTAACATAGACTTATATGATGGGAAAATGTTTTTAAACTCTTCTTTTTAAGAATTACAATGCTACAGTTTGTGAGATTACTATGCAATCATTTTAAGATTGTGCAGATTCTAAATTGTTTAAATATTTTTTTATTAAAAGAAGTATTAAAAAAAAATATCCATGATAAGTTTATCATTGTTAAATTATCTGGAAATACATGTGTATGTTTATCGACTATTTTTTTGTTATTTTGAAATTTCGATCCCGACATCGACTACTCACTATCGGGATCCAAGTGATCGGGATCAAAGATCATAAATTCAAACAACTTCAAAAAGGTGTGGATCTTTTGTGGATATTTTTAACGAAGTTTTGATTCACAAACACAAAGTAAGGAAAGATAAAGGATAAAAGATAAAAAATGATTATGGAAAAAAAGTAGGAATCATTGATAGACTTTATCAACTATTTATAGACTCTCCATGTTTTTTTAGCTTAGTCTATCGGATAGATGATCGATGAGAATGCAAGATCTAACATGCCTAATGTCCTCATCTTAAAATTAGAATTAATTCTAATTAAAAGAGCTTAAAATTCAGTCTCATTTGATGTGTAAAATAACTATGAATAAAAACATGCCAAAGATAAAATTGTTTCTTCTTTTTATGTATTGTTTAATATATCGCAAAATCTTGAAATATATGAGTATTACAATGTTTATTCAGAGTTCACTTCATAATAAACACTTTCGAAATAAAATGATACAAGGACTATTGTTCAGATGAGCGATTTGTGGACCATGGGTCTCTTTAATCATTAAGGTATTAGACTCCCCGCGTCTTGAAAAGGGCTGGAGATGGGTTCTTGCTGATGCTTGTCTGCCTGCAAGAAATGCGGCTTACCCTTACAACTTTCCCACTGCCAAGGAATAACAAACTTTGGTCTTTCAGCTTTGCTCAAAATACCTTGCATGAATTCTGCTTGCAAAATGATCAACAATGTGCCAACAGGAAAAAGGCATAATACAATTTGGGACGCCAATACAAAGTTAGCAGGTCAGTAAATTTAATGTAAATTTGATGAAAAAAAATTAACAAACATTCGAAACAATAATGATAACTAAGTTTAAAATGATGCAAATTGTATTAAAATGAATATTATATTAAATAATTGATGGTACGTATTTTAGTATTGGGTTATTTTTCTTTTCATGTTCTGACAGCTGTAGAACACACTGGGATAGGTTTTGACCAGATAAGTGGAATACTGGCTGAGCTAAACATGCCACCCATCAGCAGAACACTACTAAGCAGCAGACAAGTAGAGATTGGAAAAGCAACTGAATGTATTGCTTCCTTATCTATGCAAGCTCTAGAAGAGGAAGTTTTGGCAACGAACATGTACATTTTTCACAGTATTTTTTTTTTTTTTTGAATATTACACGTGATTTAATCAAATCATTCTTAAATTCGTAAGTTAATAGGAGCATAACAATAATATCAACCACATATTTAAATTTTCATTGTCAACTTTAACAATTATAGCTTTATAATCCATGCACTTAAAATTCATATTATAAAGGCATATCGTCATAAGTATTTTGAAATAAGTCTGAATCCCCCCCCCCCACCCCCACCCCCATGTACCCTTTTGAAACTACAAGAGCATGATACAAATTCTGAGTTTTAAACAGAGATACATTTTACAAAAAACATAAAAATGATATTATGGCTGTTGCAGTATTAAGAAATGTTTATTATATACATATCTCCCCACAGAAAGAAACAGTCATTCAGCATAAGTGTCAGTGCATGTAGGTGGGGCTTCCTTGGAATTCCTTACGATTATCATATGGTTTGACATTTTAAAAAAAAATTACCGGGTCAAATGTATTATTTATATCATATCGTAATTAATATTAACATAATACCGCTTTTTTCATACAAGAGGAAATTCGAACGAAAAGTTTTTTACATTTTATTGACTTGAAACAATATAATAACAGCATTAATTCAAAATATCACATTTTAAAAAGAATTTATTATCGAACTGTTTGTCTGGCCTTATTAATTTTTGTCTTTAAAAATTACAATAAAACATTTTTATGTTTTTCTTGAAAAAATTTAAGATGAGGAGATTCTAGCTAATCTGACAATCTTATACGCATGAATAACCTAACGATTCCTTTACTGTAAATGATTTGCTCACTGCTGATATACACTATGAATGTAAAACAAAAAAAAATCTGAATATATGGTTACCTAGAAAAAAAATCCATTGAAAGGGGATTAACGAACACCAAAATATCAATTCTTCAAGGGTACATAGAAAATTCGGAATAAATATTTTGTGAGATTCAGGCACAAAAGTTCGGCTTTTAATATCATGATTTAACATAGAACCTTAGATTTAAGTTGCATTTTTTTTTTTTTTTTTTACATCTAATCATATTTTATTTTCTTGAGCTATCAATTTAAGATACCACCATGGAATTTCTGTGTTATTACCCTATTATTCTTTTTTTAGCATTGACATTTCAAATGACTTTCAAGGAAAATCAAGCAAGATTATCCTTACCTTTTTCTGTTTTATTGAAATGATCATATCTTAAAGTCTCATTTTCTGAATATAAGAATAATGAAAAGAGTCCATCATTAAGTTAACCTTTTTTTTGCACTTATGTCAAACTGCAAACAAACATACTTTTCATACAATATTAATGTCGTGTTCATTGACATGGTTATATTTGTTGGAAGAAACATTTTCTATAAACCATATCCCAAAACCTACGTAAGTCTCCAGCAAATTCAATTATTTTGAGTTAAAAAAATAAGGTGTCTTCTAACATATCAATATCAGTTTACACATTCATAAACATATTGACAATCTTTGCTTGTTTAATGTGTTAAAATAGAATAGTCGTCTCCCTCTTTTGAAGGGGATGGTCGAAAAGTGGCTGCGTCATGTATATTACTGTATTCAGAGAGATCCGTACAGTGATTAGGCACAGCGCATGCGTGGGCGTAAGTGTCGTCAACTTGTTCTGTTTGTTCGTGTAAATGATTATAGACGTCATCAGACCTTTCATCTTGTTTTTCCGACAAATTGTATCCCGGTGTTTCTTTAGCAAAAGAGTATAGGGAAAACATTGCAACATCTCGCTGAATCAAGATAGATAAGTAAGTTACATATAAGTTTTCATTGTAATCTGATATGGAATGCAAATATATTTACGAAGGTTGGCATTTATACAGTTATCATATAAGGAATATGTTAAACAAATTAGAAAACTGTCATCTCTCTTTCATATTTTATTTTGTTATTCAGAGTACTTAGTTTGAAACATGTGGGAAATAAAGTTGATCAGGTGTATATAGAATATCATTAATTAATGAAATCATTATATATAAATATTATTACGAGTTAAGGAAGTTTTCATTTAAATTCAGTCGTTCTATTAACATTTTAATTTAAACAATCAACATCAAATTTCCAATGATCACTACATGATATATTATACATGTACACAAGATGATATATTGTACATGTACGCGTGCATGTTTTGGCTATTTTTTTGAGTAAACACGTATTCGATGCGACTCTTTGTAGTTAAAAAAAGTCGCCGCAAAATTTTTAGATACTATATTTAAGAGCGTTGATTTGATTTTAACATGATAACACTTTGAATAACATTTCATTTCTGTTTTTTATTTTCGCAAAAAGCAATGCTACATCGCAGCTCTGCTTAGGTTTACTTTGTGGTTGCGCCGACCAGAAAGTACGGGAAATGCTAACTATGGCATCATACAAACGTCAAAAATGCATATAAATAAAGTAATTTCCGATTGTTATGGGGATAAAAACATTAAACTACGTTAAAAATTACCTATGTGTGCAACTTTGTAGTTCAAAAACGATAGAAATAAACAACTGACTGATTGCGGTACAGTTGTTGATGTGACGTCATACTGTAAATATTGACGCATATTTTGTGAAGAGAGAGGCGGATCAACCAATCTTTTAACATTGAAAAATGTATTTTATAAATTAAGAGATCATAATCTTACAAAAATTATTATGCCATTAAATCCTATCTTTTATGCTTGTTTTGATTCAACATGTGATTATTTTTTAGATCATGTATTATTTCTTTTCTAGGGTGTTTAATGTACAAGTTATAGGTGTTTGACACCGGGAGCCTATCTAAATCCGCTTTTTACAAGGGCATACGCTAAACAGACCATTACGATATTTTGGATATCAATTAAGGGAATGCTTAATTTATTAAAAAAAAAAGTGTTGCTGCTTTGATGAAATCTATAGATTGAATTAATTAATACGTAAAATATTAAGAGAAGGTCATATAAATTTCAACTGGAGCTAATTTCTTTGATATTTATTCTAATAAAATATGAACTCTATACAAAGCAACAACACTTTTTAGAATCTACCAGAAAATTTGAATTTAATTATTATTTAAATTTTTAATTCAAATAAGGGTATGCCTTGTAATATTGAAATTTGTTTATGACCTTCATTCGGGAGAATTATCAACAAATGTTAAGTGACTATCAATTCAGAGGACCACTTTTTATTTTTTATTCTTTTTATAAAATATCGTTTTTTGTTCAATACATACTAATATTGACATTAATAAATTCAGTTTTTATAAATTTTATACACATGCATACTCACTCACACACAAGTATATTTACATACATTTTTCATTATTAGTGGTAAATGGTTACTTTGCTATCACAAAAAAAATAACCAAAAAACAAAAAAAAAAACAAACAAAAAAAGCAAATAATAATACGAATAGTAATAATCATAATATTATAAATTAATACAAAATATTTTTCCATGTAAGCCACAATTTTTCAAAATTGCGCAGCTTTTGATTTTGGATAGCAGCATACTTTTCTATATGATGTTTCATTCTTAAATGACTGAGTAATCCAAGAAAATTTGGCATTTTATTTTACATTAAGGATATAAAAATATATTGTTTAACATATAGAATTATGAAGTTTATAACCCTGTTATTGTTTGACAATGGTAGCTCACCAAGAATAACATTCGAAACATTAAAACCAACTCTATCAGTAGTCTTTCTGTATATATGAAGACTTAAATCACTCCAGAGTGGTTGTACTTTATCACAAGAAATGAAAACGTGTTATCATTTCAACATTTTCCATACAAAGACCACAACAATCAGAAGTTTTAATGTTAATTTTCTTTAGTTATTTTCCAACAGGAACAATTCTATGCAAAATTATAACCACTGGGCAGAAGAATCACTAGTGGTTTTATAACAAATTTTAAAAACATCTTGCACTGATATTGTGTCTACTCCATATGGCATACGCTCTGCCTCCCACTTGCTGATTGAGGTTGGAATAGCCTCATTTTTATTCAAAAAATAATAAAAGATTTTTGAACATTTTCAGAAATTACGAGAGGTTCAAAAAATAAAGGTACATATGGATTAGGAAGTCTTTTGAAAAAAGACCTATTTATTAACAATGATTTCAAATATTTTGAAATAGCTGTAACAATGCTATTGTATTGCATCACACAACTGTCAGATAGATTGTATGTGTTTTTAAGGACTCCAAAGTCTAAAAGATTACAATCATCATCAAAAAAATCTTGCACAACCTTTATTCCCTTTTCATACCAGGATTTAATAAGAACTCGTTTGTTATTCATTTTTTATTAGAGTTATACCACACTGAAATGTAATGAAATTTGTTTTTAAAATGCGGAGAGTAAGTAAAAGATTTCATATAACAGGTCCAAGCAATCAAATCAGTTATTTTCTTTTAACAAACAATCAAACACAAAACTATCTCCAAAATTATACATTTTCTGTAAAATATCATCTCCATTGAGAGCATAGAAAATATCCATTCATGGTTTATGTGAACAAGTTAACCTTTTAATCCATGTATATTTAAGTGATGTAATAAAACTTCTAACATCTACCATGTTCATACCCCCTGACAAGTAGTCTTGTGTTATAAGAGACCTTTTAACTTTGTCTGTTTTGGATTTCCATAGAAACTCAAAGATAGCTTTGCATATAAATGATACAATATCCTTTTTGGGAGTAGGAAGCGATATCAATAAATGATTTGATTTTGGAATTACCAAAATCTTAATGACAGTTACAAGACCAGTTGGAGTAAGAATTCTTCTTTTCCATTGTTTTATAAGTGCAATGATTTTGGAATCTGAATACCAAAATTAATATCAACAACATCAGAAAGTTCAACGGAAAATTTGAAGCCTAATAAATTGAAAGATACAGATCCCCAGTCTAATTTCCATCTGGTATGATAAAACACTTGATCGGATTGTCTTAGATGTATAAATTTTAAGTCCTGCAAAGGTGGAGCAAAAATCTATAGTTTCTAATGCTTCGAGCACGGATTTTGGTGAACCATCAATGGCTAACAAAGTGTCGTATGCATACTGTGATATTTTATGTTCTTTATTATGAACAAAAATGCCCTTAATATCATTGTTTTGCTTTATAAGAATTGAAAGGATATCTGCACATAATGAATAAATAAAAACCACTTTGTAAAATGCAAAGACGGAAATTTGTGTTTAAAATTTGTATCCACTGGATAATATATTCTCCAAATCCGAAATAATTTAAAACTTTATAAATAAACGACCATGACATACATGTAGAGTCAAAGGCTTTTTCGAAATCAATGGGGACCAAAAGACCTGAAATTTCATATATCTCTGTGTACGACATCAGATCATAAACAAAGCGAGTATTTTCCCCTACACAGCAAAATGTGCCACAAAGGTTTCACATACGTTAAACATGTGTGATACGTATGTGACCTCACGTACGTTTAACGTGATTTAAGTACCACGTGTGTTTAACGTACGTTAATGAACATATGTGAAACGTATGTAACACGTGTGTTAGACATACGTGATACATTCCATACGTTTTACGTATGTGGATCCAACGTACGTTTTTTATATGAATTACATACGTTATGATACGTAACACTTGTTAATTGCTTAAAATTGAATTACTTGAATATTTTTAATTTTTCAGTTCATTCCTGATATACTTCATCTTGCTGCTTGAATCACTTCAATTGATTACTCAGTTACTTCAGTGGATCTTTGGAAACATTCATTTTGCATTTCCAGCTTCTTGTTAATCTAAAACTAGAGTTACAGAAAAAAGACAGTTTCGAGATTAAAAATGAATTTAATTCCTTGAATGATTACATTTAGATTTATATTGTTGTCATTCTTCTGTGCTTTAATAGTTTCTGGAAAAAAAACAAAGAATTTTACATTAAATTTCATTTTATGATAAAGTAAAATTTGCAAATGCCTCGGTTGCTTTTTTATTCAACAATATTGTTAAAGAATAACAGGATCCATTTAGATTTTATTGCAAATACAACATGAAGAAAGTTTACAATTGTTAATAATTTTTTCTTTTATTTGCAAGCTCTCAGAGAGAGAGAGAGAGAGAGAGAGAGAGAGAGAGAGAGAGAGAGAGAGGGGCAAAATAGAAGGTCAATCACAAGTATTAATTTGACAAAATAATTTTTACCTCTAGTATATTCATCCTGATTTTTGTCCACCTCCAACTTCTTCCTTTTTCATGTTTTCCCATGACAATGCTTGTTTGAACTTCTTTCTAAAATATTAATACAAACTTAAGTACATACAATCATTAGAGTTTTTAAATACACGATAAGAAATATAATTTATACATTGCAACTGTCTTTGAACTCCGCGAAGAACTTTTGGATCCTGGATCATTCATTACAAAATCCTCAGGCTACATCAAAACAGATCTTTGAAACTTCTGTATTATATCCATTTGCTACAAAATATAATACATGCATTAGATAATTAGATATATCAAAATTTTACACTTACTAAGAAATACAAATGTACACGTAGGTGTCATGCAACAGATTATCATTAATGATCCTGAACACCCAGTGACTTCTACTTTTAATGAACTATGCCATAGAAATCCATACCTTTGAGTTATTCATTATAGTCTGTCCCAATATATTTATGCTGCACATTTGGACGATTTTTAATAAAAATACACTTACCTGTGAAAGAAGTGCAATTGAAATAGTTGAAAGGGATATTTTCCAAGATAATTTCATTGACACATTATCATCTTTCACTCGGAAAAATTCACAGGAACGAAAACAGATTCCTTACGGAGATTTATAATGGGGAATGTTTACATCTATTCTCCATTCGGAATACACTCGGAATACATCGCGCAATATTTCAACGTTATCATCCGGGCTTGCTGCAATGCAAAATCTCCGTAGACATCACATTTTTTAGCATTGTATTGAAACCTGATAAGCTAACAGGGGCGTTTTGACTGAGAAACCTTGGAAATTTGTCATACTTTTGAATGAACATCGTTTGAATCCTGAGGTATTTATAAATATCAAACAATTAAGCCAAACGTGAATCCAAAATATCTTGGGACAGAGTATAGGTTGGATTTGTATGGGAAAAAATTGTGTACTAACATTATGATTTTATCAATTCAAAGAGACATCTGTCATTGACTGTGTTAGCTAGTTGGTGTCCTCTTCCAGGGTTATGTCAAGCAGCCAATGCATGCCTATAAAAAAATTTCAATTACCATGCAATAAGAATACAACTTAATAGAGGCAATTCAATAATCATTTCACTTAGTTGCAATGGAAGACCTACTCGTTACTTTGCATAGGCTTTGCTCTATTTTTTCTCTACTTTCAAATATTTCGGTTTTCAAATGCGTCTTATCCAAGATCGACATATATTTTATGGGTTTTAATAAGTATTGGTTCTTCTATATTAACTAAACCAAACAGCTGCTTAGTTGTAGCTCTCAGGGGAAACATCATTTTTATCGTCATTAATTCAACCCGAATTTTCCCGGAGAACACAGTTACAGCTCCGTGCTACATGTTTACTCTTTTGACATCGGTAATTGTACGATATAATTTTCAAATGCAAGTAAATAAAAACGAATGCTTGACAATCATTACCTCTGCTAAATCCACCCTGCAGTTCGATCTTCTGCCTCCGTGACGTAAAAATGTGACGTATATTTTGTCATCGACAAAACTAAAACCGATTTCGTATTAATTCCGGATTCGTTATCGAATTAATTTTAAGAAGACACATGGCTTCTGTTAATGAAACAACTTTATTTATGCATAGTTTAAACCAATAAACACGCACAGTAGCAAGGCTTTTCTTCACACATGTTCACATGCATTCATTTCAGAGACATGAGTGATAAAGCAACATCAGACATGTACATGCAGATCATGCGCGGATCAAGAAATTTTTTCCGGGGGGGGGGGAGGGGTCCGAAGGATAATTGTGTTTGCCCGGGGGGGGGGGGGGGGGGTCCGAGGCATATTTGCGATAATTTTACTGTGTAAATTTCATTAACTTTCATTTTCCGGGGGGGGGGGGTGACCCTCCGACCCCCCCCCCCATTAGATCCGCGCATGCAGATAATTTTAATGTAAAGTTATTCAAATGCATGCCTTCAGTTCACACATATGTAAAACATATATATTATTAACGCACGCGTTACATGGTTTTTAGACCTCATGTTAACCATGTGTCTATTAACATATGTGTAACATGTGGTTGAGATCTACATATGTAAAACATGTGATTCACATGTGTTTAACATGTGTAAAATTTAACGTATGTTAAACATATGTGATGTTGAACGTATGTTACCACACGTATGTTAACCATGCGTTTCTCAACATATGTTTAACGTACGGTTTGACTTCACATGTGTGTAACGTATGTTTAACGTATGTTGTACGTGTGTTAAGTTCAAACATATGTGAAACGTATGTGGCACAATTAGCAGTGTATGTATCTACCTTTTATAAAACCAGATTTTGTATTTGATATTATAATGTCCAAAACTTGTGTGATTTTAAAACTTATGCAAAAAGATATAATCTTGTAGAAAAACATTTGAAAGGGTTATTGGTCGCCAGTTCTTTAGAAATTGTCCTGGATTATCCCCTTTTGCCAAGCATCAAATTATTCCAAGAGGACCACGTTAAGTGTCATACAAAGTAGCATTAACTATACTGATTCATTTAAAATCTCATATATTTCATGATGAAATAACTTAACATAAATATTTTGTAATAAAAGATGCATTGTTTTACGAACGTTTAAATCCGCTCAATTTTTTTTATAGTAAGCCTTAACAGTGCTGCGATTTCATTGCCATTGTTTGGTCGAACAGTATATGAATCTTATCGAACAAAAACATTAAGTTTCAAAAATTGTAGTTTATACATTACATATGTCACACATTTTCAGCATTTTGACGTGTCAATATGTTTTCTTTTGCAGCTACTGCATTTAGGCATCGTCAATGATATATGAATATTTTCATGTATATTAGAAAAGGCAATTACTACATTTTTTAAATATATGTTTTACAAATTAAATCTTTAGTATCGGTTTTCATAGACTAAAGTAATGGTCTATCCACAATGTTTAATACATTTTAAAAACATTTCTTTTTACCTTCTTGTTGTTTCTGTAAGAAATTTGAGCACCACTGGCACCACCGGACGTTCTGTTGTCAGCAAACATAACATCAGGTTCTTCTCTTTGGAAACAAAAATATTTCTACCTAATACAATTGCTATTTAGTTCATATGTTAATGATGCATGTACGAAGAATATTTGATAGATTAAAAACAGAAAATTTCTGTCCGCAAACGTACCTTTTTCCAGTGCGTAATTTTAATTTTCTGTACATTAGGGTCGTTGCAACAGCAGAAACAATCACACCAAGAATAAATCCGCCAAACAGTGACCCTAGTGTCACTCCATTGTTGGTGTCTTTTGGTAATACAAGTAAACATGTACGTGTGCTTTGATTAAAAAACTATTGAAAATGTTCGATGTAACAATGCTTAGAATTTTTAAAAAGCAATTTATCATAGAGGAAACAATGTTTTTTCTGGGTTTTTTTTTTACGGAATCTCATGATTTGAATAACGGAAATAGATAGATATTTGCTTTTAGATTTACTCAGTTACCATGTTGTTGACTATTTGAACACTCAATTCCAAGACTGTTTGGGTGACCTAGATAAAACAAATTAATAATCTTATATACTTAAATACACACTTAGTGATGCAAAGTTACAAATCCCTGTCGATCAACAATTTGGATTTTATTGATTTAGGGTATTATCTATAGATATTCACACTTATACTTTATAAACAGTCCAAGAAGTTCTCACAAGTATATCTTTTTTGACAAGTTCATTATACTAAGATAACAGTCATCGATACTGACAATTAAATAAACAGTAGTTCAAAGAGACCGCTATTTTTTTCTTAAATTAAGGAGGTCGAATATGAGTGCTTTAATTGATAAACTACAATAAAACTTTATTTGGCTGACGTGTTTAATCATTCATATATCAGAAGGCAATTTGCTTGCTGATATCCATAAGTCCTGATGAATACTATGCCGTATAAATGTATAATTTCTACAAAACTGAAACTAACAAAATATCATAGAATTGTAAGCCCTGTATCTTGTTTAAAACTCATCAACTGGCACCCAATTTTCATTTGATATTTAGAAATGCATTCATAGAGCATTACAAATAATAAAAACAGAAAAATAAAATTTGACCAAAATCGTAACCATGCCCCTTTATCTGCCTAATTTTTTTTTTCACATGCCAAATCTGCAACAGAGAACTCCTTTGCACATGTGCATCTTCCATTTTCGCAAATTCCAGAGTTATTACTTCCTGTGCATTGATTGCTTACGTTGCAAAACCAACCAACGGGAATGGTATCTGAAATGATAATAGATACATGTAACTATGTACGGATTTAAGCAAACAAAAAAGAAAATAATTCAACATTAAAATTCAATAATACTGTTAAGTATAATATTCATTCACCAAATATCTTAAAAGTTTATTAACACTAACGTATGAATGGCACTGATACAATAGTTATGCCAGCAATGGTTTATTTTCTTATTGATAGATAATCATTTTTTCATTTTCATTTTATAAAATACTGTGTAATTTACATTCCCTGTGTTTTGAATCAAATGAATATATATTTGATAAAAAAAGAAATTTACGTACCTCTATGTCAAAGTTTCAACCACATACGAGGGTTGTTTGTAAGGTTCGCGGACAAAGTGATCTACGGCAAAAGTACTCTGTACTTTGTACGATGACGTATGTTTTATCAAATGACTACCAATTGAAAATAAGTATGCAAAAAAGTATATCATTTTGGAGTTGTTTTCAAAAGATACAGCGAATTTTATTTTGTATGAATTTGATCTACGAAGCACTATTCCCTATTTCCACGACATCAGGTGACGTCAAACTACTAAAAGGCAACTTTAACCTGTCACTCTTTTTCAAAGTAAACACTTTTATTTTACACACGTTTCATGCCATTAACCCTTTTATAAAACGCATGTCCACACCAATATTTGTCAAATTTTTGTATGATGTCTTTTACGTCATATCGTACATCATTTATGTCCAAAAACCTCTGTCCACGCAGTTTCGACTTTAGATAAGGATATAAAGCGAAATTCATAATGCAAGATCCGGGCTATACGGGGGGTCGGGGTGCTGCAATAGCTTAGATAGTATTCAGTATTTCCACTTTCAAACCTTCAATTCCAATTGTGGTTCCAATTGTAACTTTTGTTCCATAAAAATAGCAGCATCTAAAAACCTTTAGGTCTCCATCGGAGATTTTTCTGCGTGCACACAAAATTTAATGACGGCCCGGTGCTCCAAGGTGTTCATTTACGCAAACGTTTTTGACTCATTTTTCTAGCTTTGGTCGTCCATGTTTGGCGATAAAACGGTTAGAAAATCTTCAATAAAACTTTCACAAAATGACGTTCATAACTAATTGTGATCTCATATCAAATATTGTTTTTTTTATGCGATTAAACTGTATATTTTCATATAAAGGAAAACCTACGTACAAAATATAAAACAATTAAAAAATGGTATGCTCCGTAAAGCATATCTTATCAAAATAATTTTTAAGATGCATGTTTTTACATATTTCTTAGAAAATATGTCAAGATTATATGTGAAATATTTTGCTGGTATCATGCAAATAGTCCGCTCTCAAACTTGTCCGCGAACTTTTTCAACAACAGGTTTACAGGTTCCATTAGATTATGACGATTTAAATAATAAAAGCTATAGGTTTAGGTCATTTATGGTCACAATCATTGTTTTGATTGCAGTATTCATTTTTTTTAAAGTTGATTTTTTTGTGTATTATTTTTTGACATGTTCCCTTAACTGAATATTCATATAATTGAATGGTGTTTGATAAATCATGAGTTATTTGAATAACATTGTATAAGTAGGCGTCTATCCAAATCATAAAACAGATTTTTTTTTAAAGTTACTCAGATATAAGCTTTCTTAAGATATCATATAAGCAAATATTGTTTTACAAAGATGACATACCGTTCATGCAGCTATCGGCATCAAATGCAGAATACCCATTTCTACATTTGCATGTTCCATTGAAACAAACTGAGAATGGTTGTGTACACTGTGCTGTTAGCTCACACGAATCATTTAATTGTAGATTTCCTAGTATGAAATAAAAGAGATTATTAATAATCATAAGCCGCAATTCAATTTATTTAAACAGTTTTTAAGACTATAAGGAACTATAAAAAACTATAAAAAAAAGTCAATAGTTTGGAAAAAAAAACACTATTAAGTTAACGTGATTCTACTTTAACACTTATTGAATGCTTCTTTAAAAATAGGGAAGGAACTATTGCAACTACTTTGGACCTATCAAACATGTACATACATGTATTTATACATAACCTAAAGACTTGCTCTTTATAATAAAAAACATTGATAACACGGGTTATCGTCCTTTAGAGAGATGTGTATTCCCTTTAATGTTTACTTCAGAGCTAATCGCGGCTGATCCAAGACCCTTTGCACACAAACTGTTACTGCTTGTTCGTCCAAATAAAAAAACAAATTAATACGCTAATCATCGAATTCATTAATCTTAATTAATAAAAAGAAGATTCATAAATAATTTAAGTGTGTATTTCATTCATCTCAAAAAAAAAAATAACGTCTGCATTTGACTCCGATCGATAGTCTGCGATCGATGTATTTGTAAAAAACATGCCGATGTACATACAAATTGACACCCTGCCTATTGCAGAACGTTTTGTTATAGATCAGAACGAGTACAGATTATAGATTATCATCAGTCTGATCGTACGTTTGCTCGGCAATATGTTATTACTTCTTTGGTAGCCGGTGAAATTTGCCGAGTATTTCGGAATGAGGTGTTACAGAGGCCCGTCTACCACACCCAACCACTCCTCCCTCCAACCCCAACCCCGACAATGCTTAGCAGAAGCTGCAGGTGCTTTATGCGCTCTGGAAATTACACTGGAGCCAGACACATTCCAATAGCATGCGCGTAAATCCTTTTCATCAAATACACAGGAATAGGTTGAGTCCAATTGTCTTACTTGAACGAAACGTTTTCGATACGCATTACGAAGCAACCATTGCTAACAAAACCTTTGGGGTAACGCCGAACGGCCGTCTCAAACAATCCAATTCAGCTCGCTTGAAATTATGACATATTTCCTCTTTTTATAGATAAACCGATTAGCTGATATTCGGAGCTGTTAGTAGGATAGAAATAAAGTTATTTTTATCGTATATGTTGCAGAATAACCTCCGAGGTCGATAAATGTTGACTAAAATATATAAAAAACCGCAAGTTTATAAGTTGGAACATTATATTTTTTTTCAAATCTCTTTAACATTACTTTTTTTACAAGCTAAATCAAAATTTGTGAATCCTTCTGTACATATACATCTTCCCTGTCTGCATATTCCTGAATTCTGACTTCCTGTGCACTGTTTGTTTAAACTACAAAACCCACCGACAGGAACACTATCTGAAATGATGAACAAAGGCAATTCAATGATTTAAACAGCAAAAGAAAATGAGTTGGCTTAAAAATGAACAAAATTTAAACAAAGTATAAAAATATACCCCGGTTACAATATTTAAAAGTCACATACCATATAGTAGTAATCTTATACCAGGTATGAAAGCAATGTTAAGAGTCATAATGTCCGTGTTAAAGTCAAGTCAAAAGAAACTTAATGAAAATGTTTACAGACCTTTATAGCAATTATTTGTATCAAATGCAGAATAACCATTCATACATTTGCATATTCCACGGAAACAATCTGAGAATGGTTGTATACACTGTTCTGAGAACTCACATGGATCATTTAATTCAAGATTTTCTGAAATGGAAACAAAATATAAGTAATGCTGAAAGGTTTTATTTAAAATTATTTAGCTAAAATAATCACGTAATGAGCAGTAACACTTTTTAGCTGACGTGTTCTTGTCTTTCCATGTATTGAATATCTATTTAAAAAATACTGTTTGGATCGTATGAAATGATAAGTTTACAGTCAGTTCAAGTATATCATTTCCAACATACACCATATCGTAGCATAGCAATCTCTTATCATGGCATTAAAATCTCATTCAATATAATTATATTCTAATTCCTCAAAGCATACCATACCATACCATATCATAGCATACAACATAGTTTCAACTTGGTTGTAAATAATTTCATTATAAAGAATAACCGTGTTATAATGCATATTTAAGTAAAAATTTCATAGCTTTTATATTTTCAAATGTTTGGAATTCTCTGTATTAAGTGGTTTTTGTGTTCAAATTTCATAGCATAACATACATGTATCATGTCGTTAAGCCTTTGTTTTACTTTCCCATCGCATAGCACACAAATGTATTAGTATTGCATGCAATTCTAATTGCATTTTATTAAAATCGCATACTAAAGCATAATGAAATGCCTGATGGATATATTTATAAAAAAGCAAAATATAATTTCATTAGCCTATGCTTATGTTTGACATTATGAGTAATGCCTTGGTCATATTTAAACCAAGTGCATGGTCGGGTGAAAAAAATGTTCTCGCCCTATCGCTAATATTGGAAGACCCGGAAAATTAACATTAATTTCTAGGAACACCGTCGATGTCTTTACCAGAATATTATTATTATAATTGTTATATTAGTCGGTGAATCGTCGTTCAATCATCAAACGTTGAGCAACAGTTTGATTTTTACAATTGGTCATTTCTTCTAGTCGATAAGGCCCACAATTGTCGCAAGGTTTCCGCATACTTTCGTAATGGAAACTAAAAAAAAGTTCCCCTTTTCTAGAATTTCCACAGGAAGGACAAAACACCATCATGTCCTGTTATCGGCAATTTGATAGGTGATAATTAGTTTAATTGACGTTTAAACCTAATCCAATGAAAAGGTTGGTTAAAGCACCTTCGCGATCGTGGTTGCATATGACATCACACATAATGGCGGGTTGATCGAGAAAGAAAATATGCATATTGCGACATTTGAATTTCATCGCTTTCAAATAAGGAATTAGCCAGATTAATTCATGTAAACAATAATAAACTTCATTTTTAATGGGTATAAAATGATTTTATTTAAAAATTTATTTAAAAATTTCCTAAAACTTAAAAACATGCTATATGTCCTTTAAGATGTCTTTCACAAGCACAGGCGTAAGTTAATAATTAAGGTTAAGTTTTTTTTTAACTGATTAATATTACTTTTTTTACACGCAGACTCAACAAATTTGAATCCTTCTGTACATGTACATCTTCCGTGTTGGCATATTCCAGAATTATCACTCCCTGTGCATTGGACATGTAAACTACAAAACCCACCGACGGGAACATTATCTGAAATATTAAAGTAGTTAATTTATGGATTAAAAAACGCAACAGAAAGTAAGTCGATCTAAATATTTAAATTATACTGACGAGCATAAAAAATTTTACTGATTTTTAGAATCATATAAATTGAAAGTTTACCCAAACTAACGTATTATTAATAATAGTACAACTGGTTTACCAACAATGCATTTTTTTCGCGTTTATGGTTACTAAATTTTATATCATCAGTTCAATGTGTAATTTACACTATTTACATTATGAGTCAATCCTTTCAACAATGACGATTTGATATTAACCTCCATGTCGTTGTCGAATAAAAGCATAAACTTATTAAAGATACAGTATGAACAAAAAATATTGACAAACTTAACAAACCTTGAAGACAGCTATCTGTATCGTATGCAGAATAGCCATTTATACATTTGCATTTTCCTTGTAAACAAACTGAGAATGGTTGGGTACACTGTTCTGTTACCTCACATGATTCATCTAATTCTATAAAAAAAAATAATAATCTGTAATGATTATTTATCAAAAACGTTTTTGCAAAAATAAGCTTAACTTAAAGTAGAATAAATTGAATGCTATGCGAAAACACTATTGGGTGACTTATTAATTGAACGCTCTTACACGTATCGAATATCTCTTTTAAAAATCCAACAACACTTATTGCAACAATACTTATCCCTTTAATCAATCTGATTATCATATTCACAGTAAGAGGAACGAAATATACAATATTTTTTTTTCTTTTTATATAATCTATAGTTAATAAAATTTGTAGATTTTTATTTAGAACCCTCAAAATGAACTAATTGGTGTATTTTAAGATTAGTGTAACTATATCAGTTTAAAAGATGATAAGTTCAACCAATTGTTGGTCAAATGTATTAAAATAATGTTTTATGTAATATAAAATAATCATATATAATCAGTCTTTCTTAATGAATACTTATAATTTTTTATACAAACTAAGTACAAACTAAACAAAATAATGACCAATTGCGAATATAAATATGTGTACGTGTATGATTAAAAAGATTGTAAATATCTTGATTTGCATGCACATAAAACATGGTCAAAAACAAATGCTAATTCTGTTCCACTGCATTGGCAATTAAACTTACATATCCCACCAACGTTTGCCATTGCTAAATATTCACATTCAGTGTGTACATGTATTTCCCCTTATGACTGCATTTGAAATCTGCAATGTTTAATTTCCTATGAAAAAATTCAGCCTATTCTAGCACATGAGCACAAATACATGTAACGTCAACATAAATGTCCATATTTTTTTTCAATTATTTGTTACGTCAATTATTTTCATTGTGAGGTAAAAGGTTCAAAATTGATACGTTCTTATGATTCAATGTTACTCACTAACCAACGATGCTAACTAGATAAAAATGTTACTTTTACAACAAAAATTTAGGTAGCAAGGGACAGTTTCGGATAAAGTACCCGTCAATATTTTTGTAAAATTGAGGGTTGCTGTACTTGAAGGCTTATGCGTGTTGCTAAAATTCATGAAATGATTTAAAATGATCATCATTAATTAGAGGGGTGTTTCTCGTGAAATTGATATGCAATATGTATGTCCCATATGTTAGGTACATGAGAATCAGAAGTAAAATGCGAAACCCGCGGCTATGACTGTTGTGTTGATTTTACACAGTAAAATTGCAAGTTACAGACGGGGGGTAAAATAACACGAAAAGTAGGTGGAATGGACATTGTAAACTATACACCGGTACGTTTCTGACATGTGATAGCGCAACATCCACGCGTGGAAGGTCAATCCTCTCCAGGGAATTAGCTGGGGGAGGGGGGTCTAAAGAGCTGAAAAATCATGAAAAATAAGCAAAATATGAAAGGGTCAAAATCTCATAAAAACTAGAATGTAGAGAATTTTACAGGTTTTGACTAGTAATTTTCTTCAGAAATTAGTGATTGGCCCTATAAAGAGTGAATTAAAGGTAAAGGAATGGGAACTGAGGAAATTCTAATTAAATGGTTCCGAAGACATGCATCCCTTGGCTACAGTGAATTGTATAAAAAAAAACTGCCCCGTGCCACCTTAGAGTGTGTTACTAAAAACACGATATGGTCTTAGTTATTGGAGATCTTATAGCTAGAGTCGGAAATGAAAACACCCGCAATGAAGCATATATCGCTGTACATTGCACAGGACAGATTGATGAAAATGGAGAACGTATACTAGATTTCTGTGATATGAATAGGTTAGGGGTTTGCAACACAATCTTTGCACAGAATGACATTTACAAGTACATTTGGGTTTCTCTAGGTAAGAGAACTGAGAATAAAATCAATCAAATAATAATCAACAAGAGATGAAGGAGATCAGTCATATATGCACGGACGTACATAGTTGCAGAAGTTGACAGCGATCAAATACTCCTGTGTAAAGAAAAATAAGTTAAAGGCGATGAAGAAAGTGGAAGGACAAAGGACGTTTGCAGCGAGAAAAGTAAACAATTTGAGATAAGAGAAGCCATTAAGCTGAAGCTGGATTCTCTACACTAGAAACCAAGAATGGTGAACGCAACATCGACGAAAAGTGACATAATATCCAGGACTATCTTACTTCTGGAATATAGAGAAAGTATGAAAGAAAAATGGATAACATCTAATAAACGGATTTTTATATCAGAGAGAAAGAAGATCAGATCAAAAACTTTTCACTGCAAAGACAACACAGAGACAAATATGGAGACAAATGAAGTACAAGGAGACAAACGGGAATGTATAGAAGACAGTGCATATAGAGCGGAGGTAGACTTGAAATACCCAAGAACTCTATAAAATCGCCAAAATGATGTCTGGAAAATTTACAAACAATTCAAGTGTTGTTAAAGACCAGCATAGCAACATTCTTTCACAGTGGTACAGTGAAGATGGCCAGAACGTTTAAAAAAACCGCAAGAACCCTTGACATTAGTGTGGAGAAAATAAGTGTAATTAAAAAACAAAAAGCCATTAGGAAGATTAAGTATAACAATGCCGATAGAGTAACTATTTTGAAACTTCCAAAATTGGAAATTAAACAGAATTTAACAAATGGCGTGGAATCACACTTATACCAACATTTAGTAAAATGTTTTAAGAGTTCTCTTGGACAGAGTTAAACTACACGTTGATAGATCACTGAGAAAGGAGCATGCAGAATTTAGATCAGAAAGACAACATTTTTGTTTTACAAAACACCATAGGGACAATCCTCTCTATCCTTCAAATTTGTTGACCTTGAAAAGGCCCTCGGCAGTGTACATTGGTTCAGACATTAGATGGAAAACGAGAAACACACTTGGTGATCTAGATTTCTGTAGATTCCTAATCCGAACAATTAATATCCGTGTAAAATCGAAAAAAGCTCCCTTCGCTGTTTTTAAAATCTCGCCATTAATTTCTGATCGTTGAGAACTATAAGAAGTAATGAGTTAAATTCGTCATTCGCGACTCTATATTCTCGCAATTTCATACAAAACAGCGGGGTCGCAGAATTAAGTACTCGCGTAATATAAGGAATTTAGAGTATGCCTACGACCTTTGCTTATGGCTTTCACTCATCAGCATTTGCAGGATAAAACAACCAAACTACACACAACATTTGGAAGCTTAAGACCTAATATCAATTTAAAGAGTACCAAATAATGAAAATAAATGCACGGAACAGCAACCCCGCACAAGTAAATGGAGAGCGTTTGGAAGAAGTAGACACCTCCACAAATCTGGTCAGCATTATAACAACACAAGGAAGTACTGATATTACAAAAATCAACAAAGCTCTTCATATGTTTGCCATCTTAAAACCAGTTTAGAAATCTACCCATATAATCACAAGTACAAAGCTCAAGATCTCCAAGGGTAATGTAAAATCAGTATTACTATATGGATAAAAATAATAAGAATGCTGAAAGCTCCGGAGAGAGCTCACAATGGGACTGGGAATGTTCATACATCGATGCCTACGGTCCATATCTAAGATCAGATGGTCAAAAGTAGTATCTAACAACAAACTCAGAGAGACAGAAGAACAAGAACACATATCTCTAGAAACTGCTGACTACGGTCTATTGGACCGGCAACGTATTTCAGAACGCGAGTATGTTAATGTTACATCCTTTCGATAGTTCCCAGGGAATGTATATTCCTTTACATAGACGCTGTTTTTGTACTTGGTGAAGCCAAATTCAATGTTATCAAAATGGAGTATCAAATAATGAACAGTTTTAAAGCCTCATATAAGGTAAAATACTATTTAAAATCTAATGGGTTGAAGACCCCCCCTTCTTTGTGTAAACTACTATTAAATTGAGATGGTGTAATGCATGCAATAGGGTTTGTGAATGTAAAAGATGACATTTTTTTGCATATTGCATAATGGCACGAAAACCATCTACAATAGGCAAATTGTAAACCCCGAAAACTAAAAAAGGAATTAGGTAATAAAACAATTATTTAATGCTTGAACAGTCAATAGACCAGAATTTTTCCCTTGGTGCAGGGAACAGCTCAGCTCGGCCGTTGGCCTCGGGCAATAGATCATACTGAGCTGTTCTCAGCTCGGCCGTTGGTCTCGGGCAATAGATCATACTGAGCTGTTCCCTGCACCTCGGGGAAAATAGTCTGGTCTTTTGACTGCTCAAGCATTAAATAATTGTATACTATTTATAAACTACTACTAAAATTACTACAACTATAAAAATATTTAAAACAAATAACTAATCATTAGTAAGTTTTCGTACTGAAACTGCAAACCCTGCACCCGCAATTTGACATCTCCACAAATAAGCAAAAAACTCACAATACATCAAAAATTGCCCCAATAGAATTAAATTGATTTAACAGTACTTATTGTATGCTACATGTTATTACTATCTTACTTTTTAGACACTTTTCGTCCACCATTATATATCCAGGCAAACAATGACAGACGCAGTAGTTGTTGATATGGACACATTGTGCATCCTCTACGAAGCAGGCATGAACATAATTCCAAATAATGTATTCCTCTGAAAAATTAATTGCGTTTCTTCATTATACATATTGAATCAATTTCTTCCTTTTAAATAAAATTTAAAAAGTATTATCATCATTGAAAAAATTCAATTTGATTCCTTTCCATTCCTAATTATTAATTACATAAGTTTAGATATGTGACTTACTTGCGTTCCACGATGAACAATCGATGTTAAAATTTGCTTTATAACCGAATCCTGAACAAAGGTTGAAAATCTCCCTCTTATCGTCTATCGTTAGGTGAATTTTTCCCAGAGAGTTTCCGTAATCAAACAAAAAACTCGTCCGCAAATTGCATTTTTGGGGACAAGTGGTAACTATCATGAAAAAGTAAATGTGATCTTCATAACTATTTGAAATGTCATGCAAGAGAAAAATAATCTTTGTTTTAATGACTCTGTTTCACTATTCAATACGATATTTTATGTATCAAAATTTAGTCTTATATGCAGAATGTCCTTATCATTTTTTGTTTTGCATTTATTGGGTAGTTTAAAGTATAACAATGTCAATCATTCTAAAATGGATTTTTTTTTACTGAAGAAGTGCTTTGTGAGTTTTCGTTATGATTGACAATAGTTTTAAAACTGTTCTCTGTTTTCAAACGACATTTCTCTTTAACATACAAAAATGGAAGCTTTATTTATGTTTTAATTTTTTTTTATTTTACCAACTTATAAATCATATTATAAGCTGACAGGATAGTAATTTTCATATTATTTCTACATCGATCTGAGAGACAATAGATGGGGATGCAACAGCAACACTGTTTTAATAATTGAAAAAATAAACTTCAGCTAAAGAATAAGCTAGTTTCTTTCAATAGTTGCCTTAAATTCAAAAGTTGTTTAATTCTCTTAAAATACACATATACCATTTTAAACATGTTTGTATATAAAGAACCAGGTTGTACACGTTCATCTTGGCAATGGCCGAAATTAACATTGAAAAGTCCCGTAGACTTTCGAAATCGGCTCGTACATGACAATTGGGTAAATTATTCGACAAAATTACTGTTCTTTTGCTTGGGAATTTTTGATAACTTAAAAATCTATTCAATTTACTAAAACATTCTCTAGTATTATTTGAAGATTGTGAATTTATCTCGGAATAAAAAAAACCCGGGACAGACTTTAGTTATTTACTTGTCATTTTCATTGATTATTTCATAAATGACCCATGATTTTGCCAAAATGAAAATACTTTTGACTATTTATATATATTTTTTTGAAGAGTCAAAAATTACGTTGCTAGTATAAATTTTCAACGCATGCCGGCCTATGAAACCATTTTATTATAAAGGCTTTTGTGAATTAGATTGGCACTGTTTTAAAAGGGATTATTTTATTAATTATTATTAACACATCTATCTAAAATATTAGAGTGGAATAATTCATGTTTGATTTAATTCAAATAATAATTCGAAACAAAAATTCAATTTTTTTTCAAGAGCCTACCACTTTGAAGGATATCCTTTGCAGTATTTAAACGAAATGAACATTCGTCTTGGTCATCTATAAATCTTGTAACTGTCTCCAAACACAGATCGCTAAAAAAACCAATGTTATCATTTATCTACCATACGACATAGAACTTTATATTCAATTTCATGTTCATGGTTTACGTTACAATTGAACTATTTTGTTGTTTCAATGCGAATGTTAAAAGAAGGATTGTCAAAAATGTTTCATCAAATAATGTAATAAAAAGGCGAAATATACATTAAAATAAGAAGTCTAACACAATGTCTATTGGTAAAATAAAGTTTCAATAACAGTTAATTTTTAATTTGCTAAAAAAAAATATATATATATATATATATATATATATATATATATATATATATATATATATATATATATATATATATATATATATATATATATATATAAATGTTTTCAGTAGACGATAACACAATAATCCATTTCTTTCAAATTTAATCCATATATATTAATATCTATATATATATATATATATATATATATATATATATATATATATATATATATATATATATATATATATATATATATATATTCTTATTTAATTACATACGATCAAATCAAGCGTTAATATAGTATTACTGTAGAATCATTAGATTATGTTGTGGCTCAATTTGGGTGGAATTCGTGGATATCTGTCATTCACGAATCGCCATCCTCCACAAAATAATAAATTAGTGCTTTAAAGTCATACATTCGATACACGTCCCACGACTTATTAGAATATACGCAATCCAGGAAAATTGGCCCGCACGAATTCTGATGCATCCACAGTATTTTTAAATTAAAATTTTTCAATATATATTCAACATACTGCTAGTCAGTATGCAGTGTCTCTTACTATTTATCATATTGATATGACATATACGACAACTTTTTTAAAGTCTTGAATGTATAAACAATTTATATTAAAGACGCTACATTTGTTTTTGTTTTCTATGTTGATGAATTCCTTGATCGGTTGAATCGGTTTTTCCAGTAGTTATGAGTGATATATTATGCAGGAAAAATGTGATCTCCATATAGAAAATGGTAAAACACATAACTATAGGTTGACTATTTATAACTTATCAACCTCAACTTTCAAGGCCCTGTTGGTTACATTTCAGTTTTAAAGATGTTTCTTGTGAAAAATACACTATTATAAATAAAATTATCCGTACATTTTGTAATCAAAATACCTTTCAGACGATTAATCAATAACGAATAAAATTAACTACTGGACTGAGTGACTGGTTCCGTATGAATATTGAGACCTTTTACCCTCTCAAGTCATATAAAGCATTGAATTACCTTTGATGTAACATATGATAATAGGACCCCCGGTTTCCATTCCTTTTTATTGTTAGGTTTTTTATAATACCCATACTGTGTTGTCATCTTTTCATCGTTATAATAAAAAAATATTTTCATTCACATTTAGATTAAGAAATGATATAACACCAAATACTTACCCGAATATTTAATATAACAACAAAGGTGAATTTGTGTCTCTATAATGATTCATCACTGATTCACAACTATCATTATATCATATAATGTACTGGTTTGTTGAAATTTACAAATTGAATTTTAATACGTATACATTTTGTGTTTGCCTAAAAATGGTAAAATCCGAACATGAGCCTATTTTTCATGTATTCTCTATATGAACGATTGTATCATTATTAACTGATGAAATGTTTAGTTAATTTATAGTTAAACATTAGACAGACAGATATAAATAAGTAGTAAATAAGAAATAAAGAATAGATACTCACATATGATGGTGTATTGATGCACAATCGCCATGATTTAAAAATTTCTTGTTAGCTTTTTTGATTTCTGTATACGTTCATATGTACTTCCTGGCTTACAATCAACTAAGAAAAGAGAATTGTGATAGAGTACGCTTCAGAAAGTTTGTAATGATCATTACCTTGGATTTACTTCCTTATTGTTCACAATATCCTCTCAAAGGTGTCTTTATAACTAAGTTTTACCTTCAAGTAATGTTATATCATATATTATGAAAGTTATTATATCCAAAAAAATAGCAAGATAAAAATATCACAAAAGACGTTTTGATGATGAGGATATTTAGGAAATGCACTAACCGCAAAAATGAGTTCACGAACTCTAAGTCGATGTCATAAAATAATAGCAGTTTGTTTTTAAAGCCTTTAAGGGTGTTTTCTTAAATATTACAAAGCACAAGTTCTTGTATCGTCGTGCAACTTTGATTATGTTATCTTAGTTCCTTATGACGAATAAATTGCCTTCCGTTTTGTCTCGAACAATATTTTATCTGAGGGATGGGGGAGGGGCTAAAAAAATCAGTGTTGCTCTCAACCATAGCCAACATTTGTATATAATGCGTGGAGCAGAAGTAAACACTTTCATTTAACGACTAAACCTAAAATTTTCCTTTCAGCTTTCAAAATGTAAGCCAAAACATGAAATGAGCTTTGTTTAAATACAATGTAACAAGAATTGTGGGCTCTGTAACTCTCTTATAACTCGAACACTAACACTCAGATTTTGGTTTACCATTAAAAATGTCTTACTTAAGCATGGCAAACATTAATTAACAAGAGGCCCGGAGGTCATATCGCTCACGTTAGCAACATTAGCCATAACACCGATTGTATGAGCATAAAAGTATCAAATTCGAAACATCCTGACAATTAAGTACAGCAGATCTTACACAGAACGTATTTTTAAAAATCTGTCAATTTTAATCCACGTTTTACTAAGCCCATTTTGTTGTTTTTATTTTTTCTTTATTTTTATATCACTCCCTCCCCCCCCCCTATGTGGCCCCATTTTCTCCAAGAGATTATGATAAAAAAATTTCGATCGGCACAATCAAATAGCTTTCACACAGATTTCAGTCTTTTAGGCTGAATGCTTTTTCCTGGAGGTTTTTTAATGATTTTTTTCTATATCTTCCCATTTATAAACTTAAAATCCCCATATTGCGGCCTCACCATGCCCCTGAGATCAACTTGAATTTACACTATCTGAGGATGCTTACACATAAATTTGAGTTTTTCTGGCCAAATAGTTTTTGAGAAGATTTTTTTTTAATATTTTCACTATACATATATCCCTATGTAAAAATTGACCCCTCCCCACATTAATGGCCCAACCCTACCCATGGGGACCATGTTGTTGCCAAACACGACGCCAATATCTGGTAGAGTAAATCCGGAAAACTCGACAAATTCTGGGCGGGCTTAAAAACACAAAACAAGATTTTTGGGGGGTTCTAAATAATGGTATAATCCAACTTATGAATAAAGTGTTATCCATAATATCAAAAAATAATTAAGGAAATAGGAAAAAAACGTTTAATTTTAGCCGATATCTGGTACAGTGCCAGTATTACTTCAGATACATGCAAACAAAATAACTTACACTTGATATTGAATCATGCAACAATTTTAAACATTGGAAAATGGATAATCTCACAAAAATGCTACCGTCTTATAAAGATACACTACTTTGATCGACATAGAAAACAGCTTGTAAAACTGCAAAGAGGCCCCACAAAAGTAGTTTTGTTATTATTGATCAAAGGGGTCATCATTTAAAACATAATGTTTAATTTTCGTAAACACACATTCGCACATTTAAATATTGCATTTATTTACAATTATCCTTAATTTCTATAATGTATTAGACCTCTGTAAGTTTACAAAATGATTTTGAATTACGTATACATGTATTATGCAATTGCCTAAAAAATTAAAAGTCGATCATGAACATGTCTTTTATGCATGCGTTATATGAACGATAGACAGATTTGAAACATTATAAAATGTAAAAATATTTATTTTGAGTTAACTAGACTGAACTGATAGAAATATAGACAAGCTGTGTCGAAAATTAACAATGAATACTTACATATCATGGCGTATTTATACACAATAACTTTAAAAATCTTTGTAATGTTAGGATTTCTGTAGTCTGAATGCAATCTTTTACTTCCTCGTCTTAAATTCAACTAAAATAGAAAAAATGTTGGGATAGTGTATACTTAAAAAGTATTTAAATATCTTACCACTTAGTTTATAATGTCCTTTTTTCATTATATACTTTCAACGGTGATATTATTTCGCAATAGTTTTACCTTGAAGTACTGCTATATCGTTAGGTATATAGTTTATATACAATAAAAAAACATAATGCATACCATTGGGTATTATTTTAATGTACTAGATTGTTGAAATTTACAAATTGAATTTAAATACGTATACATTTTGTGTTTCCCTAAAAATGGTAAAAAGCCGACCATGAGTCTATTTTTCATGCATGCTCTATATGATCGATTTTATCATTATGAACCGATGAAATCTTTAGTTTATTTGTAGTTAAACGTTAGACAGATAGATATAGATAAGTAGTAAATAAGAAATAAAGAATAAATACTTACATATGATGGTGTATTGATGCACAATTGACATGATCAGAAAAATTCTTGTAAGTGTTTGGATTTCTTTAAAACGTTCATTCGATTCCTGGTTTTAAACAACTAAAACAAGAGAATTGTGATAGAGTACGCTTCAAAAAG
Source organism: Magallana hongkongensis (assembly GCA_015776775.1). Classification (NCBI taxonomy): domain Eukaryota; kingdom Metazoa; phylum Mollusca; class Bivalvia; order Ostreida; family Ostreidae; genus Magallana; species Magallana hongkongensis. Next base: position 25,057,077 of record CM027470.1, on the reverse strand, counting down.
TTATTTATGGTCATTATCTTGGATTTACTTCCTTATTATTTGTTCACAATATCCTCTTAATTGTGTCTTCATATAACAACGTTTTACCTTCAAGTAATGTTATATCATAAATTATGCAAGTTATATCCAAAAATATAGCATGATCAATATATCACCGAAGACCGTTTGATGATGAGGACATTAAGGAAATGCACTAAACGCAAAACTAAGCTCACGAACTCAACGTTGATCCAATAAAATAATGGCAATTCGTTTATAAAGCCTTTTAGAGTGTTTTTTTCCTATTACAAAACACAAGGCCGTGTATCGTCGTGCGATTTTAATTATGTTATGTAATTTCCATGGGACGAATACTTCCGTTTTGTCTCCTGCAATATTTTATCTGGGGGATGGTAGGGGGCTTAAAAAAATTCAGCGTTCCCCTCAAACAGACGCCAATATTTGTATGCGTTGCGTGGAGCATACATAAACATTTTCATTTTAGATCTTAACCTAGAATGTTCCTTTTAACTTTCAAAATGTAAACAAACAGATGACCCAAGCTTTGTTTAAATAACAAAAAATTCTGGGCTATGTTACTCGCTGATCACTCGACGACTGGCACTCAGATTTTGGTTGAATATTAGAAATGTCTTACCAAAGCATTGTTAACATTAACAAGAGGCACAGTAATCACATCGCTGACCTGAGCAACAATCACCATAACTTTGATTGAATGTCCATAAAAATATCAAATTCAAAACATCCTGACAATTAAATACAGTAGATCCTACACAAACAGTTTTAAAAAGTCCGTCAATTTTTAACCATATCCTACCAGACCCCTTTTGTTCTTTTAATTTTTTCTTTGTTCCTATTTAACCTCCCTCCCCTTTGTGGTCCTATTATTCTCCACGAAATTATGATCTAAATTTGATCAGCACAATCTGTGTCCTCACACTAGTTTCAGTTTTTGGGGTTTTTTTGGCTGAATGCTTTTCCAGAAGATTTCAAACGACTTTTTTCCTTTATCTTCCCATGTATAACTTATGTATAACATACGCCATTGTGGTCCCACCATACCCCCGGGAACAACTTAAATCTACTCTAACTGTGGATGTGTCTACGCTTTGGGGTTTTTTGGCCTAAAGGTTTTTAAGAAGAATATCTTTATATATTATCTCTATGAATTCCTGTGTTAAACTTGATCACTATCTGCGGATACATGAACACAAATTTGAGGTTTTCTGGCCTAATAAGTTTTTGAGAAGATTTTTAAGATTTTTCAATATATTCCTATGTAAAATTGATCCCCCCATTGTGGCCACACCCTACCGTCGGAGATCATGATTTAAACAATCGTAAATTTACACTATCTGCGGATGCTTGCACACAAGTTTCAGCTTTTCTTGGCTATAAATGGTTTTAAGAAGAAGATTTTTAAATATTTTCACATACAAATATTTTTATGTAGAAATTGACCCCCCCCCAAATTTTGGCCCCACCTTTACCCTGGGGACCATGTTTCGAACAGACACGACGTCGATAACTGGTACAATAAGTCATGAAAACTTGGCAAATTCGGGGCGTGCTAAAAATCACATAAATAAGATCGTTTGGGTTCTAAATATTGAATATATAATCTAACAGATGGATAATGTGTTTTTCAAAAATATCAAGAGGCAAGGAAATAGGGGGAAAACCGTTAAACTTTAGCTGATTATTGGTACAGTGCCAGTAACACTTCAGATAAGCAAAAATAACTGACACTAGATACGAAATCAGCAATTTAAAACATTGGAAAAGGATAATCTCACAAAAATTATTCCCCTTTATGAAGATTCACTATTTAACTTTGATCAACATTGAAAGCAGCTTGTAAAAATTGCAAAGAGATTCGCACAAAAAAACTTTTTTTTTGTTTTTGAACAAAGGGGTCATCATTTTAAGTACAAAAATAAAAATGATTATTAGATATATGTATCCACACATTTGCACGTTTAAATGTTGCATTTCTTACAACTATCATTGAATCCTATAATGTATTGGACCTTTGAAAGTTTAAAACAATTATCTTCATTACGTACACATATTGTAATTGCCTAAAAATGTTAAAAGCCTATCATGAACATATTTTTGATTCATGCCTTAATATAAACATTTAAAAAGTTGAAACCATATGAATGAAGAATATTTATTTTGAGTTAAGTCGACAAATAGAGATATAGACAAGTAGTGTAGAAAACAGAGAATAAATATTTGCATATTATGTCATACTTATTAACAATCGCCATATCTAGAAAATCCTTGTAGGTGTTATGATAAAATTTCTGTAATTTGAATGCAATCTTTTACTTTCTGGTTTTAAATTCAACCAAAACTCGAGATTTGTCTTTTTACCGGGTATTTACGATCAAAACCAACATTAACTCTTCATAAACTAATGAAACGTAAACAAATTAATGTGATATTAATATTGTGTCTTTATCGACTTTTCTACAAACAGATTTAATCAATATTTAAATTATTAATAGATAAGATAATTATGCATGCCATCAGCAGTAAAAATCATTTATCATTTCATTACTTTATGCCGATTATTAAAATTTAATTCAAAGATTATGATAAATGGTTGGTATTCAATGTTTTGATTGTTTTACAGAGGAAGCGACCAAGAGTGACGTCTCTTTTATATAACCATTCTATCATTGTTGAAATCAACATTGATTAGGTTAGACCCGAGTGAAGATATAATGCCCGTCGCGGAGGGCAATACATACGTCTCAAGGAGGCTTATTTCTTCTTTTGATAGTTAATCTTTATGTCTCCCTTGCTATTACGCAGTATAGTTAAGGCGGCCAATAAAAATATAGCCAAATTTTTGTGATGAAAACACGTATACTCTAGTTTAACTGGCATGTCCTTTTTAAAATCAATAACAGTCACTCAAATGTAATATATTTCTAAAATATATATATAACAGTACTATATTGTATGTTCATAATGGTCACGTGATATGGCAGTCGCATAGTACAAGCAGATGTATTTGTGGCTTTGAGGTCATTCAAAAAATTCAATATTGCAAGGGCATAGTCATGTCAAAATTCACAACTAAATTATAAAATAACTTGATGTTATATCGTAGAATTTGAAAAACGGTGCGAAAAATAGGTAAAGTTAGCTACTAGTAACTGGCTACTAGTAACTGGCTACGAGAAGTAAGAAAAGCTAGCTACTAGTAGCTGGCTACGAGATTAAATAAAAGTTGGCTACTAGTAACTGGCTACTAGTAACTGGCTACGAGAAGTAAAAAAAGTTAGCTACTAGTAACTGGCTACGAGATGAAAGAAACTTGGCTTCTAATTACTTCTTACTGTCCATTTGAGAACACATTCCAAGAATTTCATTTTGTGTTCTTACAATGTATATTGCACAATATCGCTGTCAATTGTCAATATATCTCAAGTAGGTGTATATATAGACTGAAGATATATGCCCGACTTGCTAATATCAACAAATGTACCGTAATAGACAATATGTTACAACTTGTTGCGATGACCCCCTCCCCCTTTTCCATCGTTCAAATATAATGGAATTTTGATATATGTTTAAATCAGGATTACACACGTGCACTGCATGGTAAACGTCCCTATACTTGAAAACTCTTGCTCGCTGTTGTTATTACATGCCATATAACATTTTCATCAATTGTGAGTGTTTATGCTGACATTTTGAACATGCATCGGTTAATCTTTTTTTGTGAAAAATCATGATATTGCTTGTCTCATTGTCTGCACTGTTTTGGAGAATGCAACTTTTTAACCTTAGATATGCCTGACGTCATGACGTCAGACAATGACTCCTTATACAGTTTCGTTCCGGATTTACTCTCACTGGAATCTGCTGTCTGTAAAGTCGGTTATTTAAAATTTAGTCGAGACAAAAAAGTGTATGCTATTTTTTGCACATGTATGCTTTGTTTTATAAGAAACATCTATGTCCATACATATCTGCTCCGTATAGCAGTGCATATAAATGTGCATGGAAAATAGTTTCGGTTAGAAACCTGTGTTTTAGGAAAGATAAAATCCTAAGCAGAAATTTGAAGCTGTAAACGCAAGCGTTTCAATGTTTATAATGTATTCCTCTTTTGTACTCGTAGCTTCAGAGGAGAGAGACTTTTCCTCGCAGCAAACTTCTTTCAATTAAAAAGGGATTTAACATAGAGTTTCCCCCCATGCGTTTTTCGTATGCACGTAAAAAGATGAAGTAATGAAAGAAAATAACCAGTGAAATTGAAATTATAAGTAAACTATGACCCCCCCCCCCCCTCCCCCATCCCCTTAGAGATACGATTTTTACAGTTTTTATGATTATAAATGATTATAAATGTTTTTGTTTGTTCGTCAAAATTTAAATTAAAAACTAGATAGATTTAATCTTTAATCTATATGTACAGCAACTTGAGTTACATGGAAAGTGTTAAAAATGGAGATATTTGTAACGAAATGCACTGTCTAGTACCTGACGAGATTATGAGTGATAGCTGAGTAGTTGTGCCGTAATATCATGTGAATGACCTATTAGAACGTTGAAAAAAGCAAGACTGGTTAATATGAGCAATCTATACATAAATCTACTTGAAAAATGATGACAAAATCCTAGAAAATAGAAATAATTTAACAAAATGTTTTAAAAGCTGACGAGATTTAAAGGGACATTTAAGTAATTGTGTCATAATATCATGTTGGTGACCTTATAGAATGTTTAAAATAACCACACTAGTATATATCTTCATTCTTTTTAAACAGCTACCTCAGGTTTATCAACTAAACTGTTAAAAATGGGTGTTTTATAACAAAATGCACTAGTAGCCGACGACATTGAGAAAGATAAATGAGTAATTATGTCGTATAATCATGTGGATGTCCTAACATAATATCAAAATAAACAAGACTTGTAAATATCAGCAATCTATATACAGCTTCTTGAGATATATTGACAAAACCTCAAAAAAATAAAGATATTTGTAACAAATTGCACAGGTAGCCGACTACATAAAGAGAGATATCTGAGTAAGTGTGTCGTAATATTGTGTTGATGACTTGGCAGAATGTTGATATTAGCAAGACTTGCATTAATCTTCAATCTATATATACAGCTACTTGAGATATATAGACAAAACAGCAAAAAGATAAAGATATTTGTAACAAAATGCACAAGTAGCTGACTACATAAAGAGAGATATCTGAGTAATTGTGTCGTAATAGTATGTGGATGACTTAACAGAATGTTGATATTAGCATGTCTGGCATATATCTTCAATCTATATATTCAGCTACTTGAGATATATTGACAAAACAGCCAAAAAAGATAGATATTTGTAACGAAATGCACAAGTAGCTGACTACATAAAGAGAGATATCTGAGTAATTGTGTCGTAATATTATGTGGATGACTTTACAGAATGTTGATATTAGCATGTCTGGCATATATCTTCAATCTATATATTCAGCTACTTGAGATATATTGACAAAACAGCCAAAAAAGATAGATATTTGTAACGAAATGCACAAGTAGCTGACTACATAAAGAGAGATATCTGAGTAATTGTGTCGTAATAGTATGTGGATGACTTGACAGAATGTTGATATTAGCATGTCCGGCATATATCTTCAATCTATATAAACAGCTACTTGAGATATATTGACAAAACCTCCAAAAATAAAGATATTTGTAAAGAAACACACAAGTAGCTGACTACATAAAGAGAGATATCTGAGTAATTGTGTCGTAATAGTATGTGGATGACTTTACAGAATGTTGATATTAGCATGTCGGGCATATATCTTCAATCTTTATATTCAGCTACTTGAGATATATTGACAAAACAGCCAAAAAAGGAAAGATATTTGTAACGAAATGTACAAGTAGCTGACTACATAAAGAGAGATATCTGAGTAATTGTGTCGTAATAGTATGTGGATGACTTGACAGAATGTTGATATTAGCATGTCCGGCATATATCTTCAATCTATATAAACAGCTACTTGAGATATATTGACAAAACCTCCAAAAATAAAGATATTTGTAACGAAACACACAAGTAGCTGACTACATAAAGAGAGATATCTGAGTAATTGTGTCGTAATAGTATGTGGATGACTTGACAGAATGTTGATATTAGCATGTCCGGCATATATCTTCAATCTATATAAACAGCTACTTGAGATATATTGACAAAACCTCCAAAAATAAAGATATTTGTAAAGAAACACACAAGTAGCTGACTACATAAAGAGAGATATCTGAGTAATTGTGTCATAATATTATGTGGATGACCTAACAGAATGTTGATATGAGCGTGTCTGGCATATATCTGCAATCTATATATTCAGCTACTTGAGAAATATTGACAAAACCGCCAAGAAAGAATGATATTTTTAATAAAATGCACAAGTAGCTGACTACACAAAGAGAGATATCTGAGTAATTGTGTCGTAATATTATGTGGATGGCCTAACAGAATGTTGATATTAGCATGTCTGGCATATATCTGCAATCTATATATTCAGCTACTTGGGATATATTGACAAAACCGCGAAGAAAGAATGATATTTGTAACAAAATGCACAAGTAGCTGACTACATAAAGAGAGATATCTGAGTAATTGTGTCGTAATATTATGTGGATGACTTAACAGAATGTTGATATTAGCAAGACTTGCATATATCTTCAATCTATATATTCAGCTACTTGAGATATATAGACAAAACAGCAAAAAGATGAAGATATTTGTAACAAAATACACAAGTAGCCGACTACATAAAGGGAGATATCTGAGTAATTGTGTCGTAATATTATGTGGATGACTTGACAGAATGTTGATATAAGCATGTCTGGCATATATCTTCAGTCTTGATATTCAGCTACTTGAGAAAGATTGACAAAACAGCCAAAAAATAAAGATATTTGTAACAATTGCACAAGTAGCCGACTACATAAAGAGAGATATCTGAGTAATTGTGTCGTAATATTATGTGGATGACTTGGCAGAATGTTGATATTAGTAAGACTTACATATATCTTCAATCTTTATATACAGCTACTTAACATATAGAGACAAAACAGCAAAAAGATAAAGATATTTGTAACAAAATGCACATGTAGCTGACTAAATAAAGAGAGATATCTGAGTAATTGTGTCATAATATTATGTGGATGACATGACAGAATGTTGACATTAGCATGTCTGGCATATATCTTCAATCTATATATTCAGCTACTTGAGATATATTGACAAAAAAGCCAAAAAATAAAGATATTTATAACAAAATGCACAAGTAACTGACTACATAAAGAAAGATATCTGAGTAATTGTGTCGTTATATTATGTCAATGGCCTAACAGAATGTTGACATTAGCATGTCCGGCATATATCTTCAATCTATATAAACAGCTACTTGAGATATATTGACAAAACCTCCAAAAATATAGATATTTTTAACGAAACACACAAGTAGCTGACTACATAAAGAGAGATATCTGAGTAATTGTGTCGTAAAATTATGTGGATGACCTAACACATTGTTGATATTAGCATATCTGGCATATGTCTTCAATCTATATATTCAGCTACTTGGGAAATATTGACAAGACCGCCAAGAAAGAATGATATTTGTAACAAAATGCACAAGTAGCTGACTACATAAAGAGAGATATCTGAGTAATTGTGTCGTAATTTTATGTGGATGACTTGACAGAATGTTGATATTAGCATGTCTGGCATATATCTTCAGTCTATATATTCAGCTACTTGAGATATATTGACAAAACAGCCAAAAAATAAAGATATTTATAACAAAATGCACAAGTAACTGACTACATAAAGAAAGATATCTGAATAATTGTGTCGTAATATTATGTGGATGGCCTAACAGAATGTTGACATTAGCATGTCTGGCATATATCTTCAATCTATATATTCAGCTACTTGGGATTTATAGACAAAACCGCCAAGAAAGAATGATATTTGTAAGAAAATGCACAAGTAGCTGACTACATAAAGAGAGATATCTGAGTTATTGTGTCGTAATATTATGTGGATGACTTGACAGAATTTTGATATTAGCATGTCCGGCATATATCTTCAGTCTTGATATTCAGCTACTTGAGAAAGACTGACAAAAGAGCCAAAAAATAAAGATATTTGTAACAAAATGCACAAGTAGCTGACTACATAAAGAGAGATATCTGAGTGATTGTGTCGTAATATTATGTGGATGACTTGACAGAATGTTGATATTAGCAAGTCTGGCATATATCTTCAATCTATATAAACAGCTACTTGAGATATATTGACAAAACCTCCAAAAATATAGATATTTTTAACGAAACGCACAAGTAGCTGACTACATAAAGAGAGATATCTGAGTAATTGTGTCGTAAAATTATGTGGATGACCTAACACATTGTTGATATTAGCATGTCTGGCATACGTCTTCAATCTATATATTCAGCTACTTGGGAAATATTGACAAGACCGCCAAGAAAGAATGATATTTGTAACAAAATGCACAAGTAGCTGACTACATAAAGAGAGATATCTGAGTAATTGTGTCGTAATTCTATGTGGATGACTTGACAGAATGTTGATATTAGCATGTCCGGCATATATCTTCAGTCTTGATATTCAGCTACTTGAGAAAGATTGACAAAAGAGCCAAAAAATAAAGATATTTGTAACAAAATGCACAAGTAGCTGACTACATAATGAGAGATATCTGAGTTATTGTGTCGTAATATTATGTTGATGACTTGACAGAATGTTGATATTAGCAAGTCTGGCATATATCTTCAATCTATATATTCAGCTACTTGAGATATATTGACAAAACAGCCAAAAAAAGAAAGATATTTGTAACAAAATGCACAAGTAGCTGACTACATAAAGAGAGATATCTGAGTAATTGTGTCGTAATATTGTGTGGATGACTTGACAGAATGTTGATATTAGCATGTCCGGCATATATCTTCAATCTATATAAACAGCTACTTGATATATATTGACAAAATCTCCAAAAAATAAAGATATTTGTAACGAAACGCAAAAGTAGCTGACTACATAAAGAGAGATATCTGAGTAATTGTGTCGTAATATTATGTGGATGACTTGACAGAATGTTGATATTAGGAAGTCGGGCATATATCTTTATTTTATATATACAGCTACTTTAGATACAGTACAGCTCACGAGTATCCCGACAAAAACACCGACCACCGTGTTTGAAAGTCCACGCTGAGCGTGGAAGTGTCGGTACCTTTGATCTATTGTTCTCTGTTACGGCCACAGAACGAGAAAAAACACGGTGCGACACGGTGCAACGCGATGCAACACGGACAGTAACACGGTGTAACACGCGGTATTTACCTGTGAAAAAAGGAGGATTTAGAAATAAAACTTATAAAGAATAAAATATTTATTGATGTACGTAAGAGAATCAAAGAAAAAGACAGAAATAGAAATAAATAAAATTTTTATGCACGCAATTTTCAGACGATGCGATTGACACGGTTTATTTTTGTTAATATTAAAAATCGATATCGCCCACATAAAGGTTTGATCAATTAAAACACTAACACTTTCTTTTCCTTTTTAAAATTCAAATAAACGGTTCCATAAGTTTTTGTTTCAGTCCGTTTTTAAAGGTAGTAGTAATCGTAGTTACTGTAGTTTGGCAGTTTCAATAGTGCATAGAACCATAACTGTGATCTTTTCTCACTTATACTCTATTCAACGATAACAAATCTAACGGGTTGTTGAAAACAAATGTACTTTTTCTAAAGAATATAATTATACAGCTTTATATCTAATATATTTTCAAATTTTCTTACGTTTATACATATGTGTGATGTACTTGTCCAGGTAGTACCGTACGGTACATATTCATAGCGCTAAGAATCCGTGGATCGGTACTTAATAATTTTTTATTTCATCTTTATAGCAACTTGAGTTTAGAAATTATTTGTGTTCCAAGAAACTACTCAGTATTGCAATAATTACTGTTTGATTGTTTAATGATCGTCATTTGAGAGAGAGAGAGAGAGAGAGAGAGAGAGAGAGAGAGAGAGAGAGAGAGAGAGAGAGAGAGAGAGAGAGAGAGAATACCAGTATGAGTTTAATTTAAATACATTTGACTTGCAATTCAGTGTAATAAGTTAGATTTATAGTTTCCATTATAATGAACCCTTTTCCCTATATATGAAGTCACGGTCCACGTGCTATCCCTGTCAATCAAATCAGCCCGCGAGATAGACCACGTGCTCCTTCGATGATATGGAAAAAATGTCGTTCTATTGTTTATTTAAGACCGCAAAATAGAAAGATGTTTAACGATCCAGTATTCAGTGTTTGAAATGTTTAGTTTCTTTATTCTTATACTGCATGTATGAGGGTTGGAATATTGCGTTGTAAAATCTCTCTCTCTCTCTCTCTCTCTCTCTCTCTCTCTCTCTCTCTCTCTCTCTCTCTCTCTCTCTCTCTCTCTCTCTCTCTCTCTCTGTGTACTTTTGTGCAATCATTTTAGAATTATAAGAGTTCTATTTGTATGAATTTAATTCATTTATTTTAGATCCATGGTTTGAATAACGATTCCAACACATTGACTAAAAGTTTGTAAAGTTCACGGTGTAATAAGATTTTTCGTTAAAATTTCGACGCTATTTCACATCAATAAAGTTGTGTTTATTCTAAATGCTTGCAAAAAGTTACCGGTATTATCTCATTCATCTTTTTAATCAATCAGGTTTTTTTGTACATACATGTATGTGTACCCGGTAAATAATTTCTTATCGCAAGTTAATACTTTGTGAAATTCCAGCATTTATAAATAGAGTTGCTGAATTGTTCCCCGAATCCATGCGCCGATAGTCTTACGTATACTTGTTTGTGTACATATCTACAGACAATTTTTTTTTTTGTTAGAGATTAGGAAAAATCATTGAACTAACAAAGTAGAAGTAAGATATATTCAGACCATACACACGACGGGTTGTGATGAGTTACCAAACAGGTGTGCGCGGAAAGGTGTGAATAACGGCATCTCGAGTACACCTGTTCTGACGTCCAAATATATACACAGTTAGTTGTAAATTCCAATGACACCTAACAAGACAGACAATAACACCTGTTGTGTATAGAACCCAAGATGAAAGACAATGCTGTGTATCTGATCAGCTTCCGTACATAGCACAAGTGATTTTTTCATGTGAAATCACGAGGCCATTACGAGCTCTACGGAAATAATGTTGAAAACTATTATATGAAATGCGGGTACATTTTTAATACATGTACAATGCTTGAATATAATTTAACAAGAGTTTGTACATGTATTTATCTATAATCTATAATATAAAAGTGATTTTTTTTTGTTTATTTATTGCTACATAAATAGCTGAAGTTCAAATTATTCGAGTCACCGGTAATATGGGGTTGTTATTTACAACAGCACATAACAGCACAGGTTTTTAGAAAAACATGATCTGAAATGTTTTCATTTCTCATTTTTAATTGGTTAAAAGTAAGACTGTAAATTAATTAATAAATCATAAAGTGTTTACAGATGACAGAAATAAGACGTTTAAGCTCCAGACATTTTAATAGGATCGTCAGTTACAACATCACGTGTGTTAAGAAAAAAAAAACCCAAGATGAATTAAGTTGATTTAAATTTTGATTATATATTAATAGATTATTAAAGAATTTTGGTGAATTTATTTCAATTTATTTAAGAACAAATGAATTAAAGGGTGCCCACTTACATGAACGTCGAGTTTTCAGATCACAAAAAAATTAACTTCACGTTGACAGCCTCGACAGTTTTCTGGGTCCGTGCAACTTAAGTCGACATTTTTTTTTTTAAATATGAAAAGGATATATATGTGTCAACCCTTGTTTAGCCATACTTTCTTTATTTCTAAACATACGCTATTTCTATCAACGTCTCAGGTAACGATATCCACGGAGTAACACAGTGGCCACGGAGTTACACAGGCGGCCACGGTGCGACACGGTGCTTTTTCTTGAATTTTCCAATACACATACACGGTGTCACACCGTGTGCACGGTGCGACACAGACCGTTTTCCACCGTGTTTTTTACACGGTCGGTGTCGGGATACTCGTGAGCTGTACTGTATATTGACAATTGACAGTGATATAGTGCAATGTACATCGTAAGAACACAAAAAGAAATCCTTGGAATGTGTTCTCACATGGCCAGTAAGAACTAACTAGAAGCCAAGTTTCTTTCATCTCGTAGCCAGTTACTAATAGCTAGCTTTTTTTACTTCTCGTAGCCAGTTACTAGTAGCTAGCTTTTCTTACTTCTCGTAGCCAGTTACTAGTAGCCAACTTTTATTTAATCTCGTAGCCAGTTACTAGTAACTAGCTTTTCTTACTTCTCGTAGCCAGTTACAGTAGCCAGTTACTAATAGCTAACTTTACCTATCTGCGAACTTTGTACGATAAGATGATTTGTAAGTAGAAACCGTAATGCGTAATGCATATGTTGAATAATTTTGAAGGTCACGAGATCAATTTCTTTAAAAAAATAAATATAAAGGATCGTACGTGTTTTTAAGTTACATATCATATTTCAAATTCACATGTTAAAGTTTGTCAGGATCAGTTAAGTGTATGCCCTTGGATTTAAGTGATTTATTTAGGTACTGAGCTTTAAGATATACGATATTTTATACAAAACCGAGTTTGCCTCTTAATACGATACATACTTATAACAAATTGAAAATAAGACTATATAGGTAGCATTCTACTGATAATAATGTTAAACAAAATATTCATTTATAATTTTCCGTTAATCTATGACATTTATTTTTCTTCGCTAAAAAACTACATTAAAGCCTTTAATGACTTCACTTAATGCGTCATTTTGAAGCATATGACGTCATATTTTGTAGTACAGCGAGAACGACATCTCGCTTATATTTCAGTGTATATGATATTACGGACATCAAAATTGTAAGTAACAGCATTTGTTGTTTTCAATTTAAAGAATAGCATAGATTAATATTGCTAATAAATAAATTAATAAGTACTTTTGAGGTTTGTAATATACTGTGATGTCTTAATGCACATTTCCCGTACTTTTTGTCAGAACGGAATTTATTGACAGCCTTAACTGTGCTGCGTACGCAATAAATGTATAGCCCAAAAGGATGAAAACTTCCGTCCTGGATACATGTGTAGTCAAGGAGAATAATAAACTCAATTTGATATTTAGCAAAGCACATTTTGTCGTCGTGTTACAAAATTAAATACTTTGCTGGCCCCAATTGTCCTCTTATCGACATGACACATATAGCAACTTTGTTAAAGTCCTGAGTTTATAAACAAATTACACTAAAGACTATATCGTGTATTTTTCCCAATTGTGTATTTTTTCGATAGCGTAAAGTCTCATTCAAAACAAATGATATGTTATGCGGGAAAAATTGATCCCTATAACAAAAATAGTAAAACACTTAAGATGACCTGAACCTATCATTTCGACTAAGCCTTTGAAAACCCCTTTGGTTACTTTATTGATTGTTTAACCTATTAAATAATCAAATAAAATAAGGGAATCGCTAGACTTTGTACATACACTTCAGACACCCTATCAATGAACACAAGACTTGGAATCATTTATATTCGTGGGGGTCAATTTTCAAGGATTGTGACATTTTTGCTCATTCGTGGGGATTTAATTTCGTGGATGTGTGGGTTACTGTTTCAGTAACAAAGATAACTCTTTCTAAAATTGTTTTCGTTGAGGATTTTAATTCGTGGGGGAGGGATACCCACGAATACCACGAAAAATGAGCCACCATGAATTCTAATGATTCCACAGCATTAACTACTGGTTTCAGTGTCTGATTCCCATGTGGATACTTCAGTAATGGATCATTAGCCCTTCTACATCATATAAACAATTAGATAACCCCTGATGAAACACAATGTACATCAGTCAACGTGATAATAAAGTTTACTTCTATTCACTTTGAGTATAAGTATTGATAAAATACATGTACCAAATAGAAACACGGGCATCTGTTTTGATTTAACAATAAAGGCAAGTAATTGTCTGTATGTGTATATTGATTGAATACATATTTTGTACATTAAAAAATCTGCATTGATATTCTGGAACGAAACATGTAACATTGTCAATGTTTAAATATTAGCAACTAGCTATTATCAAATTGACTTCCGGTTTCTGAAATGCGTAACCAATTTCCTGACCTCTGGTCTCAATATAATAAAATAAAAACCTCTAGTTTTTGTATCGAGAAAATAAATTAGTTTATAGAAAGTGATATCTAAAGTAATATTTTAATAACAGGATCGAAAAATTCCCTAAATGATATACAATTCTTTTCCCGAAAAGTAGACATAGGTAATACATCCGACGGGTGAATAAAACAAAGACTAGGGTCATATGAGGCTCTATGTTAATTCATAAACTGTTGATCATCTGTTAACATTATTTTATCTATGCGGAGCTAATTGAATGCGTCAACATAATTACACACACTATAGTTCAAATATGTGTTTTATTGTAAAAGAGGTGAATTTTGTTATGCTAAATTGATTTTATAACTTCGTTATACAAAAACTAAAAACAAACTACAGCGAATTTTTGTTTGTTTATTGATTTTTATTTCAACTTTCATAGAATAGTTTTACTTAATTATTAGCTATGAAGACCATAGCAAGATTATTGTCCCCCAAGAGAGTATTAACATATTTCCTAAGCAAAGCTAAAAAAAATGTGATGGTGATTATAAATGCATACGTTGGAGTGGTTATTGACGAAGGGAAGTTTTACTATTGTAAGCTATTTAAGTATTTAGAACTTTAATTTTAGAGCTAGGGTCAGAAAAAGAGATAGAAAAGAGAGAGAGAGAGAGAGAGAGAGAGAGAGAGAGAGAGAGAGAGAGAGAGAGAGAGTAAATATTGATAAATTAATACTTACCTATAATGATGTATTTAAACACGATCGCCATTATTTGAAAAATTACTTTAATTTGATTGATGTATATTTTTTTCCTCGGCTCCAATTCAATCAAGATAAGAAAATTGTGATAATTGAAGTCTCAGACAGAAACTCTCATTGCATAGTTATTTTTTCCACCAACCTTTGAAAGTTAAAAGCTTATAGACGTGGATTTTTTTTTTATCATGCAATGTCTTAAATTCACAGAAAAAAAATTGAAATCTTTTTATACCAAAAAAATCTGGAATCTTCTTCAAAAAGTAGTTGCGCTTAAATTTACAAACAATATTTTAACACTTAAAACGTATTAATCAAATTTCGCATCGGTATGTCCACCTAGCATAGAATACTTAATCTTCGCCAGACTTAGTACATATTTCTTGAAGGTCAAATGTCAAGATCATTTTAAACCACTGTAATGTTGAGTTTTCATATCTTTTTTGTTTAGGGTTTTACATGAAAGCTATTTCCTGGATTTCCTGGATGTGGTAGATTTTCTTAAACGATGCGTATTTTCTGTCTCAATTTCAAATTTTACGCAAACTATATTAGAATTATAATGATCTTTCATTTGCGCCAAACTGTATTTTAATCAATTGAAATTAAGGTATATCCATTCATAAGTATAAATTACCCATAGTCATGTGCGTCTCCGCCAACAGAGACACGATCAGGTATCGCATAAGGCATTTTAACAAATGCTTAACAAAAAACAAGGATCGCCTACGAGTTAAAACTAGAATAAATAACTGCACTCTGTGCTTTGATGAAGACAAACTACATTTCATGTCTATTTTCAACAGGCTTCGGAAAAAGTGTCATATCTTAATTGCTTTCTTTCCGATTTGTTTTCGTAATATTTCTCCTTAATGTCATTATGAATGACTAGGTTAGAAAACTCTGTGAATACAGAATTTCAGACAGCTTTAAAAAAAAATGTAGCTTTTGTATGATATACTCTCATTTCCAATTACTTTATCCAAAAGGCTAAGTAAAGTACTAATTAAATTTAAACACGATAGTTTACGAGATATTAAATAAAACAGTCATCATGCGTTAAACTCCTTATTATAAGATCATAAGTAAACGTAACTATATCTAAACTCAATACAAGTAAAATGGAAAATTCAATATTGTTTTTAAAAATCTAATCTCGTAATCAGTGTCATGTCCTCTAAAGCAACAACAATTGTTTGGGTGGTTTTTTTTCTGTTTCAAGTAGTTTGGAAAGATTTCTAGGAATATATTTATATATAGTTTTTTTTAAAACTTTTTTTCCGGCATGCAAGAATGCAACTGATTTTTCAATTAAAAAAAATATGTAAAATAAAACTGAACCAAATCATGAAATGTAACATGAAATATACCTGTCGATACTAAGATTGATTAAGTGGTTTAATATTGTTGAAATGAGACGGCTTTATTTCTTTTTATAAGTCATTGTAAAAATTAGTGTTGTTCATGTTTCTCTTACATCTTTATTTAGTCAATGTCTTCATAATTTGCAAGAGTAGGTCTTTAACGCTATTAGATATTTGATTCTGATGTTTGTGGTATAATTTCAGTAATTATGCGACCTTAAAACTGCATACATTTTTATGCCTTTTTTTTGCGGCATTTCACATTTGTTTTCTTACATTCTCGTATTTAAATATAGCAAAGGCATCCACTTGTTTTCAAACCGTTCAAAGGAAGATCTTGTGAGTCATTTAATAACGACACACAAGACGTTTCTCAATTTTAGAAAAATTTCCACGAACATTTCTACCTTAGTTTTTAATCTTTAATTTATCAATTAATCTAATTCATTTATCTCGTGGGTCCGTAGTCACCAGTTCTGAGATCATGCAGCTACTACTACCAAAGGAATATACGTTATTTTATACGTTCGAAAAAGTGTAATACGAACGCGGATGAATACCGTAAACAACTTTGAAAAAGCATTAAAATATTCCTCCTAAAATCAAGAGTTATTTTTTGTTAAACGTTGCCAATAAAATGTATGATACCGGTCCATTGCTGATTTAAATTACAATGTATCTGTAACCTGATCTACTCACTGGATGAAAAATCAAGTTTCAGCAAAACTGAAACTATATGGAAACCTTGCTGAAACTTGAAGTTGAAGTTTCATGTATAGTTTCCGCAATGCGGAAACCATTATATCGATTCAGCAAGTATCCGTTAGGTTTCAGTCAGCAGAAACTTTAGTCTAAGATTCCTGATGGTTTCCGCAATGCGGAAACTAAATTTGAATCGTGTGAAAAGTTGTGTAAATTATTATGGAAATATCAATCAGTTTCAAAACATTTCCGCTAGGTTTCAGTATGCTGAAACTTTAAGTTAAGATTCCAAATGGTTTACGCATTGCTGAAACTATTACTAAAATTGATTTGAGTTTAATAGTGATATCATTTATTTTTAACAGGTTTAAGTTTAATTCTAGCCTAATGATAATGAATCCGTACATACTAAAATGTATAGTAAGGTTTCAGCCTGACTGAAACTATATGTATACATGTAACTATCTTCAAATGTGGAAAATAAGGCGATTAAGAACCTCACTAAGTAATTAATTGAATTTGAAAAGAAAAAATGATGTCTGATCTTGGTAAATGCATATGATGAAATCATTAATCTTGGGTACTCGGGCACGTGTATACATGTGTATACATTCTTTGTCCAGGTGACCTCCTCTGTGATTTTCCTGTATATTCTGTGTGGATTGCAGGGTTTTTTCTGTCAGGGGTGAACAAAAGACTGTTACTTAACATATACACAGTACGAAGCGTGAGTTTATAACTGGATCCCGGCGGGAATTTTTTTTCAATTTGCGTGTACCTGAGTTAGTAAAACTGATAAGTAAATCATAATTATTTAGTAAAAAAAATCTAGCTAGTTGTATATCGCAAACAGTGCATGAAGAAGTATTTTACTTAATACACTCAATAGATTAATTACCTAGTTTTTAAGACTCCTTCTTAAATCCTTTAGTTATCATTTGAATGAACCTTGAGGTACAGTAACTAATTAAGCAAACAAATTAAGGTAAAATCGTTGTAAATTTTTACAAATCATACCAAATATTCGTACAACCTGAAGTTTAGAGCTAATTCGTTTCTTTTTTAATACCACGCCAACACATGTACACAGAATTTTTTTTAATTCTACAGTTGATAATAACAACAGTAAAACCCACTTGGAGTTTGAGTCTAATATAATAATTGTTTATTTACATGCATTTCAGACTTTACTACATGTATGACTGTATCATGATTCACTGGCGTCGGAAGCAAATTGAAAGTGGGGGGGGGGGGGGCTAGACTAATCCTCAGAAATATTGAGGAAAAACCCTAATTCCCAAATCATGAAAATCCTAATCCGTGGGGTGGGGGGGGGGGGAGTATACCAATACTATATACTTCGGAAAATAAATTTCCCTACCCAAATTTTTCCCCCCAAAATCATGAAATTTCTAATCCGTGCCGGGGGGGGGGGGGGCTAGTATGCCTAATACTCCAACTTCTCAATCTTTCAAGGTACATGTAAATTTAGGAACAATTACATTTCCGGCGAGAAAAAGTAGGGGGGGGGGGGTATGTGCCTAAAGGTTAGGTCTAACTTTGCACTTAAGCCCCCCCCCCCCCGGTTCCGACGCCTATGTGATTCGTGCATTTCTATACTTTGTATTTACTTTCTGTACTGTAAACACAGATATTGATACATGTTTATGAAACATGCACATGTTTCTGTTATAAGATATAATAAGCATTATTTATAATTTTACTGAAGTTATACGTTATATTACAAAATCAGTTTAAAATCCAGCACTAGCCATGTGGTGCACGTGATTTTAATCCCATTTTTAAAATTTGATTATACATATTCGTATACATTTGATGTAGAAAGTATACCAAATAATTAAAATTATATTTTGTTTATATATCAGTCCGATGTGTACGTCTTACTTCCCGGCTTGTTTAACGCGTTTGTATTTTAATTTCATAAGTATTCTTAACGTACTGTTCATCGTATGACCAATCAGTGCACATGTGTAACTGTAAAATAATTGCCATCAATTCATCGTAGTTGTAAATTGACCGTACGGGTGAACGCTGTTAACCGGACCCCGTTAATTGATCGGCATCTAATTATATTTGTGATTTCTGTGTGTTCATGCAGAACCTGCTCTGTGACTAACATAATATTTTCACACCTCTATATTTTGAATAAGAATATGACCGTGCTTAGAATCGCGGTGAAAATTGGACAAGTCAAGACTAACTTGTCAGTAAACTATATATGGCTCTATCATATTTAGTTTGGCAAAACCATCAGTACATGTAAATAAAATATAGTTAAAGACAAAATCTGATACATATGTCTCATTAGAATTTGTTTAATTTCATTAGACATTTGTAAACAAACGGTCGGCCATTTTTTTTTTTTGTTAATCAAGTGTTACAAATACAATTGTAACAAACACACGCCAATACTTTGTCGTATTTAACCAGGAAATACTGACTCCGACAGTTCTTATTTAAAATAAATATACATGTAAAAAGTATACTATTCGGTAAAAAAATGATAATTTTGATTAAACATTATTTATTTTAAACTATCCCAAGATGCACTATTCCAAGATTTAGCGGGTTCTGATTGGTCAGTATTGGCGCACTTTATGATTCCGAGCGAAGGTTAAAATGGACAAGAAGGTGCTGTTGTAAAATGGAGAATTGAGAAGCATTAATAGCCTGTACAACAAGGAGATAATGCAGGAACGAAGAACTCATGTCAAGGTAACTTAATTCACAATATAGATACTCCCAATAACATTTTCAAGGCTCTAATTTATCTCTCATTTGTAAACGAGATCTCGCGCCATCAAATCAAGATGGCGTCATTTTTTTCAAACTTGGTTCGGCATTTTAATTTTTATTACCGTATCTCTTTAAAATATACGTTTTGACCAAGTTAACCATTAACCAACTTTATATGCATGATAATCAAGATTATCCAGGGTATACATAATTATATAAACGTCCCTAATATATGAATGCTTGGTTGGTAAACAAGACGAACAATGAATCTTTCGCACATTATACAATTTACAAACTCTAAATGTAACGTAAATATTAAAAAAAATTATTAATTAAATCCGGAAAATGAAATCTTTTACGTTTTTCTTTTTCAGCATTGACAGCATACAAAGTCAATGTTTCCGGTGATTAGTTGCATCCTCTGTTCGGTGATTCGGGTGAATGTTTTGACCAGCTGGACGATGTGAACGCAAGGTATTGTTTTGAAATTTTCACCATTAACTTATACATGTGTTGGATGTTTATAATTGACTGTAGTAATTTTTGGGAAATCCAGGTCTAAGTTCTTGAAAAGGAGGTTGATGGGGGGGGGGGGGGTGAAACACACTTATTGTTGATAAGTTTTTCCATTCTTCAACAAACAATAATTGAATCAAAATAAAAATAACATTGCTTCAAATATAAAATGAAACATTTTAGACCAGATACTATATCATACTACTGTAGTCATTATATGACATAGTTTAAACAGCAACTGGCAACTGCATAGTAGCTTCTGTATTCATAATTTTATTCAGAATGCTTTTATTACATGTTAGGCTGAATGTTTATTGTTTAAAAATCTAAATGAAACTTTATTATTCTTGTTTAAGATAAATAGAACAGACATAAAGTACAGCCCAGTGAAAGGAACAAGTTCATCGCAAGAAGAAGAATTTTAATGCTACCACTGTCCAGAACTACGAAGTCTGCTGTAACCATGATGTGATCATATGAGTGCTTCACCAGTCTGGACAATGCTCGAAAATCCCCCAAAAAGGCCTATTCCCATAAACTACGACTCAGGTTACATCAACAACAGCCAAGGACACTCCTTATTGATTCCAATGGACACATCTCTACGACCCGACAAAACCTATGCAGAACAAGACTTTTTAACTGTAAGGTATTCTCATTTCAAAAACCTATAAACTATAAAAGTACTTTTTTTATATGATCAAATACCAGTATATTAGAATGTCTGTCTGTAAGCTAGAATCTTAGAAAATCACATGGTTTTGACTTATAAAATGATTGATTAGACCTTGCAGATATTAACTTTCATTTTCTTAAATAATTTGTTATATTTGCAAATATTGCATAAAATATTAGACTCCATGTAACATATATCCTCACACCTCCAAGTTGATAAGTGTTAACTACTTTTTTTTCCATTTTCTTTGTTTAAACATTTATTGATAACTTAGATTTTATTTGCAGCAATATATGAAAAATTAAGAAACCAATCTTAAATGTTAAAACACTGCATTAGGATATGAATGCATGGGTCGTAGAAATGATAAAATACACCAAACACTATTCAATTATGTCGTATATGAAAATATATAAAGACAACATATACCCCATGTATTACAATTTTTATATAACAAAATTACTTGCATGGAAAGTTTTTTCCATGTGGGTTTTATTTTAATCTGTGTTATGTAACTAATATTGGAATTAGCTTTTATAAGTAAAATGCTGGTATTGATGAGAATTGTAAGGTGAATGATCTGTGTGATACTTTGTATTTTATACATTCATGCTACAAATAGCAAGTACATGTACATGTAGTACTACTTGACATATATTAACAATGTATATTTTACTTCATGTCTTGGATTTAAAAATATTAATGTAGGTAAAGTAGTGAAATGTAGGAAGGTAAACCGTGTGTAAAGAAGAATATTCATCAGGAATGAAGTGTGTTGCAATCAGCATAATTAATTAAATGTGTACATCATATTTTTGCGCATGATTTGACAGACTGCTCCATTGTAAGCTTTTTATTGGCCAACAAGCTTTTCATATCTCCCTCTGGGTCATCTATTAAATACTGACAGGCTTATGATATTAAAATCTGATCAGTTGGTACATCATGGGTGGAAATGAGAAGTTCACTTTGGACTTAATGGATTATCAAATAAATGATATCAAATCCTGTTCTATTGTAAAACATTAGATTATATTACTAACAAAGAAAAGGTTTATCCCAACTTGTAAGTGGGTCACTTTGACCTCATTTTGGAATTTATTGACATACATATTCAAATCAAATCTGGGTCATACCTCTATAGTCAACTACTATCTTGTAGTGTATTTTTTTTTTTTATACTAAAGATGGATACTTTAGACTTTTCAAAAATATTTTATGGTGTACATATTCATTGTAGTTCAAAACAAATTGAGACAAGTGTATCATGTTCATGTAACAGTGAAGTTTTCTTTGTTTATTCATGTACATGCAGTTATTTTGTAAACTGCATTCATATTTTTAAAAAAGTAAGATCTTTGTTGCATTTTTAAAGGGAGATTTGATAGGCATTTAATCGAGATGAAAAAAAATACAAATGTAAAGATTTCTATGGGAGTTTTTTTTTCTTGTGCAATTTTATCATTTTTTATATGAAAGTCCCTAATAAGGGAATTGCCATATGGATGTTTCTCCATTATTGTATCTTGGCTGTATTTTATTTATAATTGGAAACAATTTCAGATTTTTGAACAAAATAAATTTGGAACTGTTTGAAATTGTTTTGTTTTTACATAAAGTAAGAAACCTTGCTCAGCTTTTGTGAAAGCAAAAATATAAAAAGTTTCAGTAAGTTTCAGTCGCGGAAACCCTTTGTAAACAATATGTATCCCAATTGTATATGGAGGTTAAAACTATGCAGAAACTTCAAGTTTCAGTAAGTTTCCGTCGCGGAAACCATTTGTAAACAATATGTATCCAAAACGTATATGGAGATTGAAACTATGCAGAAACTTCAAGTTTCAGTAAGTTTCCATTGCGGAAACCATTTGGATTCATGGACAGCCTAAGTTTCAGCACTGCTGAAACTTAATGAAACTTGAAGTTTCCGTGCTGAAACCTGTCGGAAACTTAAAGTAACCTTAAGTTTCCGCAGTGTTTCCAATTGGTTTCCGCAGCGCTGAAACCAGATATTTCATCCAGTGACTTATTCAATTAGCGGCTACATGTCTATGCATAGGTTGTGCCTGATTCCATATAATTATTGGATTTATTCAATAGAAAAAAGTTACAAAACAAAACCTTTTGACTGATTTGTGATTATTCTAAATGCATGACCGACATGGGCTTAAGTTTTTTTCTCGTCTAGTAAAGTAAAACATTTGCAAATGAATGCAGTGTTTAATTGCTACTTAACGACAAAGTACTGTATGAACTTTATCCATAATTAATTTCCGTATAAAGGGATTATAACTTATGTAGTTTAATTGATTTATGGCCATCACCTCCATCTTTCGATACATAATATAAAAACATGTACAAAACAAGACATTGTATATATTTCTCTTTGCCACCAGCGTGACTGCAATTGATACATACATTGTACCATTGTAACACAATACATAATTGACATTATATAAGATCATTTTACGTAATACTACAGCAGTTTCTGTAATTTATCTGCATTTGGTCTTAATATGATGTAAATATTATTAGTATTCGAATAGTAATTAATAATCAAATACAAATATGAATTTAAGAATTGGCTGAATTGAGAAACTGAAATCGAAATTTGGTTACGTAATATCGTCAAACAAATTCATTGTGGTCTGAAAACGTTATGTACACATACAATAAAATGTAAAAATGAAAAAAGAAGAAGAATTTGAAAAAAAAAATAAAAATAACACTTGAAAGGTTAGGGGGAGATGGTGGATTTTCAAAGAAATGGTCCGAAGGAAAAGAATCGGGATTCAGAGGTGTTACCCATGTGGCTTCCTGAAAGAAAGTTAAATAGCGCGTCTTTCTAAACAAAGAGAGTCGCCAGAATTCCCGGGTTTAATTTCATTGGTCAAATGATGACATCAACATTATGTAAACAAATAGAGCACTCTCTACTTCTTGATTATACAAATTTAAAAGTGCGATGACTCGGAAGCCGAAAAAATGAAAAAAAATATATGTATGTAAGGCATTTCAAGTTAACTAAAATTCCTTTCTAATTCACCTGAGCCAAAGACTGAAGTGAGGTTTTCTGATCAAACTGTATCCGTTGTTTGTCTTCGTCGTTGTTGGTGTCGCCAAGCTTGCTGACGTTGTTGTTATAAACATTTTCAAATTATCATCTTTTCCCAGAAGCATTGAGTCAATTTCAAATTCTACAATATTTGATCTGCCAAAAATATTTTAAAATTGCTATAAAATGCAAAAATATAAACTCCCAAGGAAAGATTGTGCACATGACTCATGTATGAAATGGGAAAGAATAAATTCATAGAATTAAACTTGATTTCATTGTATATTTTGATAGGAAGTACAACATACAACAGCTGTATGTATGTAGCTCCCGGTATAAAATATATTTCGGATTGACGAACTGAGAATAGTTCCATACGGGTTTAAAATTTGAAATGTACAGTTTATGGGAAAAAAAAACTTGCGCTCGTCTTTTACTGATTAATCTTATTCTCACACTAATTATATGGAAATAGTAGAATCACGGGCAGAGAAGATTTTTACGCCTGTAAATACTATTATGTGCTTAATATATATTGATGCAAAATTTGCCGATTTTTTTTTTTTATAAATTATCGTTTGATAACAAAAATATTTAAACTTACATGCCTTTTTCTTTATTGTTAATTACTTATTACTTAATGGGTTGGTAACATGGTTAACAATACTTGAAAGCTGACTTTTGATCACATTGCTTGCTCCCTGTTCCCTTTTTATTTAGTCTGTTTATCTGACTTCACAACCTCCACACAATCGCAAGTTTGTACATGTACATATATTATGTTCTTTTTCATCAAATGATTTAAGGATGGATTCTTCTCATCATTTTTTACCTCAAGTGGGTCTCCATATATGAACATGTAAAGTTCAAACTGTTGCAATTGATAATAAAACTACATTAATAATCATGAACATATTACATGACACAAAATAATACCTTATTAAATGTGTTGAGACCAAGGAGAATGAAAAATTATGTCGTTTACGACATGCCGTAGTCGGCGCGAATAACGAGAGGGGGGCCGAGATTGAGGGGTTATTTTGTGTCATAACGACGGAAACGCAAATACGACTCCATAAAAAGGCGGATTCGACAGAGATGGGATAACACAAGAATAGCCGAGACACATAGCTATTCGGAAATATCTTCCACCAATGAAACATTTGAGTCAGATGACTGTCACTCCGTTGACAATGTTCCAATAACGTTAGATCTCGAAGAAGTTGAGATTGTTTACACTGTAAATAAAAGTTCTAATTGCTTATATATTAAGTATATTTGAGAAAAATGATATTTACGCATTATATGTTCACTTGTATCATAACATACACATTGCAAACTCTAACATCGCTCATACTGTACTGGCACTGTACCAGTAATCGGCTAAAATTTATCGTTTTCTTTTCGTATTTCCTTGTTTCTTGATATTTTTGGAGAAATCTTGACATACTTTAAATTGTAATTTCCTTGTTTATACATCTGTTAGATTATATCATTATTAAGAACTCAAAACAATTTGTTTTTGTTCTTTATAGCAAGCCCCGAATTTGCCATGTTTTACGATTTACTGTACCAGTTATCAGCTTTGCGATAATTACATACAAATGTAGTTGAATCCCAAAATATGTTGATTTGATACTCTGCATAATTGAATTTTAATTATGTCTGATATTGGGTCAGAATAAAGGTAGTAGGAGTAATAAAACATGAACAAAACTCATAAAATTATTCGTTTGTTATCATACGGTAATACACAAAATCGTTAACTTTTCAATACACAACATTGTGCAATCAGGCGTTCAACTGCGCCATGAATCTCTCAGAGTTTAATGAATTCCTTTTATTTGTACATGTTATATGTATTGGTACATGTATTATGTCAAATCAAAGAAGATATATGGTAACGTATCACAAAGAGGTCATAATCTAGTTTTAACTACCGTATAACGGGTATTTTCTGCGGTTGTTTATTTTCTGCGGTATTTTGCGGATAAGAAAAATCCGCAAAAATTCAAAACGCAAAATATTCTTTTAAAAAAATCACTTATTTTGACACTATTTAAAATACAAGCTATAATTTTCAAACGTGATCAGTCCGTTATTAGGGGGCTCTGCGTCGTATTTCACACCTAATTATCTCATGTTACCTGTCCGATATCAATTATAGCTGAACAGATATAAGGACTGTGTGTTAAGTCGAGTATGAAATAAAAATGATCTGAGAAAAGAACAATAGTATTTTGTATTAATACGAAAACGCTACAATAGTGTAAGTTTGGTTCTCTAGTTTACGTTCCCTAAGGCAAATCCGGTAAACACATGTATTTTTTTTTGGCGGTCTAATGTAACCGCAGAAATTGAAAACGCAGAATATAATTTGATACTTTTTAGGGGTTAAACCGAAAAAATTTCAAGCCACAGAAAATACCCGTTATACGGTAATTACGCCACTACCCCTAATGCTGAAAGTGCAAAGATGTAAATCCAAATGTTTTTATTTTATCTTTTTAAATCACGTTTCTTTGTTCTTCTAAACTGTAGTATCAAACTTCATTTATGTCATTTAAACAAATAATATGACCGTTATTTTTATCATACCGTTTTTCCGTCAAATTGAAACTTGGCTTGAACAGTTTTCATTTGCGTTACTTTAGGATATTTAATTTTCATCCAAATAATACTTCTGTCGCAATGAACCGAAACTAAGAAAACTACACGTGGTTCTATTTGAAGTCGTAATATCACTCAAAGCTCCATTATTATTTGATATGATGCATTATCTTATTAAAGGGGTTATAATTACTAATTATCCACTAAATAGGGGCCAACAACAAAATTATTTTCAAAGTTAGGCTTAATTGTTTTCACACTTTCGTTTTTTCTGCTTTGCACTTCCGGAAGCTCATATCTGGGTCACCTTTAAATATTTATTTCTGTTTTATAATTACCTAGCTAGGATATTTTAAAACCTTAACTTCGTTTTCCACCAATAATTTTTCTAAAAATTATTCGATACTGGCAAATATTCGTTTCCGGTAAAACGACTGTATCTCCCTTTTTTAAAAAATATGGGGAAATATTTTATAGTCACAAAACTTCAACTAGCACAGTAGAAATTTCTAATATAGAATTACCTTAAGTTATCAAGAGAATTGTATCAAGATGGAGTAAAAAAAATTAAATGAATGTGAAATTTTTATTTTCTATTAGAATTGTCTTAATCTTTTTAGGGTCTTCCGTTTCCGACGGAAGACCCTCTTGTTATTCTATTGTTTCTTTTCCTTATTATTATTTAGGGTCTTCCGTTTTCAACGGAAGACCCTCTTGTTATTCTATTGTTTCTTTTTCATTAGGGTCTTCCGTTTCCAACGGAAGACCCTCTTGTTTTTCTTCGGTTTCTTTTTATTATTATTTTATTTTTTATTTTTTTTCTGACTCCTTCTCGGCTTTATATCTCAAAAAGTTTTCATCCGATTTCAATGAAATTTTCAGAGCTTTTGTAAAGTTACCGTGCCTCAAAGATGGTAAAGTTTCAGCATTTACGTCACTTCCGTTCAAATTTGGCGGCCATTTTTAAATTTAAAAAAAGTGATTTTGTCCGGAAGAAATCTCCGTTAACTTTAAAGATATCGCTTTGAAATTTTTACTGATGATAGATGTATCAATTCTATAATGTACTGGGGAGTTAAAAAATTTCTTCATCAATTTTGCTCAAAACCGCAAGCAGTTCCAATTTTTGGAAATTTTCATTTTTTTGAACAAAATAAGACAATACTACAGTCTTATAGAACTTGCCATGGTGAATTCAAATCTGAAATCCGTTTGAAAATCGAACGATGCATTACAGAGATATCGGGGTTTAAAAATTGATTTTTCCGGAAATTTTGATTCCTCGTCCTTGGTTTAAAAAATAGTGTTATGTTCAAAGTAAAATTAACTCGTACCAAAAATCATTGTTAACTCGTACTTGAACACATTCGGATTTTTTTTTAATTAAGTCGTTCTTGAAATCAGCAAGGTTTTGTTAATTCGTACTCAAAATCATTCGGATTTTGTTAAGTCGTACCAGGAATACTTCGATTTTTTCATCTTTTTATTTTAGTTACTCTTGTTATTGGTTTTAGAGCTCTGCTTCTTACAGGAACTTCCAGCTTTACTTCCGACATTAACGGAAGACCCACTCGTTGCTTTGCAACGAGCTTTGCTCTAGTTATTATTATTTTTCTTTTTCTTTATTTTTCTGACTTTTTCAAAGCTTAATATCTCATAAAGTTTTCAACAGATTTACATGAAACTTTTAGGGATTATGAAACATTATTGTGTCTCAAAGTTATAAAATTTTCAACTACAACGTCACTTTCGTTTTTACGTTACGTAAATTTTTAAATTTTAAAAAATAATTTTGTCCAGGGCGTTTTTCAAAAACGGTTCAAGATAAAGACTTGGAATTTTCTGTGTTGAAGCAATGATCGTTTTTATTTGGACATAAGACTGGAAATTAGTTTCCGTCGCTTCCGGTCTAAACCGGAAGTGTTTTAAAATTTTCGAATTTTCGAATTTTTCATTTTAATTTAAAATGTTTACGAGGTTTGTAGAGTTTGTTATGCTGAACACGAATCTGAAATCCGTTTGAAAATCGGACGATGCATTACAGAGATATCGGGGGTTAAAAATTGATTTTTCCGGAAATTTTGATTCCGCGTCCTTGGTTTAAAAAATAGCGTAATGTTCAAAGTAAAATTAACTCGTACCAAAAATAATCGCTAAGTCGTACTTGAACACATTCGGATTTTTTTGTTAAGTCGTTCTTGAAATCAGAAAGGTTTTTGTTAAGTCGTACGTAAAATCATTCGCATTTTGTTAAGTCGTACCAGGAATAATTCGATTTTTTTAGGGTCTTCCGTTTCCGACGGAAGACCCTCTTGTTATTCTATTGTTTCTTTTCCTTATTATTATTTTATTTTTTATTTTTTTTCTGACTTTTTTTTAACGCTATTTCTCGTTAACTACTCGACCGATTTGCATGAAATTTACAGGACGTATTGAGCATCCAACGGACTTGATGTTATAAAATTTCTGGCCGATGACGTCACTTCCGGTTTGAGATTTTGAGGATTTAGTAAATTTTTAAGGACCATTTTGTCCACGTAACTTCTCAAAAACTAATTGCGATAGAAATCTGAAACTTTCAGGGATAGTAGATGAATGTTTGTAGATGATCCTATTTATTTTATAATTTGAAAAATGCGCAAGACGGCGAAGCTCGCCCGAGCTCGAAAATTGGCATCAATTTTGCTCACGAAATTTTCGCACATTTTCGGCCCTTGCTTTTAATGTGTAAATATTTTGTTAAGACATGTAATGCAAAAGTTGTTTAGATTAACTAGATCTTTCGTTTGATTTCAGAAAAAAGGGGCTGGCCCCTCAAATTAGGGGCCAAAAAGGTTCTAAAGTATTTTTGCAATAACTCTTTACTGAAAAATAATTTGTTATCAATTAAAGAGCCAAAAATGTTCATTGTACATCTGTTTATCTGAACAGTACCATGTCTAAGTCTTATGTTACGTCATTAGGGGCTTTAAGGGGCCAAAAGTCCGAAATTTTGATCTTAAATATCTAGAAAAGGAGAAATATTTTGATAAGCATTATAGAACAAAAATTGCTTAAAATAATGTTCTTAACAATATGCTCCCTAAAAAGTTTTTGTTGGTGGTCCCAGTAAGGATTTTAAGGGTCGGCCCCTAAAACACATTTGTTCAGATATCTTTAGAACGGTCAACAATTTCTGAACACTTGTTGAACAAAATGCGTTTATATTTACAAGACCTTTTATTTGATATCAAGAAAAAGGGGCTGGCCCCTCAAATAAGGGGCCAAGAGGGCTGTAAATTCTTTTTATAATAACTCTTAACTGAAAAATAATTTGTTATCAATTATAGAACCAAAAATGTTCATTGTACATCTGTTTATCTATACGGTACCATACATATGTCATATGATACGTAATTAGGGGTTTCAAGGGGCCATATGTTCAAAACTTTGATCATTAATATCTAGAAAAGGAGAAATATTTTGATAAGCATTATAGAACAAAAAATGCTTAAAATAATGTTCTTAACGATATGGTATCTAAAACATTTATGTTGGTGGCCCTGGTAAGGAGTTTAAGGGTCGGCCCCTAAACACAATTGTTTGGATATATCTAGAACGGTCAACAATTCGTGAATACATGTAGAACAAAATATGTTTATATTTACAAGACCTTTCATTTGATATCAAGAAAAGAGGAGTGACCCCTCAAATAAGGGGCCAAAGGGGCTACGAAGACTTTTCATAATAACTTATTTTTTGCGATAATTTGTTATTAATCATAATAACAGAAAATAAGAGCTTATTATTCATAATTCAAAACTGAAATCTGTTCTAAAATCGGACGATGCAATACAGAGACATAGGGGTTTAAAAATTGATTTTTCCGGACATTTTTATTCCACATTCTTGGTTAAGAAAATAG
Source organism: Magallana hongkongensis (assembly GCA_015776775.1). Lineage (NCBI taxonomy): Eukaryota > Metazoa > Mollusca > Bivalvia > Ostreida > Ostreidae > Magallana > Magallana hongkongensis. The sequence continues at coordinate 25,026,462 of CM027470.1, read as the reverse complement.
TTTTATGTTCAGACTTAAATTAACTCGTACCTAAAATTATTCGATAATTGTTGAATCGTACTTTTACACATTCGGATTTGTATTTGCTAAGTCGTTCTTGAAATCGATAAGCTTTGTTAATTCGTACTTGGAATTATTCGGATTTTGTTAATTCGTACAAAGAATATTTCGATTTTTTTCGTCTTAGTTTCTTATGTTGGTTTAAGAACCCTGCTTTTTACAGGAACTTCTAGCTTTACTTTCGACATTACCGGAAGACCCACTCGTTGCTTTGCAACGAGCTTTGCTCTAGTTATCTTTTTATTTTAGTTACTCTTGTTATTGGTTTAAGGGCTCTGCTTCATACAGGAACTTCCAGCTTTACTTCCGATATTAACGGAAGACCCACTCGTTGCTTTGCAACGAGCTTTGCTCTAGTTTATTTTTTATTTTTTTTCTGACTTTTTTCGAACGCTATTTCTCGTAAACTACTCAACCGATTTGCATGAAATTTTCAGGACGTATTGAACATCAAAAGTACTTGATACTATAGAATTTCTAGCTGATTACGTCACTTCCAGTTCGAGATTTTGAGGATTTAGTGAATTTTTAAGGCCCATATTGTCCACGTAACTTCTCAAAAACTAATTGCGATAGAAACGCGAAACTTTCAGGGATAGTAGATGAATGTCTGAAGATGATCCTATTTATTTGATTTTTTGAAAAATGTGCAAGGCGGCGAAGCTCGCCTGTGCTAAAAAATTGGCACCAATTTTTTTCACGAATTTTTTGCACATTTTCAGCCCTAGCTTTTAATGTGTAAATAGCTTGTTAAGACATGTAAAGCAAAAGTTGTTCAAATTAACTAGGACTTACGTTTGATTTCAAGAAAAAGGGGCTGGCCCCTCAAAAAAGAGGCCAAGAGGGCTCTAAAGTATTTTTGCAATAACTATTTACTAAAAAATAATTTGTTATCAATTATAGAAGCAAAAATGTTCATTGTACAGCTGTTAATGTATACAAAAGTATACCTAAGTCATATGGTACGTAATTAAGGGTTTCAAGGGGCTAGCAGTCCAAAACTTTGATCTTTAATATCTAGAGAAGGAGAAATATTTTGATAAGAATTATAGAACAAGAAATGCTTAGACTAATGTTCTTAACAATATGCTACCTAAATAATTTTTGTTGGTGGCCCCAGTAAGGATTTTAAGGGTCGGCCCCTAAAACACATTTGTTCAGATATCTTTAGAGCGGTCAACAATTTCTGAACACTTGATGAACAAAATGTGTTTTTATTTACAAGACCTTTTATTTGATATCAAGAAATAAGGGCTGGCCCCTTAAAAAAGGGGCCAAGAAAGCTCTAAAGTCTTTTAATAATAACTCTTTACTAAAAAAAAAATTGTTATCAATTATAGAAGCAAAAATATTCATTATACATTTGTTTATCTATACAGTGCCATATGTTAGTCATATGTTACTTAATTAGGGGTTTCAAGGGGCCAGATTTCCAAAACTTTGATTATCAATATCTAGAAAAGGAGAAATATTTTGAAAAGCATTGTAGAAGAAAAGTTGCTCAAAATAATGTTCTTAACGATATGGGATCTGAAAAAGTTTTGTTGGAGGCCCTGGTAAAGAGTTTTAGGGTCGGCCCCTAAAACACAGTTATTCGGATATCTCTAGAACAGTTAATAATTCGTGAATACTTGTTGAACAAAATATGTATATATTTACGATACCTTTCATTTGATATCAAGAAAAAGGGACTGACTCCTCAAAATAAGGGCCAAAAGGGCTACAAATCTTTTCATTATAACTTATTTTTAGCGATAGTCTGATATTAATCATAAAGCAGAAAATAAGAGCTTATTATCAAGAAAAAGGGACTGACCCCTCAAATTAGGGGCCAAAAGGGCTACAAATCTTTTCATTATAACTTATTTTTAGCAATAGTCTGATATTGATCATAAAGCAGAAAATAAGAGCTTATTATTTATAATTTAAAACTGAAACCAGGTCTAAAATCGGACGATATATTACAGAGATATAGGTGGTTTAAAAAAAGAATTATAGAACAAGAAATGCTTAGAATAATGTTCTTAACAATATGCTACCTAAATAATTTTTGTTGGTGGCCCCAGTAAGGATTTTAAGGGTCGGCCCCTAAAACACATTTGTTCAGATATCTTTAGAGCGGTCAACAATTTCTGAACACTTGATGAACAAAATGTGTTTTTATTTACAAGACCTTTTATTTGATATCAAGAAATAAGGGCTGGCCCCTTAAAAAAGGGGCCAAGAAAGCTCTAAAGTCTTTTAATAATAACTCTTTACTAAAAAAAAAATTGTTATCAATTATAGAAGCAAAAATATTCATTATACATTTGTTTATCTATACAGTACCATATGTTAGTCATATGTTACTTAATTAGGGGTTTCAAGGGGCCAGATTTCCAAAACTTTGATTATCAATATCTAGAAAAGGAGAAATATTTTGAAAAGCATTGTAGAAGAAAAGTTGCTCAAAATAATGTTCTTAACGATATGGGATCTGAAAAAGTTTTGTTGGAGGCCCTGGTAAAGAGTTTTAGGGTCGGCCCCTAAAACACAGTTATTCGGATATCTCTAGAACAGTTAATAATTCGTGAATACTTGTTGAACAAAATATGTATATATTTACGATACCTTTCATTTGATATCAAGAAAAAGGGACTGACTCCTCAAAATAAGGGCCAAAAGGGCTACAAATCTTTTCATTATAACTTATTTTTAGCGATAGTCTGATATTAATCATAAAGCAGAAAATAAGAGCTTATTATCAAGAAAAAGGGACTGACCCCTCAAATTAGGGGCCAAAAGGGCTACAAATCTTTTCATTATAACTTATTTTTAGCAATTGCAATAGTCTGATATTGATCATAAAGCAGAAAATAAGAGCTTATTATATATAATTTAAAACTGAAACCAGGTCTAAAATCGGACGATATATTACAGAGATATAGGTGGTTTAAAAAAAGAATTATAGAACAAGAAATGCTTAGAATAATGTTCTTAACAATATGCTACCTAAATAATTTTTGTTGGTGGCCCCAGTAAGGATTTTAAGGGTCGGCCCCTAAAACACATTTGTTCAGATATCTTTAGAGCGGTCAACAATTTCTGAACACTTGATGAACAAAATGTGTTTTTATTTACAAGACCTTTTATTTGATATCAAGAAATAAGGGCTGGCCCCTTAAAAAAGGGGCCAAGAAAGCTCTAAAGTCTTTTAATAATAACTCTTTACTAAAAAAAAAATTGTTATCAATTATAGAAGCAAAAATATTCATTATACATTTGTTTATCTATACAGTACCATATGTTAGTCATATGTTACTTAATTAGGGGTTTCAAGGGGCCAGATTTCCAAAACTTTGATTATCAATATCTAGAAAAGGAGAAATATTTTGAAAAGCATTGTAGAAGAAAAGTTGCTCAAAATAATGTTCTTAACGATATGGGATCTGAAAAAGTTTTGTTGGAGGCCCTGGTAAAGAGTTTTAGGGTCGGCCCCTAAAACACAGTTATTCGGATATCTCTAGAACAGTTAATAATTCGTGAATACTTGTTGAACAAAATATGTATATATTTACGATACCTTTCATTTGATATCAAGAAAAAGGGACTGACCCCTCAAAATAAGGGCCAAAAGGGCTACAAATCTTTTCATTATAACTTATTTTTAGCGATAGTCTGATATTAATCATAAAGCAGAAAATAAGAGCTTATTATCAAGAAAAAGGGACTGACCCCTCAAATTAGGGGCCAAAAGGGCTACAAATCTTTTCATTATAACTTATTTTTAGCAATAGTCTGATATTGATCATAAAGCAGAAAATAAGAGCTTATTATTTATAATTTAAAACTGAAACCAGGTCTAAGATCGGACGATATATTACAGAGATATAGGTGGTTTAAAAATTGATTTTTCCGGAAGTTTTGATTCCACTTTTTGGTTAAGAAAACAGTTTTCTGTTAAGAGTTAAATTAACTCATATCAAAAATTATTCGATAAATGTTTAAAATTGTACTTTTACATATTCGGATTTGTATTTGCTAAGTCGTGCTTGGAATCGATAAGGTTTGTTAATTCTTGCTTATAGTAATTTGGATTTTGTTAACTCATACCCAGAATAATTCGATTGTTTTTCTTTTTGTCGTAGTTACTTATGTTTATTGGGTTAAGAACTCTGCTTCATACAGGAACTTCTAGTTAGGGTTTTCCGTTTTCAACGGAAAACCCTTTTGTTATTCTACGGTTTCTTTTTCTTTATTAGGGTCTTCCGTTTCCAACGGAAGACCCTCTTGTTATTCTACGGTTTCTTTTTCTTTATTCTTATTATTCTTTTTTTTCTTTTTCTGACTTTTTTGGAGCGTCATTTCTCAAAAACTACCCAACCGATTTGCACGAAATTTTTAGGAGTGATAAAACAACGTCGTTGCTACATAATATTAAATTTTCAAATGATGACGCCACTTCCGGTTTCAGATATAGACAATTTTGTAAATTTTTAAGGGTCATTTTGTCCACGCATCTCCTCCGAAACTAATCAAGGTAGAAGCTTAAAATTTTCAGGGATTGTAGATGAATGTCTGTAGATGTACCCCCATGCTTCCAATAATGAAAATTGCTCAAGGCCTTGAAGCTCGCCTGAACCTGAAAATTAGCCTCAAATTTTTTCGCAAAATGTTTGCACATTTTCTGTAATACCTTTCGATGTATACATATTTTGTTAAAACATGTAATGCAAAAGTTGTTTAAATTTACACACTGGATGAAATATCTGGTTTCAGCGCTGCGGAAACCCTTTGGAAACTCTGCGGAAACTTAAGGTTACTTTAAGTTTCCGACAGGTTTCAGCACGGAAACTTCAAGTTTCATTAAGTTTCCGCAGTGCTGAAACTTAGGCTGTCCATGAATCCAAATGGTTTCCGCAACGGAAACTTACTGAAACTTGAAGTTTCTGCATAGTTTCAATCTCCATATACGTTTGGGATACATATTGTTTACAAATGGTTTCCGCGACGGAAACTTACTGAAACTTGAAGTTTCTGCATAGTTTCAACCTCCATATACAATTGGGAAACATATTGTTTACAAAGGGTTTCCGCAACTGAAACTTACTGAAACTTTTTATATTTTTGCTTTCACAAAAGCTGAGCAAGGTTTCTACTTTATGTAAAAACAAAACAATTTCAAACAGTTCCTAATTTATTTTGTTCAAAAATCTGAAATTGTTTCCAATAATAAATAAAATACAGCCAAGATACAATAATGGAGAAACATCCATATAGCAATTCCCTTATTAGGGACTTTTATTTAAAAATGATAAAATTGCACAAGAAAAAAAACTCCCATAGAAATCTTTACATTTGTATTTTCTTTTCATCTCGATTAAATGCCTATCAAATCTCCCTTTAAAAATGCAACAAAGATCTTACTTTTTTAAAAATATGAATGCAATTTACAAAATAACTGCACGTACATGAATAAACAAAGAAAACTTCACTGTTACATGAACATGATACACTTGTCTCAATTTGTTTTGAACTACAATGAATATGTACACCATAAAATATTTTTGAAAAAATACACTACAAGATAGTAGTTGACTATAGAGGTATGAGCCAGATTTGATTTGAATATGTCAATAAATTCCAAAATGAGGTCAAAGTGACCCACTTACAAGTTGGGATAAACCTTTTCTTTGTTAGTAATATAATCTAATGTTTTACAATAGAACAGGATTTTATATCATTTTTTTGATAATCCATTAAGTCCAAAGTGAACTTTTCATTTCCACCCATGATGTACCAACTGATCAGATTTTAATATCATAAGCCTGTCAGTATTTAATAGATGACCCATAGGGAGATATGAAAAGCTTGTTGGCCAATAAAAAGCTAACAATGGAGCAGGTTTACCTTCCTACATTTCACTACTTTACCTACATTAATATTTTTAAATCCAAGACATGAAGTAAAATATACATTGTTTATATACGACAAGTATTACTACATGTACATGTACTTGCTTTTTGTAGCATGAATGTATAAAATACAAAGTATCACACAGATCATTCACCTTACAATTCTCATCAATACCAGCACTTTACTTATGATATAAAAGCTAATTCCAATTATATATTAGTTACATAACACAGATTAAAATAAAACCCACATGGAAACAACTTTCCATCCAAGTAATTTTGTTATATAAAAATTGTAATACATGGGGTATTTGTTGTCTTTATATATTTTCATATACGACATAATTGAATATTGTTTGGTGTATTTTATCATTTCTATGACCCATGCATTCATCTCCTAATGCAGTGTTTTTACATTTAAGATTGGTTTCTTAATTTTTCATATATTGCTGCAAATAAAAACTAAGTTATCAATAAATGTTTAAACAAAGAAAATGGAAAAAAAAGTAGTTAACACTTATCAACTTGGAGGTGTGAGGATATATGTTACATGGAGTCTAATATTTTATGCAATATTTGCAAATATAACAAATTATTTAAGAAAATGAAAGTTAATATCTGCAAGGTCTAATCAATCATTTAATAAGTCAAAACCATGTGATTTTCTAAGATTCTAGCTTACAGACAGACATTGTAATATACTGGTTTTTGATCATATAAAAAAAAGTACTTTTATAGTTTATAGGTTTTTTGAAATGAGAATACTTTACAGTTAAAAAGTCTTGTTCTGCAGAGGTTTAGTCGGGTCGTAGAGATGTGTCCATTCGAATCAATAAGGAGTGTCCTTGGCTGTTGTTGATGTAACCCGAGTCGTAGTTTATGGAAATAGGCCTTTTTGGGGGACTTTCGAGCATTGTCCAGACCGGTGAAGCACTCATATGATCACATCATGGCTACAGCAGACTTAGTAGTTCTGGACAGTGGTAGCATTAAAATTCTTCTTCTTGCAATGAACTTGTTCCATTCACTGGGCTGTACTTCATGTCTGTTCTATTTATCTTAAACATGAATGATAAAGTTTCATTTAGATTTTTAAACAATAAACATAAGTCATTCAGCCTAACATGTAATAAAAGCATTCTGAATAAAATTCTGAATACAGAAGCTACTATATGCAGTTGCCAGTTGCTGTTTAAACTATGTAATATAATGACTACAATAGTATCTGGTCTAAAATGTTTCATTTTATGTTTGAAGCTATGTTATTTTCATTTTGATTCAATTATTGTTTGTTGAACAATGGAAAAACTTATCAACAATAAGTTTGTTTCACCCCCCCCCCCCCCCATCTACCTCCTTTTCAAGAACTTAGACCTGGATTTCCCAAAAATTACTACAGTAAATTATAAACATCCAACACATGTATAAGTTGAAAATAATCAATTTCAAAGCAATACCTTGCGTTCACATCGTCCAGCTGGTCAAAACATTCACCCGAATCACCGAACAGAGGATGCAACTAATCACCGGAAACATTGACTTTGTATGCTGTCAATGCTGAAAAAGAAAAACGTGAAAGATTTCATTTTCCGGATTTAATTAATAAATTTTTTTCGTTACATTTAGAGTTTGTAAATTGTATAATGTGCGAAATATACATTGTTCGTCTTGTTTACCAACCAAGCATTCATATATTAGGGACGTTTATATAATTATATATGTGTATACCTTGGATAATCTTGATTATCATGCATATAAAGTTGGTTAATGGTTAACTTGGTCAAAACGTATATTTAAAAGAGATACGGTAATAAAAATCAAAACGCCGAACCAAGTTTGAAAAAATGACGCCATCTTGATTTGATGGCGCGAGATCTCGTTTACAAATGAGAGATAAATTAGAGCCTTGAAAATGTTATTGGGAGTATCTATACTGTGAATTACGTTACCTTGACATGAGTTCTTCGTTCCTGCATTGTCTCCTTGTTGTAGAGGCTATTAATGCTTCTCAATTCTCCATTTTACAACAGCACCTTCTTGTCCATTTTAACCTTCGCTCGGAATCATAAAGTGCGCCAATACTGACCAATCAGAACCCGCTAAATCTTGGAAAAGTGCATCTTGGGATAGTTTAAAATAAATAATGTTTAATCAAAATTATCATTTTTTACCGAATAGTATACTTTTTACATGTATATTTATTTTGAATAAGAACTGTCGGAGTCAGTATTACCTGGTTAAATACGACAAAGTATTGGCGTGTGTTTGTTACAATTGTATTTGTAACACGTGATTAACCAAAAAAAAAAATGGCCGACCTTTTGTTTACAAATGTCTAATGAAATTTTACAAGTTTTAATGAGACATATGTATCAGATTTTGTCTTTAACTATATTTTATTTACATGTACTGATGATTTTGCCAAACTAAATATGATAGAGCCATATATAGTTTACTGACAAGTTAGTCTTGAGCGATTCTAAGCACGGTCATATTCTTATTCAAAATATAGAGGTGTGAAAATATTATGTTCATCACAGAGCAGGTTCTGCATGAACACACACAGAAATCACAAATATAATTAGATGCCGATCAATTAACGGGGTCCGGTTAACAGCGTTCACCCGTACGGTGAATTTACAACTACGATGAATTGATGGCAATTATTTTACAGTTACACATGTGCACTGATTGGTCATGCGATGAACAGTATGTTAAGAATACTTATGAATTAAAATACAAACGCGTTAAACAAGCCGGGAAGTAAGACGTACACGTCGGACTGATATATAAACAAAATATAATTTTAATTATTTGGTATACTTTCTACATCAAATGTATACGAATGTATAATCAAATTTTAAAAATGGGATTAAAATCACGTGCACCACATGGCTAGTGCTTGATTTTAAACTGATTTTGTAATATAACGTATAACTTTAGTAAAATTATAAATAATGCTTATTATATCTTATAACAGAAACATGTGCATGTTTCATAAACATGTATCAATATCTGTGTTTACAGTACAGAAAGTAAATACAAAGTAAAGAAATGCACGAATCACATAGGCGTTGAAACGGGCGGGGGGGGGGGGGGCTAGGGGGGGGGGGGGGGCTTAGTGCAAAGTTAGACTTTTTCTCGCCGTAAATGTAATTGTTCCTAAATTTACCTTGAAAGATTGAGAAGTTGGAGTAATAGGCATACTAGCCCCCCCCCCCCCCCCCCCCCCCCGACACGGATTAGGAATTTCATGATTGGAAAAAAAATTTGGGTTGGGAAATTTATTTTCGGAAGTATATAGTATAGGTATACCCCCCCCCCCCCCCCCCACGGATTAGGATTTTCATGATTTTGGGAATTAGGGTTTTTCCTCAATATTTCTGAGGATTAGTCTAGCCCCCCCCCCCCCACTTTCAATTTGCTTCCGACGCCAGTGAATCATGATACAGTCATACATGCAGTAAAGTCTGAAATGCATGTAAATAATTAAACAATTATTATATTAGACTCAAACTCCAAGTGGGTTTTACTTGTTATTATCAACTGTAGAATTTTTAAAAAAAAATTCCTGTGTACATGTGTTGGCGTGGTATTAAAAAAGAAATGAATTAGCTCTAAACTTCAGGTTGTACGAATATTTGGTACGATTTGTAAAAATTTACAACGACTTTACCTTAATTTGTTTGCTTAATTAGTTACTGTACCTCAAGGTTCATTCAAATGATAACTAAATGATTTAAGAAGGAGTCTTACAAAATAGGTATATTAATTTATTTTACTAAATAATTATAATTTACTTATCAGTTTTACTAACTCAGGTACACACAAATTGAAAAAAAATTCCCGCCGGGCTCCAGTTATAAACTCACGCTTCGTACTGTGTATATGTTATGTAACAGTCTTTTGTTCACTCCTGACAGAAAAACCCTGCAATCCACACAGAATATACAGGAAAATCACAGAGGAGGTCACCTGGACAAAGAATGTATACACATGTATACACGTGCCCGAGTACCTAAGATTAATGATTTCATCATATGCATTAAACAAGATCAGACATCAGTTCTTCTTTTCAAATTCAATTAATTACTTAGTAAGGTTCTTAATCGCCTTATTTGCAACATTTGAAGATAGTTACATGTATACATATAGTTTCAGTCACGCTGAAACCTTACTATACATTTTAGTATGTACGGATTCATTATCATTACGCTAGAATTAAACTTAAACCTGTTGAAAATAAATGATATCACTATTAAACTCAAATCAATTTTAGTAATAGTTTCCGCATTGCGGAAACCATCAGGAATCTTAACTTAAAGTTTCAGCATACTGAAACCTAGCGGAAATGTTCTGAAACTGATTGATATTTGCATAATAATTTACACAACTTTTTACATGATTCAAATTTAGTTTCCGCATTGCGGAAACCATCAGGAATCTTAACTTAAAGTTTCAGCATACTGAAACCTAGCGGAAATGTTCTGAAACTGATTGATATTTCCATAATAATTCACACAACTTTTTACACGATTCAAATTTAGTTTCCGCATTGCGGAAACCATCAGGAATCTTAGACTAAAGTTTCTGCTGACTGAAACCTAACGGATACTTGCTGAATCGATATAATGGTTTCCGCATTGCGGAAACTATACATGAAACTTCAACTTCAAGTTTCAGCAAGGTTTCCATATAGTTTCAGTTTTGCTGAAACTTGATTTTTCATCCAGTGACAAGGGCTTTCATTTGATATCAAGAAAAAAGGGCTGACCCCACAAATTAGGGGCCAAGAGGGCTCTAATGTCTTCTTACAATAACTCTTTACTGAACAATAATTTGTTATTAGTTATAGAAGCAAAAATGTTCATTGTACAGCTGATTATCTATACAGTACCATATTTAAGCCATATATTACGTAATTAGGGGCTTCAAGGGGCCAGAAGTTCAAAACTTTGATAATTAATATCTGAAAAAGGAGAAATATTTTTAAAAGCAATGTAGAACAAAAGTTGCTTAAAATAATGTTCTGTACAATATGCAACCTTAAATATTTTTGTTTATGACCCCATTTAGGAGTTAAAGGGTCGGCCCCTAAAACACATTTGTACAGATATCTCAAGAACCGTTAACATTTCGTGAACACTTGTAAAACAAAATATGTTTATATTTTCAAGACCTTTCATTTGATATCAAGAAAAAGGGGCTGGTCCCTCACATTAGGGGCCAAGAGGGCTCTAATGTCTTCTTACAATAACTTTTTACTGAACAATAATTTGTTATTAATTATAGAAGCAAAAATGTTCATTGTGCAGCTGTTTATCTATACAGTACTATACTTAAGTCATATATTACGTAATTAGGGGTTTAAAGGGGCCAGAATTTAAAACTTCGATCATTAATATCTGAAAAAGGAGAAATATTTTGAAAAGCAATGTACAACAAAAGTTGTTCAAAATAATGTTCTGAACAATATGATACCAAAAATTTTGTTGTTAGTAGCCCCGGTAAGGGGTTAAAGGGTCGGCCCCTAAAACACATTTGTTTAGATATCTCGAGCACGGTTTACAATTCGTGAACTCTTGTATAACAAAATATGTTTATATTAACGAAACCTTTTATTTGATATCAAGAAAAAGGGGCTGGCCCCTCAAATTAGGGGTCAGGAGGGCTACTAAGTCTTTTTATAATAACTTTTTTCTGACCAATATTTGATATAAATCATGAAGCAGCAAAGAAGCTTTTATCAAGCTTAATTTAAAACTGAAATCCGTTTTAAAATCGGACGATGCATTACAGAGAAATCGGGGTTTTAAAATCTGAGTTTTCCGGAAATTTTGATGCCGTGATCTTGGTTTAAAAAATAGTGCAAAATTCACACTGAAAATAACTTCTACTGAAAATAATTCGTACTGATCATGAAACTATATAAAAAACATAAAAACATATGCATATTGTAGAGCTTTCAAAGCTTAATACAAAACTGAAATTCGTTTTTAAATCGGATGATTCATTGCAGAGATATCGGGGTTTAAATATTGAATTTTCCGGAAATTTTGATTCCGTGTTATTGGTTTAAAAAATAGTGCAAAATTCACACTGAAAGTAACTCCTGCTCAAAACCATTCGTACAGGTCATAAAACCGAACTCCTTTTTTTTAAATGTTAATCAGAGTGTTTATCGAAACAATATCGTTATTTCGATCGATAATTACGTTGTCAGTTTTTATTATAGTCTTATTAGTCTTAATCGAAATAATTATCGTACGATTCACCATGTCAACTCGCCATGTTTTGACTGCGAACAACAGCTGATAGCGGTTTGTCTACATTTTTAAAGAAGCATGGCCTGCAAGACATCGATAGTGGAAATTTCAGCTCAACTAACGTATGACAGATTATAAAGGTATGTTTCAATACAGAATATGTCGTATTGACTTTTTCTTTTCAAAGTATTTGCACTTTTCAATCTAATCCGAGATTCCTCTGATTCTAACCTCCGCTTTTGAAGTACGTCACAATATAAAAGCGGGCGTTAGAGTAAGAGGAATCTCGGAATATTATATGTCCAGTGTATTTTCACGGGTATGTTTTGCACACCATCTTTTGAATATCTATTTATTATTATGTATAGGCCTATGTATGTCTTACTTTGTATTGAACAACACACCGCACACTGTAAAACAGTGCATTTTAAAGCGGTGGGAGTTAGACGTTTTGTCTCTCTCTCTGTTAGATATGGTTAATGCTCGTGTAACGAGCATGTAAAACAGAGTGCGAGATGAAAAGTTTCAAATTTCGTATTATATCAAGCTCAGATTTTAGGTCAATGTTCCATTATATCTATTAAACAGTCCTCTCAAGATATAAGTATTTCACAGAATCATTGTAATTTGAAAGATTAGTTTATCTTTTATACATATTGATTCATTTTAGGTAAGCTTTACATGCATATCACATCTACATAGTATGTAAAGAATTTTACTGCATGTGCCTTAGATCTCTCTCTCTCTCTCTCTCTCTCTCTCTCTCTCTCTCTCTCTCTCTCTCTCTCAAATTTTTAATCTTGGCAAAGTGTCAGAGGGCAACTTAATTTTGTGACAAAAATATCTCGGTCTTGTAAAAGAAATCCAAAGTGCATTGAATTTTAAAATGAGCATGTATTATCAATCCCTCATTTTTTCAATGTGCAACCAAAATCCAAATCTTTGTAAAATTGTTAATGGAATTTTCTGCGCATTATAAATAGTATTGTTTTTAAAACATATAATTCATAAGAAAAAAAAAAACCTCGCTAAATTTATTCGCAAAAACCCCAGTAGAATTGACAAAACATGGTATACATGTAGCAGAAGCTTCTACTTTGACGCTGTTCGGATTGGTAATACATGTATTCCTTTGTAGTTTATGAATTGAAATATTGCTGTTGCACTACAAGTAAAACAAACTCTCTCTCTCGCTCTTGCTCTCGCTCTCTCTCAATCTGATATGTCTATACCCAAGAAATTTTTTTAATGTTATGATATTATGACTTGATAGGCACATTTCTGTTTTTGTACTGCCTAAATGTTAATGTCATGTATTTGGATATGTCATACTTATAACACTGCATGGTCAGTGTATTTTTTCCAAAAACATTATGTATATGTTATTGTAAGCACAGCTATTACAAGTACATGTATGTTATCTCAGTATTTTTTTTTATTTCAGCTCAAAACGGACTCTTGTTACCACATTGCTTTTACCTGTTGATTCGTAAGGTTTCAGCTCTTTAGGTTAACCTGTCACCTCTACCCACATGCATATTCCTTGTGTTCTACAGACTATCTACAGGTATTTCAAATTAAAACGGATAATGCATCAACAATAATGGAACCTTAAGAAAGCATCATGCCGTATTGTGGTTTTTTCATGTTGGATAAGAAATTATGAAAAACAAAACTAAGGCTGTTTAAAGAAATATGATTGTTGTGAAAATTTGTTTTTCAATAAAAGTATGCAATTATATTTCATTCATTTTTTATTTTATAAAGATATTTAGATGTCTTTACATAATTGAAAAATCACCCAACTATTTCCAATTGTCTCCATTAAGATTACATGTAGGATATGTAAATGTACATTTGACTTTTGAATAACACCTGCAATGATAATTACTTTTGAAATGAGCAAGAAACAATCTCTTTTCACCCTTTTAAGGTATATATGCATTAAAAAAAGTAGACACAACATGTCAAATTTGAACATTTTTAATGCAATTCTCCTCCGCCTCCAGCTACCCGGGTGTGTTTGAATTTAATTTTATTTAAGACAGATGTTGAACTTGTTGATCTTACTGTTTTAGCATGGTTAAAAAGAGACAAGAAACCAGAATAGATTAGATATTCAATAAATATGATTGTTAGCTTACCTTTTTTCATGGAAAAAAGAAATTACATGCAAGAATACATGTCTATTTAATTATTAAAATGCTACAAATCATTCAGGAAACAAAAAAAGATCAAATTTTAGTATCATTGATGATTGTTTTCAAATATGTGTGAGAAATGACTCAAAGAAATTGCCACAAGTTTCATAAAATTAGGTAAAAGATTTCAAACCATGACTTTTTATGAAAATCAAAAGATAGGGGGAGGGTATACATGTAAGGGCATTTCTAAGTTATGTGATGCTTTTATCAAGATAATATCATGTAGATGTATGTTGTATTGAATAAGGTTTCTTATTAAAGGTGGTTGAACAACAATTGACCTCTAAAAGGTCAGGTAAAGATGTTTTACTATGGAGAACCCTGTAAATCTGTGTTGAGTAAAAGAAATTGAAAATGGTGGGTTCACTTAAATGGTCTTATGTTTATTAAACCTCAATGGAATTGTCAATATGTGGTATACTTTTTTCTAAGAATTGCATTAGCTTGTGGTATACTTTTTTCTCAGAATTGCATTAGCTTTCTTATTCTAAGACAAGACATCTGTTCATAACATGTACTAAGTTAAAGGAAGCAAGGGACAGATTCGGATAAAGTACCCGTTAATATTTTTGTAAAATAAGGGACATCACTTCACCTAGATGCAGATGCAGAATTTCTTGATGATTAACAAATTAGAATTATCGGACTTTGAATTTAATGCTGTGATCGGATTATATCAGAGGTGTTCCGAGTTTAAAAAGGAGGGAAATCGTATGCAGCCGGTGAATACTTTCGTTGACTATTCACCATGGACAGATACCATAGAAACTATTTCACAGTTAGATGGAATAGCATGTTTATTCATTGTAATTTTACATAGGAAATATTCACAGAAATATAATAAACTGTACATTGGTAAGTTTCTGACATTTGATGGTGCAACAAGCACACAGTTTGGAAGGTCAAAGCTTCTTTGAAAACGTCACTTCCGTTTTTACGTTACGTCATTTATAAAATTTTAATAAAGTCATTTTGTCCACGGTGTTTCTTAAAAACACTTTAAGAGGCTTGAAATTTTCAATGGTTATAATTTTGTCGATTTACCTCTGTATAAGGCTGGAAATGAAAATCTGTCTCTTCCGGTCGAATCCGGAAGTGAATCAAATTTTTCGAAAAATTGTATTTTTTGATCAAATCAAAAATGAATGTGTGTATTGTAGAGCTTATTAAGCTGAATCTAACACTGAAAGCCGTTTTAAAATCGGACGATTCATTACAGAGATATCGGGGTTTTTCCGGAAATTTTGATTCCGCATCCTTGGTTTAAAAAATAGCGTAATGTTCAAAGTAAAATTTACTCGTACCAAAAATAATTGTTAAGTCGTACTTGAACACATTCTGATTTTTTTGTTCAGTCGTTATTGAAATCAGGAAGGTTTTTGTTAAGTCGTACCTAAAATCATTCGGATTTTGTTAAGTCGTACCAGGAATAATTCAATTTTTTTCATCTTTTTTTTAGTTACTCTTGTTATTGGTTTAAGAGCTCTGCTTCTTACAGGAACTTCCAGCTCTACTTCCGACATTAACGGAAGACCCACTCGTTGCTTTGCAACGAGCTTTGCTCTAGTTATTATACTTTTTTTTCTTTTTCTGACTTTTTTGGAGCGTTATTTCTCAGAAACTATTCAACCGATTTACACCAAATTTTTAGGAGTTATAAAGCATCAATGTCGCTACTGATTATTAAAATTTCAAATGATTACGTCACTTCCGGTTTCAGATATGGACGATATTGTAAATTTTTAAGGGTCATTTTGTCCACGCATCTCCTCTGAAACTAATCATGATAAAAGCTTGAAATTTGCAGGGATTGTAGATGAATGTCTGTAGATTTCCCTCCATGCTTCCAATTGCGGAAAATGCGCAAGGCCTAGAAGCTCGCCTGAACCTGAAAATTAGCACCATATTTTTTCACAAAATTTTCGCACATTTTCCGTAATATCTTTTGACGTATAAATATTTTGTTAAAACATGTAATGTAAAAGCTGTTTCAATTTGCACGGGCTTTTATTTGATATCAAGAAAAAGGGGCTGGCCCCTCAAATTAGGGGCCAAGAGGGCTCTAAAGTCTATTTGCAATAACTTTTTAGTGAACAATAATTTGTTATCAATTATAGAAGCAAAAATGTTTATTGTACAGCTGTTTATCTATACAGTACCATACTTAAGTCATATATTACACAATAAGGGGTTTCAAGGGGCCAGAAGTTCAAAACTTTGATCATTAATATCTGAAAAAGGAGAAATATTTTGAAAAGTAATGTAGAACAAAAGTTATTCAAAATAACGTTTTGTACAATATGCTACCTTAAATGTTTTTGTTTATGACCCCATTTAGGAGTTAAAGGGTCGGCCCTTAAAAAACATTTGTACAGATATCTCAAGAACGGTAAACATTTTGTGAACACTTGTTAAACAAAATATGTTTATATTTACAAGACCTTTCATTTGATGTCAAGAAAAAGGGGCTGGCTCCTCAAATTAGGGGTCAAAAGGGCTCTAATGTCTTCTTACAATAACTCTTTACTGAACAATATTTTGTTATTAATTATAGAAGCAAAAATGTTCATTGTACAGCTTTTAATCTATACATTACCATACCTAAGTCGTATATTACGTCATTAGGGGTTTCAAGGGGCCAGAACTCAAAACTCTGATCATTAATATCTGAAAAAGGAGAACTATTTTTAAAAGCAATGTAGAACAAAAGTTCTTCAAAATAATGTTCTTAGCAATATGATACCAAAAATTTTGTTGTAAGTGGCCCCGGTAAGGGGTTAAAGGGTCGGCCCCTAAAATGCATTTGTACAGATATCTCGAGAACGGTTAACAATTCATGAACACTTGTAGAACAAAATATGTTTATATTAGCGAGACCTTTTATTTGATATCAAGAAAAAGGGGCTGATCCCTCAAATGAATTACAGAGATATCGGGGTTTAAAAATTATTTTTTTTCCGGAAATTTTGATTCCGCGTCCTTGGTTTAAAAAATAGCGTTATGTTTAAAGTAAAATTAACTCGTACAAAAAATAATTGTTAAGTCGTACTTCAACACATTCGGATTTTTTTTGTTAAGTCGTTCTTGAAATCGGAAAGGTGTTTGTTAAGTCGTACTAAAAATCATTCGTATTTTGTTAAGTCGTACCAGGAATAATTCGATTTTTTTCATCTTTTATATTTAAGTTACTCTTGTTATTGGTTTAAGAGCTCTGCTTCTTACAGGAACTTCCAGCTTTACTTCCGACTTTAACGGAAGACCCTACTCGTTGCTTTGCAACGAGCTTTGCTCTAGTTATACTTTTTTTTCTTTTTCTGACTTTTTTGGAGCGTTATTTCTCAGAAACTATTCAACCGATTTACACCAAATTTTTAGGAGATATAAAGCATCAATGCCGCTAACAATTTTTAAAATTTCAAATGATTACGTCACTTCCGGTTTCAGATATGGACGATTTTGTAAATTTTTAACGGTCATTTTGTCCACGCATCTCCTCTGAAACTAATCATGATAAAAGCTTGAAATTTGTAGGGATTGTAGATGAATGTCTGTAGATTTCCCTCCATGCTTCCAATTGCGAAAAATGCGCAAGGCCTAGAAGCTCGCCTGAACCTGAAAATTAGCACCAAATTTTTTCACAAAATTTTCGCACATTTTCCGTAATATCTTTTGACGTATAAATATTTTGTTAAAACATGTAATGCAAAAGCTGTTTCAATTTGCACGGGCTTTTATTTGATCTCAAGAAAAAGGGGCTGGCCCCTCAAATTAGGGGCCAAGAGGGCTCTAAAGTCTTTTAGCAATAACTTTTTAGTGAACAATAATTTGTTATCATTTATAGAAGCAAAAATGCTCACTGTACAGCTGTTTATCTATACAGTACCATACTTAAGTCATATATTACGTAATTAGGGGTTTCAAGGAGCCAGAAGTTCAAAACTTTGATCATTAATATCTAAAAAAAAGAGAAATATTTTGAAAAGAAATGTAGAACAAAAGTTGTTCAAAATAATGTTTTGTACAATATGTTACCTTATATGTTTTTGTTTATGACCCCATTTAGGAGTTAAAGGGCCGGCCCCTGAAACACATTTGTACAGATATCTCCAGAACGGTAAACATTTTGTGAATACTTGTTGAACAAAATATGTTTATATTTACAAGACCTTTCATTTGATGTCAAGAAAAAGGGGCTGGCCCCTCAAATTAGGGGTCAAGAGGGCTCTAATGTCTTCTTACAATAACTCTTTACTGAACAATATTTTGTTATTAATTATAGAAGCAATGAACACATTTCGTTCAACAACTGTTTAGAATTTCGTTACCGTTCTTGAGATATATGGGAAAGAACATTTTAGGGGCCGATCCCTTAACTCCTTATAGGGGCCGTTTAACGAAATTTTGAAAATTGCATATGATTTAATACATCATTTTGAGCATCTTTTCTTCTATACTGCATTTCAAAATAGTTTTCCTTTCTGAGATAAATGTAATCAAAATTCTGGACTTTTGGCCCCTAAAAACCCCTAATTACGTAACACATGATAAAATCATTACATTGCTTGGATACATAACTGTGAGATAAACATATTTGCTTCTATAACCGTTCACAAAATACCCCTCAGTAAAAGGCTACAAATAAAAGACTTTAGAGCCCTTTGGACCCCTAATTTTAGGGGCCAGCCCCTTTTTCTTGATATCTAATAAAAGGTCATTTAAATCTGAACACATTTTGTTCAACAACTGTTTAGAAATTCGTTACCGTTCTTGAGATATATGGGAAAGAACATTTTAGGGGCCGATCCCTCAACTCCTTATAGGGGCCGTTTAACGAAATTTTGAAAATTACATAATATTTAATACATCATTTTGAGCATCTTTTCTTCTATACTGCATTTCAAAATAGTTTTCCTTTCTGAGATAAATGTAATCAAAATTCTGGACTTTTGGCCCCTAAAAACCCCTAATTACGTAACACATGATAAAATCATTACATTGCTTGGATACATAACTGTGAGATAAACATATTTGCTTCTATAACCGTTCACAAAATACCCCTCAGTAAAAGGCTACAAATAAATGACTTTAGAGCCCTTTGGACCCCTAATTTTAGGGGCCAGCCCCTTTTTCTTGATATCTAATAAAAGGTCATTTAAATCTGAACACATTTTGTTCAACAACTGTTTAGAAATTCGTTACCGTTCTTGAGATATATGGGAAAGAACATTTTAGGGGCCGATCCCTTAACTCCTTATAGGGGCCGTTTAACGAAATTTTGAAAATTACATAATATTTAATACATCATTTTGAGCATCTTTTCTTCTATACTGCATTTCAAAATAGTTTTCCTTTCTGAGATAAATGTAATCAAAATTCTGGACTTTTGGCCCCTAAAAACCCCTAATTACGTAACACATGATAAAATCATTACATTGCTTGGATACATAACTGTGAGAAAAACATATTTGCTTCTATAACCGTTCACAAAATACCCCTCAGTAAAAGGCTACAAATAAAAGACTTTAGAGCCCTTTGGACCCCTAATTTTAGGGGCCAGCCCCTTTTTCTTGATATCTAATAAAAGGTCATTTAAATCTGAACACATTTTGTTCAACAACTGTTTAGAAATTCGTTACCGTTCTTGAGATATATGGGAAAGAACATTTTAGGGGCCGATCCCTCAACTCCTTATAGGGGCCGTTTAACGAAATTTTGAAAATTACATAATATTTAATACATCATTTTGAGCATCTTTTCTTCTATACTGCATTTCAAAATAGTTTTCCTTTCTGAGATAAATGTAATCAAAATTCTGGACTTTTGGCCCCTAAAAACCCCTAATTACGTAACACATGATAAAATCATTACATTGCTTGGATACATAACTGTGAGATAAACATATTTGCTTCTATAACCGTTCACAAAATACCCCTCAGTAAAGGGCTACAAATAAAAGACTTTAGAGCCCTTTGGACCCCTAATTTTAGGGGCCAGCCCCTTTTTCTTGATATCTTATAAAAGGTCATTTAAATCTGAACACACTTTGTTCAACAACTGTTTAGAAAATCGTTACCGTTCTTGAGATATATGGGAAAGAACATTTTAGGGGCCGATCCCTTAACTCCTTATAGGGGCCGTTTAACGAAATTTTGAAAATTACATAATATTTAATACATCATTTTGAGCATCTTTTCTTCTATACTGCATTTCAAAATAGTTTTCCTTTCTGAGATAAATGTAATCAAAATTCTGGACTTTTGGCCCCTAAAAACCCCTAATTACGTAACACATGATAAAATCATTACATTGCTTGGATACATAACTGTGAGATAAACATATTTGCTTCTATAACCGTTCACAAAATACCCCTCAGTAAAGGGCTACAAATAAAAGACTTTAGAGCCCTTTGGACCCCTAATTTTAGGGGCCAGCCCCTTTTTCTTGATATCTAATAAAAGGTCATTTAAATCTGAACACATTTTGTTCAACAACTGTTTAGAAATTCGGTACCGTTCTTGAGATATATGGGAAAGAACATTTTAGGGGCCGATCCCTCAACTCCTTATAGGGGCCGTTTAACGAAATTTTGAAAATTACATATGATTTAATACATCATTTTGAGCATCTTTTCTTCTATACTGCATTTCAAAATAGTTTTCCTTTCTGAGATAAATGTAATCAAAATTCTGGACTTTTGGCCCCTAAAAACCCCTAATTACGTAACACATGATAAAATCATTACATTGCTTGGATACATAACTGTGAGATAAACATATTTGCTTCTATAACCGTTCACAAAATACCCCTCAGTAAAAGGCTACAAATAAATGACTTTAGAGCCCTTTGGACCCCTAATTTTAGGGGCCAGCCCCTTTTTTCTTGATATCTAATAAAAGGTCATTTAAATCTGAACACATTTTGTTCAACAACTGTTTAGAAATTCGTTACCGTTCTTGAGATATATGGGAAAGAACATTTTAGGGGCCGATCCCTTAACTCCTTATAGGGGCCATTTAACGAAATTTTGAAAATTACATAATATTTAATACATCATTTTGAGCATCTTTTCTTCTATACTGCATTTCAAAATAGTTTTCCTTTCTGAGATAAATGTAATCAAAATTCTGGACTTTTGGCCCCTAAAAACCCCTAATTACGTAACACATGATAAAATCATTACATTGCTTGGATTCATAACTGTGAGAAAAACATATTTGCTTCTATAACCGTTCACAAAATACCCCTCAGTAAAAGGCTACAAATAAAAGACTTTAGAGCCCTTTGGACCACTAATGTTAGGGGCCAGCCCCTTTTTCTTGATATCTGATAAAAGGTCATTTAAATCTGAACACATTTTGTTCAACAACTGTTTAGAAATTCGTTACCGTTCTTGAGATATATGGGAAAGAACATTTTAGGGGCCGATCCCTTAACTCCTTATAGGGGCCGTTTAACGAAATTTTGAAAATTACATAATATTTAATACATCATTTTGAGCATCTTTTCTTCTATACTGCATTTCAAAATAGTTTTCCTTTCTGAGATAAATGTAATCAAAATTCTGGACTTTTGGCCCCTAAAAACCCCTAATTACGTAACACATGATAAAATCATTACATTGCTTGGATACATAACTGTGAGATAAACATATTTGCTTCTATAACCGTTCACAAAATACCCCTCAGTAAAGGGCTACAAATAAAAGACTTTAGAGCCCTTTGGACCCCTAATGTTAGGGGCCAGCCCCTTTTTCTTGATATCTAATAAAAGGTCATTTAAATCTGAACACACTTTGTTCAACAACTGTTTAGAAATTCGTTACCGTTCTTGAGATATATGGGAAAGAACATTTTAGGGGCCGATCCCTCAACTCCTTATAGGGGCCGTTTAACGAAATTTTGAAAATTACATAATATTTAATACATCATTTTGAGCATCTTTTCTTCTATACTGCATTTCAAAATAGTTTTCCTTTCTGAGATAAATGTAATCAAAATTCTGGACTTTTGGCCCCTAAAAACCCCTAATTACGTAACACATGATAAAATCATTACATTGCTTGGATACATAACTGTGAGATAAACATATTTGCTTCTAAAACCGTTCACAAAATACCCCTCAGTAAAAGGCTACAAATAAAAGACTTTAGAGCCCTTTGGACCCCTAATTTTAGGGGCCAGCCCCTTTTTCTTGATATCTAATAAAAGGTCATTTAAATCTGAACACATTTTGTTCAACAACTGTTTAGAAATTCGTTACCGTTCTTGAGATATATGGGAAAGAACATTTTAGGGGCCGATCCCTTAACTCCTTATAGGGGCCGTTTAACGAAATTTTGAAAATTACATAATATTTAATACATCATTTTGAGCATCTTTTCTTCTATACTGCATTTCAAAATAGTTTTCCTTTCTGAGATAAATGTAATCAAAATTCTGGACTTTTGGCCCCTAAAAACCCCTAATTACGTAACACATGATAAAATCATTACATTGCTTGGATACATAACTGTGAGATAAACATATTTGCTTCTATAACTGTTCACAAAATATCCCTCAGTAAAGGGCTACAAATAAAAGACTTTAGAGGCCTTTGGACCCCTAATTTTAGGGGCCAGCCCCTTTTTCTTGATATCTAATAAAAGGTCAGTTAAATCTGAACACATTTTGTTCAACAACTGTTTAGAAATTCGTTACCGTTCTTGAGATATACATGTATGGGAAAGAACATTTTAGGGGCCGATCCCTTAACTCCTTATAGGGGCCGTTTAACGAAATTTTGAAAATTACATAATATTTAATACATCATTTTGAGCATCTTTTCTTCTATACTGCATTTCAAAATAGTTTTCCTTTCTGAGATAAATGTAATCAAAATTCTGGACTTGTGGCCCCTAAAAACCCCTAATTACGTAACACATGATAAAATCATTACATTGCTTGGATACATAACTGTAAAATAAACATATTTGCTTCTATAACTGTTCACAAAATATCCCTCAGTCAAGGGCTACAGATGAAAGACTTTAGAGCCCATTGGTCCCCTAATTTTAGGGGTCAGCCCCTTTTTCTTGATATCAAATGAAAGGTCTTGTAAATATAAACTTTTATTGCATTACATGTGTTAACAAAATATTTTTTCAGAAAAGAGATAAACCAAGAAAACCATGAAAAATTACGACGTTTTTTTAGTCTCAATTTTCGGGACCAGGCGAGCTTTAACGCCTTTTGAGCATGACAAATTTGAATGCCAAATTGCACATCTACAATCTCTTGTCTACAATCCCTGAAAGTTTGAACTCAATATCTTTTACCGTTTAGGAGGAGATCCCTGGACAAGCCGACCCTCTGAAAATTACTAAAACGTCATTTTCTCAAGAACGGAAATGACGTCATCAAAATAAAAAAAATGTATATTAAGTTCGGACTAATATCTATTAGATCTGAAAGTTTCACGAAAATCGGTTCAGCCATTTCCGAGAAATCGCCTGCACAAATTTTGTAAGAAAAAAAAAATAATAATAGGGAAAAAGAAACCGAACGAAAACAATAAGGTCTTCCGTTGGAAAACGGAAGACCTTAAAAATGTTCATTGTACAGCTGTTCATCTATACATTACCACACCTAAGTCATATATTACGTAATTAGGGGTTTCAAGGGGCCAGAACTCAAAACTCTGATCATTAATAACTGAAAAAGGAGAAATATTTTTAAAAGCAATGTAGAACAAAAGTTCTTCAAAATAATGTTCTAAACAATATGATACATTATTTTTTTTGGTTAGTGGCCCCGGTAAAGAGTTAAAGGGTCGGCCCCTAAAATACAGTTGTTTAGATATCTCGATAACGGTTTACAATTCATGAACACTTGTAGAACAAAATATGTTTATAGTAGCGAGACTTTTTATTTGATATCAAGAAAAAGGGGCTGACCCCTCAAATAAGGGGCCAGAAGGGCTACTAAATCTTTTCATAATAACTATTTTCTGACCAATAATTTGATATTAATCATAAAGCAGCAGAGAAGCTTTTATTAAGCTTTATTTAAAACCGAAACCCGTTTTAAAATCGGACGATGCATTACAGAGATATCGGGGTTTAAAAATTGATTTTTCCGGAAATTTTGATTCCGCGTCCTTGGTTTAAAAAATAGCGTAATGTTTAAAGCAACATTAACTCGTACCAAAAATAATTGTTAAGTCGTACTTGAACACATTCGGATTTTTTTTTGTTAAGTCGTTCTTGAAATCGGAAAGGTGTTTGTTAAGTCGTACTTAAAAGCATTCGTATTTTGTTAAGTCGTACCAGGAATAATTCGATTCATTTCATATTTTATATTTTAGTTACTCTTGTTATTGGTTTAAGAGATGTGCATCTTACAGGAACTTCCAGCTTTACTTCCGACATTAACGGAAGACCCACTCGTTGCTTTGCAACGAGCTTTGCTCTAGTTTATTTTTATTTTTCAAATTTAAGTCAGGTCGCTTAAGTTCATTTTTTTAAGTAGAGCAATATGGATTTTGAAAGTATAAACCTTCACTATTACAAAATAAAGATGGAAATCATAAGTCAGTATTTTAAATTCATATAAATCATTATACCTATAAGTATTATTTCATTAACATTTATATATATAAAAGAAATATGCATACAATGAAGAATTTGAAGAAAAAAAATAGAACATGGAAAAAAAGAATTTTAACCAAGATCAGAGTTTTTGCATAAAGAAATCTCAAAACAAGAATATCCTTCTCTTTTTAGCTCACCTAAACCGAAGGTTCAAGTGAGCTTTTCTGATCACCTGTTGTCCGTCGTCCGTCCGTCCGTCCGTCCGTCTGTAAACTTTTCACATTGTTGACTTCTTCTCTAGAACCACTGAGCCAAATTTAAACAAACTTGGTACAAAGCATCCTTATGGGAAGGAGATTCTTAAAATAAAGGGCACAACCCTTTTTAAAAGGGAGATAATTGTGAAACTGCGAAAATTGGGTGGGTGTCTTAAAAAATCTTTTTAAGCTTCTTAAGAACCACTACACCAGATATGCCAATATTTACACCAAAGCTTGTATATATAGTGAAGATTCTAAATTGTAAAAATTGCGATCCTCGGATCCATACTGGGGTCCCAAGAGGGGTTCAAAGTTGATTATAAAAGACAAATTAACATAGAAATATATGGGGAAAAATGTTTTTTAAAATGTATTCTCAAGGACTACAGTGCTAAAGTTAGTGAGAATACTATGCAAGTACCCTAAGATAGTGTAGATCCTAAATTGTGAAAACCGTGATCCCCGGACTAATACTACGTACGGCTCCAAAATATGTTCAAAGTTTAACATAGACTTATATGATGGGAAAATGTTTTTAAACTCTTCGTTTTAAGAATTACAATGCTACAGTTTGTGAGATTACTATGCATTCATTCTAAGATAGTGCAGATTCTAAATTGTTTAAATAATTTTTTATTAAAAGAAGTTTAAAAAAAAAAGAAATTTCCATGATAAGTTTATCATAGTTAAATTATCTGGAAATACATGTGTATGTTTATCGACTAGTTTTTTGTTATTTTGGAATTTCGATCCTGACATCAATTACTCACATATCGGGATCCAAGTGATCGGGATCAAAGATCATAAATTCAAACAACTTCAAAAAGGTGTGGATCTTTTGTGGATAGTTTTTACGAAGTTTTGATTCACAAACACAAAGTTAGGAAAGATAAAGGATAAAAGATAAAAAATGATTATGGAAAAAAAGTAGGAATCATTGATAGACTTTATCAACTAGATATAGACTTTCAATGTTTTTATTAGCTTCGTCTATAAGATAGATGATCGATGAGAATGCAAAATCTAACATGCCTAATGTCCTCATCACACCTGCAATATTTATTTGATGAATCGATAAACAAGCTTTTAATGATTGAAATACAAAACAGATGCCAATATCATCTTTTAATTATTTAACGAATATTTTTTAATTTTTTCAGTGAAATGAGATTTTTTTTACTGCAAATCGGTATTTTAGAGCTTAAAATTCAGTCTCATTTGATGTGTAAAATAACTATGAATAAAAACATGCCAAAGATAAAATTGTTTCTTCTTTTTATGTATTGTTTAATATATGGCAAAATCTTGAAATATATGAGTTTTACAATGTTTATTCAGAGTTCACTTCATAAGAAACTCTTTCAAAATAAAATGATACAAGGACTATTGTTCTTGGGCCTCTTTTTTCAATTAAGGTATTAGACTCCCCGCGTCTTGAAAAGGACTGGAGATGGGTTCTTGCTGATGCTTGTCTGTCTGCAAGAAATGTGGCTTACCCTTACAACTTTCCCATTGCCAAGGAATAACAAACTTTGGTCTTTCAGCTTTGCTCAAAATACCTTGCATGAATTCTGCTTGCAAAATGATCAACAATGTGCCAACAGGAAAAAGGCATAATACAATTTGGGACGCCAATACAAAGTTAGCAGGTCAGTAAATTCAATGTAAATTTGATGAAAAAAAATTGACAAACATTCAAAACAATAATGATAACTAAGTTTAAAATTATGCAAATTGTATTAAAATGAATATTATATTAAATAATTGATGGTATGTATTTTATTATTGGGTTATTTTTCTTTTCATGTTCTGACAGCTGTAGAACACACTGGGATAGGTTTTGACCAGATAAGTGGAATACTGGCTGAGCTTAACATGCCACCCATCAGCAGAACACTACCAAGCAGCAGACAAGTAGAGATTGGAAAAGCAACTGAATGTATTGCTTCCTTATCTATGCAAGCTCTAGAAGAGGAAGTTATGGCAACAAACATGTAAATTTTTCACAGTATTTTTTTTTATATTACATGTGATTTAATCAAATCATTCTTAAATTCGTAAGTTGATAGGAGCATAACAATAATATCAACCACATATTTAAATTTTCATTGTCTACTTTAACATTATAGCTTTATAATCCATGCACTTAAAATTCATATTATAAAGGCATATCGTCATAAGTATTTTGAAATAAGTCTGAATCCCCCCCCCTCCCACCCCACCCCCATGTACCCTTTTGAAACTATAAGAGCATGATACAAATTCTGAGTTTTAAACAGAGATACATTTTACAAAAAACATAAAAATGATATTATGGCTGTTGCAGTATCAAGAAATGTTTATTATATGCATATCTCCCCACAGAAAGAAACAGTCATTCAGCATAAGTGTCAGTGCATGTAGATGGGGCTTCCTGGGAATTCCTTACAATTATCATATAGTTTGACATTTTAAAAAAAATTACCGGGTCAAATGTATTATTTATATCATATCGTAATTGATAATAGCATAATACCGCTTTTTTTCATACAAGAGGAAATTCGAACGAAAAGTTTTTTTTACATGTTATTGACTTGAAACAATATAATAACAGCATTAATTCAAAATATCACATTTTAAAAAGAATTTATTATCGAACTGCTTGTTTGGCCTTATTAATTTTTGTCTTAAAAAATTACAATAAAACATCTTTATGTTTTTCTTGAAAAAATTTAAGATGAGGAGATTCTAGCTAATCTGACAATCTTATACGCATGAATAACCTAACGATTCCTTTAGTGTAAATGATTTGCTCACTGCTGATCTACACTACGAATGTAAAACAAAAAAAAATCTGAATATATATGGTTACCTAGAAAAAAAAAATCCATTGAAAGGGGATTAACGAACACCAAAATATGAATTCTTCAAGGGTACATAGAAAATTCGGAATAAATATTTTGTGAGATTCAAGCACAACAGTTCAGCTTTTAATATCATGATTTAACATTGAACCTTAGATTTGAGTTGCATTTTTTTTTTTTACATCTAATCATATTTTATTTTCTTGAGCTATCAATTTAAGATACCAGCATTGAATTTCTGTGTTATTACCCTATTACTCTTTTTTTAGCATTGACATTTCAAATGACTTTCAAGGAAAATCAAGCAAGATTATCCTTACCTTTTTTTGTTTTATTGAAATGATCATATCTTAAAGTCTCTACATGCTTAATTTCATCATTTTCTGAATATACGAATAATGAAAAGGTCCATCATTAAGTTAACCTTTTTTTGCACTTACGTCAAACTGCAAACAAACATACTTTTCATACAATATTAATGTCGTGTTCATTGACATGGTTATATTTGTTGGAAGAAACATTTTCTATAAACCATATCCCAAAACCTACGGAAGTCTCCAGCAAATTCAATTATTTTGAGTTAAAAAAATAAGGTGTCTTTTAACATATCAATATCAGTTTACACATTCATAAACATATTGACAATCTTTGTTTGTTTAATGTGTTAAAATAGAATAGTCGTCTCCCTCTTTTGAAGGGGATGGTCGAAAAGTGGCTGCATCAAGTATATTACTGTATTCAGAGAGATCCGTACAGTGATTAGGCACAGCGCATGCGTGGGCGTAAGTGTCGTCAACTTGTTCTGTTTGTTCGTGTAAATGATTATAGACGTCATCAGACCTTTCATCTTGTTTTTCCGACAAATTGTATCCTGGTGTTTCTTTAGCAAAAGAGTATAGGGAAAACACTGCAACATCTCGCTGAAAAATCAAGATAGATAAGTAAGTTACATATAAGTTTTCATTGTAATCTGATATGGAATGCAAATATCTTTACGAAGGTTGGCATTTATACAGTTATCATATAAGGAATATGTTAAACAAATTAGAAAACTGTCATCTCTCTTTTATATTTTATTTTGTTATTCAGAGTACTTAGTTTGAAACATGTGGGAAATAAAGTTGATCAGGTGTAAATAGAATATCATTAATTAATAAAATCATTATATATAACTATTGTTACGAGTTATTCTAAGGAAGTTCTCATTTAAATTCATTCGTTCTTTTAACATTTTAATTTAAACAGTCAACATCAAATTTCCAATGATCACTAGATGATATAATACACATGTACATGTGCATGTTTTGGCTATTTTTTGTGTAAACACGTACCTGATGCGACTCTTTGTTGTTAAAAAAATGCCCAATGTCGCCGCAAAATTTTTACATAATATATTTAAGAGCGTTGATTTGATTTTAACATTATAACACTTTGAAAAACATTTAATTTCTGTTTTTTAATTTCGCAAAAAGAAATGCTACATCACAGCTCTGTTAAGGTTTACTTTGTGGTTGCGCTGACCAGAAAGTACGGGAAATGCTAACTATGGCATTATACAAAACAACAAGTCGTCAAAAATGCTGATAAATAAAGTAATTTCCGATTGTTATGGGGGAATGTTTAATTTATTAAAAAAGGTGTTGCTGCTTTGATGAAATCTATAGAATGAATTAATTAATACGTAAAATATTAAGCGAAGGTCATATAAATTTTAACTGGAGCTCATTTCTTTGATATTTATTCTAATAAAATATAAACTATATACAAAGCAGCAGCACTTTTCAGAATCTACCAGAAAATTTGAATTTAATTATTATTTAAATTTTTAATTCAAATAAGTGTATGCCTTGTAATATTGAAATTTGTTTATGACCTTCATTCGGGAGAATTATCAACAAATGTCAAGTGATTATCAATTCAGGGGACCACTTTTTATTTATTTATTTTTTTTTTTATAATTTATTGTTTTTGTTCAATACATACTAATGTTGATATTAATAAATTCAGTTTTTATCAATTTTTTACACATGCATACTCACTCACACACACGTATATTTACATACATTTTTCATTATTAGTGGTAAATGGTTACTTTGCTTCCTCAAAAAAATAATAAAAACAAAACAAAAACAAAACAAAAAACAAATAATCATACGAATAGTAATAATCATAATATTATAAACTAATCTAAAATATTTTTCCATGTAAGCCACAATTTTTCAAAATTGCACAGCTTTTGATTTTGGATAGCAGCATACTTTTTTTATATGAGATTTTATTTTTCAATGACTGAGTAATTCAAGAAAATTTGGCATTTTATTTTGCATTAAGGATATGAAAAAATATAGATTTATGAAGTTTATAACCCTGTTATTGTTTGACAATGGTAGCTCACCAAGAATAACATTCGAAACATTAAAACCAAGTCTATCAGTGGTCTTTATGTATATATGAAGACTTAAATCACTCCAGAGTGGTTGTACTTTATCACAAGAAATAAAAACATGTTATTATTTCAACATTTTCCATACAAAGACCACCACAATCAGAAGTTTTAATGTTAATTTTCTTTAGGTATTTTCCAACAGGAACAATTCTATGCAAAATTTGAAATTGTAACCACTGGGCAGAAGAATCACTAGTAGTTTTATAAAAAAAATTAAAAGCATCTTGCATTGATATTGTGTCTACTCCATATGACATACGCTCTGCCTCCCACTTGCTGATTGAAGTTGGAATAGCCTCATTTTTATTCAAAAAATAATAAAAGATTTTTGAACATTTTCAGAAGTTACGAGAGGTTCAAAAAATAAAGGTACATATGGATTAGGAAGTCTTTTGAAAAAAGACCTATTTATTAACAATGATTTCAAATATTTTGAAATAGCTGTAACAATGCTATTGTATTGCATCACACAACTGTCAGATAGATTGTATGTGTTTTTAAGGACTCCAAAGTCTTAAAGATTACAATCATCATCAAAAAAATCTTGCACAACCTTTATTCCCTTTTCATACCAGGATTTAATAAGAACTCGTTTGTTATTCATTTTTTATTATAGTTATACCACACTGAAATGTAATGAAATTTGTTTTTAAAATGCGGAGAGTAAGTGAAAGATTTCATATAACAGGTCCAAGCAATCAAATCAGTTATTTTCTTTTAACAAACAATCAAACACAAAACTATCTCCAAAATCATACATTTTCTGTAAAATATCATCTCCATTGAGAGCATAGAAAATATCCATCCATGGTTTATGTGAACAAGTTAACCTTTTAATCCATGTATATTTAAGTGATGTAATAAAACTTCTAACATCCACCATGTTCATACCCCCTGACAAGTAGTCTTGTGTTATAAGAGACCTTTTAACTTTGTCTGTTTTGGATTTCCATAGAAACTCAAAGATAGCTTTGCATATAAATGATACAATATCCTTTTTGGGAGTAGGAAGCGATATCAATAAATGATTTGATTTTGGAATTACCAAAATCTTAATGACAGTTACAAGACCAGTTGGAGTAAGAATTCTTCTTTTCCATTGTTTCATAAGTGCAATGATTTTTGGAATCTGAATACCAAAATTAATATCAACAATTTCAGAAAGTTTAACGGAAAATTTGAAACCTAATAAATTGAAAGATACAGATCCCCAGTCTAATTTCCATCTGGTATGATAAAACACTTGATCGGATTGTCTTAGATGTATCAATTTTAAGTCCTGCAAAGGTGGAGCAAAAATCTATAGTTTCTAATGCTTTGAGCAAGGATTTTGGTGAACCATCAAGGGCTAACAAAGTGTCGTATGCATACTGTGATATTTTATGTTCTTTATTATGAACAAAAATGCCCTTAATATCATTGTTTTGCTTTGTAAGAATTGAAAGGATATCTGCACATAATGAATAAATATGGAGCAACAGGATATCCTTGTCTACAACCCCTTTGTTTGTCAAATTGTTCTGATAAAAAACCACTTTGTAAAATGCAAACACGGAAATTTGTGTTTAAAATTTGTATCCACTGGATAATATATTCTCCAAATCCGAAATAATTTAAAACTTTATAAATAAACGACCATGAGATACATGTAGAGTCAAAGGCTTTTTCGAAATCAATGGGGACCAAAAGACCTGGAATTTCATATATCTCTGTGTACGATCATAAACAAAGCGAGTATTTTCCCCTATGTATCTACCTTTTATAAAACCAGATTTTGTATTTGATATTATAATGTCCAAAACTTGTGTGATTTTAAAACTTATGCAAAAGATATAATCTTGTAGAAAAACATTTGAAAGGGTTATTGGTCGCCAGTTCTTTAGAAATTGTCCTGGTTTATCCCCTTTTGCCAAGCATGAAATTATTCCAAGAGGACCACGTTAAGTGTCATACAAAGTAGCATTAACTATACTGATTCATTTAATATCACATATATTTCATGATGAAATAACTTAACATAAATATTTTGTAATAAAAGATGCATTGTTTTACGAACGTTTAAATCCGCTCAATTTTTTTTATAGTAAGCCTTAACAGTGCTGTGATTTCATTGCCATTGTTTGGTCGAACAGTAAATGAATCTTATCGAACAAAAACATTAAGTTTCAAAAATTGTAGTTTATACATTACATATGTCACACATTTTCAGCATTTTGACGTGTCAATATGTTTTCTTTTGCAGCTACTGCATTTAGGCATCGTCAATGATATATGAATATTTTCATGTATATTAGAAAAGGCAATTACTACATTTTTTTAATATATGTTTTACAAATTAAATCTTTAGTATCGGTTTTCATAGACTAAAGTAATGGTCTATCCACAATGTTTAATACATTTTAAAAACATTTCTTTTTACCTTCTTGTTGTTTCTGTAAGAAATTTGAGCACCGCTGGCACCACCGGACGTTCGGTTGTCAGCAAACATAACATCAGGTTCTTCTCTTTGGAAAAAAAAATATCTCTACCTAATACAATTGCTATTTAGTTCATATGTTAATGATGCATGTACGAAGAATATTTGATAGATTAAAAAAAGAAAATTTTTGTCCGCAAATGTACCTTTTTCTAGTGCGTAATTTTAATCTTCTGTACATTAGGGTCGTTGCGACAGCAGAAACAATCACACCAAGAATAAATCCTCCAAACAGTGACCCTAGTGTCACTCCAAGGTTGGTGTCTTTTGGTAATACAAGTTAACATATATGTGTGCTTTGATTAAAAAAAACTATTGGAAATGTTCGATGTAACAATGCTTAGAATTTTTTAAAAAGCAATTTATCATAGAGGAAACAATGTTTTTTCTGGGGTTTTTTTTTACGGAATCTCATGATTTGAATAACGGAAATAGATAGATATTTGCTTTTAGATTTACTCAGTTACCATGTTGTTGACTATTTGAACTCTCAATTCCAAGACTGTTTTGGTGACCTAAATAAAACAAATTTATATAATCTTATATACTTATATACACACTTAGTGATGCAATGTTACAAGTCCATGTCGATCAACAATTTAGATTTTATTGATTTAGGGTATTATCTTTATATATGCACACTTATTCTTTATAAACAGTCCAAGAAGTTCTCACAAGTATATCTTTTTTGACAAGTTCATTATACTAAGATAGCAGTCATTGATACTGACAATTAAATTAAATTCGAAGAGACCGCTATTTTTTTGTTACATTTAGGAGGTCAAAAATTTCCGAGGGATCAGTGAAAAATCAAAATAACACTTTATTTGGCTGATATGTTTAATCATTCATATATCAGCAGACAATTTCCTTGTTGATATTTATAAGTACTGATGAAAACTATGTCATATAAATGTATAATTTCTACAAAACTGAAACTAACAAAATATCATAGTGTAGTATTTAAGACAAATTTTTACAAATAATAATAAAGATAAAGATTTTTCTTTTAAAGGGGCATGGTCACGATTTTTGGTCATTTTTTTTCTGTTTAAATTATTTGCAATGCTGTAGGAATGCATTTCTATATATTAATTGAAATGTGGGTGCCAGTCGATGACTTTTAAGCTTCAACATTCAAAATGTAAACAAAAAGGCATTTGCAACAGGCAACCAAAATGTGAGTGTCATTTGTTGAGTTATAAGCGAGTTACAACTTTTACAATTCTTTGCTATTTAAAAAAAGTTTTGTTTATATTTTAAATGTTGAAGTTAAGCATCAAGTTTTAGACCTAAAATGAATGTGTTAATCATTATAGGAACTGTGTATTTATGTTTAAAATGAATAAGAAGATAGACAAATCAGCTAAAAAGATTTTCTACTGGTATATTTAACATTTGTAAACAATAACAGGGTACCAGCCTTCTTTACATGATGAAGAATTGAGAGCACTGTATCTTTCTTAAAAGACATCGACTGGCACCCAAATATCTTTTGATCATTAGAAATGCATTCCTAGAGCATTGCAAATAATAAAAACAAAAAGATAATATTTGACCAAAATCGTAAGCATGTCCCTTTAATCTACCTAACATTACTTTTTTCACATGCCAAATCTGTAACAGTGAACTCCTTTGTACATGTGCATCTTCCGTTTTCGCAAATTCCAGAGTTATTACTTCCTGTGCATTGGTTGCTCAAGTTGCAAAACCCACCAACGGGAATGGTATCTTAAGTGATAATAAATAACTATGTACGGATTTAAGCAAACACAAATTGTTTATTTTCCATTGATAGATAATAATTTTTTTCATTATCATTTTATAAAATAATGTGTAATTTACACTACCTTGGTTTTGAACCAAATGAATATTTTTAATAAAAAAGGAATTTACGTTGCTCTATGTCAATGTGTTAACTACTGATTTACAGGTTCCATTAGATTATGACGATTCAAATAATCAAAACTATAGGTTTAGTTCATTAATGGTTACAATCATGTTTTAAGTGCAGTATTAATTTTTTTTTCATTTTTTTTTTTTTGGTGTATTAATTCTGACATTTTACTTAAATGCATATTTATATAATTGAATGGTTTTCATAAATCATGAATTATTTTAATACCAGTATAAAAAAAATCCAGATCTAAAACAGATTTTTTGGGGAAAAGGGTACTCAAATATAAGGTCACTGAAGATACCATATGAGCAAATATTTTTCAAAACGATGACAAACCTTTCATGCAGCTGTCTGTATCAAATGAGGAATAACCATTTCTACATTTGCATTTTTCTTTGAAACAAACTGAGAACGGTTGTGTACACTGTTCTGATAGCTCACACGAATCATTTAATTTGAGATTTCCTAGAATGAAATAAAAAGTAATGAATGATAATAAGCTGCAATTTTTATTTATTTAAAAGTTTTTTCAGACTATGATGAGCTATACTTCAAGAAAGTGAAAAAATATTTTGCGAAAACACTCTTAACCTGACGTGATTATACTTAACAACTTTTGACCTTTTCTTAAAAAATAGGGAAGCAAGTATTGCAATTACTTGGAACCTATCAAATCATAGGCATACATGTATTTAGAAAAAAAAATTTATTGAATTCCCTACAATGTTTATGTTTATGCTCGTGTTTGACACCCACGTAAGAAACAAGAACATTACTGTATCCTACAACATACCTTTTTAGAATTTCTTAAAATTAACCAAATATTCTAGACATTGATTATTTTTTCCCGGGAATTACTGGACGTAAAAAAAGCATTTTGATGCGTTTACATTGTATATCTACATTCAAACTTTCAAGACTACTTTTTTTTACGTTATTCCATTAATATAGAAATATTGTGACCTTCTTCAAAGGAGTTTAGCATGTATTGAAAGGACTGGATGGTCATGGCTATGTTTACCTTATGTTCAAACGTTTACTGTATTCATTTTCTTTCAATTTATCATTTTCCGTATTACTTCTTAACAGTTTTATTTTAAATGAATTTTATAAAGATATTTCATAAAATCGTTAATTCGTTGTATTTTACAATGTTACGCGAAAAAACACCTTGAATACCAAATGTATATATGTATGAAATAAACGTGTGTTATTCATAGTCTTTATACATACAATTTAGTAGATAGTAATAAAAACAATGTTGTAGATCGCAGATTTGTGTTTACAATATAGTCGACTCTTACCCATTGCAATGGCAAATTTAAATACCATGTCTTATTCTACTACAGTTATTGCCGAGATCAAAGAGATGCCGTGGAAAATATATACCACAAACGTCATCAATAAATTATCAGATCTTAAACATATACCAAACTCGAGTCGATCACTTGCTCTTTGTAAAAAAAAAACATTGATAACACGGGTTACCGTCCTCAAGAGCGATTTGTATTCCCTTTAATGTTAACTTCAGAGCAAATCGCGGCAGATGGTCCAAGACCCTTTCCCAACAAATTTTTACTGCTTGTTTCTCCAAATAAAAAGAACAAGTAAAAGTAATATTTGTCGAATTCATTAATCTTAATTTATAAAAAGAAGATTCATAAATAATTTTAGAGTGAATTTCATTCATCTAAAAACATTTTGTATGCATTCGATTCCGATCGATAGTCTGCGATCGATGTACTTGTAAATAACCTTTCCAATGTACAACGCGGGTAAGTTAAGGCAACCCCGAGTTTAATAACCGCCGATATTATGATCAATTTAAAAATTGAATATTGATGAAAACAGTGCCGAGTATTAATATCAAGTGAATGTGTTTCCAATGATATTATTTTTCTACTTCGGAAGCAAGTCAATCTTTGAAGTTGCCGTGCCATGGTATCACATACCAGTTAAAAATAAATCACTTTTTTACCTTAATAAAATATCAAAAAGTGTAACACTACCTCGAAGTTCATTCGTATCTATTATACAATAATTCGATCAACAATTTGTTTATGTTTATTAGTATTACTGCTAGAATCCTATCGTTAATTGCATAAAATAAATATTGTCATTATTGATCGGAAACCCCTTCGACTTCTTCAATTTCATTTAAAATACTACGTTTTTCTTATTTACAACAACAAAGGACAGGGTTCTAGCAGCAATTTTCAAGTAGTTTAGGTCATATGCTTTTGATATTTGCCAAATTCAACATTCATATTATTCGGGGTAGTGTTACACTTTTGCCTTTTTTGTACAAACTGACAGAGGAAAGGCCGGTCCAGCCACATAAAATATCTATCTGCTTACCCTATAACACTCGCTAATAAAACAAAATATCCATGCCCGTATTATCATGATTATATCCAAACTGACATACATCTAAATCTTTTCTATCAGTATGAAATAAGTCTGATTTCTGCATTTTTTACATGCATTCCGATGATTTGTCTCTAGACATTGATCTTCTCTAATTAACATGCATGTGACGCCATCAATGAGTATTATACGTAATACAGAGAAATCGAAAATGTTTTCAGTTAGAAGAGTATCTGGTGACATTTTACGCCAATAGTTTTTATAATTAAAACCAGAAATAAAGCAAAAATTGACATGTTACTGATAAAAATATGACATCATGCTGCTTATTGTGACGTCATATCGATCAGAGGAATTCTAACTCTTAGAGCTGCCTTATCATACCCGCGAAACAAATTGACACTCTGCCTTATGGAGAACGTTTTGATTATATATATTAGATTAGTACAGATTTTAGATTATCATCAGTCTGATCGTACGTTTGCTCGGCAATATATTATTGCTTCTTTGGTAGCCTGTGAAACTTGCCAAGTATTTCGGAATGATGTGTTACAGAGGCCCATCTACCCCAACCCCCTCCCTCCAGCCCCAACGCCGACAATGCTGAGCAGCAGCTTCAGTTGTGCTAAGCGCTCTGGAAATTACAGCAAAACTCGTCTATAACGAATTTCAAGGGACCGTAGAAAAAACTTCGTTATAGCCGTAATTCGCTATACGTTTATAACGAATTCGTAAAAAATATCATAGCAAATTCGTTATATGATAATCAAGGGTTTTTCCGGCTTACAGTTTTCTAAACTATCGTAAGTTATAAAATCAATATAACCTTAATTTACAAAAAATGTCAATATAACCATTTCATTTCAATTTTTAAAAAAATTCCGTATACTATTTGAATTTGAGTATTTTATATATGCATCTTAAAATTGCATGTTTCTTCAATGAAATTTAAAATGGAAAAAATTCGTTATAAAAATGATAAAATACGTTAAAATTTTTATAACGAAGGTGGGGGTGTTAAAATTACTTCGTTATAGCCGTAAATTCGTTATAGCCGTGTTTGTTATATACATCAATTTTCTATAGGTTTATATAAGAAATTTGCTGGAACATGAATAATAATTCGTTATAGCCGTAAATTCGCTATATCCGTGTTCGTTATATTCGAGTTTTGATGTACACGGGAGTCAGACGTTTTACAAGCATGCGCGCAAATCCTTTATATCAAATACATAGGAATAGGTTGGGTCGATATTTCTTACTTGAACGAAACGTTTTCGATACGCATTCCGTAGCAACCATTCCTAACAAAACCTTTGGGGTAACACGGAACAGCCGTCTCAACCAATCCAATTCATCTCGCTTGAAAATATGACCTACTTCCTCTTTTTATAGATAAATCTATCAGCTGATATTCGGAGCTGTTAGTGGAATAAAAATAAAGTTCTTGTTATCGTGAATGTTGCAGAATAACCTCCGAGGTCGAGAAATGTTGATAAGAAATATAAAAGCCGATGCAAAGCGAATCATTACTTCCAACAGAGGCGTAAGCTTATAAGATGAAACATTATATTTTTTAAAAATTTGTTAACCATTACTTTTTTTACACGCAAACTCAACAAATTTGAATCCTTCTGTACATGTACATCTTCCGTGTTCACATATCCCAGAATTTTTACTCCCGGTGCATTGTTCGTGTAAGCTACAAAACCCACCAACGGGAACATTATCTGAAATAGTAAACATTGTTCATTTATGGATTAAAAATGCAAAAGAAAATATGCAGGTTAAAATATTAAAATTATATTGCTGGTCATGAAAAATATTCACTGATTTTTCGAATCAAATATCTTGAAAGTTTACCCAAACTAACGTATTAAGAGTTATAGTATAAGAGGTATACAAACAATGCATTTTTTGCATGTAATTTACACAATTTACATTATGCTTTTAATGCTTTTAACGATGACGATTCGAAATATAAAATCCGAGTTAGATTCAATTCTGGCTTTTAGGCAAAATTATAAAAAAGAATATTAATGAAAATATTGCAATGGCAAAGACTATTTACAAGATTTACAAACCTTTATAGCAATTTTTTGTACCAAATGCAGAATAACCATTCATACATTTGCATTCTTCGTGGACACAAACTGAGAATGGTTGTATACATTGTTCTGTGAACTCACATGGATCATTTAATTCAAGATTTTCTGGAATGGAAACAAAATGTAAGAAATGTTGAAAGGTTATATTTAAAGGTTTTTAGCTAAAACAATCAAGTAATATGCAGAAACACTTTTTAGCTGACGTGTTCTTGTGTTTTCAGATATTGAAAATTTATCTAAAAAATACTGTTTGGAACGTATGAAATAATACGTGTACAGTCAGTTCAAGTATATCTATTAAAATTTCATTCAATATCATTAGATTCTAATTCCTCAAAGCATACCAAAACCATACCATATCAGAGCATATAACATAGTTTCAACTCGGTGTTAAATAATTTCATTATTAAGAGTAAATGTGTTAAATGCATATTAAAGTTAAAATGTCATAGCTTTTAGACTTTTAAATGATTAGAACTCTTCTGTATTCGTTGTTGTTTGTGTTCAAATTTCGTAGCATAACATATATCGTTAAGCCTTCGTTTTAGTTTCCCATAGCACAGCACACAAATGTATAAGTATTGCATGTAATTCTAATAGTATTTTATTAAAATCGCATACCATAGCATAATGAAATGACTGATGCATGTATTTATAAAAAAGCAAAATATAATTTCATTAGCCTATGCTTGAGTAATGCTTAGGTCAAATTTAAACCAACTGCATGGTCGGGCGAAAAAATTTTCTCGTATCATGGGCTAAAATATATGATCCCACCCTATCACTAGTATCGGACGACCTGGAAAATTAACATTAATTTCTAGGAACACCGTCGATGTCTTTACCAGTTTGAATATTATTATCATAATTATTATTTTAGTAGGTGAATCGTCGTTCGATCATCAAACTTTCATCAACAGTTTGATTTTTACGCTTGGTCATTACTTCTAGTCGAGAAGGCCCCCATTTGTCGCAAGATTTCCGTATACTTTCGTACAAGAAACTAAACAAAAAACAAAGTCCCCATTTTTGACGACTAGAATTTTCAAACGAGGGACAAAACACCATCATGTCCTGTTATCGGTAATTTGATATGTGATCATTAGTTTGATTGTTGTTTATACCTTATCCAATTACAAAGATGGCTAAAAGCACATTCGCGCTCGAGATCGCATATGACGTCACACATCATGGCGGGTAGATCGAAAGAGAAAATATGCATGTTTCGACATTTAAATTTCATATCTTTTAAACTAATGAATTAGCCAAATTATTTTTGTAAACAATAATTAACCTAATTTTAATGGGTATAGAATGATTTTATTTAAAAATTTCCGAAAACTGAAAACATGCTATATGTCCTTTCAGATGTCTTTCACAAGCGCAGGCATAAGTTAATAATTAAGATATAGGTTTTTTTTAACTGCTTAACATTACTTTTTTTACACGCAAACTCAACAAATTTGAATCCTTCTGTACATGTACATCTTCCGTGTTCACATATCCCAGAATTATCATCTCCGGTGCATTGTTCGTGTAAGCTACAAAACCCACCAACGGGAACATTATCTGAAAAAATAAACATTGTTCATTTATGGATTAAAAATGCAAAAGAAAATAAGTAGGTTAAAATATTAAAATTATACTGCTGGGCGTCAAAAATATTCACTGATTTTTCGAATCAAATATCTTGAAAGTTTACCCAAACTAACGTATTAAGAGTAATAGTATAAGAGGTATACCAACAATGCATTTTTTTGCATGTAATTTACACTATTTACATTATGCTTTTGATGCTTTTAACGATGACGATTTGAAATTTACTTCCATGTCATAGTCGCAAAAGTAGTATAAACTTATTGAAGATACAGTATGAACAAAACATATTGAAAACTTAACAAACCTTGAAGGCAGCCATCTGTATCAAATGGAGAATAGCCAGTTATACAATTGCATTTTCCTTGTAAACAAACTGAGAATGGTTTGGAACATTGATTTGTTAACTCACACGATTCATCCAACTCTATTTCTATAGAAAAACGTAATAATCTGTAATAATTCATTTAACAACGTTTTTGCAAATATAAGCTTAAAATTTAAGTAGAAAAAAGTAAATGTTATGTGAAAACGCTATTTAGCTGACTTAATAAAGCTTTTACACGCATTGAATATCTCTTTTGAAAATCTTTTGGAAATCTAACAGCACTTATTGCAACAATTCCTATCCTCTTTATCAGCCTAATTATCCTATCCACAATGAAAGAAATGAAATATACAATATATTTTCTTTTTATATAATTTATAGTCTAAAAATTTGTTAATTTATATTTAGAACCCTTAAAATGGTGTATTCTAAGATTAGATATATTATATCAGTTTATAAGAAGATAATGAAAATATAAGAAAATCTTCTTTTTTCTCAAATGTTCAACCAGTTGTTGGTAAGACGCAATTAGATAATGTATGTTTTATGTAATATAAGCCACCCATATAAAATCATCCTTTTGTAATAAATAATTATAATTTTTGATAAGTACAAACTAAAACAAATAATGGCCAATATAAATATGTATACGTGTAAGCTTAAAATTTTGGTGACAATTTGTAAATATCTTGATTTGCACGCACATAAACCATTATCAGAAACATCTGCAAATTCTGTTCCATTGCATTGACAACTAAACTTAGATATCCACCAACGTTTACCATTACTAAATATTCACATTCAGTGTGTATTTCCCCTTATGATTGCATTTAAAATCTGCAACGTTCAATTTTCTATGAAAACAATCATCCTTTTCCCGGCGCATGAGCACAAATATAAATGCATCAAGCGTTTTGAATATATTTGTCACTGTAAGATGAAATAAAAAATTCAAACTTGATACATTCCTTAATGTTAGAAAATGGCGTGAAAAACACAATTAGTAAAATATTTTCAATTTTCTTTCATTTTATTTAAAACTGGCGATGATTCGGCAACAGCCGGCGTTGAATTACATGTACACTTTTACCAACATTAAGTAGAATGTTTAAAAGAGTTCTGTTGGATATAGTAAAGCTATGCGTCATTGGATAACTGAGAAAG
This sequence comes from Magallana hongkongensis, assembly GCA_015776775.1. Taxonomy (NCBI): domain Eukaryota; kingdom Metazoa; phylum Mollusca; class Bivalvia; order Ostreida; family Ostreidae; genus Magallana; species Magallana hongkongensis. The sequence goes on along the minus strand of CM027470.1, from coordinate 24,983,983 downwards.
GGGCACGCGGAATTTAGACCAGAAAGACCAAATTTTTGTATTATGAAGCACCATAGAGCAGTCAATAAAGAGACGGTGTTGTATAGCATTTTCCCCCCATAGTAGGGCCCACCCCTGGAAAACCTACTATATAGTTGCTTTTCTCCTCACGTTTTTGGTTCAGATTTTATAAAGAAAATATTTATGGAAATCCAATAAGGATTAAAATCAATGTTTCTTCACTCCCAGGTTGCAAACATGTATACAGTGGTAACAACGTTATTGCTGACAAGCCAATCGTGTTAAATCGTTCGTGTAACGTGGGTGATCGTTCGTGTAACGTGCGGGATCGTGCGTGTATCAGGAAAATTGGTTTGCGTTTTTTACCGTGCGTGTACGTGCGTGATCGTGCGGTTTTTTCGTTTTGTAACTTTTTTTTACGGAATGCCAGGATTTATTCTTAAAACAAAGACAAGTAGTTTTTGTAAAACAATGTGAATTTAAAACTTTTTATTATATAAGAACATTGACAGTTGTTAACATTCATTCTCTCTTTCGTCCTTAAATACATTTTTTTATTTCTATAGCTCATTCAATCCTGTCGGTCGAGTTAGTTTTGCTTAATTTTACAATCAGCCTATATCAAGCATCAATTGTGTCTTGACAAATAATTTCAATCATATTAGCAAAAGCGACACGTTGAATGAAAGCGGCTAAGCTTACCCATTCCCTGTTTTAAACTAAACGATTATTCCCAACGTTTTTCTTTCAAATGAGAATACGATACGCATTAATATCTAGTAGATTGTATACACATTTGTTTGAAATAAAATTTATTTAGACGCTTTAAAATTTAGAATAAATAGAAATAAATCAATTATTTACTGTACATTATGAAAATATTGGATGTGAAAAATCGAAATTCTATGGAACAAGGTAACAAATTTACCTGTATCACGCATATTTAAATCGTACGTAAGAGAATTAAATTACATAAACAGTCAACTCGTATGTAAATAATTTCGTGTAGTTTATGCATTATCTTCATTTCAATTACACGTAATTTTCTTTAACTTATGACTGAAGTTGATATTTGTTATGGAGACAAAATATTAGTTTGTGTGTGAATCCTTTATATTTGTGCATGGATGTGTAAAAGTGTTAACTCGTAAAATACAAAACAGTGCATGACTAAAGTACATGCCGCTTTTCAATAACACACAAACATAAAGCAATATAAATTAAAGTAATACGTTTCTTTAATTCTAATCTTAAAAATTAATTTTGATTTTGCGTGTTTAATGGTGTAGAATCGTTCGGTTGCGTGTTTTATCGTTTTTGTTCGTGTATCGTGAAGATTCAGTAAATTAGTGATCGTCCGTGTATCGTGCGTGATCGTTCGTGTATCGTGCGTGATCGTTCGTGTATCAGAATCGTGCGTGTCGTTTGTCAACAATAACGTTGCTACCACTGTATCTGCATTCATCTTTAAAGGTTAAGTTTCGTTTTGCCGATTTATTATTTTCATAGACTATGCTGAGAATTGAACATGTGCGTAATTGAAATACATAAGCATGTATTAAAAGGACTGGATAGGCATGGTTATTTTTAGACTATATAATTCACAATAATAAAAAAAGTTATGTTTTAAGGAAAATTGGAATGTCATAGCTAAAATAAACGATTTTTTTCTTTCCCTAAATAATGTTTATATAATAAATAAGTAATAATAAATCATAACGTCTGCATTCGATTCCGATCGATAGTCTGCGATCGATGTACTTGTAAATAGCCTTTCCAATGTACAACGCGGGTAGGTTAAGGTAACTCCAAGTTAAATAACCGCCGATATTATGATCAATTTAAAAATTGTCTATTTTCATGAAAACAGTGCCGAGTATATTAATATCAAGTGAATGTGTTTCTAATGATATTATTTTTCTACTTCGGAAGCAAGTCAATCTTTGAAGCTGCCGTGCCATAGTATCACTTGACAGTTAAAAATAGATCACTTTTTACCTTAATAAAATATAAAAAGTGAAACACTACCTCGAAGTTCATTCGTATGTATTATACAATAATTCGATCAACAATGTGTTTATGTTTATCAGTATTACTGCTAGAATCCTATCGTTAATCGCATAAAATAAATATTGTCACTATTTATCGGAAACCCCTTCGCCTTTTTCAATTTCATTTAAAATACTATGTATTTCTTATCTACAACAACAAAGAACAGGGTTCTAGCAGCAATTTTCAAGTAGTTTGGATCATATGCTTTTGATTTTGTCAAATTCAACATTCACATTTTTCGGGGTAGTGTTACACTTTTGCCTTTTTTGTACACACTGACAGAGGAAAGGCCGGTCAAGCCACATAAATGTTTATCTGCTTACCCTATAACACTCGCTAATAAAACAAAATATCCATGCCCGTAGTATCCTGATTATATCCAAACTGATATTCATCTAAATCGTTTCTATCAGTATAAAAAAAGTCAGATTTCTGCATTGTTTACATGCATTCCGATGATTTGTCTCTAGACATTGATCTTCTTTAATAAACATGCATGTGACGCCATCAATGATAATTCTACGTAATACAGAGAAATCGAAAATGTATTCAGTTAGAAGAGTATCTAGTGACATTTTACGCCGGTAGTTTTTATAATTAAAACCAGAGATAAAGCAAAAATTGACATGATACTGATTAAAATAAGACATCATGCTGCTTATTGTGACGTCATATCGATCAGAGGAATTTTAACTCTTAGAGCTGTCTTATCATACCCGCTAAACAAATTGACACTCTGCCTTATGGAGAACGTTTTGATTATATATCAGAATAAGTACAGATTATAGATTATCATCAGTCTGATCGTACGCTTGCTCGGCAATATATTATTGCTTCTTTGGTAGCCTGTGAAACTTGTCAAGTATTTCGGAATGATGTGTTACAGAGGCCAATCTACCTCAACCCCCTCCCTTCAGCCTCAACCCCGACAATGCTGAGCAGCAGCTTCAGTTGCGCTATGCGCTCTGGAAATTTCACGGTAGTCAGACGTTTTACAAGCATGCGCGTAAATCCTTTATATCAAATACATAGGAATAGGTTGGGTCCAAACGTCCTACTTTAACGAAACGTTTTAGATACGCATTCCGAGGCAACCATGCTAACATAACCTTTGGGGTAACGCGGAACAGCCGTCTCAACCAATCCGATTCATCTCGCTTGAAAATATGACCTAGGCCTATCTCCTCTTTTTATTGATAAACCGATCAGCTGATATTCGGAGCTGTTAGTGGAATAGAAATAAAGTTCTTGTTATCGTGAATGTTGCAGAATAATCTCCGAGGTCGAGAAATGTTAAGACCAATTCTATGTAAGAATCAAAATTCGGTGGCCACACATAGTCACGAATTTTCTTCATATTTGACAATTTGATATACTTTGGTGAGTAAAAAAGCTTAACACCATTTGTTTGTTGCTATGTGGTCCCGTTACTATGGTACATGTAACCAAGGATAAAGATGTAAAAATGGCATTTTAATGCTTCTTTAAAAACATATTGTGAGTAATGTGCAGAACTTGAGCTTTCCAGGGTAGAATTTATTATTTAAAAAAGGTTTGTCATTTTTCAAAAGAAAAAAAAATTATGGAGAAAGTCATATTTTTAGAGCGTTTCTATGGTTACTAAACAGAAATTTTAAAAACTGTTTTCTTCATTTAATTTGAGTAAAAAGTGCAAATCTGGGATTTTTTGGTCAACACTATTATGATTGTGCAATAAAGAATTTGAATATGAAATTTGAGAACCGTTGCTATGGTAACAAGCTAAAAAATAAGGAAAATTATAATAATTTTAGGCATCTTTGAATGGATATTATTCACTTATTATGAATAAATGTATAAAATCAAATGGTGAGAAAAAATAAAGCATGTCCCTATCTTTAATGACACTTGAACAAATCTGAAATTTTCTATTTATTTAAATTACTGCCGTTGCTATGGACTTTTCAAAAAGTGAGAATTTCTGTGTGATTTTTTACGCAACTTATTTTTCCATAGCAACAATACTTCTCTGTTGCATAACAGAGCTTTTGTGGTATTTGATGAAAAATTAGACATATTTTTACAAGTTCCAACTAATAAAATTGCAAAAAAATCTAAAATCGGGAATTAAAGCATATCAAAATCATCTTAAATTTCTCAGTTTTTTTCCTATTTTTGGGCTGTGTAGCCATAGCAACGGATGTCAATTTTCATTATAAAATATAAATAGCATAGATATTGATATGGATGTAAAAATTTAACACTTTCCCATTTCGGCTTATTAAAAAACTGATTTCAAAAATTTGTAACGGTTTCCATGGTAACATTTTATAAATATTGCTTTCTCCATCAATTTTCTAAAATAATCAAATAATTGAAAAGAGGACAAAGGCTGTTTCATGTCTCTGATGGTTTACATTAGTGGGCAAAACCTTCTAATAAGGCTTCAAAGTAGGTAAGTTTTGCTATTTTTTTTATCTTTAGCCTCGGTCACTATGGCAACGGTTACCCCTAGCAACCAACTTTTAGTCCTTTTTTGCGTTTTTCACCTAGGTCTGTCCTTGTATGAAATATAAAGAAAATTGGTGACTCTGCGTGGCCAGACCCTTTTATCAATCTTTGATTCTTACATACAATTGATCCTATTGAGAAATATAAAAATTTGTTAACCATTACTTTTTTTACACGCAAACTCAACGAATTTGAATCCTTCTGTACATGTACATCTTCCGTGTTCACATATCCCAGAATTATCATCTCCGGTGCATTGTTCGTTTAAGCTACAAAACCCACCAACGGTAACATTATCTGAAATAGTAGACATTGTTCATATATGGATTAAAAATGCAAAAGAAAATAAGCAGATTTAAATATTAAAATTATACTGCTGGGCATGAAAAATATTCACTGATTTTTTTAATCAAATATCTTGAAAGTTTACCCAAACTAACGTATTAAGAGTAATAGTATAAGAGGTATACCAACAATGCATTTTTTGCTTGTAGTTCACACTATTTACATTATGCTTTTAATGCTTTTAACAATGACGATTTGAAATACAAAATCCGAGTTAGATTCAATTCTGGCTTTTAGGCAAAATTATAAAAAAGAATATTAATGAAAATATTGCAATGGCAAAGACTATTTACAAGATTTACAAACCTTTATAGCAAATTTGTGTATCAAATGCAGAATAACCATTCATACATTTGCATTCTCCGTGGAAACAAACTGAGAATGGTTGAATACACTGTTCTGTGAACTCACATGGATCATTTAATTCAAGATTTTCTGGAATGGAAACAAAATATGAGGAATGTTGAAAGGTTTTATTTAAAAGTTTTTAGCTAAAACAATCAAGTAATATGCAGAAACACTTTTTAGCTGACGAGTTCTTGTGTTTTCAGATATTGAATATTTATCTAAAAAATACTGTTTGGAACGTATGAAATAATACATGTACAGTCAGTTCAAGTATATATTTTCCAGCATACACCATATCATAGCATAGCAATCTCATATCATAGTATTAAAATGTCATTCAATATAATTAGATTCTAATTCCTAAAAGCATACCAAAACCATACCATAACAGAGCATGTAACATAGTTTTAACTCGTTTTTAAATAATTTCATTATTAAGAGTAACTGTGTTAGAATGCATATTAAAGTTAAAATGTCATAGCTTTTAGACTTTTAAATGATTAGAACTCTTCTGTATTTGTTTTTGTTTGTGTTTAAATTTCGTAGCATAACATATATCGTTAAGCCTTCGTTTTAGTTTCACATAGCACAGCACACAAATGTAATCGTATTGCTTGTAATTCTATTACCATTGTATTAAAATCGCATACCATAGCATAATGAAATGACTGATGCATGTATTCATAAAAAAGCAAAATATAATTTCATTAGCCTATGCTTGAGTAATGCTTAGGTCACATTTAGACCAATTGCATGGTCGGGCGAAAAAAAATTCTTCTATCATGGGCTAAAATATATGATCCCGCCCTATCACTAGTATCGGACGACCCGGAAAATTAACATTAATTTCTAGGAACACCGTCGATGTCTTTACCAGTTTGAATATTATTATTATAATTATTTTATTGGTCGGTGAATCGTCGTTCGATCATCAAACGTTCAGCAACAGTTTGATTTTTACGCTTGGTCATTTTTTCTAGTCGATAAGGCCCCCATTTGTCGCAAGATTTCCGTACACTCTCGTACAGGAAACTAAAAAAAAAACAAAGTCCCCATTTTTGACGACTAGGATTTTCACAGGAAGGACAAAACACCATCATGTCCCGTTATCGGCAATTTGATATGTCATCATTAGTTTAATTGTTGTTTAAACCTTATCTAATTACAAAGATACCTAAAAGCATATTCGCACTCGAGATAACATATGACGTCACACATCATGGCGGGTAGATCAAAAGAGAAAATATGCATATTTCAACATTTAAATTTCATCTCTTTTAAACTAATGAATTAGCCAAATTATTTTTTGTGAACAATAATTAACCTTATTTTAATGGGTATAGAATGATTTTATTTAAAATTTCCAAAAACTGAAAACATGCTATATGTCATTTCAGATGTCCTTCACAAGCGCAGGCATAAGTTAATAATTAAGATATAGGTTATATTTGAACTGCTTAACATTACTTTTTTTACACGCAAACTCAACAAATTTGAATCCTTCTGTACATGTACACCTTCCGTGTTCACATATCCCAGAATTATCATCTCCGGTGCATTGTTCGTGTAAGCTACAAAACCCACCAACGGGAACATTATCTGAAATAATAAACATTGTTCATTTATGGATTAAAAATGCAAAAGAAAATAAGCAGGTTAAAATATTAAAATTATCCTGCTGGACATAAAAAATATTCACTGATTTTTCGAATCAAATATCTTGAAAGTTTACCCAACCTAACGTTTTAAGAGTAATAGTATAAGAGGTATACCAACAATGCATTTTTTGCATGTAATTTACACTATTTACATTATGCTTTTAATACTTTTAACGATGACGATTTGAAATTTACTTCCATGTCATAGTTACAAAAACAATATAAACTTATTGAAGATACAGTATGAACAAAACATATTGAAAAACTCAGCAAACCTTGAAGGCAGCCATCTGTATCAAATGGAGAATAGCCAGTTATACAATTGCATTTTTCTTGTAAACAAACTGAGAATGGTTGGGGACATTGATCTGTTAACTTACACGATTCATCCAACACTCTTTCTATTCAAAAAAAACTAATAATCTGTAATAATAATTCATTTAACAACGTTTTTGCAAAAATAAGCTTAAATATAAGTAGAAATAATTGAATTTTATGTGAAAACACTATTAAGCTGACTTATTAAAGCTTTTACACGCATTGATTATCTCTTTTGAAAATCTAACAGCACTTATTGCAATAATTCCTATCCTCTTTATCAGCCTAATTATCCTATTCACAGAAAAGGTTTGAAAGAAATAAAAATACAATATATTTCCTTCTTATATACATGTAATTCATAGTCTAAAAAATTGTTAATTTATATTTAGAACCCTGAAAATGGTGTATTCTAAGATTAGATATATAATATCGGTTTATAAGAAGATAATGAAAATATAAGACAATCTTTTTTCTCAAATGTTCAACCAGTCTTTGGTAAGATGCAATTAGATAATGTGTTTTATGTAATATAAGCCATCCATATTAAATCATCCTTTTGTAATTAATAATTATAATTTTTGATAAGTACAAACTAAAACAAATAATGGCCAATGGCCAATATAAATGTGTGTACGTGTAAGTTTAAAGCTGCTTGGTCCGATTTTATATCAAATTGTATGCATGCTTTTAAACGATGGTTATGCTAAGTATATGTATTATAATAGACATCGTAGTATTTTTTTCTCAGTCAGTTAAGCCAAATTTCAATGAAGAAAAATACGTACAAAATTTGCTAACAAAACAAACTACATAAAAGGATACCGCGTTATTTCGCCTCATGTTAAATTTTACCCCTGACGACGAGACGGGTATAATTGTATTACGTCTTTGACATCGCTTTGAATAAAAGTCGAAATGATCTGACTTACAAATAAACATGTGTACCTTTTGTTCGCTAATATTTCTGAAGTTTTCTTTCTTTACAATCGGTGCAGAGCATGCGGGTTGAATTACCCCAATCATTCGGGGGACGAAACCAAACGGTTTCCTTTTCTAAACATTCCCGTGATGCATTATTGTTTGTTTTTTCGTTTGCCCAAAAAGAAATTATTTCAATTTACTTGGAATATGTCTAACTTTGAAAGGAGAATGATTCTGCAGGTGTAAATAGGAGAAAGTTCTAAACTTTCTAAGATAAATGGTTTGAATGAAAAAAAAATTGATATTGTAATCACCAGAAAATCGGACCAAGCAGCTTTAAAATTTTGCTAGCAATTTGTAAATATCTTGAAACCATTATCAGAAACATCTGCAAATTCTGATTCATTGCATTGACAACTAAACTTAGATATCCACCAACGTTTACCATTACTAAATATTCACATTCAGTGTGTATTTCCCCTTATGATTGCATTTAAAATCTGCAACGCTCAATTTACAATGAAAACAATCATCGCGACAAAACACAAATAGTAAAATATTTTTTATTTTCTTTTATTTTCTTAAAAACTGGTGATGATTCGGCAACAACCGGCGTTGATTTACACTTTTACCAACGTTAAGTAGAGTGTTTAACAGAGTTCTGTTGGCTATAGTAAAGATACGCGTCATTGGATAACTGAGAAAGGGGCACGCGGAATTTAGACCAGAAAGACCAAATTTTTGTATTATGAAGCACCATAGAGCAGTCAATAAAGAGACGGTGTTGTATAGCAGTTTTTCTACATAGTAGCATTTCCCCCGAAAAACCTACATAGTTGCCTTTCCCCCGGGGGAAAACGCTACTATATGAGCTTTTCCCCCATAGTATGGGGTTCTCCCTCACGTTTTTGGTTCAGATGTTATAAAAAATATTTGTGGAAATATTAATCCAGTAAGGATTAAAATCGATGTTTCTACACTCCCAGGTTGCATACATGTATATCTGCATTTATCTATAAAGGTTAAGTTTCGTTTTGCCGATTTATTCTTTTTATAGACTATGCTGACAATTGAACATGTATGTAATGGATATACACATATATCTTAATTTAGGTAATTAATTGAAAAAAACTACTTGGTTTTACAAGTTATACGCTTATATGCATAATTCTGTGTTCTGAAGTTGTACTAAGCAAGAATATTTAAAGAATTTTTTGATAAATCTATCAGACTGTCTAAACCTCTGTTTTAGAGAAATTTTGTTTCCGATGTTTCAGAGCCCGATTTTTAAAATCATATTATAATGATAATAGTGCATATTCTTTAGGGTCCAATGTCTCAAAAACTAGAACTGACCATATCACCATATTTTCACAGTGGCAGTGGTTTACCACTTGAAGATGCTTGTAGGGGCTCTTGATGTTACATGTACATTGCCCGATGTTTAAAACCCCATTATAATGATTGAATAGTGTTCTATAAGTGAGGACCCGAATCTTATATTCTAGATATGACCATTTAACCATATTTTTACAGAGATAGTGTTATATCACTAGTAGATGACACTGTAAATTGTATCCCCTATGCAGGGTAGGGGCCTTTGTTGTTTTCAAGCCTGATGTTTGAAATCCAATTTTAAAGAAAATGTATTTTTTAAGGACCCATATCTCAAAAACTATAGATGAACACATGAACATATTTTTACGGCCATTTAAAAGTAAAATATGATTTAAAAATACACAATCACTCATATATTTTTTGATCAAAATGATTGAAAATTACGATTAATTTTAAGAACTATATATAATATGATTTAAATTTTGTCCCCATAATTTGCAATTTTTTAAAGTGTTTCGGGTACAATAAAATATTATGTTATTTTTTAGAAAAGTAGATATAAGATATATTTTTTACCTATTCATTTGATTTATTTGCACTCACTTGCAGTAAATGACGTCAGAAGTGACGCTATGACTACAATTTGATCAAAATCGGTCAAACATTGACATTTTTCTTATGTGTTTACGAATGGGAAAGATTTTTTTATTTTTTTTATTCATTTTCAATACATATACATCTCTACCATCATTCACACCACACCACTCACACACAGATTAGGAAAGTAAATATAAAAATAATAATACAATAATGATAGGGTCTTACTACACATTATGCCACGTCAAAGATGCATACCCATCTTGACCATTTCTATTCGTTAAATCTATTTTCCAACATAAGTTTCTCTAAAGAATAGTAATTTTGTAGATATTTCACAATATTCTCAAATGCAATATTAGCAGATTTTCTGGATTGACTAAAGATATGTCTCTTAACTAACATGATATTTAGGTTTATAGCTAAGTATTTCTTTTCTGGAAAACCAAAAATAGCAGTTTTGGCATCAAATACAATTCTTTCACCAGACTTTCTAAAAATCCAATCAGACATTAATAACCATATCCGAAAAATAGATGGACAGTTAAAGAAGAGATGTGTAATTGTTTCTGGTTCTAAAAAACATATTGAACATAGTGGGGAAGTTTTAGTTTTACACATGTGTAGTATTTTGTTGGTACCTAATATTCTGTGGATAATTCTATAGTTAAACCATATCAGTCCTGAATCTTTTGTGGCAGATGTAGGGTTTGAATAAGCCTGTTTCCAGTTAAAATCTAGAGGTAAATTTAAATTGAAGGCCCATTTGTTTTCACAAATAGGTTTATGATTCGATTTTGCCATCAAGTGATCATAGATATTCCGTGCTCCTTTTTTACACAAGCGAAGTATTTTGATAGATTCAGGTTGGTATGGTTTGATTATTACTTGATGTGAAAACTGCTTAACATTTGGCCAAGCACAAATAATTGCACGTTTCAAACCTTCATAAGTAGTAAATGGAATCTCGACTGGATAATCATTAGTGATTTTCTCATAACTAATGAATTCACCTTGAGTATCAAATAAATCATGAACAATGTGAAATCCTTTCTCATAAAGAGCCTTACAAAATACATATTCATTTTGAATCTGAATGGGAAAGATAGAGCGTATGCTTGAACAAAGAAATTGTTTTGTTACTTATTAGTCTTGGCTTTATATATCTCCAATTAAAATATTTTGTTTGTTCAAGCATGCGCTCTATGTTTTCTGAAAGAAAAACTGCTTGAATACAAACTGTTTTATTCTAAAATTGCAAAAATGGCGGGAAAAGGTTGTCTTTACGATGTCATATTTCTTAAATGTGAGCACTTGAATCAAAATGAACATTACGTATAAACATCACATATATCTATCTGTACAAAGAAAACAAAGAATTAAAGTAAAACGACGATGTTCATTTTAGGGGCCATCTTAAGCCCATATCATATAAAGTCCAAAGTTTACGAACAATTTTTTTTTAAAAGGTACGCGGTTACGCGGGTAGGTTTAGGCAACTCTGAGTTTAATGACTGTCAAAATTATGATCAATTTAAAAACTGGGTTTTTTAAAGAAAACAGTGCAGAATATTAATACCAAGGGAATGTGTTCACCAAGATATCATTTTTCTACTTCAGAATCGACTCGATCTTTGAAGCTGCCGTGCCATGGTATCACGTGACAGTTAAAAATAGATCACTTTTTATATATATATATCTTTTTTTTATCTTAACAAAAATTCAAAAAGTGTAACACTTCCCCGAAGTTCATTTGTATGTTTGCTACAATAATTCGATCGGCAATTAGTTCATGTTTATTAGTATTACTGCTAGAATCCTTTTGTTAATCGCATGAAATAAATATTGTAAATATTTATCGAAAACCTTCTCAACTTCTGTAATTTCATTGTAAATACTACGTATTTTTCATTTAAAACAACGAAGCACACGATTCTAGGAGCACTTTTCAAGTAGTTTAGGTCATATACCGTTGATATTTACCAAAGTCATCTTTCATATTATCCGGGGTAGTGTAACACTTTTGCCTTTTTTGTACACACTGACAATAATTATACGTAATAGAGAGAAATCGAAGATATATTCAGTTAGAAGAGTTTCTAGTGATATTTTATGCGTGTAGTTTTTATATTCTAAAACAGAGATAAAGTTAAAATCGACAAGTTTCTGAGTAAAATATGACATCATGCTGCTTATTATGACGTCATATCGATCAGAGGAATTTTATCGCTGAGAGTTGCCTTATCATACCCGCGTAAAATCATTATTCTTCAAAACATTTAATCAATTTATAAGATGACTAATGAAATTGATAGTCTTTTGGACGAATGGAGTAATACATTTCCACTTTTTATTCCCTTCCTCTACAAAATTAAGTCAAGATTGGTCAGTTAGTTCCCTGGGAGAAGCTTATACAGAGATGGTAATACATTGGAAAATTAAAGTTCCAAACCAGCGTATTTTCACTCAAATGTGTTCTCACGTGTTCATAACGTCGAAGGCGAAACTGTAGATAAGCATCGATTAGATGAAATAGATTCGAGGTATTCCGAAATCCCTGTAAAAGGTGTTCCAAAAAGGTGTAAGAAGAGGTGAAATAAACGATGGTGACACATGAATGTTATGGAGGTGCGTGCCTTAGTTCATATTTGGGGTTGAAAAACCATGTAATACATGTACTATTTTATTCTATGTATTAATAAATGCCATTATTATTCTTTTTTTATGAGAAATTAATATCATATCAATTATTGCAAATTATTGCCACGAATGGTCCGCCATCTAAATGACCGGAATGTAAAAAAGGGGGAAAATCCACTATATCGTAGGTTTTCCGTGGGGGTAATCTGGCTATAAAAAGGAGGAAAGCCCACTATATAGTCAGATTTTCGTGGGCACTATATAACACCGGTCCTTTCTATACCTCAAATTTGTTGACCTATATCACTCCAATATGCACAAAATTATTGCAGACAAATTAACGAGCAGTATTCAATTTATCTGCACAGCCTTGGTGTGTTATAGAACCGACGATATCTAAAATAAGCATTCAATGCTTAATTGAAGGGAAAAGTAAAACAATGACATCTAAGATACCTAAGAATATCCGTAATACAGTTTAGAGATCTTTTTGGCTTATATTTTGTAAATTTTGGCTAATATACACAATGGGTCTGGTGTTTTATATTTATTTATAATTGTTGTTTATATAATATATGAAAATACCTAAATGTTACTAACTATGAACTACTACTTAAATAACTACAACTATATATTTTCGCATTGAATCCCGTTACAAAAATATGTTTGCTTCCAAGTGATATTCAAAATGTTTAAAACACAATGAAGCTTTACTGTGGAATCATTAGATTTCGTAGTGGTTCAATTTTTGTGGTATTCATGATAGTCCTGCCTAATGAGTTTACCTCTTCGACGGAAACAAATTTTGAAAGATTAAATTTTCCCACTAAAATATCAAACCCCGCATCCACGAATTGACATCCCCATGAATAAGCAAAGAACTCACAATCCACCAAAAATCCCCCCCCCCCCCCAACGAATTTAAATTATTTGACAGTATTTGTTCTATACTGCATGTAATTACTCTTACTTTTCAAACACTTTCCGTCCACCAAAATATATCCAGACAAACAATGACAGACGCAGTAGTTTTTTATATGGACACAATGTGCATCCTTAAGGATGCAGGAGTTAGCATCATTCCAAATAATGTATTCACCTGAAAAATGAATTGATTTCTTCATTATTCAAAGTGACTTTATGACTACCTTTTATGAAGATTTAACAGTAACATCATCAGTAAAAAAAAATCTTTATGATTCCTTTCTATTTCTTATCATTCATTACATATGTTTAGGTGCCGTATACAGTATTAGGTTTTTCCGCGTCATTTCCGCGAATCAGAACCTAGAAGGGTATATAAAATTTATGCGAATCAAGTTTTCACTAACCAACGTCATAGTGAAAATAAAGTTTACGGTTGTTTAATCCCATGAAGTAAGAGGGAAAAAAGGTATCTAAATTGTCACTCTTAATAATGTAATATTTGGACAATAAAAACCATTTACACGATTTTCTAAATGTAAAATAATTACCAATAAATATTTTCGAAGATGCAAAATGTCATAGATCAATAGATCATGTACCATTACATATACCAGTAGCTCAGATATAATTAGACATCAATTTACGCAAGGAAAGTGACCGTTTTAATTAGCATGACTGTCAGTGGATTATCAAATAAACAACGAGGCTTGTAACATACCTGTTATATGACACTTGTCCTCCGATCCCGCTATATTTACCCCCTACTTAACTATATCCTAACACAGTTCATGGGTACTGTAACTTACCCTTTTACTTTATAAGGAAATAGAAAACTCTATTACAAGAACAACACTTTGAATAAAATTTACGCTAAATTCTTTTCCGCGATTCGGAAATCGTCGCGAATGAAGCAGAAATTCGATATACGCGTGAAAAAAACTGATATATGGAATGTGACTTACTTGCGTTCCACGATGAACAATTGATATTAAAGTTTTTGTTTAAAGAGAATCCTAAACAAATGCTGAATATCTTCTTCTTGTCGCCTATCGGTAGGTCATTTTTTTCCAGAGAGTCTCCGAAAGCATACAAATCACTTGTCCGGACTTTGCATTTTTTCGGACAGGTGGTGACTATGAAAAAGGAAATGTGATTTTCATAACTATTTGATTGTCATTTAGGAGAAAAATATTTGTATTATGAATTCTGTTTCAGTATTCAATTCGATATTTTATGTTTTTATATTTTGTTCTATATGCAGAATGTCCATATCAATCGAAGAACATTATTATTATTTTTTATTCATTTGGCAGTGTTAAGTATTACAATGTTAATCATTCTAAAATAGAATTTATTTTATTAACGAAGTGCTTTGTGGGTTTTCTTTTGATTGACAATTGTTTTAAAGATGTTAGGTTTTTTTCAAACGATATTATGCATTAGAATATACATGTACAATATGTAAACAATAGAAGCTATATTTATGTTTTGATTTTTGGTATTTTACCAACTTATAAACACACTGTAAGCTGACAGGATCATATTTTCTTTAATAATTACGGTTTCTTAAATTGACCGGAGAGACAACAAAGGGGGTGCAACAGAAACATTGTTTAACATAAAAAAAAAAACTTCAGCTGAATTTTTAATATTATAATAATATAATTATCACATGCAGGATTCATGTTCTTGCCAAAATGAAGATATTTTTGACTATTTTTACATTATTTTATCATTTAATTACGATTTTATAGAGATGCAAATCTACGTTGTTGGTTTAAATTTTCAATGCATGCCGGTCTATGAAACCATTTTGTCATGAAGTTGGCTTTTAAGAATTAAATTGGCACTATTTTAAAAGTTATTCTATTATTATTTATACTAAACACATCTTTCACGAAAGTAAATAGGTTACCTACTCAATTACGACAAATCAAAAATATAAATTGCGACAATAAAATAAAAATTATTCTGAAAAATCTACCATTTTGCAAGATATTCTTTGCAGTATCTAAACCAAAGTCACATTTCCATTCGTAATCTATAAATCTGTTAACTGTCTCCAAACACAGATCTCTAAAAGAAAAAACAATGTTATTATTTGCCATACAACATACAAACGTAAGTTGTATATTTATTTTCATGTTTATGGTTTGCGTTGCTTTTAAAAAATATTGTGTTGTTTTAATACGAATGTTGAAAAAAAGGATTGTTAAAAATGTTTCGAATAATGCGATTTAATGGCGAGTAGTACATAAGGAATTATTAATGTCTAACACAATGTTATTGGTTAACTTTTTTAAAAAATACTAATGGTCGTTAATTTGCTAAATCATACTTTTAGTATAAAAAATTTTAATTTAATTACATACTATCAAGTCAAGCTATTATATTTAATTATGAATCAAAAATATTTAATATATATTCAACATACTGCGAGTCACTTAGTATTGTCTTTCACTTTTTTCTTACCTATTGATGGAACTTGACATTGATTCGTGTATAATCAGAGTAAAATCTACCAATAAAAAAAAACAAGGAAATAAATATTAACATTCATGTTTTATTGATTAATCAACAGATTATTATTAAAATAAATAAATTAGAAACACATGAGGAAATCAAAGTATGAAAATAAATGCTAAATAAACTGTTTTTATTGCTCTTTACGACATATGTTACGACTACATTCCTTAATTGTCTTCATTGTAACTAAATTACAGATACATCATTTTGGAATACAGAGTAAGATTAACTTTTCCTGAATGGAATTGGGCGTAAGTTGGGCAAGACTGGTTAAAATTCAAAACGATTGGACAAATCAACAATAACTGACAGGCAAATTCAAGTTAGAATAAAACAGGGAAGTTTTGTTTTGTTTTTTTTTTGGGGGGGGGGGTTTGCGGGAGGGGGGGGGGGGTGAAGACAAACTGCTAAGTGAGAAAAACGATTAACAGTTTCTCACAAAATGAAAGATAAGTGGATTTTATCTTTGCCTCTACAGTTAAAACCAACGATAACTCTTCATCAAACCTATGAACATGTTTTAGTGAACCTCTCTAAGCAAAAGCAATGGGATATATTTGCCTATTTTTTATACTCCATTCCTCTTGAAACTGCTGATCCCCTATAATTTGATATTTTGTTTTATTTTATTCCTCCGAAGGAGGCTTTTTATTCTTTGGAGAATCCGTCTTCATTTCTGTCTCCCTCATCATTATGTAACAGATGTATAGTGTTATATGAAAATTCCGTTTCAGGAAATACGTGCAGTGGAGGAGAATAATAAACCTATTCGGATATTAAACAAAGAACAATTTGTCACCGTTTTGATGTAAAATACTTTACTCTCTATTGCTATGATCCTCATATTCGGCAAACATCTTTCAAGTTTTGAATACTACTAACAAAAACCCACTTTAGACTACATTATATATATTTGTTTTGGATAGAGTGAACTTTCGTGCAAATACAGTGATATATTATAGGGGAAAAATTTGATCTCCAGATCGAAGTTATTTAATCACATAAGTTGACCTGATAATAACATGTCGACCTACTAGCCTTTCAAAACTCTTTTGGTCTCTTTAATTGTTTCAAAGTATTGTCCTGTTAAATCAGTACACAATACATAAGTTTACCTGTACACTTCGTACATGCAATACGCTTCAGCGACCAATCCATGAAAACAAAATACTACTGAGCATAATGTCTGGTTTTAATAACATATTTCTAATGCATGTTTAATATGAACGATTATATCATTATTAACTGATGTTTAGTTTATTTATAGTTAAACGTTAGACAAAACGATATTTAGTACATGTAGTAAGAAATAAAGAATAAATACTTACATATGATGGTGTATTGATGCACAATCGCCATTATTTGGAAATTTCTTGGAAGTGTTTTGGATTTCTGTATACGTTCATTAACTTCCAGGTTTTCAATTAACTGAGGAAAGATAATTGTGATAGAGTACGCTTCAGAAAGTTTTTAATGGTCATTATTTTGGGTTTGCTTCCTAATTAATTATTCACAATATCCATTTAACTGGGTCTTTATATAACAACGTTTTACCTTCAGTAATGTTATATCATTGATTTTGTAATTTATATCCAAAAATACAACAAGATCAAGATATCATTGAAGACCGTTTGATGATGAGGATATTTTGAAAATGCTATGAGCGCAAAACTTAGCTCACGAACTCAACGTTGATCTAATAAAATAATGGCAATTCGTTTTTAAAGCCTTTTAGTGTGGTTTTTTCATATTACAAAACAAAAAATCATGTATCGTCGTGCAATTTTGATTATGTTATGTAATTTCCTTGGGACGAATACTTCCGTTTTGTCTCCAACAATATCTTATCAGGGGAAGGGGGGGGCTAAATAAATTCAGTGTTCCTCTCAAACAGACGCCAACATATTTGTATGTGTTGCGTGGAGCAGAAATAAACATTTTCATTTTAGTTCTTAACCTAGAACTTCCTTTTAACTTTCAAAATGTAAACAAACAGATGACCTTAGCTTTGTTTAAAAAACAATAATTATGAGCTATGAAACTCGCTTATTACTCGACGACTGACACTCAGATTTTGGTTGATTATTAGAAATGTCTTACCAAAGCATTGTTAACCTTAACTAGAGGCCCAGAGGTCACACCGTTCACCTGAGCAATAATAACCATAACTTTGCTTGAATTCGCATGAAAATATCAAATTCAAAACATCCTGACAGTTAAGTACGGTATATCTTACACAAAAAGTTTTTATCCATATATTACCAAACCCCTTTTGTGTAAAAATTGATCTCCCAATTATGGTCCCACCCTACCCCAAGGGACCATGTTTTGAACAGAAACGACGCCGATAACTGGTAAAGTAAATCATTAAAACTCGGCAAATTCGGGGCATGCAAAAAAAAGTACATAAACAAGATATTTTGGGTTCTAAATAATGATTTAATCTAATAGATGGATAAAGTCTAATCCCAAAATATTAAGAGGCGAGGTAATAGGGGGAAACACTATTAAATTTTATCCGATAACTGGTACAGTGCCAATAACTCCTCAGATAAACAAAACTAACTGACACTAGATACGGAATCAGCAATTTTAGATATTGGAAGAGGATAATCTCACAAAAATGCTTTCCCTGAATGAAGATTCACTACATGTACTTTGATCGACATTGAAAGCAGCGTGTAAAACTGCAAAGAGCTGCCACACAAAATAACTTTTTTTTTTAAAGGGGTCATTATTTAAGTACAAAAATGAAAACAAAAGTTAAATATCGGTATCTAAATATTTGCACGTTTAAATGTTGCATTATTTTTTACAACTTTTTTTGAATTCTATAATATATTGGACCTTTGAAAGTTGAAAAAATTATCTTCATTACGTATACATATTGTAATTGCCTAAAAATGTTAAAAGCCTATCATGAACATATTTTTTGATGCATGCGTTAATATAAACGGTTAAAAGGTTGAAACCATATGAATGAAGAATATTTATTTTGAGTTAAGTCGACAAATAGAGATATAGACAAGTAGTGTAGAAAACAGAGAATAAATACTTACATATTATGTTATACTTAAACACAGTCGGCATATCAAGAAAAATCCCTGTATGTGTTACGATTAAAGTTTATGTAATTTGTATACGATCTTTTACTTCCTGGTGTCAAATTCAACCAAAACTCGAGATTTGTTTTGGGTTTTTTTTTACAGGGCATTTACGATGAAAACCATCAATAACTCTTCATAAACCAATGAAACGTAAAACAAATTAATGTGATATTAATATTGTGTCATCATCGACTTTCGTACAAACGGATTTTAATCAATTTTAAAATTATTAATATATAAGACAATAATGTATGCCATGGGCAGTAAAAACCATATAACATTTCATTACTTTATGTTTATTATTATAACTTTTATTGCAAGATTATGATGAATAGTTGCTATTCATTGTTTTTTTTATTAGTTATTACCCGAGAGAAGAATATTACCCGAAGCGGAGGGCAAAACAGACGTCTCAAGGAGGCTTATATCTTCTTTAGGGAATGTATCTATCTTCCTCGCTATTATGCAATATATGTGTAGTGCAAGGGATGAAACCTTCCGTCCGGCATAAATATGCAATCGAGGAGAATAATAAACTCGTTTTGATATTTAACCAAGCAAAATTTTATTTTCATTTTGCTAAAAAATACTTAACGTGCTTTAACGCCCTCATATCGACATTACATATATGGCAACTTTGTTCAAATCTTGAGTTTATAAACAAATTACCTTAAAAACTGCATTGTGGTTTTTTTTTCCGATAGCGTACACTCTCATGCAAAAGAAATGATATGTTATGCGAGAAAAAATTGACCCCCATAACCAAAAAAGTAAAACACTTAAGATGACCTGAAAATGAAATGTTATCCTTTGAAAGCCCCTTTGGTTACGTCATTGATTGTAAATTCTTGTTCTGTTAGTCAATCAAACAAAAATCAGGGAATCGCTAAACTTTGAACATACAGTTCAGACGCACTGTTAATGAAAAAAATATTGACTACTTGTCTTTTTGTCTGCTTACCGTATGAATACTTCAGTAATGGATCATTTGCCTTTGTATGTCATGTAAACAATTTGATGACCCCTGGTGAAACACATTTTACATGTATGACAAAAGGTATTTAATGATGTCAAAAACAGTGTTGTTTCTAGTCACAGTAATATTAAGAGGCTTACTTCCATTCACTTTTAGTATAAGTATTGATATAATACATGTACCAAATAGAGGCATCCGTTTTAATATAACAACACATGCAAGTTATTGTCCCTATGTGTATATTCATTAAATACAAATTTTATACATACAAACATGTCCGTATTGATACTCTGGAACAGAGCACGTAACCTTGTCGATGTTTGAATATTAGTTTGTAGCTGTCATTAAATTGACTTCCCGGTTCTGAAATATGTAACCAATTTTCTGACCTCCGGTATCCATAAAATGAAATAACATCATCGAGTTTTTGTATTGCAATAATTATTATGTTAAAGAAAGTGATATTTCATGTCATATTTTAACAAAGGGTTTTCTAAATGTTGTAACATATAAGTTTATATTCATTTTCTTCCCGAAAAGAATACCTAGAAAATCAATCCGACGCGTTAATAATACAAAGACTATCTGAGGCTTAATAATTATACAAAATTGTTTATCATCTGTTAACATCATTCATTAATCGATACGGTTTTAATTAACTGCAATCACTATAATTCAAAATATTTGCTTTATTGTGAAAAAGATGAGTCATACTAAATATGTAAACTGATTTTTAAACTTTTTATACTAAAAACTAAAACATACCAAACAAAGTTTCGGTCAGTTGATTTTTATACCAGCTTTTATTGTATACCTATTTATTAGCTATGAAGACCACAAAAAGTTTATTTTCTCCCAAGGGAGTAATAACATATTTCCTAAGCAATGCCAAAAATGTGATGGTGATTAGTAATGCATGCGTTAGAGTGGTTATTGACGAAGAAAAAAATTATCATTATGAGCTGTTTAAATATTTACATGAAGTACATTAATTTTAGACTTGAGATCAGAAAGATAGAGACAAATAGCAAGAAATGATAAAAATACTTACATATTTTAGTGTATTTATACAGGATCGCTATGATTTGAAAAAGTACTGTATTTATATTGCTGTATATTCATTTCCTTGTTTTCAATTCAATCAGGATAAGAACACTGTGATGGTTTACATTTCAGACATTTTAAAACTCTCATAGCATTGTTTTAACGTCCTTATTGTTCAAAATATACATGTACTCTCATCGTTGTCATTACTTAGCATAACCATTACCTTGAAGTTATGCGATTTATCAAAGTATGCAATTGATATCAACATAATGTTCTGTTACCTCTCTTGCTTATTTCTACCAACCTTTCAAACTTAAAAGCTAATAGACCTTGAATTTTTGCCAATGTCTTAAATTCACTAAAAAGAATCTTACAATCTTTTTATACCAAAAAATCCGGTATCTTAGGGTGGTATGGGACATCTGTCGATATTAATGGGGATTAAAAGTATATTGTAATTGAAAAACTTTCACCGGTTTAGAAGTTTCAAATTTTACAGTATCTAACCAAAAAAATAGGTTTTAAAAATATTTTGAAAGTTGTAAAATTCACAGTGGGATTCGAACTCATGACTTACAGATTCGTAGAAAACCCTCTAACTCACTGCGCTACGCTGTTAGATGACAATTTTGGAAAAGAAACTACTTATATAACTGCACTTAATTTCATTGTTTATTTCGATAAACAATACGCCACAACATGGAAGTGTCCCATACCACCTAAAGTTACAAACATTATTTAAACAATTGAAATGTTTTAATCAGGTGTCGCAGCGACATAAGACCACCGGACATGGAGAACTTTATCTTCGCCGATACAAATGTCATAAATGTCAAAAGTCACCACTTTATTGTTGAGTTTTCATACCTCATTTGTTTGGGGTTGTACTTGAAAACTATTTCCCAGATGTAGTTGACCCTCATGGATGATGCTTATTTTCTGTATTTCACGCAAAATATACTAGGATAGTAATGAACTTTCACTCGCGCCAAGCTTGGTTTTTTACATGCACTGAAATATCTCAATTCTTAAGTTTTAATTAGCCATAGACGTCCGTGTTTCCGCACGCAGAGACACAATCAGGTATCACATAAGTATATTACTTTAAAGACAAGTCAATTCTCCAAAAAGCTTCTCTCACTTCAGTAAAATGAAACATCTACTTTACATTCAACAAAAACGTATAATTCAACATGTTAAACACCATGCTTAACAAATTAAAACGAATTAAAAATAGAACAAATAACTGCACTCTGTGTTTTTATAAAGTCAAACGACATTGTACTGGTACTGTACCAGTTATCAGCTAAGACCAGTTATCGGCTAAACTGAGGATTCGGGTTTATAGCATGCAACTATCCGAGATTTTTCAATTCAGTCGTCTGTTTCGAATAAAGAAAAGTAAGTTTGCTTGAAAACTTTCTTGAATATGTTTTAAACATGAGCTTTAACGATCATTGTTTACCGCTGAATTACATCTTCGCACTTTCAGCTTTAGGGAAAGTGACGTAATAAGTTAAAAATAGAATATGACCTCTTTGTGATACGTTATTATATCCCTTCTTTGATTTGACATATAATATCAATACATATAAAATTTCTAAACAAAAGGAATTCACTAAATTCTGAGAGATTCATGGCGCAGTTGAACGCCTGATTGCACAATTATGTATTGAACAGCATACGATATTGTGTATTACCGTATGATGATAAACGGATAATTTTATGAGTTTTGTTTATGTATAATAACCCCCATGACCTAAAGGCTGACCCTGCAAGGGACATTACTCAATTTACACTTTGTAGACTATAAAATCAACATGTAAAGGGATTTTATTGTGTTATTATCACAAAGCCGATCACTGGTACAGTAAATCGTAAAAACTCGGCAAATTCGGAGCGTGCTAAATAGCACAAAAACAATATGTTCGGGTTCTAAGTGATGATATAATCTAACAGATTGATAAATAAGGAGTTCACTATTTAAAGTATGTCAAGTTTTATTCAAATATTTCAAGAAATAAGGAAACACGAAAAGAAAACGTAAAATTATAGCCGATAACTGGTACAGCGCCAGTATGGCTTTGGAAAAAAGTATTACATCTTATGTGCTGCCATTTCTTTCAGATTGCCTTAGGGCTTGTATCCTTGTAATATCTGTCCTGAATGTCATCATGAATTGCCAGTTTCGAAAACGGAATTTCATACTGTTTTCTAGATATGACAGAGAGTGCTTGGTAAACATACATGCTAAAACCTGCAGTAGGGAACATTTGTAATTTTTTATGCTGTTTTCATAATGTCGTACTTGGCACTTCGTATCGAAATAGTCATGTGTTTAAATCTACATATTCATTTTCAATGAAATAGATATATTCCAATATTAAAGATTGGCTATCAGCGTATAAGCAGGCACAAATTAAGCAGAACTTGACTAAAATTGTTTCAGCCAATATTTGCAAGATTGCTACATTTTGTTAATTTCTAACAAATTACATCTCTGATTCTGATTTCTTCAGATACAATATCTAAATGAATATCAGTGGATAATGCTTAATTACATCTTTTAATTTGTAATCCGTGTAATTGGTCAGCACACCTCATGCTCCTAGCACTTGGATTTGGCTGACTTTAAGGTAGTGGCACAAACGAAATCTTACGAATGTTCGTCATAAGTTTACACGTAGCAGGGGAAGTCTACTAAACCTGAATTTAAAAATAGTCATTTATAAGTTATACAAAGCAATAAAAACAGCGTTTATGTAATGGAAGCTAGCGCTTTTATTGATGTTAATAAAATCACTTTTAAGGAGAGCCGTCGAAAGGTAGGAACCATGAATTTCATTATAACGTAATATCATATGAAGTACAGATAATTGATTTTCTTCACATTTATTACATAGTTCACATTATCCTCTGTTTCTTTTTTCTTACTTAGCTAAATGACTGGACTTTTGTTTAGGACTTTTCGTTCACGGTACATATAATCAACCGATATCGGTTAATTAGTTAAATGTCGCTTGTGACGCATTACGGGCAGGGGAGATTTTGTCGTCTGTAAATACCAATCAAATATTTAAAACATTTTTTTTCATTCTTTATTACTAATTACATAATTGAATGGGTACATGTTAACGACACCTTAAAAACTGACTTGATTTCATTGCCTCCTCCATATTCCCTTTTTGTAAAGACTCACTGACTTAACAACTCCCACACAATCATTAACTTGTATATGTACATGTATTTTTTTTTTATAAATGGTTGAATAAAATATATTAAGGAGAAAGACAATGTGGTAATATTTTTGAATTGTTTACTTCTACCTGTAAATTAACCCCTTTTTCTTTTATGTCAAAATGCAAACAAACATATTTTTCATAAAATATTAATGTTTTGTTTATTGACATGGTTATATTGGTAAATGATTGATGAAACATTTTCTATAAATCATATCTCAATAATTTTGTTAGACTCTAATAAATTCCATTATTTTGAATTTAATAAATAATGTGTTTTTAAGGTATGTGATGTATAATGAAAAGCAAAATCATTTTAAACTAGTTAAATATGTACTGCAACATAACAATGAAAGTGAAATGAACCAAATTCACATGACTGACAACAGATAAGAAGCCAGTCATTTTGGACATTTTTTTTTATAAAGTTATCTCCCCTTTATGAAAAATAAAGAACATTTTAATTTCGTCAAAATATCTGCGGTGAATGATCTATTTAATATCATATTTTAAATAAAGAGAAAGTTTTTACATGTATTAACCATCAGAGTTGTAAGAATTTTAAATTTCTTTTTACAGTATCTTAATAAAACATACGTTGCCCAAAGATAGAAGGTGTAATTTTTGGAAATACCTTTAGTGGAGTATTTTTATTTGATAACACCTTTTAAATGATATCATGATTAAGAATATCGGACCATTCATGTATTATGAACAAAATGTGGCCGTTATACATCGAATGCCTTAACAGATCGATATCTCAATTCATTCATAAACATAATGACTATCTTTGCTTATTCAATTTCGTAATGTGGAATAGTCGTCTCCCTCTTTTGACGGTGATGTTCGAAACTTTGTTGCATCATGGATATTACTGTAATCAGAGAGATCGGAACTGTGATTGGGCACAGCGCATGCGTGGTCGTAATTGTCGTCATCTTGTTCTGTCTGTTCGTGTAAATGATTGTAGACGTCGTCGGTCCTTTCATCTTCTTGTTTGCTAGACAAATTGTATCCTTGTGTTTCTTTAGCAAAAGAGTATGGGGATAATGTTGCAACATTTTGCTAAAAAATTAAGATATATAAATAAGTTACATTTACATTTCACTGTATTCTGAAATGACGAACAAATATTATGAGGAAGGTTGGCATTTATTAATATTTGCTCTTAGTGACAAGGTGATGACAAATTCATATAAAATATTAGAAACATATTAGACAAAAAAATAAACTGTCATCTCTCTTTTATATATATTTTCTTTTCCATAACACTAACAGTTTGAAATATATGGGAAATGCTTGTTAAATATTGTTGGTCGGGTGTATAGAGCATATAAATATATATTAAAAACAATTATATATGCCTTTAAGAGTTATTCCAAAGAATTCCTTATTTGCATTCAATCGTTGTAATAACACCTTAATTTCATCAATAAATTATCTGATGATCTCCATTAAATAGATAAATAAAGTACAAGATACAAGATAAATGTATTTTAAGTCTCAGTCCTCAATTACTATTAACGCTTTCGAAATTTGATTTACCTTCTTATTATTTGTAAAAGAAATTTGAGTACCATCGGCTGTACCGTTTTCTCTATTTTCTACAAACATAACGCCTGGTTCCTTTCTTTGAAAACAAAAAATATGTCTATTTAATTCAGTTTTTATTCATTTCATAGACTAAGTATACATGTATAAATAATATTTGATAAAAAAAAAACGGAACATTTTTATCCGCGTACTTACCTGTTTGGTGTTCGACATGTTAATCTTCTGTACATCAAGGTCGCAACGACAGCAGTTACAATCACACCAAGAATAAATCCTCCAAACAATGTCCCAAGCGTTATTCCGATGTTGGTGCCTTAGGTAGTATAAGTAAAGTTAAGCTTCGGTAAAATGAGTAAACTTATATATGTGTATTGATTAAAAGTTTTCAAAATATTCAATGTTGAAATACTTAAAATGATTGAATTGTTTATTCATCTTGAAGAGACAGAGTTATCGATCATTTTCAGTCTTTAATTTACTGTACTAAAGCTCATGATTTGAAAAACATAAATGCATGCAAATATATATTTCTTTTTAAACGGTTACCATGTTGCTGGCTATTTAAACTTCCAAGACTATTTTGGTGATCTACAAAAGTGAATTAATAATTATTATAACATTCAAAGAAATATACACACTTAGTCATACAATGTAATACAACCCAGTATATAAACAATTTAACTTTGTTCAACTTGATTAACATGATTAATGTCACGCTTCAGTTAGATAGATAGATAGATAGATAGATAGATAGATAGATAGATAGATATATATATATATATATATATATATATATATATATATATATATATATATATATATATATATATATATATATATATATATATATATGCATAGTTCTCCACATTAATTCATTATGTGCTATCTAATTAATTTCGCCAATGTGTTATTTACGAAATATATATAAAAGTAGAAAACATGTTTTTACTACTATAATTTAGTTTTTGGGGACCTGTCAATCTTAAAAAGAACAAAGGACTTAATTGGCCAAAATTTGCCGCGTTTCAAATACGCACAGCACAAAACATTTTCAAAAGCTTTGAATCTATCAAATACAATGGTATATAACTTATATGCGTGATTTAAACATATACGTCATGAAATTCACGCTGAAAACTGTTCCGTTTTTAGCAAGACGTCGCAAGTTTACCGAATATTTAAACGCAACGTCATGCATACGAAGGTTGTCCAAAAAGTTTGTGAACGCATAACGATTTTTGTTTATGTTTATAACAACGCAATATTCAGGAAAGTATTAAAATATTTTAATACAGACTATAATAATGTATATGTTTAAAATTCAGAGGAATGTACATTCTGACATTGGATATATCATTATATATATGTATACATTGTCTGTACAGGCCGCATGGCCCAGTCTGACGTTGAGCTATACCGACGTTTTTTATAACGTCGTAGCCGCATTCACTCTCTGGCCTAAAGGGTACAATCACACGCTCCATCAGAAAATCGCTTGTGTTATTTTGCGATAAGATATTCTGATATCGATGTTTTTCTGATTCTTTCATCATTTGTTTCGTTTCTCTCGTCGTTTTACCCAAGTTGGCACATAACTTTATGATAGTGCGTTGTTCCGTGTGGTCAGCCGACGTCGCTTTTTCTGGCGTTTTTTTTTAAACATTTTCTTTTAATTTGTTTTAAAAACCATATACTTATTTAAAAACGGTTTCAAATGACGTATAAAAATGTTGTACACAATACTAACTACTTAACAATTAACGATTATGATATTGTGACATGTTTAAGAAAAATTGTTAATATTAATATCTTTAACTTCAATAACGAAGTTTGGGTAAGTTTTAGACTGGGCGCGTAGTTTTGGCGACCCTTTAATGCAGTAAAAGTGTAGTTAAATTTTAGGGAAAACATTGAAAATCACTCTGGTTTAATTTCGAATTTTATGACAAACATTTCGGTATACACTATGTATGTATAAACCTATTAAAAATGAGAAGATCACGATTGTCCACGATCGAATTTTTTGGACATGAGTGACGTCATAGTGAAAAATGATGTCATTTTAATACCTGTAGGATTTAAAAAATTTCATACTTAGTACAATACATAACATCAAATACCAAGACAAAGACCTTAAAAATATCGTAATTTTTACTGCCACATACTGCCAATTCCGTATCTTGTTCTTTTAAATAAAAGGCAAAATATGAAATACTAAAACAAGACATTTTGCTCAAATATAGTGATGAGTAATATTATATCCTACATTACATGAAAAGGAGGGTCAAAGTTCTCCATAATTTTCAATGGAAATACAACGTACATAATTATGTATGTATTCTGTAATATACATGTATTATTCTTAGTTTTTATGCGCTTTAATTTTTTTAAGGAGACAGCTAACAGTTGTTGGTTGCAGGTGTCATTTTACCAGTTTTCTCTTATATGTTGAACGTGTACGGGAACACAGGCATACTAAGCTTAAGAAACAAAAATTCAAAAATCTTAATACAATGTACCGTTACTTTTTTCACACGACGAATCAACAAATTTGAATCCTTCTGTACACGTACATCTTCCGTTTTCGCATACTCCAGAATTATTACTTCCAGTGCACTGTTTGTGTAAGCTACAAAACCCACCGACAGGAACAGGATCTGAAATGTTAAATAACAACACATTATGAAATTAAAAATCGTAAAAGGAAATAGTCGCTCTTAAAATAAAAATCACGCCGCCAAATATAATGGAACTCATGCACCTTTTTATTATCTACTTCAGAGTGCTTGTTTGCATAATTTGAATGGTTTTCAACAAAAAGGTTTTCCATATGACAGATGACAAGGTGGGGAAATTTACTTGATCTTTTTTTATTGATAAAGCAGCTTTCAATAATGTCAAAAAGCCTGTACTGTCACATTTAATGTCAAAACTGTTTGCTATTGTTTTTACCTGCAAATATATTTTCAATCAACATCAGGTGTCCATAGATTTATTTTTAGTACCTTAAACTTACTCAACTGGTAAGGCATTTAAATAACCGTGCTAGTGTAGTCAGTTTGGGTGTAGCACTGAGAAGGACTGGAATACTGCAAATTGTGGTACTGCAGTACCACAATTTGCAGTATTCCAGTGTCCAGTATCATAGTATACCAGAACTACAATACTTAAGTATTCAAGGAACTCAGCCTCTAGAAAAATGGAACCACCATAAACATTTAACATTCAAC
The DNA here is from genome assembly GCA_015776775.1 of Magallana hongkongensis. Lineage (NCBI taxonomy): Eukaryota > Metazoa > Mollusca > Bivalvia > Ostreida > Ostreidae > Magallana > Magallana hongkongensis. Next base: position 24,954,667 of record CM027470.1, on the reverse strand, counting down.
TATTCAACAGTCAAGATTCACCAACTTTGGCCTGTCTTACACGGATACACGGACGGATGGTTTTGTGAGCCCACCGAGGCCACCATTACGGACCAGCCAATAAGTGATACAAAAACTTAAATATCTTTCTTGGTAAAAACTGAATCACAAGATAAATAAATGTATTAAACAGTATTAAAATTTATTAAAATGTTCAACTAGTTATTCTTTCTGACAACCAGCACGGCCAATCTGTGACATCTACTTTAATTTATTCTAGGGGAAGATTGTACAAAATGTAGGAAAGTCGTAACTTTTGATGCTTTTGATTTTGGTAAAATTTTAGGATTCAAATTTTCTAAAGGTTCCTTGAAATTCTTAAGTATCCATATCTGATTTACACAGCTGCGTGAATATTCTGATATTCTGACCCCCCCCCCCCTGCAAAATTCAAATTTCTTTAAATTACAATATAAATTTACAAAAACTTATGTTTCGGACCCCCCTCCTCCACGGCAAACTCAAATAACCGTCGGACGCCCTTGCCCCCCCCCCCCCCCGGGAAAAAAATTCTGAATTACACGGATGCCTTACACAAGTCCAATACTCAGCTGTTAGCATAAATTTAATTAAATAATGTTAACATGGCATTGTAGACTATATGAATAAAAAAATTTAATACATGGTGCAGAGTATTTGGACTTTAAAATGTTAAACAAGAGGCCCATTGGGCCACATCGCTCACCTTGGCAACAATGACTTTATATGGGCGTTCAAAGGATACCATATGGCCCCTTGGTAGAATAACAAAAAATAAATATTGTAAAGTATTCGAATTTTACACTTATTTTTGCATACACTTAATCTTTGACATTGTACTTTTATATTATACCATTTTTACCAAAAAATAAGAAAATCCTATTCAAAATATAAAACTAAACTTTTGGTAGGGGTACACTATTAGTTTCAAATTCCCTATCTTTTCGTTCTTTTTCCTTCTGTCCACTTCTCCCTCCCCCCTTCCCACTATATAAAGCGATCAAAATATTTGAGAGCATTTAAGTACATTTTCTTCCTGAATACTTACTAGTTATGAAGTTTAATCATTATAATATTTATTCTTCAATATTACACCAGTTGGTGGAATGAACTATATGGGAAGAATATTTTATTTGAAAAATTACTATGGATGTGAACAATAAAACTGTGCCTAAATGCGCTCAATTCCTTAAAATAAAAACATTCAAAAATTTAATTGGTCTCCCCATCACAAACGACTGTTGTTTACCTAGCGTAAACTCCTATAGCTATTTAACCTTACTCACTTGAATGATGAATACGCGCGATGAAAAATGTCACGTGACTTGTAAAAGAGTAACTATAGTCAATGATTTGACATATCACTGTATTTTACTAAGACCAATACATTATTTTCATCTTTATTCAAAAACAACAAATGGCTACAAACCAGGATGAGTTTACGCAGATTTTTCCTTAGGAATAGCGATAATGCTTTTATCCCCATAACAAAATGTGCCAGAACTATAGAAACTATGGAAATGTTTTAACGGTGTCGTTTCTATTTACTCGTGTCTAAAAAACTATCAAAATTAATGTTGAATTCATATAATTCTGAATCATCGTATAAAGAGGGGGCCCCAGAAAGTAGTTACAGCATATCATTTTTTGTATAAGTATTTAATGTTTAGCGAGACATTTCTAATGTATCATCAACCAAAATTTCAGGGTCAATCATAGAATTATAAGCAAGATACAGAGCTCACAATTTTGCAAGATTTTAAACTTGGTATTACCTATTCAGCATCTAAAATGTAAACAAAAATGGCTTCATATCTCTGTTCAAAGCTCTGTATCTTATAATTTGAAGCTAAACACTCATATATGGTTAGTAAATAGAAATTGTAAACAATTAAACAGAAGACATGCACTAAAACAAAGAACACAATTCATTTTTAAAAATGAATCATATATATACCATAGAGAGTGTCTCTGATATATATCTAGTACATAGTTCCGTCAGCGATATTAACACCCCAGCGAATGTTATTTTAGATCACGTGGTTTTTTTTTACACTTTCAGTTTCGCAGTAAAAATCGTGCCTCGTGTTTATAGTCTATTTTAGAGAATCTAGGTACTTGTAGTCAAATATAAATTCTAGACTAGATGTTTATTGATCTTAAACTTTATCTTCATTAATTGGTGGATAAAATGTGTTCTAGAAATAAATGTGAAAATACAAAAAAGGTTTTTTTCTGCTGTTGCGACAACTACCATGCGTAGTAGAGATCCCCCGTAAGAATTAATTTTCGATCCGCGCCTGTCCTAGTAATAACATCAATACTGAAACAGACTGTACTATTTTATGCAGCATGATCCTAGAAAATGGCTCGATGTACTAAGTTTTTATGCAAAACATTCACCCATTGTTTTTTTTTTAAAACATGGTATTGCACATTACAAGCATCAAACATGGCTATGATTTTATTAAGCGACCCAATGTTTATATTATCAACCACTCTACACGTGGTTGAACACAAACAATAAATCTGTTCTGAATATCATCGTTTAATTTATAAATCCGCTAGATGGTGAAATAAGACATACATCTTAAAAGATGTTGATGTTTTAAAATAAATCAAAGTAGGATATGATATGAAAATCAACCGATACTTACGTATTTTGAGAATATTATCCGAACACTTATATTTCCGCTCAAAATTTCACAGGAACTGAACAAATCTCGGTGAAGTCTCGTGAACTATCATTCGAGCACCTCTGGATTTAATACATACTTAGCAACGATGAAGAAAACATTCCGAACACATTTGCAGGAGTGATTAAACTCTGTTTAAACTGAATAAACTCGAGTAAATGCTGAGCATCTCAACAAAACACATTGCAATAATCAACCATTACACAAAAGATCATACCGAATTACCAATAGAATAAATATTATTTTAGAACTTTGTTAATACATCAAATTTTGATTATTTGCAAAGGTAAATAGTCAAATGTCTAATTAACCGAAGTCTATGTTTGATTTGATAAGTAAAAATTACAAAATACAGGCGATTGTTCCCCAGGGTACAAAGCATAAATAATATGAAAATGAACAAAATCAAAATAAGCTAACATAACACAACCGTCAAATGTGAAAACTGTCAACGCATTGAAATATCTAACCTCAGTTTACTTCACGAAATCGGCACCAATGTGTCATGCATGTTTCAAAGATTCCCTTTGGACGCGAACTGTTGCTCAACATTTGTCAGATCGACCCGTTTATCATTCAACATTGCTGTTTTAAACAAAGAACCTACTTTTACACCGTCCCATTTTAGAAGTATGGAATACCGAACCCGAAGTTATAATCTGATCTAAACACGCATTTCCTTTATTATTATTTTCGTAATAACTCAGATTTGAAACAAGAATTAGCAAATTATTTTTGCAATTTATATTTTCCTTTCCATAAGGAATATCTTTTAAAGTTACTTTGAATATGACTCTGTAGTTCTTATATGTAAGAAGATTTTTAAAAACGCATCCCCTTTTTTAACATTTTCGAGGCCTCCTCGCTTTGAATAAAGATCGGTGTTTCATTTCTGCAATTTATATTTGCCCTACCATAATAATGCTTTATGCCAAATTTAGTTGAAATTGGTCAAGTGGTTTTAGAGAAGAAGTTCAAAATGTAAAAAGTTTACAGACGGACCGACAGACAGACGGAAAGACGGGCGACGGACAAAATGTGACCAGAATAGCTCACTTGGGCTTTCAGCTCAGGTGAGCTAAATCAGAGGAAGGAACATTTTAAAGCTATTTTGCTCGGTTTCATATAACTTTTTTTTTAATTGGCAAGTTTTGATTTCCTGTCCTTATATTTGAAATAATTAAATGATACTTTTGTACCTCAAATAATTATAAATTAGGTGTCTAGCACGTGCGGATTATAAACAGTATAGACCTGTTGTAAACTAATATAATTATTTTTTTTCAATTCGATCATAAGCTATCTAGAATGGGACCCATTTAATTAAAAAAGGACCAGCGTATGCAGACAAATATTTTGTGTCTCTGTGTTTGTTGGTGAGAACATAGTCCCTTAATGATTTAATTTGAAATTGAATCATTAGCAGATGGGTAAGTTGTTCGTTAATAATAAAAGTATATCATTAATGGTCACAATCCTGAACATAATGCAACTTTATATAATCAGTGGATACTGTATCATTATAGGTTGATACAAGCTCTTTGAAAATATTACATGAGCAAATAATACTATGAAAGTCTACAAAGAGCACAAACCTTTAAGGCAGCCATCTGTTTCAAATGCAGAAAAACCATTTAAACATTGACATTTTCCATCCAAACAACCTGAGAATGGTTGCATACACTGTTCTGTAAGCTTACACGAATCATTTAATGTTAGATTTCCTAGCATGAAAAGAAAAAAAAGGAATGTTGATAAGTTGTAATTTTCTGTCCAAAGGCATTCCTCCATCACTTTTTGATGAAGGATAATTTAAATCGATTACATATAACAAGTTGTTTTCTACTCATGATATCTTACACAGTCGTCACCATCAGTTAATGAGATAAAGAAAATAAATTTGATTTGCATTACCTTTTTCACACGCCAAATCAATTAATGTAAATCCTTTTGTACATGTACATCTTCCATTTTCGCATATTCCAGAATTATAACTTCCTGTGCACTGTTTGTCTAAGCTACAAAATCCACCGACAGGAACATTATCTAAAATGATAAATGATGACAATAACTTGATCAAAAACAAAAAGAAAATAAGTTGTTTGACGATAAAATATTATTCTGCTAACCATTACAATTTTCTAACCTTATATTTGAAAGTTCACTCAAGCTCACATGTACGTATTTTTAGCGTTAATACGACGGGTACGTGCATGTATGGCAAGAATGATATGCTTCCACATTCATTATTTCTCAGGTTAACATATTTATTATATGATGACACAAAAAGTAATGTATTTTACACAGTCATCATGGATTAATTCATCTAACAAAATAATTTTGAAACTTAATTTGTCCAGGTGGAAGCTATCCCCTTAGTGTAAGCCGGTCCAAATAATTGAAATTATAGATTATTATAATTTATGGTCATTTATGGTTACATTCACGGTCGAATATACAGTGTGAGAAAAAACTGTTCACAAAAAGCACAAACCTTTAAGGCAGATTTTGCTATCAAATGCAGAATAGCCATTTACACATTTGCATTTTCTATCCAAACAAACTGAGAATGATCGTAAACATTCTTCTGTTAGCTCACACGAATCATTTAATTCTAGATTTCCTGTAATGAAATGGAAAATACGAAATGGCTTTAATTTTTTTAATCTAGAAAAGTTTTGCAAAATTATGATAAAAAAAATGTAGAAATGATTGAAATTTATGCCAAAAAAAACACATCAATTAGCTGCCTTGCTAACTTTTGCATCTACTCTATACCTGTAAATTTATCAAATACCAGTGCATTTTAATGTTATAAAGTTCTCTAAAATATATCCAGATACGATATGAAAGATACAGGAATTGAATATACGGACATATTGTGCATCAACTAATGTAACCCCTTGTAAAATAGTATTATTCTAAACAGCAACATCATCGGTTAAACATCAGTTTGGTTACGTTTCATGCCTCTTTATTCATTATAAATGAATATACCTGTTTTTAAACCGGTGACTTACTTGTGTTCCACGATGAACAGGTTATATGTAAATACTTGACATTCTGAAGTGAATCTGGACAACTGGTAAACACTGCTATCTCATTTCCTATCGTTAAATAACTTCTTCCTAGTGAATAGTTGCTACGATACAAATGATCCATCCGGAAATTGCATTTTGTAGGACATGTGGTGACTGTGATGTAAAGGAAAATGCGATAATTTTAAAAATTGTGCTGACGAAAAAAGAATTATATGAAAGTTTTGCATTCCGTTTCAAAATTTCACAACGATATTATTGTAGAAATGTCTAATTATATGAGACCGTACATCTATATACCTAAGGACTAATGACATCCTAAGGACACCCCCCTGTTTATTATTAATTTACACGGTAGTTTGAATGATCAATTTCATTAATATACTATTAATCATTCACCGATGAAATTAATTTCACTGATGGAGTGTTTTGTTAGTTTGACGCCATAATGTTTGAATGTTTGTCACATTATATGTTAGCTGCAGTTTACCGTTTAACAACAAGATCGTGTTCTTCACAATGTTCACAGTTGTCAAGCGACAATAGGTACAACAGATGGGTGCAACAGAAAAGTAGTTAAATAATAAAACATAACTTTAAATAATTTTCTTTTTTTTTCCTTTTTATAATTGTAACGAAAGCGTCATGCAGGAATCTTGTACCTGACAACATGTTTTTGATAATGTTTCGAAAAATTGATGTTATGAAGAGGAACATCGTACATAGTATTTTAAGACTTTTTATGCATTGGAGGCCTAAGAAATGATAAATCATGAAAACGAATGAATTTGAGAATTAAATTGGTACAATTTCAAAACGTGTAAAATTCAAAATATTACGCGACAATAACAAAAAATAATAAACAACCTACCATCTTGTAAAATATCATTTGCGGTCCTTGAATTAAAGTTACATTTGTCTTTGCTATTTAGAAACCTTACAAATGTCTCTAAACACAGATTTCTAAAAGAAGAAACAATGTTATTTCAATTATCTAACATAGAAATGTATATTCATCTTCATGTTCATGGTTTACGTCGCTTTAAAACTAGTTGTCAATTTAGTATAAATATTGTAAAAAGGATCGATTATAGAAATGTATCTAATAATTAGAATATTAACGCCAAGATGTCAAATTGATTACATTCTGTCTTGTCAGATAGAGTGTCTTTTACCATTTGTATACTCACCTATCAAAAGAAATTGACATTGATTTGTGAACTATCAGAGTGAAATCTACCAAATAAAAACAATCAATGAAACAAACGTAAACATACATTGTTTAAAGTTTGATTATAGAATATTATCGAGATTAAATATACAATGGGAAAATAAAAAAATTAGAACATGGAAGAATTACAAAAACACATTTTAATGTTGTTTTCCATATCTTTCTTAATTTCCTGTCTAGTGACCAAAATACTGGTACATTGTATAAGAGTGCAGTGCATCGCCAATTCCTATTTATCAATCTAGAATCAAAGCATCTAGAATCATTATCTAGAATCTAGATTTTTTGCCGGGAAAAAAGTGGTCAACATACAAAGTCATTGTACAAATCAGTTAATTACTTAAAAGAAAATTTATATTTCGATAAAACGGGGAGAAAAAAGAAATGGGAAGGGTGTAAATATGACCTGCAAAGTGAAACAACCAAATTAAGTTTCCACAAAGAAAAAATTAAGTGGGTTTTTACCAAGGCCTCTATCATAACTCTTCACAAGCAAACGAAACATAAAACAATTAGGAAACATATATCGATGATGACTTGGATGAAAAAATGACAATAACAAACCGTGAACCATCTCAAAAATCTATAAAACGAAATACAAATTCAAGGCAGAGCAACAAGGACCTCCAAATAAATAGAGGTAGAATCAGGTGCCTAAGAGGAGCAGAATCCTCTGCTGACCGGTCGCACCCGCCGTGTGCTCTTAGTCACAATTGGGCATGTCATAATTAAGGTAAATGTCAAAATTGGGAAAATCTCACAATTTTGAAAAAACGAAAACTCGTTGATTTGGTTTGCCTGTGATGGTCAAAACACAAACCCTGAACCAATACGGACCATCGTTACATTGTACGTAGGATAAAGTGCCACGGATGAGTTAGCATCCTCTGCTGACCGGTTACACCCGCCATGTGCTCTTTGTCGGGAAAAAAATCGGAAAAGTCCGTAGACAATTAGGGGATTAAATATGGTCTTACAAATATTACGAAAAATGTCAGTCAGCATGCGACCAAGTGGAAGATTGAATTTGCTGACAAGGTCGTTGTATCGACCATAGAACTTTACGAAAAGATGACTTTAAGCGAGACCGTTGATAGTCCTGTTTTATCAACTTGTTTGTCAGTAGCTTGCTTCGTTTTAGAAACTATTCATAGAAAGAGCATGCCCTTGCATATCGAATCAACTGAGAGACAAAAACACCATATGCAGGTGGTGAACGTATATTGCTACATAAGTACGGAAAGTTGACTGTAGAAAAATTGAAGTCATCGCGTTTATCATAAAGTTTTGTTGTTAGGTTACAATGTCCATGTCCAGTAAAATATCCAAATATAAAACGGATGACGCAGACTCTGTGGTATCTTTTATTTCAAGTTCACTGGGATATATCGAGTCGATGTAAGTACGGAAATAGCAATTGTTAATTGATAATACGTCGACGATATACCTGAATGTTGAGTTGAAGGCCACAGGGAGTGATTTATTTTTTTCACGTACAAGTTTTTTAATAAATACTGCTATATAAGAATTCAAATAAAGATCTGCTTACAATGGGGCACATATATGGATATTAATATTGTGTCTTAAAAATTATGCAATGTTATCGTACAAATTGATTTGGTTAAGTGTCAAAACTATTAACAGATAAAAACAAGTATGCATGACAGTATCACCAGCAATAAAAATTTATTATTTCATCACGTGTCTTTATGTCGAATAAAATGTTATAAAACGAGTATATCCATTATTTTGTTATTATTTTCTTATTGGAGGGGGGGGGGGGGGGCAGAATGCTATATTATATTTTAAAATTCAGTGTTCTGAATGCTGATCTCGTATAAGATAGTTCCTCATTGATTTTTTTGAAAAATAAGAATTTGAGTGCTGTTATGCTATGACTCATGTCCATTAAGGGAGATTTGCGTTTGTACATTTGAGGATAAGAGTATAAACATTTCATGAACTGGCTTGTCTCTGCCCGAAACTGGCTAAAATGTTGCCAAAAGATATAAAAGCAATAACTATTATGTCCTATATGTTATTTTGATTGAAAAGTATGCATACAAGAACAGGGCAATGCCTTTTTCAATCAATTAAAACAGCTGTCGAACTGCGCGGCTACAGACTTATTTTGAAGATTTAAAAATCTGAAAAAATATTAAATGGGTTCTTTTGTGTCATCTCTACAACCATTTGTTTAGAAAAACGTCTAAGCTTGCTTATTTAAGTTGTGACTTTGTCTCAAAGTAGGGTACCCTATTCTTTTTATGGTTCTCAAAAACCACAATATATATTTGTCTGTGTCTCTAGAGGTATATAGAAGAGATATTTACACTGAGATATAATGTATACTTTTTAAAAAAAAACAATTAATTTTTGGACACATACTCCGCTAAAAAGAATTTTCTTAAATCTCCATCAAACAAACATGGGACATGTATAGGGATGTATATCAAATTAGACACGGATTGTTTTGAATTGACATTTATTTTTTTCTGTGAAAATATAACGTCAGTGTGTCTCCATAAACACAGGAGTTCTAAGTATAGATTGGATTTTTCTTGTTCTAAAAATATATCCCATGCTGACTGATGAAAATAGGGTATCCTTTTTTGAGGCAAAGTTACAACATGTGCAAGATTCAAACTTTCTCTCAACAAGTGGTTGTAGAGAGGAAACCAATGTACCCCCTGCAATTTTTTCAGATTTTTAAATCTTCAAAATAAGTCTGTAGCTGCGCAGTTCGATCGCTGTTAAGTGAAAAAAAAGGCATTGTCCTGTTCTTGTATGCATAATTTGCATACAAAACAACATGTAAAATCTTATAATAATTGCTTTTATTCTTTTGGCAACAGGTTTTGTCAGTTTCGGGCAGAAACAAGATGCACAGTTATAGAAATGTTGACATTCTTATCCATAAATGTACAACATAACCGCACATCCCTCTTAAAATATACACATTGACTGTAACTAAGGCAAGTATTCTTTTTATTATCCCCCGAAGAACAAAACACAGTTAACATTTTTTTGTACAGTTATACAGTTTTGTTATATATATATATATATATATATATATATATATATATATATATATATATATATATATATATATATATATATATATATATATAATCTTAAAATTAAAAAAAATGAAAACAAATGAGTTCAACATAGAATTCTTTAGTTTAATTTTTGCGCTTAGTACGTTTTTAACTATCAGCCTTAAATGGTCTCTTGTGATTTTCTGCGCTCCGTTAGAATTATTCTACAACTCGAGCCCGTAAAAATTTTATGTTTATATACTTTATATGGTAAATTTCGCGAAATTAGGCATCGGACCTGGATCCGCACATGCCTGTCTGTAAAATTAATTAAAATCAATATTCCACGCGTTTTCTCATTATGCACGGATATTTCATTAGAGTGCTGCTTTTGCATCCCCTATAAAACTAAAACATCATATTTTTCATTCTGTAGTGTGTTTTAGTGCTGGATAGAAGTAAGAATGTTCAAATTTGGAAATCACTTTATGAATCATCGTTGGAAACCCACGACCAGTCTGGCATACGTTACTGAGTGCGTATATTGGAATGCAAGACTGGTCGTGGATTTCCAACGATATCGATGATATATAAAAAAAATTGTAAAATTGCACAGCTTTCATTTCCATAAGCATTACATGTATTATACAGCGATTATTTTTTTAAATTTAAAAGAAAACTTTGTATACTTATTATTAAATAGAGGGGCTGAAGGCTGACGTATACCGCATCAATTAAGATTAGTATTTTTTTAAATTTAGCAATTATCAGCGCATGTAATTAATGTGAAAAAATAAAAGTAAAATTTTTCAAAAGATTTTTTTATTCATAAGTTTGGAAATTCACGTCGCAGGAGAAGATTCTACATGTTTTACAATAGTCGGTAGGAACACGACAGAAGCAGCTATGTATTAATTATAGTACTACTGTCAACATACATAATAAATTCTCATATATTTCTATCACTTAAGAATTTGCGATCAACTTTTTATTTTATTTGTTGTATTAAAAACACCTATAACTAAAGGATTGAGAAACATTTACACATTGTAAAAAATGTACAAAGGCATTTCGCATTTGATTTCATGGAATACTCTGATTTAAATGAAACAACCTAATACTATTATACTTAACGAATGAATTGTTAACACTTGTGATTATTTGAATGTAACATATTTTGTTCTTTTATGCAATCTGACAACCAAAATCAACATGTTGTGTGTATATTTTGACTTATTTAAGAGTGTATATTATGACTAGATTTTCAAGTAGTGTTTGTTACAAGTAAATGAGGGGGTTTAAAATAAAGATTGAGATGTTTCATTCATTCAACGATAGTAAAAAAAAAATTTAGTTAAAAGAAAAACATAGGTAATCACATAGGCTAACGCCTCGGCTTTTATATTTCAAAACAGCATTTCTTAACCTCCGATGTTATTCTGCATCATCACAAAAACTCTTACTTTATTTCTTAAACAACAAACACATCTATCAAGCAGGTTTAAGGTGGCTCTATACACCACTTTTTGATGACGCAGTACGCAAAAAAGTGAATCTGGAAGCATGCAATTCCGGTCCTGGCTGATTTAAACTGAAGCGAAAAATTTGTTAAATGAATAGATTAAATTTGATCATTGGAAATTTTTAAATGCATTACTTACAAGTAATGTGGTATGTGACGGCTTCATGTTGTGTGGTATTATTTATCGAATTAAACAATAAAATCAAGTATAATTTTTAAAGAGTTTCTTTACCATTATCGAATTTTGTACCGTAGCGCAGTGGGTTAGTGGGTTCACTACAAACCAGTAGGTCATGAGTTTGATTCCCGCTGAGAACGATGATTTTTTTTACTTTTCAAAAATTTTAAAACGTATTTTTTTATTTATTACCGTGAATGAAAATTCTAAACCGGTTAAAATATTTCAATTATAATATATTTTAATGCACATTAATATCGACACCTAAAGGGGATGAGAGGGTTGCTTTGAATTTCTCTCAGGTTGGGATACATAAATCCTCTTAGCGTAGTCAATGTTCCCCTTTATTTATTTGACTTAGTTTTGCATTAAAGCGAATATATTCACTTATACAGGGCAAAGTCTATAATGAAATATGTATGTATTTATCATTCCAACATTATATTTAGGAAATTTTCTTCAACTCAGAAATGAAAAGTCCCCAAGGTGTTTGGGCCTTGGGACTTAGGAACGATAACCCTTACCTGAGGAACTTTCATACCAAATAAAATTTAAAATAGTTTTTGTGTTTATTTGCAATGGTTTTTATTCAATTTTTTACGTCACATTTATTAAAATACATTTTCTTATAACATCAAGCAACTTTTTCAGATGATTTTTCAACAGAGTAGAAAAATATGAAAAATTATGTTTTGGGGAAATACTAAAAAAAATTTGCAATAATAACATGGAGATCAGGCTCGGCATCTAAAGTTATCTCTGCTTGAATTCATTTATATTATTGTTAAATCATTATGCAAGCTATTATCTATAAAACGTGTAACCTCTTCTAAAAAAACTAAATCTCATTCAGTATCCTAAACCTATGGCTCAGATTCAGCATTCAAGCATGTCATGTGCATTACTGTCATAAGACGCATCATCCGTGCAAGTTTTGTGAAGTTAGAACCAGTAATAACTAAGATATAATCATTATAGGGCACCTGATCAAAAAACTTTAACCAGCGCTTAAAACCTTAACCTCCTCCAGCATCCGAAACCTATGGGTCAGATTCAGCATTCATGCTTAGAACTTAGATATGGCTAAAAACTTTAATCTGCTCCAAAACCCTTAACATCTGAAATTCTTAGCCCAGATTCAGCACCCAAGTCTTTCAAGTCCATAAGTAGGTCCAGATGCATCACCCATGCAAGTTTGCGGACAATAGAATCCAACATAATTAAAGCAGAAGCCTTACTGAAAGTAATGAGTAATCTTGCATTTTGAAAGAAAATGTGGATGACGCTTAATTTATTCACTGATTATAGTTTATAATATTACGTATCACTAAATACAACTGTACGTGTTAACTAACAAGCTAGAATAATTCATTTGTTATATCAAATATATGTGATTAAAAGTAGGCAAAATTTTAATTTTAATCCAATTTTAACTATCCTTTGAATTCAAGATTGAATTCTAAGGATAGTTGAAATTGGATATACGATCTTGCTTTGCTTTTACCATACTGAATAATCCCATAAATATATTTTAGAAAGCAATACTACACTGTACAATCTAAATGATATTAGACTTGTAAAATCTCTCCTATAAACGATACTCTAGAAAAAAGACCTAACAACTTTCCGCACAGGGTCACATCAGAGCAACCCTTCTTAATCTAATTTTGATTATAGATTATAGATCGGCAATATGCATACATAGTGTTAATACAACGGTGGAAAGAGATTTAAATGTTGTTAAAAAAAATCCGAAAAATATCACGAATCATGCAATATACCACAAACCAGTGGAGTAGAAACAGTTCACGAGTACAACTCATTTTGTCAATCCTACGAAGCTGTGACTGTCTTTTTAACTTTTGTAAAAAAAAAAAAAAAAAAAAAAATGAAAAAAAATATGAGGTAGGATCAGGTATCAAGGAGGAGTTTATTAGCATCCTCTGCTGACCGGTCACACCCACTGCTCTTTTTCATTATCGTGGGGAAAATAGAAGATTGAATTTTATGAGAATATCTAACTTAAATTCTTCCATTTCAAATCAAATAAAAAACAACTGACACCAGATAGTGAGTCAGCGATTTCAAACATTGGAAAAAAGATAATCTCATATATATTCTCCTTTTATGAAGATTCCATTGTTGATTTACATTGAAAGAAGCGTGTAAATAATGTTAGCTGTCTAGTAAAGGAACTTCTGCTTTTCTTGAATAAAGGGGACATCATTTTAAGCACAAAAATGAAAACAATTGTCTAATACCCGTATACACACAACACACACACACACACATATTGCTAGTTTAAAAATTGCATTGATATACACCTATCTTTAAATTCTATATATAATGTAGTAGGCCTTTGAAAGTTTATAGACTGGATTCAATTTCAAAAACTCATTGTGTTTGCCAAAACATGGTTATAGCCGCGATCATGAACACGATTTTGATGCATTCGTTGTATGAACGGTGGAAAGGTTGAAACATTGTGAAATGTAGAAGTATTGAGTTTATTTATAGTTGAAGTTAGAAAGATAGATAAAACGACAATTAGTAGGAAATAAGCAATAAATACTTACATATGATGATGAATTTATGCACAATCGCCATGATTTGAAAACTTTTTGTAAGTGTTTGTACATGTATCTCTGTACACGGTCATTTACTTCCTGGTTTACAATCAACTAAGAAAAGAGAATTGTGAAAAAGTACACTTCAGAAAGTTTTTAGTGGTCATTATTTGGGGTTTACTTCCTTATTGTTCCTTATTGTTCACAATATCATATCAACAGTATCTTTATGTAACTAGTAACGTTTCACCTTCAAGTAATGTTATTTCATGAATTATGCACGTTATATAAAAAATGTAACGAGATAAGACCGTTTGATGATGAGGATATTTAGGAAATGCACTGAGTGCAAAACTGAGTTCACGAACACTACGTTGATTTCTTTTCGGGTTGTTGTTGTATTGTTCATATTACAAAACAAAAGTTCTTTAGTCATCGGGAAACTTTGATTATGTTATGTTATGTTACTCCCTTGGGACGAATAGATTGCCTTCCGTTTTGTCTTGAACAATATTTCATTCGGGGGATGGGGAGGCGGGTTGGCTAAAACAATCCGTGTTGCCCTCAACCATAGCCAACATTTGTATGTAAATTGCGTGGAGTAGAAACAAACACTTTCATTGAAGGTCTTAACCTACAATATCACTTTCAAAATGTAAACAAACAACTGCATGACCTAAGCTTTGTTTAAATGACACAGAAAGGAGAGTTCTGTAACTCGCTTATATCTCTAAGACTGACAATCAGATTTTGGCTGACTATTACAAATGTCTTACTAAAGCATTTTAATCATTAAGAGGCCCAGCAGCCACATCGCTCACCTGAGCAACAAAAGCCATAACCCTGATTAAATGTGCATAAAAGTATTAAATTCAAAACATCCTGACAATTACATGTAAGTGCAGTAGATCTTGCACAGAAAGTTTTTTTAAATTCATTTGTCAATTCTTATTCCCATATTACCAAGCCCCTTCTGTTAGTAAATTTTTTCTCTATTCCTATATAACCTCCCCCCCCCCCCACACACCCCCCCCCCCCCCCCATTTTTCTCCAGGAAATCATGATCAAATTTCGATCTGCACAATCTGTACATTTACACGGGTTTCAGGTATTTTTAGACTGAATGCTTTTCCAGAAGATTGTTTACGATTTTTTTCTATATCTTCCCATGTATAAACTCAACATCCCCCATTGTGGCCCCACCATACCCCCGGGATCAACTTGAATTTACACTATCTAAGGATGTCTCCACACTTTGAGCTTTTAACAATCACGACTCTGATAACTGGTAAAGTATATCGTTAAAACTCGACAAACACACATGCAAACAATATGTTTTTGAGTTCTAAATAATAATATAATCTAACAGATGGATAAAGTGTTGTCCAAAAATACCCAGAAGTGAGGAAACAGGGGGAAAACGTTAAATTTTATCCGATATCTGGTACAGTGCCAGTACCACTTCAGATAAACAAAAATAACTGACACCGGATACTGAATCAGCGATCAGCAATTTCAAGGAAAATCTCACAAAAATTCTTCCTCCTTAATATGAAGATTCACTTCTTTGATCGACATTGAAAGCATGTGCAGCTTGTAAAAGAGATGCTTTTGTTGTTATTGAACAAAGGGGTCATCATGTTAAGCATAATAATGAAAACAAAAGTTTAATATCCGTTCACACACATTTGTGCTATTAAACATTGCATTTATTTACAATTATCCTTAATTTCTATAATGTATTGGACCTCTGTAAGTTTACAAAAAGATTTTAATTACGTATACATGTTGTAATTGCCCAAAAATGTTAAAAGTCGATCATGATCGAACAAACTTTTGATGCATGCGTTATATGTGTGACCGCGTAGATTTTACAGTGCTAGGTAATTCTTCTGGAACTGCATCCGCTGTGTGCAGTACGGACGGGGTGGGGAATGTTGGCGTAAAGGGTACAAAGTATGAGGTGTAGGCGCGCTGTAGGCCGGTGTAATGAAGAATAATGACCCCCGTAGAATAATGACCGGGGGTCATTTTTCTACGTAGAATAATGACCCCCCTAGCTGAAGAATAATTGGATTTTTCTGAAGAAAAAAGACCCAGGGGTTATTTTTCTTCATGTTAAACATGAAGAAAAATGACCCCCATAGAAAAATGACCCCCCCCCCCCCTGTAAACATGAATAGAAATTGGTTACACCGTATCCAAGATATGACTTTAAAATTTGCTAAATTTTTTACTCTGTTCAACTGCTTTTGAAGTTATAAACACCGAATTTGTAAATAAATCGCTGTATATAGTTTTTCATATCCGTAGCAGGCATACACAAAACACTCTTATATTGCCGTAAATTGATTGTTAACAGTTACGTCACTTCTCTCATCGACATACGACGGGAAATGACGCAAATAAAGACAGGTTCATACACAATGAGGATATTGTGTGATAATTAACGAACAATAATCATGAAAGAATAATAAGCAATATTCACTGGTGAATGAATTGTCAATCTTAGAATGATACATGTATATATCTTTATGGAAAAAGACTAAGGGGACAAGTAACGTAGGAATATGAATTCTTCTTATTTACATTTCGTGAGGAAAGTGATTTTTAAAAAATCATTTTGCGTTAGTTTTGTTTTCTTCTATGTGATACATGAACATCAATATTCTAAACATTTGTTGTAATGTTGTCTTTGTGATCATGAATAAACTTTATTCTTCTAGAGCAAATGTGTGAAGAGTACCTGACTATAGTAAATCTTAATACATAATAAATATTGATCGATTATAATAAGAAAAGATTGTTTCTTAAAGCGTTGATAAGAGGATAGGGCCCATGTTATGGGGTTTATATCCCCCTTGATTTTGATCACACGATCTTTATTGTATCCAAAGTAACAAATGCTCATACAAACTATTGTTGCATTAATCATCTTGGTATTAACTAAACTTACTAAAGTATGCCGACGATAAAGTAAAATATTTTTTCTCAGTACTTTGACGATTTTCCTTACTGGCTGTTAACCTCTACTGGCGTAATGGCTGCTGTCAGTGCCTACTAACTTCAGCTTGGTTATAATGCCTAACAGTGGAGTAAACTTTAAATAATTTTCTTTCATCATTAATTCCGCGTGATGCACTTGCATACCCAGCAGTTTGTAATAGTGGAAATCCTCAATGCAAGTATAATTCATGAACAATAGGAAGAATATAAAAGATGCTACGCCGAAGCGCGAACATGCGAAGACGAAAGTGCCAAGTTGCGAAGGCGAAAAAGTGACAATACTATCGCTTCTTTGCCTTTGCAACTTCGCACTCTCGCCTTCGAATCTTCGCGCTTTCGCCTTTTTAGCTCACCGAGACGAAAGCAAGGGGAGCTTATGCTATACTCCCGGCATTGGCGTCCGGAGCTGGTTAAAGTTTTTGGTGCAGGTCCTGTATCTAAGCTATTACTACTTCACCCAACCTGAATAGATGGTGAGTCTTATGATACAGATGCACCTGACAGGCATGGATGTTGAATCAGAGCCATAGGTTTGGGATGCCTGAGGAGGTAAAGTTTTTAATTGCTGGTGCCCTCTGATGATGATATCTTAGTTATTACTGGTCCTAACTTCACCAAACTTTCATGGATGGTGCGTCTTATGATACTGATGCACCTGGCAGGCTTGAATGCTGAATCTGAGCCATAGGTTTATGATGCTTGATGAGGTTTAGTTTTCCGGAACAGGTCACATGTTTTATAGATGATAGCTTGCATAGTTGATTTAACTATATTATAAATGAAACGCAGAGGTTGCTTCAGATGCAGAGCCTAATCTGCATTATCAAGGATGCTAAAGAAATCTCCTACCTCACTCAAACCTGCTTGATAGATAGATGTAGATGTTGTTAAATGATATAACATGATATCTATGATACAGTATTGTATGATATGAAACACTCTTGTTTAATAGGAGACAATATAATACCATATGTTATATTGTAAAACGTTATATGATACGATATAATATTGTATTTTTTATATTTATGATATGATATTGTATTATGATATTGTTCAGTATATTATTGTATATTATGATACAATATTGTATAATATTATATTGTTTTATCAAGTAATTATTAAATCACATTATACTATTACATATGATATTGCAAAATATAATATTGCATTCTATGATATAATATTGTATATTCTGTGATATTGCATCATACAGTATTGTATAATATGATATTGGTTTCTGTAATATAAAATTATATCAAATGAAATTGTATAAATGATATTGTAATATTATACAATATCGTATCATACGATATTGTATAATATGATATTGGTTTATATGATATAATATTACATAAAATTGTATTTTATGATGTTGTAATATATTTTATTGTATCATATGATACAATATGTATAAAATAATTGTATTAGAAAATATTTTATCTTATCCCATGATATTGTATCATTTGATATGATACAATGTTGTATCAAATTATATTGTATCACATAATACAATATCATATTATTTATCAAATATGATACAGTATCATACAATACAATATCATACTATATCATACAATATAATAACACATGTTTCAATGTTATGATGTTTTATAACAATATGATATTGTTTCATATAATAATATATTGTATTATGTTTTATGATATTGTTTTATTTGATCAAATAAAATAATGTATAACACAATACAATGTCATACCATACGATTCAATATCATATCTCACAATTTTTGTACGGTATTTTATGCTATTATATGATATATATTGTAAGTATATAGGATGCAATCTTTAATTTCATATTATTGTATTGATTAACATATGATCAAATGATTATCATACAATTTTTTAACAGATGATATACGATAATGTGTCATAACAGAATCCATAAATATCCAAGATCATAAAGGATGGTTTTCTTATAATATGATAAAGGTAGTCTCATAAAGGTGATGCCTCAAAAAGGTGATGCCTCGTCTCTGTTTGTAATCTGTGATCACCTATGTTTTATAATTGCGGAGCTCTCTATCGTTTAAGGGTTCCGAGGCATATTTTGGAAATTTTATTTTTATAAAATTAATAAAATTAAATAATTCAGGGGGACACTGTCCGGACCCCCTCTCCCCTTTTACTGCGTGAAATTATTAATATTAAATTTTCCCTAGGGGACGGTCCCCCTCTCCCCCTCTAGATCCATGCATAAGCAAGGAGTGTCGCATAATGAAATAAGAATGTTACTGTGTTTGGTCCACGGTAAACAGACAGCTGGTAAGTGATAGGAGTCTGGAAGTGCATACATGTATGTACACATTATGGTGGACATTAAATTTTGTGTGGAGTATATAATGATTAGGCATAGCCAGCATTGGTAAACATATATGTCACATGTACACATTAAAATATTTATAAACATTCATAGTAAGCGCTATGGCCTAGCGCATACGTACCAATAATAGCCTGGATTAATCGAAAAACCTTGGCGGTGCCTGCATTAAATTCTATGTAATTGACCGAGACTTGCTGAATGCAATCAAAAAAGGCGAAGGCGAAAGTGCGAAGATGCGAAGGCCAGACTGCGAAGTTAGGAAGGAGCGTATCGCTCCTTAGCCTTCGCACTTTAGGCATCACATCTTCGCGCTTCGTCGTTGCATCTTCGCACTTTTGCTCCTTCGCCTTCGCACTATCGCCTTTGCAACTTCGCATCTTCGCCCTATATTAAGGTCGGAGTGGCCCTATCGGAACACCATAGATATATGTAAGTGTAATTGTTAAAGGGGCATGGTCACGATTTTGGTCAAATTCTATTTTTCTGTTCTCATTATTTACATTGCTTAAGGAAAGCATTTCTACTGATCAAATGAAATTTGAGGGTCAGTTGTAAAGTTATAAGCAAGATACCGGGCTCACAATTCTTTGTCATGTAAACAAGGCTCGTGCCCTGTTGTTGTTTACATAGGTTCAATATACCAGGAAAAAATGTTTTCAAGCTGATTTGTCTATCTTCTTATTCATTTTAAGCATAAATAAACAGTTCCTTACGTTTAACACATTCATTAGGTCTAACATTAGAATTTTCACTTCAACATTCAAAATGTAACAAATACACTCAAATTTTGGTTGCCTATTAAAAATGCCTTACTAAAGCATTGTGGACATTAAGATCGGAAAATTTTTTTGGGACTAAAATCGTTACCATGCCCCTTTAAGATGACAACTATACCCCGATGCAATACGCCAATGTCTTGACTTATAACGGAAGGATTTTTATTTTCTAAACTATTCCCCTTCTTTCACTTTAAGTTTATTTGAATATGAATTATAATTTCTGTTACTTTCTGTAAACTGCAGCAGTAAAAATTACAATAGTGTAAAAACTATTTCACAAATACTAAAAAATATACTGAAAAACTTTGATTTACAAGGGGGTCATTATTCTACAGGGGTCACTTTTCTTCATGTGGAGTGTGCTCATTTTTATGAAAATGACACTTATTCTTCAGGCGAAGGGGTCATTTTTCTACGTAGAATAATGACCGGGGGGGTCATTTTTCTGCGTAGAATAATGACCGGGGGGTCATTATTCTACGTCGGAAAATGACCCCCGGTCATTATTCTACGGGGGTCATTATTCTTCATTACACCGGCCGTAAGGTAAAAGAAAGGGTATGAGTGCCGTATTCCCGAAGGTCCACCAGTATAAAGTTCCAGAGAAATAAGCAGGCAATTGATGCAGGATCATCAGATCAGAATTTATTGAACGCGAATGAACGATGGCAACATTATATAACAATTTAACAGACAGACATGTTACAAACAAGTCGGATATGGCCAGTAGTGGCCTCAGGACTCAAGACTCTGGGTGAATCGGACGTGGCCGAGTCTGGCCGCCGTATTCCAGACTGCGGATTGACAATTATACATAACTATAAATAAGAATCTGAACAATGAGTATAAATTGACAGGTGATGACATAAGTAAGCTGAGTGAAAGGTTCACAGACATAAAATAATTAAATAAACTCAATGAGTCTTTGATGTCCAAGAAATGAAAAACTGATAATTGCACATGCAATCTTGTTTTAAGAGATTAGCAGTCCTTGAGACATAACACTCTGTCTCTTCGAAAACACATATAGAGTCCAAAAAGTGTCAATCACTAATAAATAAGTAACTTTGTAAGAAATAAACTGTGAGAAAATATTACAAAACAGATATTAAATTTTAAAAGTAAAGTCCAAAAAAAAGTTATAATTGAACAGTGAATTATGCACGGTAATATATGAACGATTGAAAGGTTGAAACCATATAAAATGTAGAAATATTTATTCGGAGTTTATTAGTCAGATATAAGGAATAAGGAATCATTCTTTGAGTATTATGAGGTGATAATTTTGGTCGGGGCGTGATCAAATCCAATAAAGCCCGAAGGGCTTTATGATAGATTTGATCACACCCCGACCGAAATTATCATCTCATAATATTTAAAGAATGATTCCTTATTACTTATATTTATATAATCGTACGATTATATACTTAAATATTAATAAGCAAACCCCGTTGGCGTCTCGATTTGGCGTCATTTGTATTATGGGTTATACAGTACAAAATCGATATGATTTGAACATATTTTATTGCATTATATATTACAATGGGATTGGGCACAAGTTATAAAAACTTAATAATAGTTATAAAAAATCGATACGTAGTGTTATCATAGGCAAAGACACTGGAAAATGTAAATATAAAGATATAGATAAGCAGTATAGGAAACAATGAATACTTACATATAATGGTGTGTTTATACACAATCGACATAACTTGAAAAATCCTTGTAGTGTTATGACTTCTGTAAACTGTATAAAATCTTTTACTTCCTGGTTTTAAATTCAACCAAAACAAGAGAATGTCGTGATAGTGTACGCTTCAGAAGTTTTTAATGGCCTCAGCACTTTGTTTTTAATGTCCTTGTTTTTAATAAATGTACTCTCAACGGTGTTATTATTTAGCAAAAGTTTTGCCTATAAGTAATGCTATATCGTAAGTCATGTAAAGATATACAATGTATCCAATGAAAAAACATAATGCATACCATTGGGTATTAATGAAAAAAGTTTTAAACGGATTACATAACAAGTCAACACTGTACCAGCTGTATTTTGTCATCAAGCGTATAGGATCGGATTGAATTTTACTTTGTCCCCTATTTTTTCAACTCAAATCCATGAGGCACATGATTCGTGCGTTTTGTCGACAGCTAGGCATATTTCTTACGATATCTTTTGCTAAGATTTCTTCATATTATATTCACGAATGGGTGATGTATTTTAAAACAGGTCGATCATGATTTCAATGACGGTATATCAGTAATTATTTTTTATTCTTCATTTTATGATATTTCATAGTCTCCAAACATATTTCAATGGGATTAAAACAGGGTTCTTATAACTTCCTTTCCCTTAATTATTACAAACTGGCATTCAGCATGAATGATAATTTAGATACTAGTAGATACTACACAGGCAACTTCGCCATATATGATTCACATATGATCTGCCAC
This sequence comes from Magallana hongkongensis, assembly GCA_015776775.1. Classification (NCBI taxonomy): domain Eukaryota; kingdom Metazoa; phylum Mollusca; class Bivalvia; order Ostreida; family Ostreidae; genus Magallana; species Magallana hongkongensis. The sequence continues at coordinate 24,931,802 of CM027470.1, read as the reverse complement.
ATATGATACTCATATGATTCAATATGCATATGATACACATATGATTATCATATGATTCTCATATGAAAGGCAATACATATGAGAATCATATGTGGCGAAATTGCCTATGTAGTATTTATATGAATTAGTACCTATGGAACAATGTTTCATACAATATTAACTGATTTAGTTTGCATGGTTCGTCCATATATAAATTTCTAAACAGCAGCAAAATTATAAGTACAAGTATTAGTCAGTAAAAGCAAATTCACTTCACCCGATAACAATAGATTTGCAATTGTATCAATAATGTTCAAATCAAGCAAAAAAGGCGACCCAACAGACTATTTCTGTCAGTAGGATAATTTCTTCAGGCAAAAAAGAGATGATATGCATCTTGATTTTCCCCACATTAACACAAAACAGATTGCATGTTACTTTTCTTGCATGTTTGTATTAATTTAATTCATCTTGTAAAAGGAGGGGGGGGGCAGAAATATGCCATCATAATACCAACATTTGACTTTTAACATGCAAAATCCAAATTTTTTTTTTACACCATGTTAACATCTATCTACCTAACATATCTAAGCAACAATAGGTTTTTTTTAATGATTCATGCGGGTTATGAAGGTAGCGATTATTGAAGAAAAAATTCACATAACCTGCTTTTTGCAGAAAAAAAAATGACATAACCCGTTTACACGGGTTATGTATATTTTTTTTATCTTTTTGCAACAATCGTAACTTTCATATAATTGACCCGCATTAATCACCAAAGAAAACATTTAATCATTAATATACATCTTTCTGTTATCAAATTTATAAATTGATCGTAAAAATGAAGGAAATTGTAGACTAAATTGTTGCTAAATAAATGTACTTTAGTATATAAGTTAAAGAAACAGATAGATCGTCTCCTATGCAAATTTGAGATTAACATCATTAAGCGGAGGTTGACAATGGTTTTCGGGGGGTGTCAATTTCAACTGTTATCCTCCCAAACAGGCACTATTTATTTTGTTATACTGAATGTCTTAATTTTTAAGAAAATTTTACTGCTTTTATATAGGAATAACGTGAATTCTACAGCGAACCGTACGCGCATAATTTTCGCGCATGTAACATTTTTTAATGTTACCCGTTGCTAAGTGCGTTGCTAACGCTGAGGGTAATAGAAAATATTATGAACTGCGTCTTAACCAATCAGATTTCAGTATTAAACATGAAAGTATAACAAAATAAAATAAATAGTGCCTGTTTGGGGGGATAACAGTTGAAATTGACACCCCTCGAAAACCATTGTCAACCTCCGCTTCGCGTCGGTTGACAATGGTTTTCGAGTGTTGACAATGGTTTTCGAGGGGTGTCAATTTCAACTGTTACCCTCCCAAACAGGCACTATTTATATAATGTTAACCGTTGCTAAGTGCGTTGCTAACGCTGAGGGTAAAAGAACGGATTATGAACTGCGTCTTAACCAATCAGATTTCAGTATTTAACATGAAAGTATAACAACATAATTTGTTCTCGCAGTCCGTGATTTTTTTTTATTTGCTGAAGGTTTCAAACGATCGATAAACTGGTTAGTGCTGGATCATGTACAATGTAGATTTCAGTCCTGTTAGTTTCTATAACTGTGAATAACCATTCTAAAAATGTAAATATCTTTTCCATTAAATTTGTTAACATGCATATTATGTAGGATAAACAAGTCAATA